>JASJET010000047.1:706934-1413868 GCA_034092305.1 Diaprepes abbreviatus | reverse complement strand
AAGATAATACAAATTAATTATACATTTATGATGTGTATTATTTTCTTTATAACTGCTTGTATGAATTAAATTTATATTATTACATTTTATGCATTTTATATGAAAAATACTTTCCAACCCAAAAATTTTCTCTTTAACGACATGTTTTAAAGGTATTGGTAAATCACACTTTTTACACCACAAATCATCAGCAATATCTTTCATATCTATCACTCGGTTATTAATATTTCTTCTAATATACAAAAGCGCGCCGTCGGAAGAAACTCACGCAGAATATGTCCAAGTAAGAAACAGAGTAAACGCACGAATAAGATCAATCAAAAGAGAACATGGGCTAATTTTACCAGCGACATGGACCACGACTTGTATGGCGCTCAAAGGAAAATATGGAAAATGCTCCGGAACAGAAAAAAACAAGTTAACGAGTTCGTGCAGACCAAAGGAGTACCAATAGGGACATGGCAACAGTATTATAAAGAGCTTTACGATGCTGAAGAAATGCCGAATATAAATGAATACGAAACAGATATAATTGGAACTGTCACCGACGAAGAGGTAGAAGCAAAACTCAAGAAATTGAAAAACAGAAAATCATCCGGGCCGGACGGCATCCCCAACGAGCTTTTAAAATATGGAGGCCCCGAACTGGCAAGGAAACTATCGCAACTATTTAACAAAATCTTAGACGAAACGGAAACACCAGACGAATGGCATAATAGCATCACCATACCTATATTTAAGAAAGGACTAAAAACCTGCCCACAAAACTATAGAGGAATAACTCTCTTAAACACAGTAATGAAACTTTTCACGAGTATTCTCAAGGACAAACTGGAAACACAAATTAAGAATGCTGAGGAACAACAGGGCTTCACAAAGGGACGGTCAATAACAGACGCAGTGTTTATAATAAAACAAATAAAAGGAAAGGCTACAGAGTACAGTATGCCAGCGTATATCTGCTTCATTGACCTAACAATGGCGTTTGACAGAGTCCGATTGGGAGACATTCTACATATATTAATGGAAAATAAGGCACCAGCGAACATAACGAAGATAATCCATAACCTAAATAACAATAACGTAACAAAGGTCAAGGCAGGAGATCAATTCACTGAAAATATCCCAACACTGGGAGGAATTAGACAGGGTGACAGTCTGAGTCCTTTTTTGTTTAATCTCCTCATGAATAAAATCATAAACAAGGTAACATGTCTCAATCTCGGATACAGACTGGGCAACAAAAGAGTGGATTTGGTGTGCTACGCCGATGATGTAGCAATTATTGCTGAATCAGAAAACGATCTACAGAGACAACTCTTCCAGTTTTTCCAAGTAAGCCGCCAACTCAATATGAACATTTCTATCAGCAAAACCAAATGCATGACAATCGCAAAGGATCCACTCGGATGTAAGCTGGTGGTGGAGGACAATCCCATAGAGCAGGTGATGCAATTCAGATACCTAGGCATAGACATATCAAGCACCCACGACCCAGTTAAAGACCTAAGGAGCCAGATTAACAAAGCATCCGCACTATCAGGATGCCTACGAGATATAGTCTGGTCAAACTCGTACATGCGCAAAGATAGCAAAATTAGAATCTACAAGACTTGTATCAGACCCATCATGACATACGGCACGGAAGTCCGTGAGGACACTAACAAGACGAAACACATGCTAAGGGTGGCCGAAATGAAAACACTGAGAACAATAGTGGGGAAAACAAGAAGAGACAGAGTAAGAAACACAGATATCAGAGAACAATGCGGGATACAAGACATTGTGAGATGGGGAAGACAACGTAAGAGGCAGTGGTACAACCATGTAAGACGGATGGACGAGAACAGACTTCCGAAAATAGTCCTAGAAAATAACCCGCCCGGCTCAAGACCTCCCGGGAGGCCCCCTAAAAGGTGGAAAGATAGTTGGCAATCTACCTCTCAGGAAAAGATGCAGAGGCAGCTTCAGAATTAACAGATCGACAGATCTCCAAGAAGTAGAAGAAGAAGAGGTTATTAATATAAACATACACTTCTTTTGGAGTGAAATTTTCTTCTAATTTACGTTTTAATTTGCATTGTTGATGTTTGAGACTCACAAATTTACCAGCATTGTTGCCATGAGTTATTTGAATATGATGAGTAAATATTTTACCATTTTGTAAACTTATTTATTATGAAGGAGTAAGGTTAGACTACTATCTTGGTGACAAATAAACAGTAAAAACGGTACGTTGCCAAATCATACGACGAGCAGCTTAAAATGAGTCAAATGAAGTTTCATATTTAATTTTTTTGTCATATTTTCTGTTTCAATAGTAGATGCCTTGCAAACTATTTATTTTTAAGTTATATTATTTTTTATTAGCATTTTAATTTAATTTGCGAAATATTGGGTACTACACTTCATGTGACCGCATTATAATTTAGATTTTGGATTCAGTATAACTGATTAATTTTTTCTAAATTTGGCTTCCATTTAACTTTTAGGTTATTGAAATAATAGGCAAGGAAAACGTGAAACTAAGTAATAAACAGATAGACGAACTCGTAGAGTTGATAGACAAAGAAGAAATTTTGGAAGTGGAAGACAAAATCGAAAAAGCTTTGCTGAAAGATAAGGAAGTTAAAGAAGCAGAGAAACTGAAGGCAAAAGCCAGTATCGAACATGCCTCCTCTGAGATTGAGGAAAGTCATAAAAAGGTAAAGATTGCTTTAAAATAATGTGTTGACTTGGTCAATCTTGATTTGAATTTATTAATTTTGCTATTGTTTTCTATTCTATTTCTATATACAGGGTGAGTCAACGATTGGATGAAGTAAGTTTGTGCCTTTTCGGTGAAATTTACAAAGAAACTATATTTATTGTTTGATACAGTTTATTTTTACGCAGATTTTAAAAATATTTAGGACTCTACAAGGTGAGCCAAAAAACTAGGACAGCATAAAATTGTATTTTTTTAAATAGAACACCCTATATACGAACCGTATTTTTGATTTAGCTTATAATTTTAAATCTTTTTTATTAAGGGTTTACTACAACAAAACTTTATAGTTTCTGAGATAATTAAGTTTAAAGAAAAAAAGTCACATTTTCAAGCATCAATTCAATCCTAAATAACGTTTTCAATTTTGTGACAAATATATTCAAATTTGGAATTTAGCAAGGCCAAGGACAAGTTAACATAATTTTTACCTAATATTTGCAATAAAAGCTACAGGGTGTTAAACACATCGGCTTAAATTTGAACAAGTTTAAATGAATAAATATCTTTTTTTTTAAATGGTACACCCTGTATATTTTCATGTTATTTAATAGAGTAATAAAAACCCTAAAAGTTTTGTTCAATATATCCTATACCTATTTATAATAGCTTTTGAGATATTTCAGTTTTTCTTATTTTCCATACTTTTTTACAGAAATAGTCTTCATTATCATAGTAGCCATGGCAAAAACAATGTAAAAGAACATTTTTTTGTGTGTCAAATTTATAACCGCAATCGCTTCTTTTGGTTTTTATGTAGTGTAGTTTGGTTTTTTTTTTGCATTAATCTTATATTGTAAAATGAATTTTCCAAAGAATGAGTTAATAGATATGATTTATACAATAGGAGAGGCTGAAAAAAATTGCCTTCTTGCTCAAAGAATTTACAAAATGAAGTATCCTGATCGACGCCAGCCTAATACCCATACTTTTCAAAACTTAATGCAAAGATTTGATTCTTCTGGTACTGTTGATTATCCAAAACGTAAAGTGGTCAACAAACCAGTAACTAATGAAGAAAAAGAACTACAAGTATTGTTAAATGTTCAGGAAAATCCTTATATTGGTAGCCGTCAGTTAGCAGCATTATGTGAAACATCACAATCCACCGCTAATCGTACTACCAAGAAATATAGGTATCATCCATATCACATGGAATTACACCAAGAATTGCATGGACAGGATTTTGAAAGTCGTGTAAACTTTTGTCGTACAATAAATGCGGAGATGCAATTAAATCCAAATTTATTATGCAAGGTAATGTTTAGTGATGAAGTTACTTTTAGAAGTAACGGTGCCGTAAATAGACGCAACATGCATTATTATGCCACAGAAAACCCATTTTGGATTAGAGAGGTGCAACATCAAAACCACTGGTCATTAAATGTTTGGTGTGGTATTCATTATAATCGAATTATTGGACCCCACTTTTTTAATGAACCACTAAATGGCCATAGTTACCTGAACTTTCTACAAGAAGAACTACCCCAACTGCTTCAAGGTCTCGATAGGGATGAGCTCGACAGTATGTGGTTCCAGCACGATGGTGCGCCTCCGCATTACCATCGTGAAGTTCGTGCGTTTTTGGACCAACGATATCCGCAAAAATGGATTGGACGTGGGGGTTTCATTGAGTGGCCACCAAGGTCTTGCGACATCACCCCATTAGATTTCTTCCTATGGGGTTATATTAAAAATAAGGTGTATGTTAATCCACCAACAACAGTGGAAGATATGCGAAACAGGATTAGGGATACCTGTAGAACAATAACGCCACTAATTTTGTCCAGGGTCCCAGAAAATCTGCAAAAACGACTAAATTTGTGCATTGCACAAGAGGGTCGTTTATTCGGACACTTATTAAAAAGAAATAATTAATCTCAGTATTTTATAGGTAATTTTTTTGTTTCAATTTAGTATAAAAGTAAATATGTATTTGCCTTGTCGTTATTGTTGTGTTAATTTTTTCACATTATGTTTAATAAAACTATTGCCGTTGTAATATAACGAATAATGTATTTCATCATATTTAACCACATTCTGTTTGTTTCTGTAGTTTCTTTTTATTATTATTTTACATGGCTACTACTAAGAAGCCATTGCGGTTATAAATTTGACACACAGAAAAATGTTCTTTTACATTGTTTTTGCCATGGCTACTATGATAATGAAGACTATTTCTGTAAAAAAGTATGGAAAATAAGAAAAACTGAAATATCTCAAAAACTATTATAAATAGGTATAGGATATATTGAACAAAACTTTTAGGGTTTTTATTACTCTATTAAATAACATGAAAATATACAGGGTGTACCATTTAAAAAAAAGATATTTATTCATTTAAATTTGTTCAAATTTGAGCCGATGTGTTCTACACCCTGTAGCTTTTATTGCAAATATTAGGTAAAAATTATGTTAACTTGTCCTTGGCCTTGATAAATTCCAAATTTGAATGTATTTGTCACAAAATTGAAAACGTTATTTAGGATTGAATTGATGCTTGAAAATGTGATTTTTTTTCTTTAAACTTAATTATCTCAGAAACTATAAAGTTTTGTTGTAGTAAACCCTTAATAAAAAAGATTTAAAATTATAAGCTAAATCGAAAATACGATTCGTATATAGGGTGTTCTATTAAAAAAAATACAATTTTATGCTGTCCTAGTTTTTTGGCTCACCCTGTAGAGTCCTAAATATTTTTAAAATCTGCGTAAAAATATACTGTATCAAACAATAAATATAGTTTCTTTGTAAATTTCACCGAAAAGGCACAAACTTACTTCATCCAATCGTTGACTCACCCGGTACAATGATATACATCTAAACAATTCAGTTATAATTCTTTATTCCAAGGAAGAAATAAAAGAAAAGCCCGTACCCAAGCAACAAGAGGCAAAGGCCGCGACTCCACAGCAAGAAAAAAGTTCGGTACCACCATCTACACCGAAACTGGACTCACAAGGAGTCATACCACCACCCAGTATTGATAAAAAGCCAGAAAACACTTCCAAAATGCTTTAGTAGAACTTAAGATGTACAGAGGAGCATAGGCATGTAAATGCTGTGATTGGAGCGTGTGCCTCAGACCGTAGTGTTTGGAGTCGTTATATTCCCAAAAAACTTTTACCATTTTATTTCTTTTTTTAAGGTTATATGTATAGTTAATGCATGTTCTGATATGACTAATATGTAATTCGTTAAACCTACCTCAGATATTTGTCCGAATAATAGTTTCTCAGAATGCACATCCACTATAACTTATTATATTGAGTTTAAAAGCCATTTTTTTTCGTCCTAAGTTGTCTGATGCCATCTATTGTTTGCACTGCACAGTTTATGCCATGTCCCAGTATGGACAATAGTCGAGTCCTCATAAAGTTGTACATCTTTTCGTAACCATATTTAAAAGTGTCCTTGAACTGATTGCATACATTCTAAACACATATTTAACATTGTTTTGTAGGTGTTAGTCTGTGAAATGTAATCGAATGAGTACATTTTTGATCACTGCATTTTTTATTGATATACTAATTGCATAAATGTGTCATAAATTGTTCGCAAAGAGGTTTTTTTAGGATTTGAAAAATACATAGTCTTTGCGTATTTTTCCGAGCTTCTAGAGAACTAAAAGCACCTGCTAAGTTCTTTTAAAAGCTTCTTATGTCCCACTATGGACAATAGCCAAGTTGTCTCATGTCATCTATTGTTTGCACTGCACAGTTTATGCCATGTCCCAGTATGGACAATAGTCGAGTCCTCATAAAGTTGTACATCTTTTCGTAACTATATTTAAAAGTATGATTGAACTGATTGCATACATTCTAAACACATATTTAACATTGTGTTGTAGGTGTTAGTTTGTGAAATGTAATCGAATGAGCATATTTTTGATCACTGCATTTTTTATTGATAAACTAATTACATAAATTTGTCATAAATTGTTTGCAAAGAGGTTTTTTTAGGCTTTCAAAGCTGGATAGCCTTTGAGTATTTTTCCGAGCTTCTAGAGAACTACAAGCACCTGCTAAGTTCTTTTAAAAGCTTCTTTCTCCGTCAAACGGGTTAAAAAAAATATTTTGGCATATGTGACATTGAGTAACACTATTTATATTGAGGCGCACGAACGACTCTCACCTAGTAAGCAGTATGCTTCTCTCTAAAACCATTTTTGTATTTTACAGGGAAAATTTAAATTATTTTTTTTACATATTGTTATAGCTAACGATGTAAATATTATTTTTTAGCTACAAGAGGAAAAAAGTGATAATAAAACCGCGCTATGAGGGCTAGTTTTGTTTATTTTGCCTATTTACAGGCGCTTGTTGATTGTCTAGAAATTCCAAGTTTTATTTATTTATTTTTTTGGTTTGTGATTATGAGTTTTTGTCACTATTTCTATAAGTGAGGTTTCTTATTAATACCATTGTTTCGATGATTACAATTAAATAATTGGTGGAAGCGACGTTAAACAGCAATAAAAACAAGAATAGAGTTCGAATGTAGTTTAAAAAAATTCCAAAAACAAAAATGTTATTTCGAGAGAGTACAGTGATAAAGATTCATAAGCACTATTCCCTGGCAGTCGGTAAATTTTTATTATTCATAGATTTAACTATTTTTTTTACATTACATAAAATGTATGTGAATATGATGTGTATTATAGTTTACTGTAAATCTATAAATGTTCTTACAAATGTTACCAGTTGTATCTGATTAAATCTGAATAATTACTGTCACTGTTTTACAAGATATTTGTTTTTGTTTTTATACGATTTGAAAAAATTTGGTCGATTTAATTGACTACAATAAAGTTGTTTGGTCATAATACGTTGTTAATACTTATCAAGCCAATGAAGAAAAAAATGGATGAAGAGGCATTTTATTCATAAACGGACGACAACTTCTTTTGCATTTGTTATGACGATAGGTTAAATTGAAAATTGTTCAAATTCAAAATTATCGTACTATATCGTCATTATTGTTATTGTGATTCTTCATTTTGAACAAGGAACACCTTTTTTTCTACTACTTTTTTTAGAAAATTGAAATTTTTGAATAATTACTTAATTAAAAGAAAACAGAGATTAAAATTGAATGACGTTGTATCTGACGAGATTGAGAGCAGCTTGGGTGTTGCACAGGGTAGTGTGCTAGGTCCATTATTATTTCTTATATATATATTGACGATATAGTGAATACATCTGGTGATTGTTGTATACATCTTTTTGCAGATGATGTTCTTTTATATTTTACATGTTCTGATCGTATTCAATTGGTTGACACACTTAGCTCTATATTAAAAAAATTTATATTGGTGGTGTTCTTGTAACCAATTAAAAATAAATGTGGAAAAAACCAAATTTATGATAATCTGCAATGAGAATGATTACAGAACTTTTACTCGTGGAGATTCTATTATTAAAGTAGGTAATGAAACAATTGAAGTGGTGGAAAAGTTTAAATATTTAGGAGTAATCATAGATGGACAACTTAAATTTAAAGAACATGTGAATAACTTAATAAAAATAATCTCTTATAAAATTAGCTATATTCAAAGATGTTCTTATTTTTTGACAAGGTGGACTAAAACAATCCTGTTTAACACTCTGGTATTGCCGCACTTTGTTTATTGCTCCACAATTTTGTTCCTTCTTAATCAAAATGAAAAGGCAAGATTTCAAAAACTGCAAAATAGAGCCATGAGAGTTATACTCTCAGGTACAAGAAGAACATCAATTAACTACATGTTGAGGGAAATGCAGTGGTTGTCGGTGGAGGACTTCCTTCAATATTAAATATTGATCTTTATTTTTAAAATCAGATCGGGTAGTTCTCCTATATATTTACAAAATTATATTAATTATAATAGAAATATACATGTATATGATACTAGATCGAAGGAAGACTTTTATATGCCTCCAGGATTAAAGAAACAAACACAAACCTCTGTATTCTTTAAGGGTCTAAACAGTTTTAATCAATTGCCCACAAATATTAAATGTTTAAAATCTCTAAATAAGTTTAAGCGGTGGCTGAAGCAGTATTTCTTTAATAGGGTCAATCCTTGAGACATAAACTTTCTTTGTTTTTTTTTTAGATTTGTGTCGGTTTAGTTTAGTGTGTCATTTCTGCAGAGCTCGATGATGGTTGATTGTTGTTTGTAATTTTAAAATATGAATTTAGTGTTAAGATTTGTGTGTAATTATATTAGTCTATGACTAAATAAAGGATTTATATAAATACAGGATGTCCGGTAAGTACATCCTAATTTCTCGGTAGTATACAGGGCAAGTCAGAATAACCCTACTTTACCTTATCGGCTCTAAATTTTGAACCGACTGGTATAATTTAATGAAATTTTAATATATTGTAGAGGCCATAAAGACTCATTAAATCATACTACAGTAGATGTTTCAGATCATCAGAGAAGTCAGGAACAGACTTACAGCCATACTTGTTGGGCCTAATTTTTGACAGGTGTCATTTTACAGAGTTGAAAACTAATTTTTAAATGCTTTAGTCATTCTTCTTCAAAAAAGGCACTCTTAATTTATTTCTATAAAACTGGCGGTTTTCTAGATATATCGGTCTTTATGCGAAACAAATCAAATGTTACTAATGCTAAATACAAACAGGTAAAAATCAGGTTGTTATTATTAATACATAATGAATTACTATTGACGCAACTTGTCAAAACTTCCTTCAAGTAAAAGTAATTTTAAAAAATGAAAGAATATTCTTACGCAGAATATGCTGATATGCATTTAATTTATGGTGAAGTGCTGTCAAATTCTTCAAAGGCAAGTAAACTATGCTGAAAGATTTTCAGCTCGAACATTGTGAAGTCCAAAAACCTTTCAAAGGGTTGATCGAAGCCTAAGGGAGACAGCTAAAAGATGATTAGAAAATAATTATTAGAGTTAACAAATTAATTTTTTACATGTTTTATTCAAGGTCATTTTTACCGCGGCGTGGCGGTGAGGACCCTCCCAGGAGAGCACGAGACCCTTGCATAGAGTAATAAATTTGGCAAGATGTTGCTGACAACCCTTCAAACAGCATAAGAACACTCGCTACACAAAACGGATTGTAAATGAAACTCTTAACAGAACAGTTACTTCATCCGTACCATGTTGAAAAAGAACACGCTGTCTCCGGATGATTATCCTCTAAAACTTCAACACTCCAACTGGTTTATACAGCAACATAACCTAAGTCTAAATTTTTCTAACTTTATTTTTTACAAATACCAACAAAGGTTTGTTGTAAATGTGTGGGCTGACATCATCGGAAAAAAACCTCATAGGTCCGTTTGTTTCGGAGGGAAGACAATGGTGAGATTTATTTACAATTTTTGCAGCAAAATTTGAATAATGTATTGGAAGACTTTCTTCTTGATAGAATAAAGCAAATGTGATATTTTATGGCCACCAAGGTCTCCAGGCCTAACTACCTTAGACTTTTACTTCTGGGGACATTTAATGCTAGAGAAGAACTACTAGCGAGAATATTATTTGCAGTGCAGTGGGAAAATATTTGAAGAATAAGAAAATGTATTGAAGTATGTGCAGCTCATTTTGAACATTTGCCAAAATACCATTTAAAAGTTTTCACTATTTTTGCATTTTAATAATATTGTAAATTAATTGGGCCCCTATCAACCCGTTGAAAGGTTTCTGGACTTGACGATGTTTGAGCTGGAAATCTCTCTCTGGAAAAATCGAATTATCTCGAAAACTGCCAGTTTTATCGAAATAAATTAAAAGTACCTTTTTTGAAGAGGAATGATCAAAGTATTCAAAAATCAGTTTTCAGTTCTGTAAAATGACACCTGTCAAAAACTAGGCCCAACAAATGTGGCTGCAAGTTCGTTCCTGACTCCTCTGATGATCTAAAACATCTACTGTAGTATGGTTTAATGAGTCTTTATGGCCTCTATAAAATATTAAAGTTTCATTAAATTACACAAGTCGGTTCAAAACTTATAGCCGATAAGGTAAATCGCTGGGTACCCCTTTAGGGCGCTGTGTTTCCGTTAAGAGGTACTTTAGGAATTTTCTTCTATGACAAAGTCGGGGAGTGTTTTGATCTCCCCTGTATGTTTCCGAGAAATTAGGAGGTACTTTCCAATACATCCTGTATAAATGTAAAATGTTTTTCAAGTTATCGAAACACACTTAGTCAATTTAGGGTTGTCAACTAAAATTGTTTTCGACTTGATGGGTGAGAATTTAGTTCCCTGCTATGTTGCGTCGTAAATCCACTTTTGCTTTACGAGAAAATATTAAATTATAGATTCAGTATTGCCCAAACTCCCCGAAAAACTTAAAAAATTCATAATAACGATGAAACAGAACTTTTCGAAGTAAAACAATACTTAGAAAATCACACAGCAAACGGTGGCGTTCTTTTTAGGAACATCAGTTGATTTCACGGCGTGGCGCCAGAGAAACCTCAGGCTGTAAATTCAGGATATTGAAGATTGTTCTGATTAGAACAATTTGTCTTTTTCTGAGAACCTTTGAGGTTGACTTATTTAAGACAACTGGTTCTTAGGGGCCACGAGATGTTCCTGTTTTGGGGCAAATCGTGGTTTTCAACTGTTTATAAAGATCACATGCGATCTTTACGAATCAGAATCTGCCGGGAAAAACGGCAATAATTAGGGATGCGTTGAATTAGTGAGATTCCCTGGAAAGTTAAAACTCGGATATCGAAAATTAATTCTTATGTGCTTTCATTAATTCCGAAACGGTCCTGTTCGGGAGAAAGGATACGAGCCGAGTCAACGTACTCGGGAAAGGGTTAAATCAAAGTTTCTTGCCGGTCCAGAAGTATTTAATTAATCCCAAATGCGTCCTAATTTCCACGATTCTAAGCAGACGGCTATAAAACATACCGGCCGTGACAAAGTAGAGAAAAACCCCAAACGTGAGGTGGTAGACAAATGAAATCCTAAAAGTGACAACGCAGTTAATAGTCAGAATTACGGTTTGAAATAAGAAAAGTTAAGAATAATAAAACAAATTACAGTTACGAAAAAAAGCGGAAAATATTACTTAAATAATCATTGTTTGTTATTATTATTAGAATTAAGGATAACGTTGATGATAGATAAAACGTAAATTAATTATTTCAATAATTAATTATAAAAAAAAAACGAACCCTGATTGCGTTGCGGAAAAAGATTGAAAAATGAAATGCCGAAAATATACAATTAAAAGTGGAATAAAATAAGTTGGATTCATCGATGAGCGTTACATCGATAACCTCTTCCAATACACCGAGCTTACTCTTTCCCCAGATGCGTTCTTGAAATAAAATTCACTTATAATTATTGAAATCAGAGTTTCATTCATTCTCTGTTATTCCCGGTGAGCAAGAGGATAGGTGAGACCGTTATGGTTTCTAGCCTAGCCGGGAGATTTAGCGATACCTCACTAACACCCCTGTGATTTGTGTTAAATACCCGATTTCACTAAAATAATGGAAAATTGTAAAATCATAATGAAAAATGAACTTACTGGATAAATATGGAACATATTACCTCGGTAATAAAAATAAAACATAGATCCATATTCTTAAGTATGATAGGCGTAAGCGGTGGCGATCGAAAGTAACGAAAACTGGAAAATCATTAAACAGCGTTGACGTTTCGCCAAAACCGGAAAAATAGTAAAGAAAATCGTCGAATTCAATATAGCGGACTAACATTTTTTATGCCTGACATTTTGTACTCGGTGGTTTTTGAGATCGCTGAAAACGGAAATCAAATAAAATTTTGCAGGTTTTCATATTTAATATGGCGTATTCACGTCAATTCATAAGTAAGTTTGAAAGTTTGATCAGAAACTTAACTTTGGGTCGCCATATTGATATAGGGGGTGTTGTCAAGGGCAGATCCAGCCTCTCTCTTGAGGGGAGGGGCAGCAATGTCACAAGAGTACAGTATGGCAAGCGAAAGCAAATTGACGACGGGGGAGAACGCCAGCGACAGACTGAGGCGAGTCTATTTTTCTAAATTCAAAGCTTTTGGAAGGGGCGATTGCAAACGAAAACGACAACTCGACAAGGGGGGGAGATCCTAGCATCAATTCGCATTCCTAATGTAGGAGGCAGAATTGGGTCTATTTTTTCGAATTTGAAACTCTTGGAGGCGGGGTGATCGCTAGCAATAGCGAATTGTCGATAAGGGGGGGGGGGGGAGATCAGCGCCTGGGTGTCTTTTGGAGCTTTTTAGATAATATTCAGAACATCTTCCCAAACAAATTTATAGGAGCTGCTTGAACCTAGAAACTAAAATTATTTTTGTATATACAGGGTTTCGCATAAGTTTGCTATGGACAATTTTTTTTAACATCTATATGTGATCGAATATTTGAATTCCATGTAAAATTCTTAACACTTTTGACCTAACACGTCCTACTGCGATTTTCAATTGTTTTCGAGATTACGTCGGAAAAGTGACGAATAAATAGCTTACGGCAAAAAAGTTTGCATTTTCCTATTTCAGTTTTGAATAGGCTAACTAATGGTGTTAATAACTAAAGTTGAAATTGGCTCGTTTAAGATTAAAATAGGAAAGTGCAAACTGTCCTTTAAGGTGAGTATAAATATGGCGAGACGAGCGCGTGACGCGCTCGTGTCTAGCCTGCCCCGAACTTGCAGCGAACATCCTTTGAACTATGCCCGTTTGATTGAAGGCGAGCATACCATGCAGATTTGTTGTGAAACCCTTGTGCCTTCGACGGCCGGCGTCAAAGGAGATTTTTAAAAGCGTTTGAACAGTATAAATCGACAAAGGGCAAAGATAAATTAAAATAGATTAATGTTTATAGACAGATATATCTGCGTATAAGTATTTGTAAGTATTGATAATTTGACATAGATTGCTTTTTTGCAACTAATGTGTTTTGTGTTACGAATACTGAAATTTGTTATCCACTAAAATCATTTAATTGGTCTACATAAATATTTTGGCATGTTGATGAATCCAATTACCTATTAACAAAGCCTGTAATATGTACTTCGATTATTTGATTAATCCATATGAATGTTTTATTCAAGTTTTTTTTTTATCTTAGAGTTTTTTCGAATATTCCTGTTTGAAGATTCGAGTTTGTTTGAATATTCGAGTTTATTCAACTCGATTTTTTTTAACTTTAATATTCAAGTATTCGCATACCCCTAAGAGAAAACGAAGTAATGAAACATGAAAATTACGTCATGATTTCAGAAAAAATTACTCATGTTGCAAGTCCAGTTCACCTTCTTATCTTTAAATTGATTTAATTTCAAAAAGAAAAATTTGGAGCTAGTAATATTAAAAAAAAACTACATATTTTTCTGACGGATCATCTTCATAATATAAAAATAAATATAATTTTGCGAACCTAATTGACTATGATGCGGAATGGAATTTTTTCGCCAGATCTTACGGTAAAGGAGCATGTGATGGCTTAGGAAGAATCGTGAAAAGACAGGCTTATCATGCTAGTCTTCAACTCGACAATGACAAATACATCACGACTGCACTGTTATTATTTGAATGGACCAAGAATTGCTTTAAAAATATTACTTTTGGTTACTGTTCTCAAGATGAACATAATTCTTACTAATGATTACTTTTAATTAAAATTTACCAACTTAAATTTTATGATCAAGTGGAAAATGGGGGTCTACTTGATGCGATCCGGCTCTATAACTTCGTACTACAATCAGGGACGGATCTAGCCTTTCTCTTTGGAAAGGGGGCGATGTCACAAGGGCACAGAAAAGATGGAAATTAACCCCACCCCATTCGTAAACAAGGCAGTACAATATGACAAGATAAAGCGAGATGGGAAGGTGGGGATAAGCGACATGTTCCTAAAACAGCAGGCGGGAGAGTCAATTTTTTCTGAATTCAAAGCTATTAGGGGGGCGATCGCCTCCACCGTTCCTCCCCATTGGATCCGCGCCTGATTATAATGACTATCACGATTATAATGATGTCCTAAATCAGTCGTTAAAATAAGTTATTGATATCAAGACAATATGTTTTCCAATTAATGTAGAATTTGAATTAACTTTTACCACGTTGATAAGGATTATTATGTAACTAAAATGTCTGTAACTATTATAACAATATTCGTTGGTACTTGTAAAAACAACGACAATCATTGATATGAATAAATATAAATTCGTTTAGAGTGAAAACGAGGAAAATGAGTTTTTTTGAAAAAATTTCGAGGTTGTAGAACACGATTCTGACCTCGGTTTTCCATAATTTTTCTTCAATTTGCGGAAAACAGGATAAATCACTTTTCACTTCAGATTCAATTTTTTTTCACTAAATTGTTACAACCACAAATTCCACATTGATAGAAGCCTCTGTGTTATACAAAAATTCAAAAATATGCACTTTTTTATCGGAAAAATCAGGAAAATTAGCAAAACACAAAACACACAAATAAAAACAAAACGACCCTCGCCAATAAATAATAGCCTGTATAGTTCAGATAGAGATGGCGTGTTTGTTGAAATCCGCGATGTTGCCAGATTGCAAAAACAATTTCTTTGAAATTCACATATATTCTTCTTTTTCTATTTGAACTGGAAATAAAAAAATCCCTTTCCTTTAACTATTGAAGTACTATTAATTAATCTTATGTCTATGCCTTTGATGTACGATTTTGACTTTAAATATTAAAGGTTTTAAGGATTATACTAATCTACACAATAACATTTTTTAATTAATAAATCTAGATGAATTTAGGTTAGTTCAGGTTAATTTCGGTTTTTTAAACTAACCAAAACCAAGCTAAATCTGTACTAACCATGAATTTTGACTGGTTAAGGTTAATTTTACCCTTTTTTATACATTACAAACATTAAACTATGTTGTTAACTGTAATGGATAAATTTTGTAGTTTATACGAGGAAAGTATAAATCTAGGTCAATTTAGATTAGTTCACGTTAGTTTCTGTTTTCCAAATTAACCAAAATCAAACTAAACCTGCAAAAACAAAATAGCACCCACCAGAAGCATCTGTATTATATAAAAATTCATAAATTTGCACTTTTTTTATCGGAAAAATTAGGAAAATTATCAAAAACAAAACAAAACAAAGTTAAAATGACACCCACCTGTAGATTTACTCTAATTCGAATTATTACCCTAACCGAAACTAACTAAAAAATTTGAGTTGTTAAGATTATTTTTACGCAGAAACTATATTAAACATTAAAAAAATTAAACTAAGTTGACTGAGATGGACAAATTTTTTTAGTTTATATCACGAAAAAATGTTACATCTGGCAACGATGCGCCCTTCTCGAATCTTACGGTTAATTTAGATAGTCTGACGGTTGATGGCGTTTCCAAGACGTATTTTTAATTTTTAGTTGAAAATACAAGTTTTTTTTAATTAGTTTGCCAAAATTTGTGCAAAAATAATTACGTACAATATATTTTAACTAGTTCCATTGAAAATAAATAGGTAACTTCGGTGTTTTAACTGAAATAAAAGTGATTTGTAAAGGGACGCTTGGTTTTTTAGTTTTAGCGAGGAAAAATAGTGAAAAATCAAGGTCAGAATCGTGATTTTCCTTGTTTTCACTCTAAACGAATTTTTACTAAAAATGTTTCTGTTAATATTTTTTGAATTTGAACTAAAGCAGAATCTGAATTAATTTTTTTCTCGGTTAATAACCCAAAATTATAATGAATTGAAGAAAATTACCCGGGCCCAAAAACACTTTATTTGCATATTTTGTCTCTTAGAAACAAATGCTACTTGCTAGTGCGCCTCTCGATCTTATCAAGCCATTTGCTCACCTGCTTGCGCTTAAAACAAGTGACTGTAGGCGTCAGTCAGCGCCAACTTGAGCTCGGGAAAGCTCTCGCTCGGTCGCTTTCAGTTGTTTCTCACTGCGTTTCAGTTGTTTGTAGCCAAAGCCGGCTTTTTAAAGCACAGATCGCTCGACTTCTTCGGCGGATATTTCTTCAGTGGGTCAGTGGAAACGGCGACGTGTGTCGCGGCGATATTGATTGACTGACTAGATTTAGCGTGTTAGTGACTTAAGTCCGGTGCCGGTTTGGTGTTTAAGTAATTATAGCAAAGTGACTTTTTCTGAGATTTTATTTGACGACAGTGTGGAGAGAACAGAGCTGTTTGGATTTTTTGCGAAAGGTAAGACTTTTTTAGGTTTCGTTATTTTTTTTCGGTATTATTTAAGTTGTCAAGTTTAAGTATGTTACTTTGAACAGGTTTGTTGAGATATTAATTTAAGTTCGTTATTTCAAATTTTAACCATACTTATTATGTTAGAACGCATATTTTGGCAATGGGACAAATGTCCTTCGATTTAAAATAATTTGAAATTATTGTTGTTTTTAGATATTTTGTGCCATTTGTTTTCTTTTAACAATTATCTAGCACCTACGCAAGACTGATTTTAATGTAAATTTGCATTTTTCGAAGAAATATGAAACATGTTTTATCTCCGGGACAACAGCATGTTCTTTTTATTAATGCAATCATTAGTTTGTACAAATATATGTCATCAGGACTTCTTTTTTTTTAAGCCCCAAGTTGTATAGTCATTTCTATTTTTTTTTAAGTTCCATTAGGTGTCTTACTTAATGTAATACATAGTCCCAGTGGAAGCTGGGATAGTGCCACCGTGCTATGGAGTGTCTACTTGATTTTTCCTAAAACAGTTTTTTCAATTATTTTTACTTTAAATCTTTTCGAATATTTTTTCCTTATCCATATGAATAATTGGAACGTCTGGCAACAGAGCAACAGCTTAAAATGCGCTGATTTCCTATAATCGGTTACATAGGATTGAGCCATTTATTGATACGGCAAAGTAAAAAAACGACTTATGTAAATGGGTTTATATGGGAGCGAGAAAGATGAAACTATGCACTGATAAGAGGAAATTTGTGCTATGTGTGACAGGAATGCTATTAAATAAATCAAATAAACAATTAGTTTTTTTATTTCTGTGTTTGTGTTTGTTTTGTTTGCTTTTAGCTGTTCTAAACAAATATATTTTATTGTAAATTTAGTTTTAGTTATTTATTGTGTATTTACCGAGGTATTTATATAATATTTATATTTCAACGTCGGTGTGTGTTTTTGTTTTGTTACTAAAAGTCGTTTTATTAGCCGCTATGACTACACACTAAGTTTTTTTAAAGAATTTTTTTTAGTGCGTGAGACAATTGTCCAAGATTAAAAAAAAAAACAAAATCACTTTTTCATTTTGTATTGAAAAAAGTATAATACAATAAAAATAATTAATAAGATCGTTGAGCTCTTGCTGAGATATAAAATGGGGCGATTTACTGCTACCATATTCGGAATCGCCTTTCTCCTGAACAGAATTTTGATTCAAAATCATCTAGTTCATCCAATTCCGAGTCGACTTCGTATTTTTCTGGAGGTTTATTAACAAGTACGCTAGAACATTCATGAGATAGAGGTCTCATGACTGAGAAGATATTAGGATATTCAATTTTATGTTTTGAAGAAGGGTGATAAGAAAATCACGGAAAACTATAGAGGAATAACTTTTTAAATTCAATAATGAAATTATTCACCAAAATCCTTGAAGGTATAATAACTGACTATTGCAGAATATCAGAAGAACAGCAAGGTTTCCGCAAAAACAGATCTACAGTAGATGCCATATTCATCGTAAGACAGATATCAGAGAAATCTATTGAATTTACTAAGCCGGCTTTTATGTGCTTTATAGATCTCACTAAAGTCTTTGATAGGGTGAGACTGGATGATATTCTGCAAATAATGCGAATTAAAGGCATCCCAAACAATTTAATTACCATAGTTGAACAGCTTAACTCCAACACCACAACACAAATCTCAGTAAGCGGCAATCTAAATAAGAATGTACTGATAGCGTCGGGCATACGACAGGGGGACTCTCTGAGTCCATTACTGTTTAACATAGTAATGGACCAAATAATTGAGAACGTCAAAGAGCGTCACCAGGGTACAGAATGAATACCGGGGAAATAACAACAATATGTTACGCTGATGACGCCGTCATAGTCTCGGAAAATGAAGACGATCTCCAAAGACTTCTATTTGCATTCCACACCATAAGCAAGCAATTCAACATGAAAATATCCGTCGATAAAACTAAGTCAATTGTAATAAGCAAAGTGCCCTTAAGATGCAAACTAGTAGTGGATGACAAACCAATAGAACAATTCATGACCTTTAATTACTTAGGTGTTGAGATATCCGCAAACCAAGACAGAACAAGAGAAGTAAGAAACCAAGTAAACAAGGCAAATAGAATCTCAGGAAGCCTGGCGGATATAATATGGCACAACACATACATGAGCAAGGACGCAAAAACAAAAATCTACAAGACCTGTATTCGACCGATAATGACGTACGCAATAGAGACGAGAGCTGACAACACAAAAACAAAATCAATTCTAAGAACTGCCGAAATGAAAGTACTAAGAAGAATATCGGGATACACATTAAGAGATCACATACGCAATTCAACAATACGCGAGGAACATGGAATGCAGGATATAGTAAGATGGGGACGGAAGCGCAGAAGAGCCTGGAATGAGCACGTAGGAAGAATGACGCAAAATAGGATAGCGAGAATCGTCCGAGATGGAACACCGGAAACCAGAAGACCAATAGGTAGATCACCTAAAGGATGGAGAGATCCTGGATTTCAACATCAAATGAAATGAATGATTGAGTTGGAAAAAACAGGCTATAAGCCTATAACAAGAGAAAGAAGAAGAATAATTTTATGTTTGATTTTACTAGAAAACCTCAGGATTTTTGTTAAACAAAAGTAGCAATCATCAACATGATTCTGAGGTTCCCGCCATATTATTCACACTCCAAACTTCATAGAGTTATGAGTACCCAGTAACCATCCTGTGAAGATTCTTGAGCAAGGGTAGCAGCAAATTTTGAGAGACTAAGTTTTGTCTTAATTGCCAACTTTGCACCCAAAATATAACTCGTTTGGCTTTTTTTTCAAATGGCCTCAAAGTTTTTCGTTCAGCTTTCAGTGTCACTTCATCACATATACCAGGTGTCCAGAAATGGATTTCCCTTTTAAAGGCTAATAAAAAATTTGCTTGAAGTTTCAAAATTAATTTATTATTGCAAAAAACATACATTATAAGCGGATTTTATGTTTTAAAAATTATATTGTCGAGGTGCCTTCCATTTCGGTCCAAACACTTCTGCGATGCAGTCTTCATGTGTTAAAAACTGCTAAACATATCTCAGGTGGAATTGTGACAGCATTTGATCATAGATTCCTGCAAAATGAATATTTTGGGTAGTTTGTTATATATGTAATTCTCCTTTCAGGCAGAGAATATGTGTACAAACAGTTTATTCTCTGCCTGAAAGGAGAATTACATATATAACAAACTATTTAAATACGGCAGAAAGATTTCTTTATTTTTTACTGAAATTTTGATTGTTTAAAAAATTTCGGGTAGTGTTGGCCGTTCCGTCTACAATCATACTGCTGTCCCATATTAATTTGTAGCTACTTTAAAAGCCCACAAAAAATAATCATAAAGACAAAGGGTTCCTGGAATACCAGTCGCTCATTTTCGCTTTTGTAGCTTTAGTTCCAAACAACTACAAGTTATAAACCTCAAATCTCTTCTTAAAATTGTATGAATTTGTGTATTTGCACCACTTGAATTTCGAATAATCGCGGTACACACAGCTTCAACATTCTCAGGAGCAGTTACAGTCCTTGGACGACCACCGGGTTTCAAATTTACAGTTGACGATGTTTCTCTAAACCTCCTCATCCATGATTTGACCAAATTTTTATTTGGTGCCTCTTCCACACGCCTAAAATTGAAGTGAGCACAAAAACTTGGCCTTGCAAGTGTGTACGAATCGTTGCTCTTGAAGTATGCCTCAATAATGAACGCACGATGCACAGTTGACCAACGCTCCATTTTTACTAAATAATCCGCATCGATCCACTATCGAACGACGCAAACCCGACCTCGCTACGTTACACTGTTGCCAAGTTATTCAAGTTTAAAAAGAAAAATCCATTCCTGGACACCTAGTACGATAGAAATTGTACGATTTATTCACAAAAGATCGCGATAACATCGTTTACACACGGCAAAAATAATAGCAATACTCTAACGCATCACTATGCACTAGTTCTTTGCACTTCGCCCGTATATCCCATATTGATCCTCCGATGATCGGCCGATTGCTTATAATGGCTGTTTTTTATTAGAGGTATAGAACTTTTAAATGGAATAAAACAAAGATGAATTTTTTAAATTGACATGAAATTTACTTTATTCGAAAGATAACCTTCTGGCATTATAATTTAAATATGACTTCTGGCATATGACCGCCACGGCTGGCTCGGACGTAGTCTAATCTGGAGGTCCAATTTTCGATGACTTTTTCCAACATTAGTGGCCGTATATCGGCAATAACGCGGCGAATGTTGTCCTCCAAGTGATCAATCGTTTCGGGCTTATCGGCGTAGACTAGCGACTTCACATATCTCCACAGAAAATAGGCTAGCGGCGTTAAGTCGCACGATCTTGGAGGCCAATTCACGGGTCCGAAACGTGAAACTATGCGGTTACCAAACGTTTCCTTCAATAAATCAGTTGTAGCACGAGCTGTGTGATATGTTGCGCCGTCTTGTTGAAACCACAGCTCCTGCACATCATGGTTGTTCAATTGATGAACGAAAAAGTCAGTAATCATGGCTCTATAGCGGTCACCATTGACTGTAACGTTTTGACCAGCATGGTTTTTAAAGAAGTACGGACCAATGATTCCACCAGCCCATAAAGCACACCAAACAGTCAGTTTTTCTGGATGTAACGGTGTCTCAACATACACTTGAGGATTATCATCATTCCAAATACGGCAGTTTTGTTTATTGACGTATCCATTCAAACAAAAGTGAGCTTCATCGCTAAACAAAATTTGCTTATGAAAATCGGGATCAACGGCAATGTTGTTTTGGGCCCATTCACCGAATCTACGCCTTGCTAGGTGATCGTGTGGCTTCAATTCTTGCACGAGTTAGATTTTGTAAGCACGCAAACCAAGATCTTTCCGCAAAATCTTCCATAAAGTGAATGGACACATATCCAATTCCTGTGCATGATGATGGATAGACTGATTCGGGTCTTCCTCTATGCTACGCTCTACAGCAGTAATGACTTCTTCTGTACGCACTGTACGACGTCTCTGTGGATGCGTATTATCATTTAGAGTAAACGTGGTGCGAAAATGTTCCATAGTTAATCGAATTAATTGCTCTGATGGACGATTATGTTGACCGTAAAATGAACGTAGTGCGCGATACGTATTTCGAACAGAACCATGATTTTCAAAATAAATTTGCACAATTTGGAAGCGTTGTTCAGGCGTCAGTCTATTCATGTTGAAATGACAAACCAAACTAAACATAAATCACTTGACAGCTGACAAAATGGCCGCCAGTTAAAAAAGTGTTGCCAACTTAAAGTTTTATACCTCTATGAAAAACACCCTTTATATACCCGTTTTATACATCTGGTGTTTTCTAAAAACATTGGGTATTGAGAGTACCAGAAGCGATGACATAATTTCAATATACAGGGGCCCTTCGATAAGTAGCTAACCCTTCGACTTCTACGGGGTATGGTGAAATTCTGAACTACATGTAGTTTAATGGATATTTTCTTTATTTTAAGCCCAAGGGGTACATGAGAGTTCGTCCCGAGGAGCCTCCCATGCTATGTTGCCAGATTGTGCACAATTTCTCTAAACTCAGCGAAAACTTGGCAAGACCTGGCAACGTTGCATCGCGGTATGTAAGAACAACTTATATATCACATAGGTATATCTTATACCTGCTTTACAATCAATCAATGTTGTTGATGTTCTCTAGATTTTGCAACGTGATACGACAATTTATAGGTTAGCGTAAGGGTTCCATAGGTAGAAATTCTCGAAATAATCTAATAGAATTATTAGCAGGTAAAGTGGCCCACACCGTGTTTTCTCGTACACACCGTATAATAAAGGTAAACAAAACATTCAATAAAAAACAATAATATCGAAACAAAGACAATATAGCTGTCAAAGACAATATTAACGACTTAATAGATATTATGTAGGAACCAATATAGACTTATATAAATATTAAAGTACCGGTAAATATACTAAACCGACACCCACTTTGCCAACCTCTTGTTTTCCTAAGGATATCCTTTTGCATAACATAATTAAATACTGTAAAAATTTGTTAATGTGCCGTATAATTTCTTCCTACGTTTAATAGGACACCATTATTCTGAATTATTGTAATATTTTATTTTGATTCGTTTCAAAGTTTCAATGTTTCTTATCAACGATTAACGATCTTGTTCATTATATGTAAACCAGAATAGAATAAAAATTTTCAATCCGGTCGTCAGTTAAAACGATGCCAGACACAGAAAACCGGCCGATGTCCGATGACCTCCCTAGAAGACGTCATTTGAAGAGAGTGGAAAAGGTTCAAATTGTTTTTCCTACTTTTTTTGGTAATTATTGGGGACACTGGAAACACCGAACTGCTCAATGATTTTTTGTATACTCCTTATTTGTGGGTATTAGAACACGAATCCTACACTGTTAAAAATAACCTTAAATTTAATGTCTATTCTACATTAAAGTTAATGATTTTGTAACAAAAATTGTAAATAATTTACATTTACTTTAAATTTTCATTCAAATATCAGTTCGTTGTACTTTCTTTCTCTCTCTCTAGCATTACAACCCGGGGTGGGTCTTTGCTGACTTCACAATCTGCCTCCACTTGCTGCGATCCATCATCAGTTCCTCCGCGCGTTCGACGTTTGGGGTTTGTAAGTCTGCTGCAACGTTATCTCTCCACTTCATCCTTGGTCTTCCTAGCGGCCGCTTTCCTTCAGGGTTCTCTTCCCATACCAACTCGACGATACGTTGATCTTGTCTCATAACATGGCAGGCCCATCTTAATCTTTCTGCTTTTATTATTTTCACTATATCTGGCTGATTGTATAGTTCCTCCAATTCCTTGTTTGTTCTCGTTCTATATTGCTGTGTGGTGTTGTCCCTGACCGATCCGTATATCCCTCTAAGAATTCTTCTTTCTGCGATTTTCAGTTTATTCTCATTTTGTTTTGTCAACGTCCACGTTTCACATGCATATGTCATTACCGGTCTTATAACAACTTGATATATTCTTATTTTCGTGCGGCGGGATATATTTTTCGATTTCATTATCTTTTGCAGCCCATGCCAGCAGCGGTTGCCTCCTTGTATTCTGTTGTTAATCCCTCGTGTAATGTTGTTGTCAGAGGTGATCGTAGTTCCCAAATATTTAAACTGATGGGCTCTTTCAAAATTGTAGTGGTCCATAGTCACGTTCTGTCCTATTCTGTCTCGCCGTTCCGTTCTTGTAGCTATATATTTTGTTTTTTCTTCGTTGATTCGTAGGCCAAGATTCTTGCGGCATTTTTCAGTTTGAAGAACTCTTCCTTGAAACTGGTAGTTGTATTACCTACAATATCGATATCATCAGCGAACGGCAATATGATGCGCGGACCTTGATTTCTAAAGAGGTGCGTTTTTGTGTTGGTTTTTCGCACGATGCTCTCCAAGGCGACGTTAAAGAGGAGTGGAGATAGCGCATCGCGTTGTTTAAGACCACTGTTGATTGTAAAGAAGATTGACAATCTTCCTTCAAGTCTTACTGCACTTGTAGATCCCTCTACACATGTTTTGGTGAGGTTAATTAGCTGTGTGTATAGTATGGAATCGTTTAGAGGAATGGCCATATTTTCGTACTTTCTTTTCCATATTTTTAACGCTTGTTCCAAGTAGATTTTAAACAAGGTTGGAGACAAACAACTTTCCTGCTTGAGCCCTTTGCTAACCGTGAATCCTTTTGAAATATTATGCCCTCTCTTAATTTTGCTTGTATTATTTGAATAGAGCTCTTGAACAGCCTTGATAAGTATTATATTTATATTTGTTTTTTCTAGGGCTTCCCAGAGTTTTTGTTGTGGTACGCTGTCATAGGCTTTTTTGAGATCCACGTAGAGCAGGTGTATTTCTTGGTTCCGTGCTGATTTTTTCTCAATGAGCTGGGTTATTGTAAAGAGATGGTCAACAGTAGATCTACCTACTCTAAATCCAGCCTGTTCTTCGGCCTCCATATCTGAGTATTCGCTCTCAATCCTCTTTTTGACTAGTTTCCCATACACTCTCGAGATTCTGCAGAGAACGGCAATTTCTCGATAGTTATTACAGACGTCTTTACTTCTTTTTTTGTGTATAGTGGTAATATAGGATGTTTTCCACTCTTCGGGTATCTTTTCTCCGTTTATACATTTTTGGTAGAGGTTTGTCAATTGTCTGTATAATTTCTCTGTGCCGTATTTAAGTAGCTCAGGCGGGATATTTCCGGGACCTGGTGATTTTCGGTTTTTTAATGTTTGGCATATTTGCTTGACTTCTTTGCAATCTATCCTTAGTGGAGATGCTATGGTGCGTACGTGCACGCCGGAATCAGCTTGTACTGTTTGTTGGTATTCTGCTCTTTCTTCTGCTAGCAATTTTGAAAAGTATTCATCCCATTGAGATAAACCAATCGGTGAAATGTTATCTGTAGATTTTTCTTGTCGAAGAGATCTCAGTATTTTCCAACTTTCGGTACTTCTGCTACCCCCAAAATGTGCGTTTATTCTGGTACAGGTTCTTTCCCAGGTTTTGTTTTTCTTTTGGGTTATTACGTTTCGCACTGCTCTTTGGGCCGTTTTGTATTCACTTCTAGTTTCATCCGTCTTTAAGCTTAAATATTTACTTTATCTTTCTCGTTTAATATTTATCATATCTTCGATTTCTTCATCCCACCAGCATGGCCTTCTTTTTTTGGGCTTTTCGTACTTTCCCAAGGCTTCTTCTGCTGCACTTCTTAGGCACTCTTTAAC
This sequence comes from Diaprepes abbreviatus, assembly GCA_034092305.1. Classification (NCBI taxonomy): domain Eukaryota; kingdom Metazoa; phylum Arthropoda; class Insecta; order Coleoptera; family Curculionidae; genus Diaprepes; species Diaprepes abbreviatus. The sequence goes on along the minus strand of JASJET010000047.1, from coordinate 1,388,089 downwards.
GTAAGCGTATTGTATCTCTACACTATCAAAGTTTTCCCGTACCAGTTTATCATCAAGTCGCTTTTTGTATAGTTTTTTAACGCTTTCATGATTGAAGCTATCTAAGTTGTACTTGATTTCAGGAGTTTTTTGTTTCTGTTCTTCAGTGCCTTCTTTACTTTTGGCTAGGCGGAAGGACAGTATTTTGGCTTTAACCAGGTGGTGATCACTTCCACACGCGATTCCTGTATAGGCTCGCACGTCTTGAATTTTTAGCCGTGTATCCTGACGCGCTATTACATAATGTATGACGGATTATTTTTAATTTATATTATATTTTTAATTTTACTAAAAAAATGTTATGTCGTGTTTGTGTTATTTACTAGAAGTGGCAAAATTTAAAGGTGGAGATCGGAAAATGTGTTAAAAATCAATTTTTTTTTTTGGAAAAACTATCGGATTCTTGTCCTTCGAACTTTAAATGAGCAAAAAATTTGATGTTTCCGATATTTCGAATAATACCCATTTTTTACGCCAATTTGCCATCTCATTTCAGTTTCAATCTATGAAATTCTAAGGTTTAGATTTAAAAAAATTAGGAGCATAATTATAAACAATCACCTTGTACTAAAATAGGTCAGTTAAAACATTAACTTCATAGATAAGCAGTTAATTTATACAATTCTAAGAATAAATAAAATAGAGGGTGGAATGAATAAGTTAGCAGTAAAAATGCTTTCACAAGCTATGCAAATTGAAATGTAAATAATAAAATTAACATTATGCACAAATGAAACATGAAAATACACCTACAAAACATTTTCTTAAGATTGCCATTTCTTCATTTCTAATATACTCGTAATTGGAAAATTATTCATTTCTTAAGAAAAATAGGTAAACTTTAAGTGACGGCTTTATGAGGAAGCAAGCTTACTTTGATAGTTGATAGATTTTTTCGAAATTTGCAGTGTTGATTTGCAAATAATACCGGTGGCGACTCATGACTCTTTAGGCAAAGATTAGGTATCTCAACACTCGGTTTACTGAAGATTCGATTATTGTTTTTTTCATATTGGGTTCCATATATATTGCCGCAGCCTCAGACCATTTTATATAGTGTTGTTTATCCCAGGAGTGTTCTGCAATACCTGATCTCGACGTTTCCCTTTTTGTGTATGAGTTTTATGTTCCTTAATTCTAACTTCTAGTGGTCGTTTCGTGTCTCCAATATACATTTCACCACACTCACATGGATCTTTATCAACATATTCTTTGTTATCGGTAGTTTTAGGTTTTGTTGTTGTTAAATGAGCTCTAAGTGTATTTCCTGATTTAAAGGCTGTTTTTATATTATAACTGCTGGCAATTCATCTTATTTTCTCCGACGTTCCCTTAATCTACGGAATTGTGAAGAAGGAATGTGTTTCTTGTTGTCCAGTGTTCGTTGTTCTAAAATTATTTACAACATCGTTAATTAGTTTTAAAGTATAACCATTCTGTTGTAAATCGGCTTTAATATTTGCTACCTCTTTTTCCAATGATTCGGCATTGCATATAGATATAGAGCGATTATAGAGGTTGCGTATAATTCCTCGTTTTGTTACAACAGAATGATTAGAACTATGATTAAGATATTGTCCAGTATGTGTTGCTTTCTATATACTGAATTTTTAATAGTTTCGTTTGAACGGTTCACATTGACATCTAGGAAGGGCAATTGATCATTTCCCTCTTTTTCCACGGTAAACTTAATTGTAGATCGAATGGTATTTAGATGTTTCAGGAAATCATTAAGTTCTTGATCATTGCCCTTCCATATGACGAAAGTATCATCGACATATCTCAACCAGACTTTCGGTTTTACTGTTGCCGTTTCTATGGCATGCGTTTCGAACCATTCCATATATATTGGCGACGACTGGAGAGAGTGAAGAACCCATCGGAAGCCCGTCGTCCTGAGCGTAGAACTTGTCCTTTACTTGAAAGTAAGCACTACGCAGGCAACACTCCAAAAGGTCCATCACCCCGTCCAGTGGTAACGTGGTTCGATCTGACAAAGTAGTATCATATGAAAGTCTATTTTTGATTATGTCTGGTGATTCCCCTAATGGTACATTAGTGTACAGACTTTCCACATCAAAGCTTATTAGTCTGTCGTCTAGCTCTAGATTGATGCTACTAATAATGTTCACGAAATGTGTAGAATTTTTAACATATGTGTTTGTCTTACCTTCTAAAAGTTGTATAATTTTTAAGAGAAATTTCGCCAGTGCATTTGTTGGGGATCCTCTGGAGCTGGTTATTTGCCTCAATGGTACGTTCATTTTATGAATTTTTGGAAGTCTGTAAAGATGTGGTGGCTTACTGTAGTGTGGTATGAGCGTCGATCGTAGGTTGCCAGGTATATTGTTTTGGTATTTCCTGAGTGTTCTGTAGATTTTTAACTCTATGGATTTTGTGGGGTCACGTTCAAATTGTCTATATTTTCCTTTTTCCAGGATATCTCCAATTTTTTGGTCGTACGTTACGATGTCCATTATCACTGTTGCATTTCCCTTGTCCGCTGGTAAAATCTTTATGGATTCATCCTTACGAAGTTCTTTTAAGGCTGATGCTTCTAATTTGGAGAGATTTTGAACTAGATTTTTCTTGTCTTCCAAAGTTGATTTTATTTTCCACCTAAACTTGTCGGAATGGTTTTCGTCTACTTATATAGATTCTACAGAGCTTATGATATCTAAAACGGGCATGCTTTTTGGTGTTACTGCGAAATTAAGCCGCTTGCTTAGTAGTTGTTCTTCTGCTGTTGAAAGTATTCTTCAAGATAAGTTAATGATGGTTTTTCTTGAAGTTGTTTCAGGTGGAGTCGGTTGTTGATGTGATTTTAGTTTCTCTAGTTTATTTCGGTGTTTCCTCGCCAAATTTTCTTTCAGTTTGTTGCATACATTATCTATTTTATTGAAAATTGGCTCATGATCATCTGACAAAGTTTCAGCTTTGATTTCTTCGTAGCGTTGTGTAGCTTCATCCAGAAGAATGGATTTTCGTCATCGGTGATAATTTATTTGTGGTCTTAGTAGTTCTTTACTAGCGTTGTCCAGAATACGGCGTGCTCTATTACCTGGTATTGGTGATTTCAATCTGAAACCAATAGGAATGACGTTGCTGTCTCGTGCTTGTAGTAAAAATGAAGAGTGGGCTTCCTTCTTGGCATGTTTGATCGTAATTTTCTCGTAGGCTTTAGTTTTGTCGCTGATGCCGGGTCCGTACCGGGTTTCCAACGTCTGTTTGAAGGTTGTAGACAATGTTGAAGATTGACTAAACTGTGGTCGGACTTGCATTGTCTTTATTTTTATTTATTATTATTTTTACGACGTTTCGATTAGGTTGTATCTCTAATCGTTATCAAGTATAAACTGAATGTTTTGTCTTAAGACTACGAGCTTATATAGGGACTGTGTCCATTGAAGCGCAAAGTTTCGCTTCACTGTATACACCTCAAAGATTTGATGTTACAAAGTAGTGGTTGCTAAAGATTAGGTATCTCAACACTCGGTTTACTGAAGATTCCATTATTGTTTTTAATGTAAGCTGCTTCTATATATTTTCTTTTTTTCATATTGGGTTCCATATATATTGCCGCAGCCTCAGACCATTTTATATTGTGTTGTTTATCCCAGGCGTGTTCTGCAATACCTGATCTCGAGGTTTCCTCTTTTTGTGTATGAGTTTTATGTTCCTTAATTCCAATTTCTAGTGGTCGTTTGGTTTCTCCAATATACATTTCACCACACTCACATGGAACTTTGTAAACACATTCTTTCTTATCGGTATTTTTAGGTTTTGTTTTTGTTAAATGAGCTCTAAGTGTATTTCCTGATTTAAAGGCTGTTTTTATATTATAACTGCTGGCAATTCGTCTTATTTTCTCCGACGTTCCCTTAATGTACGGAATTGTGAAGAAGGAATGTGTTTCTTGTTGTCCAGTGTTCGTTGTTCTAAAATTATTTATAATATCGTCAATTAGTTTTAAAGGATAACCATTCTGTTGTAAATCGGCTTTAATATTTGCTACCTCTTTTTCCAATGATTCGGCATTATTGCATATAAAGAGTGTTTTTTATAGAGGTATAGAACTTTTAAATAGAATAAAACAAAGATGAATTTTTTAAATTGACATGAAATTTACTTTATTCGAAAGATAACCTTCTGGCATTATAATTTAAATATGACTTCTGGCATATGACCGCCACGGCTGGCTCGGACGTAGTCTAATCTGGAGGTCCAATTTTCGATGACTTTTTCCAACATTTGTGGCCGTATATCGGCAATAACGCGGCGAATGTTGTCCTCCAAGTGATCAATCGTTTCGGGCTTATCGGCGTAGACTAGCGACTTCACATATCCCCACAGAAAATAGTCTAGCGGCGTTAAGTCGCACGATCTTGGAGGCCAATTCACGGGTCCGAAACGTGAAACTATGCGGTTACCAAACGTTTCCTTCAATAAATCAATTATGGCACGAGCTGTGTGACATATTGCGCCGTCTTGTTGAAACCACAGCTCCTGCACATCATGGTTGTTCAATTGATGAACGAAAAAGTCAGTAATCATGGCTCTATAGCGGTCACCAAAGACTGTAACGTTCTGACCAGCATGGTTTTTAAAGAAGTACGGACCAATGATTCCACTAGCCCATAAAGCACACCAAACAGTCAGTGTTTCTGGATGTAACGGTGTCTCAACATACACTTGAGGATTATCATCACTCCAAATACGGCAGTTTTGTTTATTGACGTATCCATTCAAACAAAAGTGAGCTTCATCGCTAAACAAAATTCGCTTATGAAAATGAAAATCTATGCCTTGCTAGGTGATCGTGTGGCTTCAATTCTTGCACGAGTTGGATTTTGTAAGCACGCAAACCAAGATCTTTCCGTAAAATCTTCCATAAAGTGAATGGACACATATCCAATTCCTGTGCACGATGGCAAATAGACTGATTCGGGTCTTCCTCTACGCTACGCTCTACAGCAGCAATGACTTCTTCTGTACGCACTGTACGACGTCTCTGTGGATGCGTATTATCATTTAGAGTAAATGTGGTGCGAAAACGTTCCATAGTTAATCGAACTAATTGCTCTGATGGACGATTATGTTGATCGTAAAATGGACGTAGTGCACGATACGTATTTCGAACAGAACCATGATTTTCAAAATAAATTTGGAAGCGTTGTTCAGGCGTCAGTCTATTCATGTTGAAATGCCAAACCAAACTAAACATAAATCACTTGACAGCTGACAAAATGGCCGCCAGTTAAAAAAGTGTTGCCAACTTAAAATTCTATACCTCTATAAAAAACACCCTTTAGATATAGCGCGATTATAGTAATAGATAATAGATAACGTAATCATATTCTTCATCAGCAAAACCTCCCCATATTATAAAATAAATATTTAAAGAATACTTTTTGAAAGCTTCTCGGTTATGTTACGTTAATGCTTTTTCTCGAATAAAACCGATTCCGTCCGATATACTCGTATTTAACTGGAACTGGACAAACAAACTGCACGGCCCAGCGGAGATGTTTATTTTATTACACTTTTATTTGCCGTTTGTTTAAACAGGTTTTTAACAGTACTTTTTCTGGCTCGGTACTTTTTTTTGCTTTGATAATCTCATTTAAATACACTTCTTTTTGATTAGGCTTAATTAAAAGTACTGCTGTGTAGTGTTTATTCGTTAAGAAGATAAACAACGTTGCAGTGTACAGGGTGGTCGGTCAGGACCGGTAGATAGAGTAATTGTAGATTCTAGACGGAAAAATGATACAATTTGGCCAAACGTACTTTAGAGAAAAACAACAGGGTATTAAAGTGCAATGCTCAATTTTTATTTTCACAAATTAAATAGTTTTAGAGATAATCATCGAAAATATTTGAATTTTCATTTCGTTATGTATGTTTTTATGCATAATTAGGTATAATTCAAGATCTCTGCAACATCATTTGGTTTAATGTATGTTATATGGCAATATATATATATATATATATATATATATATATATATATATATATATATATATATATCTATTTATATATATATATATATATATATATATATATATAATATAAGGAGAAGGGTATTCTTGACCGACTAATTAAACAACAAAAACTAGGATATCTTAGGATATCGGTCCTGGTATTTGTCAAAACGATCGCTCCTCCTGCCTAAAATTTTACGCAACTTAAGGCGGGTTTTCCTAGCAACGCACATCTTGCGTAGCATAAAACGCAATTCGGCCGATGCAACGCAACAACCAATGCGCTGCCTAAAAGTGTTTTCCTAGGATTGTCTGTTGTGTGACGACCGTCGCGATGAATTTATCTAAAAGTGAAAGAAAATCTTTGGCTTTATTAATATTACAAGACGAAATTTTGAAAGAAGAAATTGACTTATTAACCACGATTCATAGTAGCACTAGAAATTCTGCTAGTCAATTATTTCAAAACAGAAGCAGCGAAGGAACATTTAAATTACTTATCCATAGACATCTGCTTGACGACGACGTAAAATTTAAAGCGTATTTTAGATTTTGTGCATTTCATTCCAAATTTTGTCCTTTTTGACAACATTTTTAAACTCTTGAAGCTTCATGTTCCAAAGAATAGGGTAACCACTCACTACTTCTACCAATTGTCCGTCTTCGGTAGTACTAAAACGGATCTCATTTTCAGCTCGCAGCGTACAACTGAATAGACTGCTCTCGGAGCAGTCGTCTTGTTGCGTCGACCGTATTAAGATGGCGCAAGTCGTTTTTACGCAGTGTAGAAAAACGCCTGCATATGATTTTCATTAGAGAAGTTCTCGGCGTTTTACGCCGACTGTATTAAGTTCTACGCCGCGTAAAATGTGCGTTGCTAGGAAAACCCGCCTTTAGAGAGTTCTATGTGAGCGCATTTTGAAGCTATACTTATGTAGTTTTCCTAAACCGTAGTCTTTTTGGAAAAATCAAGATGGCGGGTCCAATATGACGCTTCCAAAGAACAAAATTTTGAAAATGCAGAGAAAAACAATTCATAGATTTTTTTGTGACAGCAAAATATTCCGTTTTAGTGCTTATTTCTTAGTATTTGAATGCGTTGATCACGAATCTGGCATCAGAATATCGAAATTCAAAATGGCGTATCGAGTATGGCGGCGAATAACCCCCGAAATGCAAGTTATGGCTATAAAGAAAGGTACAACCTATTTGAAAGTTCGGTTACGGGGGTTTATGACTTCAGTAATTACAAATCTTATATAATTTAAGATGATGTATACATTCGATTTTCTATTATCGTTTTTTCAAAAGTAGTTGGCAGTAGAGTAGGATTTTTTCCGCTCCTGAACCAAGTGTATGAAAGGCCAACACTTTCTTGCAGGATTGTCAACAAATATCATTAAAATTCTATGTAATCTTTCCCATAACAGATTTTTTAAGTTGCTCAAAGACCTTTTATTTTCGAGATCTCATAGATATTGGTCCTATTTCAAAGGTATTACAGTGAATGTAAAATGTTTCTTATCATCGGTTCGTCAACCAAAAGTAGTCGTAGAATTTTTCTTCTCCGGTTAGTCGTTGCTAGTTCGTTAACTATTTCAAGACTTGTAACGGAGATACGTACACCGCTTTACAGAAGTTTAACTTCAAACATTTAATTATTTCTCTTTTTCTTAAATGAAATGTTCAAAAATGATCTTAGTAAAAACAACCCATTGCTATATATGAACAAACTTTCATCTCGATTTTATCCTTCTTTATAGCTATAATAAACATTTCGGTGATTAACGGCCGCCATAATGGATACGCCATTTTAAATTTCGATATTCTGATGCGAGATTCATACTCAGCGATGTCATAAATCCACGTAACCGAACTTTCAAGTAGGTTGTACCCTTCTTTATAGCTCTAATATGCCTTTTGGGGTTATTGGCCGCTTTATTAGATCCACCATTTTGAATTTCTATATTTTGGTGTCATATTCGTAATCAACGAACCCAAATACTACGAATTGAGCCTTAAAACGAAACATTTTACAGTCACAAAAAAATCTATGAATTTTTTTTTCGGCAGTTTGAAAAGTTTGTTCTTTTGAAGTGCCATATTAGATCCGCCATCGTTATTTTTTCAAAAAGGCGACAGTTTAAAAATACTACTTAAGTATAGCTTCAAAATGAGCCCGCATAGAACTCTCTACGTTTCGCCAGGAGAGGGGGAGGTTAAGCGATATGACAAAAAACGGCATGTATATATATATATATATATATATATATATATATATATATATATATATATATATATATATATCGCGTATTTCGCGGGCCGAATACCGCGAAATATGCGCTAATAAAGCCCACTAAAATAGGATGTTTCATCCTCGGCGTCAACGGTAGGACTAATCAGTGGGTCCGTCGACGCCTTACCCAGACACCCTCGACACTCCTGTGTCTACTTTCTATATGTTGTACCTAATATTAGTACTCAATTTCGCTCGGAATATACTGGTAAGATATACCGATATGTCCGTTTCTACAACAATATATATATATATATATATATATATATATATATATATATATATATATATATATATATATATAATATGGGTAATTCTGTAATTCAAGAGTGTGGAGTATCATATGGTGTAATGTATTTTATGAACATCAACAATCAGGAAAAATATCAAAAAAGTTAATAAATGTAGCTTACTAGTCAATATTTTTAGAGAATAAATTACTTTGTATTGCTTTATGTTGCATGACTATCAATCACTAAAGATTAAATGTATTTTCCTCATCACAGGGAAGGATTTGGTGTACATAATAATTTTTTTATAAACTTTGCTTAGGTCCTTTCCGGAAATAATATATATCCTGTTCCGTTAAAACAATACGTTGTAGTTTTTTAGTATTTTTTTTAGAATTTCTCCCCTCTTAAAAATGACTTTGAAGTACAACATTGTCAATATCTTTTATTTCTACTTGTTACAATTGACGCGTCCGCTGATCCAATAACCAAATAAAATATTTAAATAACCTGTTATCATCTGATAATTCAAAAATTTGATTTATTTGACAGAAAAAAACGTCTCAAAACATTAGTATATTTTATAATGAAGTAACGTAAGTACGCCACTGAATTCGACATGCGATTACAGACAAAAACGTACACTTATGAATTGAAATTGCTTTTATACCAGCATGCGTTCGATTGGTTTGCCCGTGAACCTGTTTAGGTACCGGAACCGTGAAATTCGAAAAACGTTACCGTTTTTAAGAAGAGTTTTTGCACTCAAGGTTACATCAAGATCATAAACTGTTCTTCCTTATGTAACTTCTATATAACCTGATTTAAATTGTCGTTATAAAAGATGCATAATATTTTTTTTTATCAAGAATTGATTTGCGTTTAAAATTAACTTTAATTAACGCAAGTTAACTCATACCAAAGATTATTATAGCTTACGTTAGCTATAATAATCTTTGCTCATACTAAAACAAATAAAAAGTCTCGTAAAGGATCACCCAGAGAGAATAACATTTGTTGCTCAACATTTTTAATTTTTCTAATTTTTTGACCAGTTACTCCTCAACATTACGCGAGCTTAAAACTATGATAAAACTTTTTTTAGGTTCAAAACAAGTTTTGCGCTATTGTATCTAACTGTGTTAATTTCATAGAAATCAAGACAAACTAAAAATCAAAATTATTAGAATGATATACTCCAGATTTTTTGTCCTTACATAATATTTCCTAAGTAGTGAGGAAAGTGAAGGAAAAATTCACAACTACGAGGATAGTTCGATAAGTTCTCAGCCTGACAAAGAAAACAAAAGATTTTTGAAAATGTTTTTATTTATTTTTCAACATGGTTCCTGTGTACTTCAATACATTTAGAGCAATGATGTTCTAACCGTTTAATACCAGTAGTATAATGCGATTTGTCCAACTCTGCAAAATAAGTGGTTGTCGCTGCTCTGACCTCGTTATTTGAAGGGAATTTTCGTCCAGCGAGCCATTTTTTCAGGTTTGGGAAAAGAAAGTAATCGCTGGGTGCCAGATCCGGCGAATATGGCGCATGAGGAAGCACTTCGAAACGTAGGTCATGGTGTTTTGCAGCAATGATCATGGGTTTGTGTGCAGGCGCGTTATGCTGATGAAAAAACACTTTTTTTTTGGCAAGATGTGGACGTTTAGCCTTAATTACATGCTGCAAACGATCCAGTAGTGAAGCGTAGTACTCCCCGGTGATGGTCTTGCGTTGTTCTAAATAGTCTATAAGCACCACGCCATGTGAATCCCAAAAAAGCGCACTTTCACCTGCCCCCACCCACTGTTTAGTCTGCCGCTTTGTCTCTGGCGTGTAATGGTGAATCCATGTTTCATCTACAGTTATAAAACGTTGCGTCTGAATAAGTCTAAACACTCTTGCGAAGTGTTCATTCGAAGACGTTTTTGGAGCGGCACCCATCGCGCAGAAAGCTTTTTCATGCCAAGAACATCATGTAAAATGTAGTGGACATGATCTATCGAGATGTTTGCTATACCAGCAAGCTCTCGTATTTTTAGTCGGCGGTCATGAAGTATGACATTGTGACAATTTCGTCAGTTGTAGCGGTTTTTGGGCGTCCCGAGCGCTCATCATCTTGAATTGATGTACGACCACGATTAAATTCAGCAGCCCATTTTTTCACTGTCGAAAACGAAGGAAAAAATCCTATAAAGTAGAATCTAACTCATTTTTAATGTCCGTAGGAGTTAAGTCCTTTAAAACAAAATACTTTATAACCGCTCGAACTTTAATTTTATCTATCTTTCACAAAATATCGAACCTCATGTGTTTACTCGATCACCACAAACAAGCAAGTGCACGCAAACATCTGAAAGTTTGCAGGGCATCATCTCAAGGTTAATGCTTACAAACTTTTATAGTTATTTGATCCTACTAGCTCTCTCTCTGTTTGAGGCCGAGAACTTATCGGACCACCTTCGTATGAAGTGAAATTTTAAAAAGTGAAAATTATTAAAGGAAGTAAAGAATAACCTTTATTTATTTATTTTTTTTTTGTAAAAACTTATAGAATTAGTTGCTATAGAAGTTCAGAGCGTGAAAATTCTGTTCTTTTTTCATATAATTTTTCAAACATGCTCAGAATTGTATTTTAGCAATATTTAAAGTTGAATATCTCAAAAAGGACTGAGTGAAAAATTATGAAATTAATACAGAGTATACCTCTTTACTGAAGACCAAAGACCAAACATATCAGACAATGTGCATGGAACTGAAGGACCGAAAATTCGAATGACAAAAGTATTTAAAAAATAGGCGTGTCTGCAAGTCTGTTCCTGACTTCTCTGATGATCTAAAACATCTACTATTACTCCATGGAAATTAGATCAAAGAGCTGTTTTCTTAACAAAAATGTAACAATGTTTTTTTTTTGCAGGAATGTGTTCATTTCTGCATCCTATAAAACATATCTCGATGGTAACTCCGGAAGACCTGTGCGAAAAAATTGGCGGACCAAAAATGGTCATGATTTTCGGTTTTTTGAGTTTATCTCGAAAAGTACAAGTTGTATCGGAAAAGGTTTCAAACAAAAGTTATAGGTGGCGCCACTAGTTATCGAGATATTTTTTTTTCGACAAAATTTACTGTTGTTGTCTTTTTTTTTAAATACATTTATTAACAAATTACCGTTTTAAAATTTAACATAAATATAGGTATTGTCATTCTAAAAAAGTACGTCTAACTCGGAATCTGTGAGTTTTTTATTTTCCGAGAAATTCGATGTTAAAGTTAATAATTGAACCTCAATTTTCCGCTTTCCTAATTAAGATACAATGCTCAATTTCAATGGAAATTGTTTGTATTGTTTTATATTTTAAAAATCTATGAAAAAATTTTTTTTTCAATCGTGGGCCGAGAAATTTTGTAAAATCCAATTTTTGCACCAAAAAAATTGCGATAACTTTTCACCGGATAGCTGCTGTAGGCCGCTGTCGGCGGGTTGCCATAGTTCAGGCGCATTATTCATTGGCGCTTCAAGGAAACTTATGCATCAAAAGTAATATTTATAGTATTGATGTTGTTTTATTAATTTATATGATAGTAACAATTTGTTTAGCCATATTAATTACTAATTTGTTTATTAACAAAATTTTTACAAAAAATTATAGAGAAAATTTTACAAATATTCAATTTTATATTACAGATTCTACTGTTTCTTTCCTTTATATTATTATTATCTAACGGTTTATTAACAGAATTTGTACAAAAAATTATAGAGAAAATCATACAAATATTCAATTATATATTACATATTATACTGTTTTTTTTTCCTTTATATTATTATTACCTAATAGTTTATTAACAAAATTTTTACGAAAATTTCATAAATTTCTGAAATGTGCAGATTTGTGTGAGCACTGTGATGGACTGTGCGATTATTGCTCTGAAAATTTTATTTCTTGCGATTTAGAAAACGATGATGACAATTCAGAGGAAATTAATATGTGTGAGAATGATTTTGACTATGAAAATGTTAATAGTGATGAGAATGATATGTACAGTGAAATTGAGAATAATGATGAAAATGGTATGTGCGATGTAAGTGCGAGTAATAATTGCGATGATGAAATGGACGTCGATTGCATAGAAGTAATAGAAAAAAGAGAAAGCTGAATGTATAATTGATATATTGTATTTGTATGATTTTCGCACGTAATTTTAATGTATTATTAAATATTTATATGACGTATTATATATTATTATTATATTTTTATATGATTTGCTAATAGAAATTTTCCGAAAAATTTTGTTAATAAACTATTAGGTAATAATAATATAGAAGAAAAAACAGTATAATATGTAATATATAATTGAATATTTGTATGATTCTCTATATAATTTTTTGTAAAAATTTTGTTAATAAACTGTTAGATAATAATAATATAAAGGAAAAAAAACAGTAGAATATGTAATATATAATTGAATATTTGTAGAATTTTCTCTATAATTTTTGGAAAAATTTTGTGAATAAACAAATTAATAATTAATATGACTAAACAAATTGTTACTGTCATATAAATTAATAAAACAACATCAATATTAGAAATATTATTTGTGATGCATAAGTTTCCTTGAAGCGCCAATGAATAATGCGCCTGAACTATGGCAACCCGCCGACAGCGGCCTGCAGCAGCTATTTTTGATTAGATTCGGCCCAATTTTCGAAGGTTCACAGATCGTATAGAAATGTATTTCTTGGATCCAAAAAATTCACAGATAAAGTACAAATATTAAGAAGCATCTTCTGCAAATTTGAGCCCTTAATATTCATTTGCCACACCATTATGAATTTTTGAAAGAAAAAACATTTTTTTCATCCAAAATTCAAATTTTTTTTTTGAGACCGGAAATGATACATCCAAATCCAACGCATGCCTTAAAAAATTTTTATCTCCATCCGGTGAAAAGTTATTGCAATTTTTTTTGGTGCAAAAATTGGTTTTTGCAAAATTTCTTTGCCCACGATTGAAAAAACAATTTTTTAATAGATCTTCAAAACTTAAAACAATACAAACAATTTCCATTAAAATTGAGCATAGTATCTTAATTAGGAAAGCTGAAAATTGAGGTTGAATTTTCAAATTTGACATAGAATTTCTCGGAAAATAAAAAACTCATAGATTCCGGGTTTCACATACGGTTTTAGAATGATAATACCTATATTTATGTTAAATTTTAAATCGGTAATTTGTTATAAATGTCTTTTTTTAAAAAAAAAAACGAAAACCGTAAATTTTGTCGAAAAAAAATATATCTCGATAACTAGTGGCGCCATCTATAACTTATGTTTTTTTAATTCTCTACAACTTTTGTTTGAAACATTTTTCGATACAACTTTTACTTTTCGAGAAAAGCTCGAAAAACCGAAAATCGTGACCTTTTTTGGTCCGCCATTTTTTTTGCACAGGTCGTGCACAGACACCATCGAGATATGTTTTATAGGATGCCGAAATGAACACATTCCAGCAAAAAAAACGAATGTTACATTTTTGTTACTGACGAAGTCTATTTTCCACGGAGTATTATAGTATGGTTTCATGAGTATTTATGGCCTCTATAAAATAATAAAATTTCATTAAATTATACGAGTTGATTCAAAATTTAGAACCAATAAGGAAAATCGCTGGGTACCCCTTTAGGGCTCTGTATCTCTGTTAAGGGACACTTTAGGAATTTTTTTTCTATGACAAAGTAGGGTTGTTTTGACCTTTCCTTTATGCTCCCGAGAAACTTTGAGGTATTTACCGGACACCCTGTATATTGCTGCAACTTCAAACCATTTTATATGGTGTTGTTTATCCCAGGCGTATTCTACAGTACCAGATCTCGACGTTTCCCTTTTTATGTGTGCGTTTTATGTTCCTTAATTCTAACGTCTAGTGAACGTTTAGTTTATAGAATACACACATTTCATCACACTCACAGGAAACTTTATAAACACATTGTTTTTTATTGGTGCTTAGGTTTTATTTTTGTTAAATGAGCCTCGAGTGTATTTCTCGAATTGACGGCTATTTTTATGTTGAAGTTGCTGGCAATTCGTTTTATTTTCTTTGAAGTTCCCTTGATACATAGGACCGTGAAGAAAGAACGTGCTTCATCTTGCCCAGTGGTTTGTCCTAAGGTTGGTTATAACATTACTATTAATTTTAGAGGGCAACCATTTTGTTGTAAATCATATTTAATATTTGCTTTAATTTTTTCCAGTGAATCTGCGTTGTTACATGTAGAAATTGCTCGATAATAAAGGTTGCATATTCTTCGTTTGATTAGAACAGCATAATTAGATCCACATTGTCCTGTGTTTGTTAGCTTCCTTTGTAGTGAAGTTTTAATAATTTTATTTGAGTGGTCGACCCTGATATCCAGGAAAAGTAACTGATCATTTACCTTTTTTTGTAAACTTAATTGTTAATCGAATGGAGTCTAGATGTGTCAAGAAATCAGTTAGTCCTCGATCATTATTACTCTTCTATACTATTAACTTGCTGCGCGTCATCATATACCTGTAACTGAAATGTTAAAAAAGTCCTTAAAGGCTGTGTGTGTAGTGATAACTGTTATATTTTTTGGGATGCATGACATGTAGGTACAAAAATACATATAATTTTTTCTCTAGACACAACTCTATTCATTTAAATTTTTACTTAAAAATAATGTAAAATATACGTAATACAAATAATTTATATTGGAGCGCTACGTTTATACTCTATTCAAGAACTAGAGAGAGTAATAAAACTGTTACCGAAACCTCCAACGTACCTGTTTCAGTGCTGCAGGTAACTGAGGACTGCCGTAAATCTAATTATATTTAAATAGTATAAGTTTTTGCTGCAACAATGCCATTTCTCATAGTTCAGTTTAATTTCTGTCAGTAAGCAAAGTACACCTTACAGTATGTCCTTAGTCATTTATCTTGTTTGCGCTTGTTTTTATATATTATTTGAGATTAGTTAGATAGCCACAAGATATCGCTTCCACCTCTATATTGCTTTAAAACATCAATATCCAGATAATAATGTCAAAAGCTTTGTTGAGATGTGTTGCAAAACGACAGGAGTTGGAAAATGTACTGTTTACTGTAGGAGAAAAAGATGATTGGAATTGTTAGTGCTTCCAAGCCACATTCGGTCACGGGAAGACGAAAACCTCCGTTAGAAGGAGACAGATGAAAACTGGAATAAGAAGAATTGTACATAGATTTTATTATGGGAAGCAGATCCCCACCGTCGACAAAATTCTAACTAAAATCAGTGAAGATCGGGATTTACCAGAAATTAAAAGAAGTGAGCTCTGGAAATTGCTCAGAGAACTCAATTTTTGCTGGAAAACCCCAGATAGGAAATCTGTTCTTATAGATCTTCTGGAAACTGTCTGTTGGAGTAGGAAATATCTCCGAACAATTAGGCAACATGGCGATATGGGCTCAAGTAAAAGGTAGAGTTGCTAGAAATAACACAAGTTACAAAATTGGAGATTTAAATGAACTTTTGAAAGATTTTTTGACTGAAGTTACTGCGGAAAACAGAAATGTAAAAATCAGAGGAAGTTGTTTCTTTAATCATTAGACTTTCTTTTTATATGTAGGGTGTTTTCTGATTGAACGTCATTAGGTACCCCTGACGATAATAGAAAGTTGTATATTTTATTTCCATTTACACCGTAAATTTTATATCGTCAGCATGATTACGAGATAATAAATCAATTTTATAACCTTTTGTAAAGGTATTGTAAAACTGTAAATTTCATTTTAAAACGTCTTTAAATATTACAAAATTTTTTAACACAATAATTATACTCGGCAGTATTTAAACGTCACTTCAGATTTTAGCATATATCAAACAGCTGTTCGTTGTAGCAATAAGCTGAAAAAAAAACTTAGTAAAATACTATAAAGAGGATTAAATATAGGCATAGACCAGGCTTTCAAGTAATATATGTTGTATAGAAGAAAACTGATACAATAATACTAATTAAAATTGACATTTTTAAAATTAACATGCTAAAAATTCCTGAAGGTAGTTAAATCCCTGGTTTAAAAGGAATGACTTCACTCCACTATTTTATATACTTTCATCGACAGTTCTGTAATATCCTTAGGAAGACTATTACACATTTTGGGACCATTTTAGCGGTTTGAAAATCTAGATTTGTTAATTCTATGATGAGCAATCAAAAATGTTCTCCGTTGCTAGTTTGATGAAAGTGAATATGGCCCAGGCATACATACATACATACATATATATATATATTATATATATATATATATATATATATATATATATATATATATATATATATATTTATATTAGTAGTATTTCACGGATGGTGGTGTATAAACTGGTGTTTTTCCGGTTTTCAATCCGTTCGTTAGTAGCCGTCAAGGAAGCATCACTTGAAAATGCCAGCGTCGTGAAGATTTTTCTATTGACGAACGGATATATATATATATATATATATATATATATATATATATATATATATATATATATATATATATATATATGTTATGTCGGATATTATTACGGGTGTGATGTGTAATCGAAGGCTTTCGGGCATCCCGTGTATGTGCTGAGTCCCTCTCCGGATTGTAAGGCAGCTGACGTTTCGGTGAAATCTAATTCACCATTTTCAAAGCTCACTGTATGGCGTCTACGAGCGAACTGACACCTGCCACTCCGATGTTGTCGGTACCGTGTGCGCGTCGGACGCGTTCGTTTTCCGAATGGTTCCGGACCATCAGGTGGCGAAAGCCTTCGATTACATATATATATATATATATATATATATATATATATATATATATATATATTATAGATAGATAGATAGATAGATAGATAGATAGATAGATATAAAACTATCCTCAGAACTTTCCTTTGCGATCCAAATATTCGCTTTGCCTGATAAGAGAAAGTTCCTAAACTACCAGATCATAGCTGCAATGAGACATAAATGAGGAGTGATAAGCTGTTACTAAAGTATCCCGTGGTACTCTCTCAATCGAAGATCGTACAACAAATATATTTTTGGTTAATTTTCAACTTACCATTTTTCTGAAACTTCCCCAAGTAACCATGAAATCCAAGCTAGAAGCAAGAGACGTAACCGAGTTTTTTTTTCTGATTTTTGGATAGCGCAGTCTGAGCCTTTTTATAAGAAAAATTGTTTTGGAATCTATGATGTTATCGTTAAATCATGCTTGAGACAAAAAATGAACAGAGTCCATGCTTTCACTCAATTGACCAATTTCTCTTTCCGTAACCGAGAATATTGTGTCATCAGCAAACAAAAGGGTAACGATACTCGAGTTCACTCTAATGTTATTCATACAAATTTAAAAAAGAGTGAATCCAAGGACTAAACCCTGGGAACGAACACACTTAACACCCCTGGTACTAGATATGACACACTGTCCACATACTGTGATCTTGCGTGCAAGTAAGAAGCAATCAAGTCTATACCTGACCAGCGATATGCTATTAAAAGCTTTTTGCAACTTGCGAAAAATAGAGCCACACTCCTGTATTCCAACAATTTTATTTATAATGTAAATTAATGCATCAGTAGCCGACTTTTATGACCCAAAGTCAAATGAAATAGGTTTTCTTCAAAGTGAGACATTATTTATTTATTTAGTACCTTCTTATAGATTTTTGATATTACTGGAAATAAGGGAATGGTCCTTAAGTTACTGCTCTTATCTAGACCTGATTGTTTAATGAGGAGAACAACCCTATCAATCTTCCAACACTCTGGAAAAGTTGAATCTTTTGTGCATTCATTTATTAGTCTACTTAGAGGTGATAGAATAATATATTTAAGCTATATCAATCTTTAGAATCTCCTATTTTTATTGATTTATTATGCCTCGTATTTCTATACTATAGTCTATTCAAGAACTAGAGAGAGTAATAAACAATTTTCGATCCCTTTTTTTCTTCGCAAACTACCTGTGTTTTTTAGTCCGGTGTTTTTGGCAAAATCTGTTAGACACATATATTTTTTGTAGGAATGGGTTAGAAATTTTATAATCAAAAATAGCGCTCTATAATAATGGATTATTTGGGTTGGATAACAATAGATATTTGGAAGTGTGAAGTGTTAAAAAGGATTTTAATCATTGTCACAGGCGTCGAAAGGAGATTTATTTTATCACCAAGTATTTATGACATAGAATATTATTTCGATAATAAACTTAAAATAAAAAGTTTTTATAATATTTTATTTCTTATGATTTCTTAATAATTCACATACACTACAAAATATAGATAATTTTGACATATTTAACGCAAATCACAACTGTATTTTTATTATTTTTAATATTGGTATAGAAACTGTTTTAGGCACATTCGGACTAAAACATAGCATTATTCTTTCAAAAAATTCTAAGTTATAATTTAAATACTTACAAAATACCCATTGTCAAAAATACAGGAAGTTAAACATATATAAAAAAATAAATTCGTCCATATAATATTAAAAATTTTTTGGGGCTATCAGTCATTTTATTATTAATTAAAAACATTTCTAGGACATTTGACGTTTGAGTTTATGTATTTCTTAAACCATCTGCAGAATTACAATTAAACACTAAAAAAGGATTCAAATGTTATTAATTTTTATATGTTGCAGTTAAAATTAGACCTACTTATTTTTATTTCTATTGCACTGACATCTTAATTTAATTTACTCTATTATATGGAAATCCGAAAGCCTCAAAAAAATAAAATAAATGTGTTAATTCTACACGCTTAAAAAAAAGGCACAAATACAATAACAAAATAATAAAAAAATTACGGCTAATTGGAATTAAATATATATAAAATTAAAAAGTGGGACACGCTAAAATAAAAATATATAAAAAAATAAAAAAAATATATAAACAACATTAAACAATAAAATATGATAAAAATAAAAGTTTAAATAATAAATTGTGTTTACACTGGTAAACATTACGTATCTAATTCCTAATCAAAGTCACTGAAACTATCTTCACTAAAATTAATTATAATTGGTCCCTCTATCCTTATTCTTTTATCATATGGTTTTTCACAATTTTCTGCAGTAACTTTCTTCAAAAAAATCCTTCAAAAGTACAGTTAAATTACTAATTTTGTAAGTTGTGTTATTTCTAGCAACTCTACCTTTTACTTGAGAGAGACATTTCTTTCTCCAAAGGACATTTTCCGGACGATTTATAAGAACAGATTTCCTATCTGGTTTGTCCTAGCAAAAATTAAGTTCTCTGAGCAATTTCCAGAGCTCAGTTCTTTTAATTTCAGGTAAATCCCGATCTTCATTGATTTTAGTTAGAATTTTGTCGACGGTTGGGAACTGCTTGTCATAATAAAATATATGTACAATTCCTTTAATTGCAGTTTTCATCTCTTCTTCCAACGAGGTTTTTCGTCTCAACAGAGCTGAATATTGATGTCTTAAGGCATCATAAATATTCATCATAATAAGTTTTTCGTTGATGAAAAATGCCCTGGTTTATCGGTTTTGGAATAAATATGGAGGTGGAAGCCATATCTTTTGGGTATCATCTCACCAATTTCAAATAATATATAAAAATAAGCGTAAACAAGATAAATCACTAAGGACACACTGTAAGGTGTACTTTGCTCACTGACAGGAATTAAACGGAACTGCGAGAAATTTTATTTGTTTCAGTAAATTTATAAAATAATATTAAATATAATTAGATTTACGGCAGTCCTCAGTCACCTGTGGTACTGGAGCAGGTACGTCGGAGGTTTTGATGACAGTTTTATCATTCTCTCTAGTTCTTGAATAGAGTATAGAGACTTTTTTCAAATTAAAATTAGGAGTATTTGAGTATTTTGGTGTTACTTCGATAAGATTTTTTTTTATTTCATCACCAATGTTAATAAAAGAGTTATTAAACCCGAGTAACTTTTTTATCGTCGGGTATGCGTTTGAGAGATAAATAAACAAAAGGAATCACAAGGAACAAAAAGTACATTTTTTAACTCCTAAAACAAAAATTAAGTTCGATTTTAATGTTCCCACAAAATTTCAATATCTCAAGGTCTTTTCGTTTCCTTTAAAATAAGATGTCCTCTAAGACGTGTTTAATTAGTGGGACTACCGTTATATCGCCTTTTATAAAAAAAGTCGTTGAAAACCGAATTATGTTAAAAAGTCAAGTATATTTTTAGTTACCTAGTAATAAGCAAAGTCCTAAAACGGCCAGCGATCGAACAACTGGCAAGGTCATACGTAAGGTTAAAATGTCAGGTTTCTCTACATGGTTTCATTGTTGTTATTCTTCTAAATTTACACATGGGAATATCTTTTCTATTTTTTTTTATTAATAACGTTGTATAGGTATACTGTAATACTAACCTAGTCGTGGGTGTACCGTTGCGTTAAAAAATAATGAAGGTAATAAACAGGATGTTTTTTGGTAATCGATCATATCCTTTTTAAAATTTTACTATTTCGATTTACTCAGGGATTCTAAATTTTAAATATATTGAAGTTAAAGGTACTACTTGGGCAGTTGTAATGAATCTTGCATGTCATTTCTTAATAAGAATATATATTATTTTAAAATTTAGGAGCATTATAAAGTCTATTGGAATTAACATTTTGTATGCCATCCTTTTCAATTTACATGGAAATCAGATATCTAGAGAGAGAAAAAATAAAAACGAAATGTGCTACATACTTCCATCCACCAAGTCAATTATAGGTATATTCTTTTGAGTAATTATCACTTTCAGTTCTGTCACTTGAAGTAATCATGATCACTTCGACCCAATGACAAGTAAATACATATTCAAAAGAACATGAAGTTATCAGTTTCACTTTGTTCACTTTGATCAGTGATCATTAACTCAAAAGAATACAGCCTATATCTGATGTCACGGTGTTAAACACAATATCAACGCAAATCTTTTTTATATTAATTTTGGACCTATCTTTTTGGATGTTTCTTCTAGTGAGAACATCATCGGCAAATCTATTAATATCCTTGATTGACCCGTTTAGTTTTTTAAAGTTTCCTTCAAGAGTATTATCCTAGCGAATATTCATGCAGTTTCATTGTTAATTTGACATGGTCGTAGATGTTTTAATGTTTTGTAGCTATACTCTATTCGAGCCAGGGGCAGATCCAGCCTCTCTCTTTGGGAGGGGGGGGGGGCGGTGATATCAAAAAAGTACAGTATGGCAAGCGAAAGCAAGTTGTCGACGGGGGGAGGGGGAGACACCAGCAACATTCCCATTTCTAATGTAAATGGCAGGGTTGGGTATATTTTTCTGAATTTGAAGCTCTTGGAGAGGTGGGAGGGCACGATCACAAGAAAAAACAAGTTGCCAACAGGGGGGGGGGGAGGATGCGAGCAGCATACATATTCCTAGTATAAGAGACAGAATCGGGTTTATTTTCCTGAACTCAAAGCTCTTGGCGGGGGGGGGGCTATCGCAAGAAAAACGAGTTGTCAACGGGGGGAGGGGGGAGTGCCAGCAGCATACACATTCCTAATACAAAAGGCGGAATCAGTTTTATTTTCCTGAACTCAAAGCTCTTGGGAAGGGGAGGGGCGATCGCAAGCATACACATGCCTATACTCTATTAAAGAACTAGAGAGCGTAATAAAACTGTTACTGAAATCTCCAACGTACCTACTTCAGTGCCGCAGGTAACTGAAGACTGCCGTAAATCTAATTATATTTAATTATATTTAAATATTATAAGCTTTTGTAAATTTACTGCAACAATAAAATTTCTGATAGTTCAATTTAATTTCTGTCAGTGAGCAAAGTACACCTTACAGTGTGTCCTTAATGTTTTATCTTGGTTGCACTTATTTTTATATATTATTTGAGATTAGTGAGATACCCAAAAGATATGGCTTCCACCCCTATATGTATTCCAAAATCATTAAACCAGGGTATTTTTTCCTCAACGAAAAACTTATTACAATGAATGTTTATGATGACGTGAGACATCAATATCTCGATAATAATATTAAAAGCTATGTTGAGATGTGTTCCAACATGACAGGAGTTGGAAAATCTACCATGTACCGAATATTGAAGGAGAAAAAAACGACTGGAATTGTTAGTACTCCCAAGCCACATTCGATCACAGGCAGACGAAAAACCTCGTTGGAAGAAGAGATGTAAACTGCAATAAAAGGAGTTGTACATACATTTTATTATGAGAAGCAGATCCCAACCGTCGACAAAATGCTAACTAAAATCAATGAAGGTTGGGATTTATCTGAAATTAAAAGAACTGAGCTCTGGAAATTGCTCAGAGAACTTAATTTTTGCTGGGAAAAACCAGATAGGAAATCCGATCTTATAGATCGTCCGGAAAATGTCCGTCTGAGAAGGAAATATCTCTCTCAAGTAAAAGGTAGAGTTGCTAGAAAGAACACAGCTTACAAAATTAGTAAGTTAACTGAATTTTGAAAGATTTTTTTGAATAAAGTTACTGCAGAAAATTGGGAAAAATCCATATGGCGAGATAGAGGAACCAATTATAATTAATTTGAGCGAAGATAGCTTCACTGACTTTGATTACGAATTAGATACGTATTGTTTACCAGCGTAAACACAATTTATTATTTAAATTTTCTGTAACATATAAAAATTAATTATATTTGAATCACTTTTTAGTATTTAATTGTAATTCTGCATATGGTTTAAGAAATAAATAAACTGAAACGTCAAATGTCCTAAAAATGTTTTTAATTAATAGCAAAATGACCGATAGCCCCAAAAAAAATTTTAATATTATATGGACGAATTTATTTTTTTATATATGTTTAACTTCTTGTATTTTTGACAATGGGTATTTTGTAAGTATTTAAATTATAACTTCTGAATGTACCTAAAACGGTTTCTATGCCAAAATTAAAAATAATAAAAATACAGTTGTGATTTGTGTTAAATATGTCAAAATAATCTATATTTTGTAATGTATGTGGATTATTGAGAGATCATAAGAAATAAAATAATATTTTAAAAATTTTTTATTTTAAGTTTATTACCGAAATAATTTTCTATACCATAAATACTTAGTGATAAAATAAACCTCCTTCCGACGCCTATAACAAGGATTAAAATCCTTTTTAACACTTTACACATCCAAATATCTATTGTTATCCAACCTAAATAATCCATTATTATAGACCGGTATTTTTGATTATAAAATTTCTAACCCATTCCTATGAAAAATATAAGTGTCTAACAGATTTTGCCAAAGACACCGGACTAAAGAACACAGATAGTTTGCGAAGAAAAAAAAGGGTAAAAAATGATTTATTACTCTCTCTAGTTCTTGAATGAACTGTAGAATAAGACGCAAAATCTGGTCTATTTTCCTGAACTCAAAGCTGTTGGGGAAGGGGCGATCGCCCCCACCGCCCCTCCCTTGGATCTGCGCCTGATTCGAGCCGAGTATAGTCAAATGCCTTCTTATAATCTATAAAGACCATATAGAAGGGATCATTATATTCACCGTTTTTTTTTTCTATTCGGAGTGCTGTTAGTTCGACTGGTTGGTAATCATCTAGCTTTTCAGTTATTCTTTTCGTAACAATTTTAGTGAGAAGTTTGTAGATTTGAGACAATAAATTTATTGATGATAATTCCGTAGTAACGTTGTATTTCTCTTCATAAATGAAATAATAATTACCGAATTATTCCAGTTTGTTGGCATTTTTCCTTGTTTCAAACATTTTCAGTTTTGGGATTATTATTTCCGTTGCTTCCTTTATCTTTTCTATAATAATATTGTCATCTCTCGGTGTTTTGTTCTCCTCCATTGACTCTAAGACGTAAAGGATTTCATCTTCACTGATTTTCGGCGTGTCCTCCGATACCCCATTTATTACTCTCGGTCTTTTTCCGACAACACTTGGTTTTTTGATGTGTGAGTTATACAATGCTTTGTAAAAGTTTTCGGTTATTTTTATTATTTCTTCTCTATTTCTGATCAGATTTCCATTATGTTCCTTAAACTTGTGATTTCCATGGTTCTTTCTCATATGAAGATTACTTGAGTGACGATTGTTAGAAATTTTGTATATATAGTACTAAAAGCTGATTTAAACACCCATTAGAGCATAAAACATAATTTTTAAAATCTTATAAGCCTTATAAAACATTGTAACGAAGAACTAGGAGAATTTTGATGCATCCTTATAGAAATATTATATCGATGAGTCATCTTCGTTTAGTCATATTTCTTGTTATTTCTAGATTTTTGTTTTCGTATATTTTAGTAGATTCTATAAGTGTATAAATAGAGATAGGGTATGAATTTAGTTTGTATTTGAATGTCAAAGTGATAAGTAGCTGTTATTTAGTAGTGAAATTGCTATGATTTATTCAAACCCATTGAGCGATTTAAGGAGAGAAAATCGTAACAATATTATAGTTGTTCGACTGAAGTGTCTGTAGACTGTTAATAAGACTTTAATTGATTTTTTTAATGAAGATTGCTTGAGTGACGATTGTTAGAAATCATTATCTATCTAGTATTAAGAATAAAAAAAGTTGTTGGATACTGAGCTGCTTGTTTAAACACCCATTAGAGCGTAAAAATAAAATTTTTAAAAATCCGTAGACACGGACTATCCCTATCACAATGACGATGCAAAATTGCATTAGTTTGGTAGAATACCAACAACTTCTATTTCCGTCTTCGTTTAGCAATAAATAACTTACATATTTTTAAAAGTATTCGATTGTAAAATAAAAAAAAATTGTTATTGTTGTTTTGGTGAATTTTATTAGCGATGAAGTCGCGTTTTTTTGGTTTTAAACAATATCTGAAGGTAAACTAATAACAGTTGTAATGCAACAAATACGTTAAATACGAAAAAAAATTGAATATAAAAAATGCATCTATTTTCTAATTCTTAAATGTAGAATATATTGTTTTTAACATATATATATATATATATATATATATATATATATATATATATATATATATATATATATAAATAAATGTATGGTAACTTTTTTGGATTAGGTTTCAAAATTAATACTACTACTCTGTGCTTGACGTTTCGCCCAACGTATTGGGCTTTTTCAAAAGTATAATCTAAAATAAAAGTAAAATACAACTAACATGGTCACAAACGCACACTTACATGACTTAGAATTAACACTCAAACGATACAATATTAATTAAAAATATCAATTTATAAAATAATGTGAAATTAAAAATCAAAAATTAAAATTAAAAATTAAAAATTAATCCCAGATACGCACCTCAATTTACCTTGGCCATATTTCTTAGTGAAGAATTTGACGATTCCTTCAGTTACTATCAACTTAATATTTTTTTATTTGGAAACCTTTTTACTCATTTTTTTCTGATTTATAAATAAATTTTATCAATATTGACTATACAGTGTGTTGCAAAACAATAAGGGCTACAATAGGAGGTTTAGTTTATTAGGTTAAATATATTTGGCTTAGGTTTTTGATATCTTGCTTGTCATTGATTGCTTGTTTTTCTTTTTTTTTTTTAAATGTAGCATTTCCTTTATTTGAAGTTTATGGTAGTTTCTTTCCTGGGTTAGAAGCTTTGTATTTGAAAAATCAAATTCATGTTTTCAACTGTCTCATGTTTGTGTAATGCTGTCGTTGCATTTTTTGTGTATTTATGTCCGTTCAATCTGCTGTCTAGATATTGTGTTGTCATTCCAATATATTTCTGTGAACAATTTAGACATGGTACGGAATAGATAACGTTAGATTTCTTATTATGGGTCAGCTTACTTTTTAATTTTGTAAATAGTGGGACAAGACATCGTGCTTTTTGAGGATAACTTTTTCTGACAATGAATTTATGTATGGTATTGCAACATATGTTTTTGGGTTGTTATTATAATTATTTTGTATAAGGACGTTCTTATTATACAGTTTGTAAGTTCGTTGTTTTATTATTCTGTTTGTAAGTTTTTCGGGGAAATTATTATCACTTAGGATTTGTCTGACTTTCTTTAAAGCTTCTTGACGATATTTCGGAGAAGTTAAGGTTAAAGCTCTATCAGCCAAACCTATTATTACGCTGTTCTTTTGGGATTTCGGATGATGTAATTGATAGTTGAGGTAGCGTCCCGACCATGTATCTTTTGTGTATCACATCGTCTCAATCTTTTTATTTTCATAATTTCGAACTAGTGTGAGGTCAAGGAAATTTATTTTTCCATTTTGTTCGACTTGTGATGTAAATGCATCTTTTGGTGGAAATTGTTGAATGGATTTAGTATGGTGTCAATTTTATTTTAGGGGACAACTGGTAGACAGTCGTCAACGTACCTCTTGAAAAATTGAATCGGTAGATTAAGTTTCTCTATGACATTTTCGTCTAGATATTCCATGACCAACTGTGCTACAGTAGATGATATTGGTGAGCCCATTGTGCAACCATCAAGCTGCTGATAGTATGTATCTTCATATTGAAAGTAATTATTGTATAGTGTCAAATTTATGGCTTCAGTGAAAGTTTCCAGGTTTAAAGTTGTAAAGCTTTTTAAGTTATCCCACTTTGCTTTTATTATATCTGTTAATTGGTCATTGGGAATATTTGTATATAACGAGACGACATCTAGTGAGATTAATTTATAGTTATTTGGAATACTTGTTTCATTAATAAATTTTTTAAAAGTAAAAGAGTCTTATATATAAGAATTATTTTTTCCAGTTATATGTTTTAATTTTTAATCTTAATTTTTGATTTTTAATTTCACATTATTTTATAAATTGATATTTTTAGTTAATATTGTAGCTTTTGAGTGTTAATTCTAAGTCATGTGAGCGTGCGTTTGTGACCATGTTAGTTGAATTTTACTTTTATTTTAGATTATACTTTTGAAAAAGCCCACTACGTTGGACGAAACGTCAAGCACAGAATAGTAGTATTAATTTTGAAATCTAATCTAAAGAAGTTACCATACATTTATATAGAAAAATGGTTTACAAAAAAATTTAGCAAATTAACTATATATATATATATATATATATATATATATATATATATATATATATATATATATATATATATATATAGTTATATATACGCTATATATATACGCTATCCGGCGGGAGGTCGGCGAAGCCGCGTTCAGTATTTGCATGCTTCCTTCCGATCTGTCCTTTGCACAGCCAGGTGCATGTCGGTACCCTGATGAGTCTAGTAGAGACGAAACATGTACCTCTGCCGTATCACTGTGGCGGGTAGGGTAAGTTTTGACTTTCTTCTCGGTATGGTGGTACAGGTAGACCACCATCTCGATAGTGGTGGAATAGGATAAATTGGGTTTTATAACAATTTATTCTAACTGTGCAATCTCTAACACAGAAAGGATATGATGGAAGGTAGTTTGCATTTACTGTTTCGCATTTTACTTCATATATATATATATATATATATATATATATATATATATATATATATATATATATATATATATTTATGTGTATGTTGTAGTTTATTATCTTAATAGAGAGCCTTGCTTAGCAGGGTTTTATTATTGAAATCCCGAAAAAAATTATAGACTAAGGTCTATTTTGCTTTTCATCTTTTCATATTGATAATAAATTTTGTAATAAATTATATTAACTAACACTAACATGTTACGGCTTCTAGAACATGAATAACATAAATAGTTAAAAAGATCGGTAAGATACCGAATTCACTTTTTCTAGGTCACAAAATACTGCTACACGTTTTTATGTTATTGTTTGTGTCAGAACTTTGCTCACGAAAGTACTTACTATAGCAAAACCTCACTATTCATTGATTCGTCATTAGTCGAAGAGCCAAATTGGTTATACACCTAATTATCTTGAAATCCACTAGTCATCTGCTTTAACCCGTTATTCAATATGCTTTCCACAAAAAGGCGTTTCCATACAACGGCCTGCGAGTCGATAGTAGGCCGACGCCCGAGGCTATGCGACCTATGCTAAACAGTTTCGACTAGGTCAGTATTACAGAGATTAAAAGAGATGGTTCCCAAGAGAATAAACACTAACGATGACAATAAAAACATTAAATGGGTTTGTGTAAGTACAGGGTGTTCCAGGAAAGATTCATATTTTCTTATGAATTTCTTTCGATAGGTCCACATCCACTCTTAAACGTAAATTTTTTAAAGCAACTTTTGTACTGCCTAATAAAGAACGAAAGTTTTCACGGCTTTGGTCAAATTAAACATCATGGTTCTTGGGTTTAGACCGTGTCAAGTTAAAATTATTATCCGACGTTTCGCCTACGATTGCACGAGGCATCTTCAGGAATCTTTACTCCATGAGATTAAAACACTAATTGACTATCGAGGAGCATAAACATGTTTACTTATCTTTTCTTTCAGTTAAATTGCTTGTTGTGACTCTTTTCAGTGTTTTTAAGTGTTAGAAATTACTATAAATGCAAAGTTTACAATTAATATTAACAAAAACAGGATTTAAATATTTATTTTTATTGGTAAATATTGTTAGATACTGTTTACATATTGAAAATAGCAATAGTAATAATTTAGGCAACCATATATTCATACTTTTTTGTATTCAGAAGTGACGTACATATTATCATATGATACTCGCTTAAATAATGCAGTTAGAAAAGGATAGAACAAAATAGGAATGTGTGTACCAAGAAATGAAATATCTACTGTTTATCAACACTTTTTCAAATATAAATAAAAACATTGTTACGTTATTCAGCGTTCAAACAACCAGGCCCTAGTTCTGACGTTATGCTAATTCTTCAGGGGTATGTTCAAAGGTTTGAGCGAATATTTTTTTCTAAAATGTGCGATAAGGTATTAAAAGAAACATATCAAATCATTCTTAGACATCTATTCTTAAATTATTAAACGTTAAATTTTTTTTTAAATTTTGTTTCCTTGAGATTGTTCTTTTTTTAAACACCCTGTTTTTTCACGAATAATATCTTAACATTTTCTCTAAAATGGCCGCAATACTTCAAAAAGAGAGACAGTTAGTTTCGCGAAATATCCAATAACTGTAAGTATATTTATCTTTATGGTTAAAATTTAAGATATGGATGTACTTTTAAAGGCACTTGCACGCGATTTTTATGCAAATTTTGACTCTAAATTTCTACATACGAACATATAAAACGTGAATGTCCTTATTATAGTATATTCTCTTTAGATTAGATTAAAGTTGGCTTATTATACTTACATTTCTCATATAAACTATATAGATAGTCCAGGAATATTAATTAGACTTGCGAAAAATCAGGTTTTTTAAATTTAATTTATTGTTTCTACATAAAAACATACAATTACAAAGTTTTTGGGAATAAAAAGAAACGAATTTAAAATTGGCAGTTGTTTTTTGTGAATATCATTCTTGGTTATTTACAGTTTCATTGATGATACCATGAGGTATTCGAAACGTAAATGGAGAGAAAACCAGAGTGGAATTCACATGGAATTAACTGCCTATCTTTCATTTATCGTTCTAAAGTGGAAAATACAATTTTGTAAATGGTGTTTCTCTTGAAACAGGAAGCAAGGAAAAACTAAGATCTAAGTGGATTATGTCCTGATAACTAAAGCATGGACATCGAACCTGAATTGTTTCCAACAGCTCCAACGGTGAATTTAGGAGGATAAAAGTGTTTCTGTCTTAATTGACTGTTGCAGTCTTTCCTTATCGAGAAGCACGCAGATGATTCAAAGCCATATTTTTTGTTTTTATCCGAAAAAAATACTCATTCTTCCATTATGTACGCCTTACTAAAAAGTGTGAGAGTAGAAAATTTATTGTTTAAGTGAAATACAACGGTAAGCCAGTGGTGTGGGTAGGTTGGATGACACCTAGTGCTAATGTCGACTGTCGACAATTCTATTTTCTATTGTTAACGACTTCCTTAGGTATTTTTACCTAAGTTGAAGTTAATATACATGTATACGTGTACATATAATGTTATAATCAACATAGGCGCTGGCAGAAAGAAGTCAGGGTGTGCAAAAACCCAAGTTCTTAAAATCAGGGGATAACGAATTCAAAGGTGACCTATTTCAAAAAAATAAAGTCTCAAAACGACATTCGTAGGAGGCAGCGAGTTCAACGTTGATTCAAGCTCCCAAAACAAAATCAATTATGTCTCGAGAACTATACGTGCTGCGACTGGTGGATAAGAATGTAGCAACTAATAAATATAGCTAAAAATCATCTAAAAATATTTTTAAATTTCTGATTTCACCACTTTTGTATATATATATATATACATATATATATATATATATATATATATATATATATATATATATATATATATATATATATATATATATATATTCATCTTACTATATCGAGCATCCATATATTATCAAATTGCAATCTTCCAAGCGTCAATGTACGGACGCTTGGAAGTTTTCCTTTAAATATGGGCTTGAAAAATAGCAGAATTTTTATTTCTATATATTTTTGGATATTTTTAGTTGAGTTAGTTCGTCTCTAGACAGCGTAGCGCTCGCTTGTAAGTATTCAAATAGTATATTTGCTGTACATCATGTCGATTTCAGGGCGTCCTTCTAATACCCCTACTATTTATTCCTTCAGTTTCCGCGCGTCCTACGATTGGCAACGTTGTATGTTTTTAATATCTATTCTCTATCGGAAAGTTTTTAATGCGCTTCGATACTATAAGGTGCGCCGCGTACTGTCATTAGGTCTGTCGGGTTTCCGCACAGAGTACATTGTTAATTTTTACTGCGATATGGGAATAGCTATAGGCTTATAATGATTATTTTTTGAAGAAATTATGTATATCCATTTGTAGAAAAAACTAGTTTGCAAATCGTTTTAGTCAGTTGGTTCGTTATTATTTTGAGATTTTGAACATTACTCAGGATATTTCAAAAAAAATCTACAGATTCAAAAAATTACCTCCTAATTCACTAACATGGTTTAAGATGACAGTGAAGGATTAAAATTGATAAATGCAACAGTAACAATTTTAAACCTTAAAAATACAAGGATAAATAATAATTTTATTTTATTTCTAAACCGACAAAACTAGAAAATTATGTTAGTTTTCAAGTAACAGCTATAGCTATTATGGATTTTAAAGCTTTGTCTCTGTATTTGTATTCTTGATAACCTTATATAAGCATTTATTTGTTGACGCATGTAATATAAATTATAACAGTATCATAAGGAAAACAACACTGACCAACTAGAAAGAAGATTTAACTTTCATAGCAACTAGACCAGATCTAAGTGTTTTATTCATATTCGTGTTACCAGCTGATATATAGTCCTTTACCTTACAGTTAGCTGACTGTTTTTTTTTCAAAGTATTGTGTCAACTATCACTTGACAAATTTTTAATCAGGAGGAAATGATTAAAAATATTTTTTTTATGTGAGTGGGGGGCCGCTACTGCTCAACCCCCTCACTAAGCCGCAGCTGACGTTCATGAGGCTTCAAGAGTTATCACCCGGGAGGAAATGACTTACAAATTTTGTACTTGGCTCGTGTACTATTACAGGTTACAAAAAACCCTGTTTAATTGATTTGGACTTATCCCAAAATCATCTTTAGAATAATATTTAGCCAAAGTTTCAAATTTTAAAAATAAACCAACAAAACGCAATTAATTTTATCAAAATTACCGGATATATCTGACGTTAAAGTTGAACTTCAAATATTTATAATGCGAATATGCCGTTTATCGATTCGTTTTATCTCAATCTTATCTTTGTACAAAATTCTGTAGATTATAAATCATGTTAAATTAGCAAAATAGCTCCGGAAGTTTACCATTTTGAAAATAGGCAGTAAAGTTTTTAATGGATATTAGTTCCAGATATTAGATACATATAATAGGTGAGTAGAGATAATTAATTTTAATTGGGTTGTAAATTTTCTTAGAACGATTTGTCTAAATTTTAAATTGTTTAGGAAGATCATAAACTACCAAATTAGGTTGTTCACCTGTAGTGATAAAATTTTTTTATATGGATTATTTGGAAATAACATCAGGAAACTTAGAAGGTAATCAAGATAATAAAATCATTTAGAAAACATCAAAATCTTAATAGTTTTTCAATTTCAAATAAATAGATGCAAATTTTTAATTCTGTTTCTGAATGATTCAAGTTCATATTAGGCATGAAAGCTAAAATTTAATGAACATTCTTGTTCTCAAGTATTACCGTATGTTCAGCAATCTACTGCGGTGGTCCCGTATCATTTTGGACGAAATTGGTGCAGTAAAATCCAAGATGACATAGATAATATGGCGGACAAAAAAATTAATTTTGTCCCATTGGGTTCAAAACTGGTATTGGGGAGTTTTCGGGGTAACGCATAACGAATCTGAAATTATTTTTAAAAAATTCAATAAGACGGGTCCAATATGCCGATTTCCTCCAAAGTTGGTATGAGGAGTTTTTGGGGCCGCACATAACGAAATTGAAATTTAAAAAAAATCAATATGGCGGATCCAATACGGCCGACAATAAATTAATTTTGTTCGATTTTTTTTTGTATTAAAGCCAATAGAATAAGATGGGCAGGCCATGTGGTAAGATCAGGGAATCACAGATTATTGAAAACAGTATTCTTTGAGAGACCAGATGGTAGAAGATCAATAGGCCGTCCCAGGAAAAGATGGAAGGATGCCGTCGAAGCTGATTTATATAGGATTGGAGTCCAGCAGTGGGAAATGGAAGTACAAGAGCGTAGGAGATGGAGGGCGATAGTGGATGCGGCTAAGACTCACTCAGAGTTGTAAGACCAGGAAAGAAGAAGAAGAAGAAGATTTTTTTTTAAATTGTTATAGGGGAGTTTTCGGAGTCGCACATAACAAATCTGAGATTATTTTTAAAAAAATATGGCGAATTAGAAATTTTATATCTCTCGATTTTGTCCAAAGCCGTTTTCGAGAGTTTTTTGGGAAGCGTTAACTATGAATATATAATTATTTTTGAAAAATTCAATATATTGGATCCAATATGTCGTCCCAAAAATTTTACATATCTCGATTTTCTCCAAACTTTGGATAGAAGGGTTCTTGAGAATGTAAATTACGAATTTAAAATTATTTTTAAAAATATGGTATGGCGGATTTAATATGACGGTCTAAAAATTCTGTATTTTTTCGATTTTGTCCAAAATTGATATTGGGGGTTCTTGGGGCGTATACAAACTCAATATGCTAAATAAAATATGTGGTTCTAAAAAAATATATATGAAGTTCTTTAAATATCGGTATTGGGAGGTTTTGAGGGCCTATGTTACTAATCCGAAATTAATTTAAAATTCCAGATTTACTATGGCAGACGAAATATTTGTTAGATACAATTTCATTCAGAACTGGTATTTGGATAATTCTCAGAATCAAAGAATTTTTAGTTTTTCATTTTAGTGTGGTGTACATTGCGAGGTATACTAATCTTGTTTAGTATTTAGTTCAAATAATTAATGGATATCGTAACGAATTCAAAACCAAAAATCGAAAAATAAAATCATTGTATAAAAATTGAAACGACTTCTAATAATGCATTAAAAAGTGAAAAAATAAGAATATAAATTTTTATATGAAATTAAAATTTTTGATGGCGACAAATTATTTCTAAATGAAACAAATGACTACTAACACGATATATCTTCTTCTTCTTTCTCAGCCCATTGACGTCCACTCCTGGACATAAGCCTCTCCGATGGTCCTCCACTGGGATCTGTCTCTCGCCTTCTGGAGCCAGTCTTTTCCAGCAAACTGTCTTATATCATTTACCCATCTGCGTTGTGGCCTGCCACGATTTCGGTTCGTTTCTCGCGGTCGCCATTGCAGTAATTTACTCGTCCACCTGTCGGGCTGTTGTCTAGCTATATGCCCCGCCCATTGCCACTTTAGTCGTGATATGCGTTCAATGACGTCAACTACTTTGGTTCTTGATTTTAGTACTTGATTTCGTATTTTATCCCGTAGCGATATTCCTAACATTTGTCTCTCCATAGAGCGTTAAGTGACTCGGAGCCTATTTGCGTTTTGTTTGGTTAGTGTTATAGTTTCCATGCTGTAAGTAGCAATAGGTAAGACACACGTGTTATACACTTTCCGTTTAAGGTTGATTGGTGTGTTTCTATCTCTTAATACGTTCTGCAACTTTCCAAAGGCAGCCCATGCCAGCCCTATTCTCCTTGTTATTTCCGCCGTTTGATTTTCTTTGCTCAGTTTCATGACGTAGCCTAAATAGATGTACTCTTGGACATTATCTATGATTTGATTTTGAATCTCTATTTGTACATTTGCGTCAGGGCTCATCAACTTAGTTTTCCCCAAGTTCATCTTAAGTCCCATTTTTCTCGCCTCTTCATTGAAATCTTGAAGCATTTGTTTTAGCTCTTCTGGGTTGCTAGGTATGACAACAACATCGTCGGCGAAACGAAGATGACTAAAATAAGAACCGTCGACTCTTAAACCTTTCTCATCCCAATTTAGTTTTCTAAAGGCATCCTCCAACGCTAGTAAATAGTTTCGGAGATATGACGTATCCCTGACGCACACCTCTCATAACGTTTATTTACGGTTTTTTGCCTTCGTCGATTTTAACCTGTATAGTTGCGTTTTCATATATGTTTTGTATGATAGTGGTATACCTGGAGTCAATTCTAGCATTATTAAGTGATTTCACGGTATATATATATATATATATATATATATATATATATATATATATATATATATATAAACTAGGGTAAGGAGGGTAAGAAAGCAATTTCAAATAAAGTGTTTTTTATTCTTATTATGCGAATCACAGTCAGGTTAGTTTTGGCGCCGACTTCAAAAATTTCAATTTCATGTAAAAATTTATTTTGTTATTTTTCTCGTTTTAGTGCATTTCCTGAAGTCGGTTCAATTTTTTTTATAAAAATTTTATTTATCTGAAGTTTAAGGGTGCGAATTGACGTTTCGTGGTATTGATATCGACTGTATTAATTTCCTAATGATACGTCACTGCTTGTACTTACTTAGCAATGAACTTTATGTACAATTTTAGATCGAGAAAGATGAACACAGTGGAATTAACTTGTAGATTAGTATCTCATAGAGAAAAACGTATGTAAAAACGCACCTTGTATTTATAAAAAATAACCTTCTGGTTGCTCGATTACCGATTACTTCAGCAGGAACGTTAAATTTTGCACACATCGTTCGATATTTTTTACTTTAACTTTGACGTCTGTCGGCTTTCTCTCAATCGCCTTAAAAAGAACGCTAACATCAGCTGCAGACGGTGGGTGGCGGCCAGTTGTGTAATTCCGCCAAATCAGCAATAAAAAAAAGGATCAAACCGAGAACAGTTTACAGGCTGGCTGTTGGCAATCAGAGTGGACTT
Source organism: Diaprepes abbreviatus (assembly GCA_034092305.1). Lineage (NCBI taxonomy): Eukaryota > Metazoa > Arthropoda > Insecta > Coleoptera > Curculionidae > Diaprepes > Diaprepes abbreviatus. The sequence continues at coordinate 1,352,108 of JASJET010000047.1, read as the reverse complement.
CTTAAAAAGGCGACGATTAAAACACGGGCTGGTAAAAACTAAAGCCAAATCTTCAATCGACCGACGAATGGGACCAGTGGCGGAGAAAAATTCCGAACATGAAAAAATTATATATTTAAATTAATTTTTATACGGTGTTATCACAAGTGTTGCAGAAATAACCTTACAGTGTTCTAAATGCATTGCAAGTGGGAAGATGGAAATTTACTTAGTTTTAAATCTTTGAAAATAAATTTTTTGTAAGAAATACATCAGACAAAATATTTCACCAACCTGCACAACGAGTTGCACACCATAAGCATAATTTTAAAATAAATATTTGGGCAGGTATTATTGATCGCTATTTTATTCGTCCTGTTGTGATTCCAACCAGGATAAGTGGAAATATTTATCTAAATTTTTTGTAAAAAAACCCTACCTATTATGACGTCAAGAGTCTGCCATCAAACCTTATACACGTATTTTCCGAACACCCTATATAATCCATAACGTAACATTTTAGTCGTCATATTAGCCTATAAGTAGTATTTATTGTATATCAAACAAAACGGAACTTTGAGCTACTCTAGCGACTGTTTCCAAGGCTTTTGTCCCGCTATTATGATAGCACTATAAGTTTTTACCATTTATTGAATCTTTCGCGTAGTATAAACTTTGTAATGATGCAGACGCTAAATGCAGCGTTATGTTGACAACTGCTGCCAAGGCTTTTGGACCCCCATTCTGATGGCAGTACAACTTTTCATGATCTATTACATAATTATCTTTTATTTAGTATAAATTTTATAATGAAGCACATGAGTCAAGCGATATTTGGGAGCAGAACTGTAAATATCAGAACTGTATTCCAGTGCCTCTCGAAGAAACATTGTAAAATTTAAAAGCTACTAAATTTTAAAACCAGGTTTTACTTTTTTTAAACCATTATTTTTTTCTAACTTTACATATTCACACATTATACCTCTTTCGCGGTCACGGTCCCTCTCGTATCGTTCTCCGCGGTCACTGTGAGTACTCCTTTTATCTCTTCCATAATGGTTCTCTGTTCTGTCGCCTCTACCAGCAATAATTTCCAGACAATGACCGTTGTATCTGCACTGGTAACAATACATGTTATTCGAATGGTACCACATACTTCAACTCCATCGCAAGCCTTGACGGCAACTGCAGCTTTTTTTTTTATCTTTGTAAACAGCAAATCCAAAACAGGGAATACTATTACTTAACCAGACTTCTTTAAGTTCACCATAAGGAGCAAAGACTTTCTCTAAGTCGCTTCTTCGAACATCATCACCTATATTAGCAATATGAAGCCGATAGCCATCAGGGCCTCTGTCAGGAGCAGTATTGCGAGTACAGTCGCTTTATAGATCCCCTCTTGGCCATACTTGTAACAACGAATTCTATTGCTGCTATGAAAGGTTGTATTTTTGGTGTCTTGTGTTTTCCCTTCGTTCAAAAATTCTTGCAACTCCCTCATTAGCTTCATGAAAATCATCCTGTTTTTCTTCAGGAATGTTACGTAGAACCTCCATAGCTTCACCTCGTAGTGCTAGAACAAGAGCACGTGCCTTCTCAGGTAAACTTCAATTATTGCCGGTGGCGGCGGCTTCGAATTGACGAACACAGGTAAGCCAAGGTACTTTGCCGTCGAAGGTAGGTGGCTTCATCACACTAGTGACAGGAACACCATCTATCTTTATTATACCTATATTGGCTACCTTTTCGATTTGCATATGTAATTGTTGCACCTGTTTCTGGATTCATGTCACTTCATGTTGTACTTCGCAATGTACGTCTTCTTTAATTTGCAAATGTAAATGTTATATCTGTTTCTGGATTCTCATCACCTTATGTTTTAGTTCGCCGTATACGTCTTCTCTAATTTTGCTAATCTTCTGTTTTATTGCGTTTCATATCTTCTTGATTTTTTTACGTTCCTGTCTCATATCCTCCAGGCTTGTTTTTAGTTCTTGTTTCATCTCCTCTTGGCTTGTCTTTAATTCTTTTTTCATCTCTTCTTAGCGTGTTTTAAGTGTCATTAATTCTTGTTTCATATCATCTTGGCTTGTCTTTAATTTCTGTTTCATATTTTCTTGATTTTTCGTCATATCTTCTTTCATCTCATGTTTCATGTCTTTTATCATCATGAGTATCTGATTTAAATCAGTTTGAAATTGTTCGTCCATTTTTGCTTTCCGTTTTCTAGTTTCCACTGGCATACAATTTCAATTTACTCTTTTCTTTTTAATTTTTTAACCTGAACAGTAGTGAACATAACCCGATTCTCTCAATCCCCCCACTCCTCGACCTTGACCTTGACCTTGCTTCACCCCTCTTTGGCCCCGCCCACATGTCCTTGTCATTGACCTTGAAAGTGCACGTGTGCTTTGGCCTTGGCCTTGTGTTCAAGGTTGTGTGTGTGACCTTGACCTTGACCTTGGTCGAGACGACCTTGACTTTGTTGAAGGTCAGTAGTGGATATATGAGAGAAGGAAAGAGGAGGAGGAGGAGTAAGAGTAAATCATCAACACTTTTCATCCTCCTCCTCTTTTCTTCTCTCATTATACTTTTCAAATCTCTCATTATACTTATTAAAAAACCTCGTATCATCAACGCTTTTCATCCTCCTCCTCTTTTGTTTTCTCATTTGAATTATCTCGTATACATTCGAGTTACTTCGTATACATTCGAGTTACTTCGTATACATGTTAACATGACCTTGTATCCCTTCTTTAAATTTTGATTATAAAAGCAACACTTTACCAGCTTAAAACATACTAAAATGAAATATGTCTTCTGCTTCTAACGAAAGTGAATTAAATTTATTAATTCAAAAATTTTATAAAAAATGTAAAAGTTCTGCTTTTGAGTTCGAACATTATGCAGTTGATAGTGGTCCATCTTGGTTTCAATATTATTTGGATATATCCAAAAACCATACAGAGGCTGTGAAATTGTGCGAACGTTATTTTCAAAAGAAAGATATTGTACATTTTATACGTGAATTAGTGAAGTTAAGTTGGTTTCATCATGAAGTTCGTCATTTAAACCAATATATTAGAGATCCTGTTGTATTACAAGAACTAATCAAATTGCGTGGTGAAGATGATGCCTAAAATTGAAAATTTTGTGAGGGACCTTTATGAAGGGTTCATTATGAACGAAGCATGTTCCAGATATTTATCTTGTTTAGTTGAAGAAGAAAGTGAGGGTCAAGATTTATTGTTATATATAAAATATGTTGATCATGCAAATTTTTGTAAAAAAGCAGCAGAATTGTGTAGTGAATTTTTGAAGACTAAAAATGTGTTAAAATTCTTTGATGAACTTAAAAAAATTGGACTCAATAAAGAAATAAATTTATGTATTGATTTATTGGTTAATTAAAGTTAGTGTGAAATAAAATATTTAAATTTTTATAGTTGTTTTATTATTGTGTAACGGCTGTTATGTTTAAATATTTGATTATGTAAAGATAGGAAAATATAATTTTCTGTTAGTAATGTGGGGATGTGGATAAATAAAAAAAATATTATTACATTCATTGTTAATTTATTCATTCATAAAAAAATTTTTATACATAAAGAATACATTAGAAAGGGCACACATTGAAGGTGATTGAGAATGATAAAAACATTTAGGAGATGATTTAATTAAAACAGGTTGTTCGTCCAATTCAATTATTGGCTTAGTACAATATTTTCTAATAAAATTAGCTTTCTCTTCTCCTTTAATATAAATGAATTCTCCTTTTTCTGTTAAGTTTTTTACTATAGATGAAAAATTATGAAGAGGAATATATCCTGTATTCCAATTGATGCAGTGATGAAATTTCATTAACCATTCTGCTTGCTTGTATGTTTCTGGTGGAAGCATTTGTAGTGGATACGGTGGTTTAAAAATATAATGACTCATTTTATGTCCATCAAACATTGCAAGTTCTTTAGGAATAAACTTGTTGTGTTCATCCTTAAATCCTTGAACATCCATAACTATTCTCATTTTTATTTAGCAAATTTTTAAAGTACTAAATTTTTTTATTACAAATTGTTTTTTCGAATAGTCTTCAATAAGATTTTTTAGATGTTTAATTTTTTTTAAAAATAGTTCTATTTTTTCTTTTTGTATTTTGTACATTCCATTTGATGTGCAACAAACTATGGTATAGAAACAACTGATCTTATTCGATATATTTTCATTTTAATAATGATATTTGATGTGGTGGGAGAAGTTAAAGTTGTTTAACAATTTTTGTTAATGGATTATAGCTAAATACTTTATCATGTATTATAACACAATACGCAGCTGTTTTTCCCGATATTTTTTCTTTTGTCTCAAATTCAATTCTCATGGTTACTGGGCCGGATTGTAATAAATCTCTCTGATGAGAGCAATTAATGTAAGCAATAGGTGCATTATCTTTAAATTCTTTGGGATTAAATATTGGTTCTATTGGAAAGTTATAATATACTTGACGAAATTCAGAAAACATTTCATACAGGGTAGCAAACTTATTATTTTTAAAATCAAGCTGAAGATCCTGGTAAGGATATCTTTCTGAATTTAAAAACACATTTATATTCCTTAGGTCACAATGATCAAATTTACTCATATCTGATTTTAAATTACCACGTCTATCCTTTTGAAAAGCAATTAGTACATGTCTTGGTGTTTCAATTTTTGTGGAGGTTTTGACAGGCCAATTATGTCTTGTATTTTCTAATAACTCTGGATATTCAATTAATTCCCAACTTCGGAAAGTAAGAAGAATATCATTGTTTTTATCAATAATTTTCGTTAGTGCCAATTCTTGGGGAATGGCCACAGTAAGATGTGGAACTCGCCAACAAAGTTTGGTTATTTTAATTTTCGGTTTTTCATCATCACTTGTGGTTACTAAAGCATTAGTGTCATCATTGCTTCTTATTAGTATTAGTTCTTGTTGTGAATTTAAAATTATTTTGTTATAATCTTCAAAAAATCCCGAGTACATTTTTAATGGGACGCATAGGGAAACGTTTCCTTTTTCATCAGTCATAATTTTTTCTTTAGGTTTCGTTTTTGGATACCATCCAGCATTTTCCAATTTTGCACTTTCGTTTTGATTAAATGATATGTATCCTTTAAGAGTTGAAGTAATTCCTACATCTCGAACTGAATCAATTGTAACACCATTTAAAATATAACGTAATTCTTTAAACAAGAATGCTGGAGCATTGTTGATTAATACCGTATTAGCCAATGGAGTATCATCTTCTTTGGTAACTTGAAATTCTAAATATAATTCACTTTTGCAAGGTAAAGGATATTTTCCTGTTTGTTGTAGAGCAATTCTAATTTCATCATTTAATCCAAGTTTTGTAGGATTGAAAGGTTCAAATGATAGTATTTCCCAGCTTAATATTGATTCATCTACAAGAATATTTTCTTTTACATTTAAATATTCCATTTTATTTTAGTTTGAAACCTAAACTTATCAGAAATTTTTTATTAGAAGGTGTTAACCTTTGAGAGTTTAATTTATTACTAGTTAAATGTCGTTTAGTATCTTTCTTATTAATGTTTTTAGAGTAAAATTTTTTTGAAAAATTATAATTTGAGACTTTTTTATTATATAAAATAACCATTATTCATCTATTTTTTTAAGATGTAGTCTTACTGTTACCGTTTCTCCTCTGAAATTGATGAGATCACCATCTTGATCTACTATTTTAATGTTTATATTGTCTATTACCTTTACAGTAACAGGAAAGTAAAGGACATTTTGTGGTGATTCTATTATTTTAAAACCAGGAGCTACACTAGGAAAAAATTGATGTATTATATGAACAGGTTTTCCATTTAAATATGATCCTTCGGCAATATTACAATCGATGTTTATGGCGTTTACTTTAATAATTTCCGCTGGAAAATCTGAAATGTGCTCCTTAAGACCTTCTAATTCCTTATTTTTAAAACCTAATATTTTTCCTATAGTTCCATCACGAAACGAGATAGGAATATCTGTTTTAATATGTGTTCGTAAAGTATTATTATTGGCATAAATATGAAGAAAAGTACGATTGTCCAAAAATTTTTGAATAAAATTATTTACATCATCTATTTCATAACTACCTGGTGGTATTCTTATTTCTTTATTTGAGTCATAAATGAAAAGATTATTAGTCTCATCAATATTTGGAATAGCATTAAAAGTTTCAAAATTTACAAGTCCAATGGAATATTCAAAATTTTCATCTAAATATATTGGAGGATGAATATTAACAGAAAGCGTGGGGGAATTACCACTAATGACAAAACTGTACGACATATCTCTTTAAAAATTTTTAACAAAATGAATTAATATTGTTTTTCAACCATTATTATAAAGAAATTTAAGACAGAGCTCACCACAATTTGTTTTGTTAATTGATTGATAATGATCGTAGTTATATTTCACAATATTTTTCTTTTTATCGCTGAAAAAATATTTTGTTAATTCGGTAGATGGTCGCAAATTGCCATAACTATCAAAATATAAAATATTTTTCCCTTTTTTTATGTATGCAGTCCAATGAGTTCCATCACCACTATTCTTATCGAGATTAACAATACCACTTTCATTTTTATTAATTTTTTTTGGTAATTTATCTCTCATGAATATACCTCGAAAGTTGGGAATTTTAAGTAGATTAATATATTTACTTAAATCATAATTTGTAAGTGGTTTTCGAGGTATTTGTTTTAACAGTTTTTTGAATAAGGTTTCAGATATAATCCACATCCAGTTTTATATGGTTTTAAATAAAGACCACTTCCTTGTTTTCCTACTGCTATAGATTCCATCATTTTATTATGTCTTTTGGACTCTTCTAATTTTTCTTTAGCAGCTTTTGCATCGTTGACAGCTTTCGCAATACCGGCTGCTCCTCCTCCAAGAGCACCTAAAGCGGACAAACCAGCAAATAAAGGAATAAGAGGTAGAAATCCACCAGTTTTTGGAATTGGTATGATTCTATTTTTTGGTGATAATATTCTACTATCTCCGATAGATCTAAGTGCGGTTTGAATAATATCAGTCAAACTTTTAAATTGTTTTCCGTTTAGTGCTTGTCTTGCTTTTGAAATAGCTTGAGATAAAGTTATTCCTCGTCCTAGACGAGTTTTTCGACTTCTGTTTTTCCTTCTTTTTTTTAATCCCATACCAAATTTTCTTTTAATTTTCATTGCACCTCTTATTCCAAGTGCAGCAGTTTTTTCTCCAAAAGTGGCGTCTTTTGCTCTGAACCTTTCGGCAGCTTTGTCACCTAATAATTTATCAGCAGCGTGTCGGCTTTTTATATCATTTGATTGTGCATAGGCAATATCATGCTCTTTACAAGCTTCATCCAATAAGTTTATGCCTTTATCGCCTCTAGCTAGTCTCTTTTCTAGTTTGGTTCCAGGTCCACAAAAATTATACCCAGGTAGATGTAATTCAAAAGGTAACTTATTTATTAGAGTATTAATTAAACCACTACCTCTTTTTCTGACTCTTCTTTTATAAATGGATTGTTGCTTATATGAGATTGGCATTATATAATTGAAATCTTGGAACAAACTGACTAGTTTTAAATTAGAACTTACCCTTTATACATCCTCTTATATATGAAAATTGTCAAACAACCTTATTCAATTATTATTAAAGACCATGAGACTTCAAGAAATAATTTTAGAAAACATGGAAAATTGTTTGAAGGCTCTAGTAAAAGGGGGTTAATTATTGGTCCATCAGGGTGTGGTAAAACTAATATCATTATAAGTTTAATTGAAGATCCCAATGGTTTACGGTTTGAAAATTTATATATTTATTCAAAGTCTCTATATCAACCAAAATATGAATATTTGAGATTACTTTTTAAACCATTGAGAGAAATTGGATATTATGAATCCGAAAATGAAGAAAATATTGTTTCTCCACAAGAAATAAAACCAAATTCCATAATTATATTTGATGATATAGTGTGTTGCAATCAGAATGTTGTAAAAGATTATTTTTGTTTCGGAAGACATAAAAATACTGATTGTTTTTATTTGTGTCAAACGTATTCTTCGATTCCAAAACAATTAATTCGTGACAATGCGAATTTGATTGTTATATTTCAACAAGACAAAACGAACTTAAAACATATTTATGATGATCATGTTAATGTTGATATGTCATTTAATCAATTTAATGAGTTATGTTTGATGTGTTGGAAAGATAAATTTGGATTTTTGGTAATAGACAAGGATTCGAATTTAAAATCCGGTCGATATCGAAAAGGATTTGATTCATATATTTTCTTATAAAAATAAAAGTTTTGTGAAAAATTTAACTAATCATGAATGAACGCTTAGCAAGAGAGCTTGTTAAGTCAAGGAAAGCTGTTAAACAAAAATATCAAAGTTTAAAAAATGCTGAATTTGAAGCACAATCCAAATTGGAGGAAACCTATAAACCAATAACTCAACCCCTACAACAATTAATTTCAACAATTGGTAAAATTGAATCGGCTGAGGTAAAGGAAGAGCTACAAACACCCATTAAAAAAAATTATGAAACACCAGAAAAAAGATTGTTTCCAACACTAACACCAAGAAAAAAACTACAGTATGGAACATCAACACCAGAAAAAAGAAAGACAGGGAAAACTCCAATTCTTCCTACAGAAATACCAACAATTATTGATTGGGAAACCAGTATAGCTTCACATAGTCAGATGCCATCTTTACAACAAACAAGTGTCATAGCAGAAACCACCCCTTCTTCAATTTCACAATCTACGGTAGGAAATCTTTCGGATATATTAGAACAAACACGCCAAACAATTCAAACATTTGTCAGTACACCTTTATATCAAGAATATTTATCAGGATTTCATGAATTACCTCGTCAATATATTGACGGAGGGGTAAAAGATGTGGAACATAAGTTTGATCACCTCTATGGAATAGTACATGATTTTGAAACTGAGAAATTCTTTTTGGGTTTAACACAAAGACCTATAGAAATTATCGGTAAAAACATAAAAGTTGAAGGTATAACTTATACAGGTACACCAGGTTTATATGAATTATTATTTAAAAAGGAACCAGTAGGTTATAAAAAACAAGATTTGGAAAATTATATGGATATTTTAAAGAGAACCAATGCATACCGTAGAAATTATGATCCAAATGAGCAGGTACAGGGAAATGGATCACAAAAATATATTTCTATAATAGGGCCTTATTTACAAAATAAAGGAATTACAAAAACTAAAACCATAAATCCCGAAACGCATAATATAGTTCAAGGATTTTTTGACAGACGAAAAGCTCCATACAGGGAAACTCGAATATCTTCGAAAAGAACAGGATCCGGAATAACTTTAAAAGTTAATAAACCTTATACCGATTACGTATATTGGGATAACGTAAATGAACTTGTTGATAGACTTCGACTGTTGGTAGCATCTATGATGGCTGGGAATACAGGACATAACAACGAAATTATTTCTATTATTGAAGAATTGAAAGAAGCCAATATAATTGTATAAAAGAAAGTAGTAAATATTGTTAGATAACATTGTTAAAATGACCATTGATAAATTTGGACGTCATATTTCTAAAAAGTATACAGTAGATATACCTACAATAGAAAATAAAATACTAGCCAATGTTGAAAATGAAATATTAAAAAATTTTAAAAGTGATGATATTGTTCAAAGATTTGAACCTGTGTTAAAAAATGATATTGTAAATTTAAAAAAGAGAGTTAGTGAAAATGATGAAAATGTGGAATCTATTTCGAAAAAAATTAAGTTATTTGAAGAAAATGTGTCAAACTATGATAACAGGATATTAAATATAAAAAATATTGTCAAAGACAATGATGAACTATTAAAAAGTTTTTCTCAAAAAACATCGAAGTGTGAAGATGATTTTAAAACAATAAAACAGAAATATGATGAAGTAAAAAGTTTTGAAAATAACATAAAAAATGAAATAACATTGGTTAAATCAAAAATAAATGATACTTCTGCAATAGAAAATGTTAAACAAATTATTATAAAAGATATGGTATCAAAGTTCCAAGAATTTACGAACAAACTTAATAATAGGGTTTCTGAAGAAATAGGTAATTTTCAAAACGTTCATGATGGTATGAATAAAAACACACAACAAATAGAGAGAGCTATGAATACACACTTTATAATCCATAAAAAAGATAGCGATAATATTAATGAAATAAATCAGAAAATTAATTCAATTGAAAATAATGCTGAAATAATTCTATTAAACTTGAAAAATTTGGAAAAGAAATTAAACACAGATTTACAAAATGTAGATGAAAAAATTGAAAATAAATTTAAAAATGAAATTTTAAAAAATAGTGAACAAATCATGGAGATAATCTCACAATTAAACAATCTAAAAACAGAATTAAAAACCACTGTTGACGATGAATATTTTCAAAAGATGTTGAATAAAAGATTAGAAAAAGAATTAGAATCTTTAGCAGAACTAATACAAGCTATGATTAACACCTCTATCCATGATTTAAAAAAAGGACTTGCACAACACAGTTCAAAAATTGAAGAAATTTCAACAAAGTTAAATGATTATGAAAAATCTTTGAACGATGTAAGAATTGAAATTGAAAAAGCGATTTTAGATATAAAGAAAATAGAAAAAAAATTGGTAGAAATAAAATTAAATTTAACAAATGTAGAATTTCAATTAGGAAAAGATATAAAAAATCTAGAAAATAAATTGGTAAAAGAAATAAAATCACTAAACGAATTAGTTCAAAGAGCAGCCGAAGTTTCTAGAAAAGAGTTTAATGACACAATGGCATATGCTAGAGAAGAATTAAACGCAACAGTAAGAGAAATGAGAAACGAAAGTATAAAATCACTTGTTGTTTTTGAAACTAAAATTAATGTAAGAATTACCAACATTGAAGATGAAATCAAAAAAGTCAAAGATTCGAATAATGCATCTTTTAAAAATTTGGAATATAAAATCGAAGATGAAATCAAAAAAGTCAAAGATTCGAATAATGCATCTTTTAAAACTTTGGAATATAAAATCGAAGATTTGCTAAAAAAAGATAACAAACAAATAAAATAAGTTATTTAAAGAAGGTATTAAGAAATTTTATTCTAGTACTATGAGTAAAAATATTAAAGAAACAGTTGTAGATGAATTACATAAACCGGCAAGAAGAAGATATAGAAGAAGACGAACTATTGTTAAAAGCCTTAATGACTTATGGCAAGCTGATTTGGTAGAGATGCAACCCTATTCCAAATTTAATAAAGGTTATAGATATATTTTGGTGGTGATAAATGCATTCTCAAAGTATGTTTGGACTCAACCACTTAAAAGTAAAAAAGGAAAAGATGTAACTGAAGCTATGAAAAAAATTTTAGAAAAAACAAGTAAACCGCAAAATTTGCAGACAGATTTAGGAAAAGAATTTTTCAATAAAGATTTTAAAGATCTTATGAATTATTACAAAATTAATCATTATAATACTTACTCTAATCTCAAAGCGAGTATTGTAGAACGCGTAAATCGAACTTTAAAAAATATAATGTGGAAATATTTTAGTAATAGAGGGAATTACCAATGGTACTCTATTTTACCCACTATTATTGAAAAATATAATAATAGTATTCATAGAACTACCGGATATAGACCTGTTGAGGTTAATAAAAAAAATGAGAAAACTATACTGCAAAATTCTTTTACTTTTAAAAAAACATTTGATTTAAAGCGCACTAAATTTAAAGAAAATGATTTTGTTAGAATTTCCAAACAAAGAGAAGCTTTTGAAAAAGGATATACTCCAAATTGGTCAACTGAAATTTTTCAAATTAGAAAGGTTCAGTTAACAAATCCACCCACCTATTTATTAAAAGATAGTAAAAATGAATATATTGAAGGAGGTTTCTACCAAGAAGAGTTACAAAAAGTTAAACATCCAGATGTGTTTTTGGTTGAAAAAATTTTAAGGAAGAAAGGGAACCAAGTTTTTGTTAAATGGTTAGGATTCGATAAATCACATAATTCATGGATTCTTAAAAAAGATGTATTGTAATTAATTTTAAGTAATATTGTATATCAAATTTTTAAATAAAAGACCTATTTATATAACATATTTTTTATTTACGATAATCCTTTTTACAACAAATACTAACAATATAATTTTTAAGATGTTTACAACTGAGATTAACAATATAAATTTATATTTTTACATTAAATCTTTCAATATATATTTTTTTTCTATGATCTACATCAAAAATACTTTTAAGAATACTTTCACATTGTTCAACTCGTTTTTCAAATCTTAGTCTGTCAAGATAAAATTTCTGATATTCACTTTTTCGAGCTTGTCTAAATGCAAAGTCCCATGTCACTAATATATAAACTTTATTATTGTTCTCACTGATTGTCACTGATTTCTTCATATTTCTATTGTAATGCACCGGATTTTCTTAACTTGTTTTCTAATTCCTGTTTATGTAGAGATAACATTTCTAAAACAGTTCCGACATTTTCACTGTTTAAATTCTGACATGGATCCAAAACACTATAAATATGAGACAACACATCTCCTGACTGATAATTATAGTGATGAAACAAATTAAAATATTTGGAAAATTCTTGCTTTTTAATTATATGAATTCTGTAGTCAACAAGTTCATCGATTTCAACTAATTTATCTATTGATTCTTTTCCCAGAATCACATAATGTTCATCCTTTTGAATTCTGATAACAGGAGAATGATTTATTTTTTCAAAAAACACTGTGATTTTTTCAATTTTTAGTGGGTATGCATATGCTTGAGCAGAATAAAAATAATTCACCAACACTCCTTGATTTTTTTGAAGTTCTTTCCATTCTTCTTCATTCAAGTAAATGTGAAATCCATTTCGACCTCCAATTAGAACTTTTGGTGTAAAATCATTTATACCAATTCCAACACAAACAAATTTTGATAAGGAATTGTTAAGATAGTAGATTTTTGAATTTAATAATTTTTCATTACACTGACTAATTTTATCATTGGTTTCACTAGAACTGGATTTATATCCATTAAAATTGCTACTATTAAACATGATGTCTTGATGCTAACTGAAAACTAAAATACTGAGTCTGAATATATCTTATCCACCCCACTCCTCTATAAATTTCAAGGTCAAGCAAGTTTATTAAATTTTTATGACCTATCTTGATAAAACAAAATTGTCAAGAACGACAAAAGTGAAAAACTACCTATTGATAAAATTATATTGAAGATAAATAGAATTAAACAGTTTTTACCTTCCTCATCATTTTTAATATGATCACAGCTAGAAATCGTAAATGGTTTTTTATTTTTTTCAATCCAGTTAGTGTCAAAAATTGTATTATTTGGATAATGAAAGTAAATTTTGAAAAAATTACTATTAGATTGACTATTATTCATATTATATGCGAAAGCAGTTGAATAATTATTAATATTCATAGCTTTCATATAATTACATATTTCAGGTTTAATAGTAGAGGTTTCGTTTTCAAAACACACCATTCCATGTAAAACCCTTGGAGGATAAAGTACATATAAAGTATTATTTAAAATTGAATGTAAAACAATGTAGTTGATAAGGGATGCCATTAAAACACTTTTCAATTTTAAATGTCTATTAACAAAACAATAAGAGATTGAAATAAGACTGAACAGTTTTAATTAATTTTCTACAATATATAGACATTTTTTTTTTCAAAATATTAAATAATTTGTTTACAAATTAGAGATACAAACATGGTTATTAAAACTATTAAAAAATGAAAGATGTTGACATATTTTCTTTCACTTTAAGGACATTAAATAATTTGTTTACAAATTAGAGATACAAACATAGTTATTAAAACTAATAAAAAAATGAAAGATGTTGACATATTTTCTTTCACTTTAAGGACAACAGGTTCACATTTTTTATTTTTTTCACCTAACCACAAACACTCGATTAAGTCACAGTTCTTCCAGTGACGATAATGTTCCTCAATTGGACAATCATCAATTTTCCAGGCAAATATTTCTGCACCACAGTAAAAACATTTACAAACATCATGAATAGCTAAATAATAAAACCCTGATTGGGCTAACACTTTAGGATTTAATTTTCCATTCCAGAATTTAAATGAGGAAAGTCTTTTTTCATATGTTCTATATAATTTGTTATCAATTTCTTTTTCAAAAGATTCTAAACACATATTTATTCTAGACGGTGGTATATTTTATACTGATATAATTTTAAAATTTACCATGTTCTTAAATACTTCAAATTTAGCCTTGAAGAGTAAAACTTTTAATCTTAAAAGAATTTTTTATAATTCATTTTCATGGTCTATTAACCACTGAAAAAATGGAATATCTTGGTGACCCCACGCTAATGTATCATAACTATTGGGAATTTTAAATCTTTTATCATCATTAGAAGTGAGAGCTAATTTGTTAACTAATTCTGTATAAATATTGTGAAGTCGAGATCTAAACAAATACATTGTACAGAAAGCTTTTGAATTTTGTTCTACAACATCTTTATAATGTGTTAATTCTAATTGTTTTTTAATGCTACTTTTCTTTATCCCCTTAGCTTTTTTAAGCAACCCATTTTCTGACTTAACACAATAAGCTTTGGCCCCTGTGCCATAAAAGCTTTCTATTGGTTCACCAGCATATTCATCCTTAAACTTTCCAACAACAGATTCAGTTATTGGTATTTCATGAATATTATTAACATCATAATTTGAAGTATCGAATTTATCAATATTAACCCTAATGTCTTCATAAACATTACTTGTCTCAATTTCCAAAATAAAGGAATCTGTATCTGTGTACAGAAGTTTAATATTATTCTTATATAAAGGTTTTAAAAACCCATAAAAAAAGTCATACATCACCGTTTTTGATATATCTAAAATACTAAAGCCTACATAGACAGGTTTATCATATTGCACTAACACTTTACGCATTTGCACAGCTACTAAATTCTCTGAAAATATTGTTACATCTTTAAAGGATGGTTTAGCAATTAAATTTTCTGCCCCATCTTTTCTATGATTTTTTGCCCATTGTGTAACCAATCGTATATCTGTCCTTTTATCCACATTTTCCATTGTTTTTCCGTAGATGCTATTATTTGCCAATTTATAAGAATTTTTCTGAAATTGATTTTTAGATTGATTTCTTAAATTTGTATTTAGATCAATAAATTTTTTTAACCATTGAGATTGTGTAAACTCTACAACCCGATGAATTTTAGTTAGTTTAATTCCATATTGAATACATTGTTTTAATAAAGTATAGTGAATTACATATTTTTCTTTATTTTTTAAATTTGGAATTAATTTAAAAGTTTTAGAATTTTGAGGCTTATAATTTTCTGGACAGAATGGAAATTCATTATGTAAATTGTGTAAATTTTCAGGATATTCTAAATCAACCTCTAGCACATAACCCTTGTCATTAGTCTCAGATATATTCATTATATCAAAATTTTGAATTTGTTGATTTGATAACCAAACAAAATCTTTTTCGGGCAGATATTGAGACATCGCATATCCGTAAAGATTAGTTGCATCAAAATACATAATATATTTAGATGGTTGTAATGGATCATAATTTGAAAGAAATAAATTGTTTGCTATAGATTTCCTACATACACAGGTACTGATTCCTCCTCTTACACTACCTTTAAAAAAATGTAACATATCTGGGTCTGTTATTAACTCCAATTCGACTCCAGTATATCTTAAACAAGCGTCAAAACTTAAACCTGGAAAAGTATAATAATGTGCAGGATCAAGTTTGTAAGTTTCCATACACGTTTTTCTAAAATTTTGAAAAACATCTGCCAAAAGTAATACATCAGATTTAAGATATAAATCGGAATATTCACCGATTGTTTTACATTCAAATAAATTCCAAACATTTTTAGCCCTCTCATATTCTTCATCAGTAATGTGTTCATCCGTGAGGTCATTATAAAAATTTTTTTTATTGGGTAACTCCGTTTCATTTAATTTGTCGATATTATCAATATATTTATAAGGGAAAACGCCTTTTTGACGGATATACTTAAATTTTTCCTTTTCATTAAAATATTTGAACACTTCTTTGCATTGTTCATCATTAAGGATGGAAGCTAAATTTGACAAAGAATATGGTAGGAACTGAAATGAATCAATAAACTTAAGATATAGAAATTTTGACTTGGTGAAACCAGTCTTTTTATCTAAATATTGATCTACTTCAATAGATTTTTGAAATGAAATGTATTTCTCTTTATTCTGGGCTATGACAAATAATTGTTCATGATTTGGACATAAATTTTTTATAAACAGATGAGAATCATAATTACGCAAATTGTGTAAAACTACTGGAATGGAATTAGATAATTTATAATTTAAGTTGCATATAGAGTGTGACGGACCTCTATAGGAACCTGTTAAATGACAATGATCAGCAACCTTATCCGAAATTATAGGTTTATCACATATATGACAATCATTCGTATATTCAAAATGTAATTGTTCCAACACATTTAATTTTTTCATTGGTATTAACTTTTTCATATATTTATTGTAAATATTAAGAACGTCTCTTTCTAAGTAAGTTATAAAAATTTGTGCACAATTGGGACCCATATAATTTTGAAATTTGGAAATTGAATCATCAAATGAACACTTTATATAATAAGCAAACGAATATGGAATATGTTGACATTTTTTTTCAGTATATGGAGAACTTGGATCTACATCATTAATTTCATTATTTAAAGGCTTAAGAATGCATTCAAAATCTGCATATATAACAAATGGAACTTCAATTTGTTTCTGTATATTCTGAAATTTTAAAATATTTTCGGGAATAATATTTCCAAATCTATCTATTTTGGTTTCAGTTGAAGGTAGATTTATTCTTACAAAATCGCAATCATATGTGTTATGCCTGACTAATAATTCTTCAGTAGTAAAATATTGTAAACAACCGTCGCATAAAAATTTTTTCCCATGATGTTTAGATAATTGTTTTGAAATTAATCTAGATAAATCCGAAATATAACAGTAATGGAAATTTCCATTATCATCTCCAATTAATAATAAATTAAGGTGACGTTCTCGCTTATTTTTTGTATAATGTAAAGGTCCTATAATTTCGAATTGAGTTTTTAAATTATTCTTGATTTTTTCTAATCCATAAACATTAACCGAAATATTGTTTAAATTTTCAAATTTACTTATGTCTTTTAAAGTTAAAGGAAAATTGATACCTTTAAAGTTTAAAATAGTGGTGAAATGTGGATACGACTCCACCTTTTCAATTGGTCCGTTAGGTGAATGAAGAGCTGCAACCACAGACCAGGCGAAACAACATTCATCATTGTTTTGAACGTTGACTACAGCATTTTTCAACTTGATCTCTGACGGTAGCGGTATATATGAAGAAGCTTTTAAGGGGTTGTACTTGTTGATGTTAAGCTCAACGTGTAATATTTTTATTAAAATCCATCCTGAAATTAAAGAAGAATAATTAACAACAAATTTATTTTTGGTTTAAGTTTAGTTACTAAATATTTAATAAAAAATAATTTACCCGAATCTTTTTCTGCCAGTTCATCAGCTTTCCGGTCAATAATTTTAATAATATCTTCTAGTTCTTGCGTTAATTCTGAACTATTACATAAGATCCGAAATGGGGTATTGAAAGACTTAACTTCATGACTTTCATTGGAAGGATTTAAGTAAAGACCAAATAACTCCATGTTGAGTTTGATGCAGGTGTGTCTTTGGATTTCATAATTGATTACCTCAATTATTTTTTGTTGTATTTCGGAGAAAAAATCATAAATGTTGATTTGGTATTGAGTCGATGATATTTTATATGAAATGATTCTTTCCTTAAATGCCGATTTTATTAGAGACACATTTTCATCCCTAACCACCATTGAATTGGTTTTGTGTTTATTTGTTCTCAAATGACAGAACCATAATGACTTTTTTATAAATATTTTGCAGAATTGACAATATCTTCTTTCACCTAAAATTTAATAACTTCTTTATTAAATTTGCCTCTAATTCATCAAATTAATAACTAATTATTAAATTGAAACAAAATTTCTATTTAAAATTAAACTTACAGCTTTTCTTCTTCTGTTCTAACTGGGGGCCATTGTTAGAGTGAATTATCTTCTTGTGGCGATTCAAATTATCTTTTCGAGTAAAAATTTTGAAGCACTCTTCACATTTAAAATCCATTTTTCTAAAACGAATCTCTTATTGTGAAGCCCAAGTCGATTTTAACACACTGAAGGTGACACGGTCAGGTATGAATTTAAATGGTGGAAAAGAAGTAGGAGGGGAGTTAAGGAATGGGATGGAAAAAGCTAAGAGTAGCTTTATAAAGTTCTATCGCCCTTTCCCACATCTTCCTTTTCTCCTCAGCTGTTTTATTAGGATCGCAATTTAAAATAGAATCCAAAACAAATCCTAATGATCTTTGATAAGACAAATGTTTATTTTTAATTTTGAAATTTGATTTTGAATGAAAGCTTAGTTTCGGATAATCGTTTTCGAAGGGGATTGACACTTCCGTTTGTGTTAAAACAGAATTTTGAACTGTCTCTGTTTGTGTAGAAACAGAATTTAAAATTTCATCGAAATCTGGTGGCGAGTTTTCAAAAATTATTGGAGAATTTGGAAAATTTAATTCACAGTAGGTATTTTGGCCGCACGGAATTGAATTTTGACTAAAATTTTCATTTTTTTCAGATGGTTCACTTATTATTGGAAGAATTTCTTGGGAACCACCACCACTAGTAAACGATGCTCCCAAATCTTCACTACAATCTGAAATTTTGTAACTATCCCGTGAACCATCCTCCTCCCCCAAAACATCAACCCCCATATTTCCACTACTAGTCGATTCCGAAATTTTATTTTTTTTTTGATTAGTTGAAATTTTGAACAGAGATAGAGGAGAAAATGAAGAATTACCCGGTATTCCTCCAGAATTGTTTTCACTTTCAAAATTTCTAGTTTTCAACATTCCAAAAAAATTTTGTGATTTATTTGAACTCGAATCATTGTCACTGTCACTGTCACTTTTACTCTGATAATTTGTTAAATTTTTATTAATTTTGGGAATCCCCATTAGCTTTTTAAAATTGTCGATATTATCTAAATCTTGAGTTAATATGTCGGGAGTATTTGTAATGGGAGTGTCCGTTGTTACATCTAAATCTTGAGTTAAAAAATTTGGGGTTTCCGGCGTTAAAATATTATTAAAATCTAAATTTTGTGATAAAATTGAATTTTGAAAGTCAAAATCTGTCTCCGAAATATTCTCTAGTTCAGGCAAATATTCCAAATTTTCTAAAAATTTTATGTTCGTTTCTGAACAACTTTGGAGTAATTTGTTTTCTAAATTTTTTTCTTGCATCGTATTAATCATCGCGTTAAAATTTTGGGTTCTCTGACTTAAATTTTGGTTGTCACTTTCATTTTCATTATTCAAAAAAGCAGGCTGAATTATTATATTTGAAATTATATTAATTTTGTTCACCACTCCTAACTGTTCAGTGGAAGTTGAGGCAAAAGGAAAAGACATACCTTTAAAATTTGAGTACACTTGACAGCAACAAACTAAAACACACTAAAACAAACTAAAAGAAACTAAAATTGGAGACTTTAAATTTAAAGCGTGGTAAACTCGACTTAAGCTTGCTATAAACTGATCTCGACCGTTTTATATGAAAGCAGGCCACGGTTTGTCCTCGTACGTATAGTGACCTCAATAAAGGTCAATGACCTCAATTCTGCGCGTCACACCCGCGGAGCCCCCCTTCCCCCTCCCCCTTCCCCCGCAAATTTTTTTCCCCGCCCCCTTCCCCCGCAAAGCCTCCTTCCCCTTTCCTCCTTCCCCCCGCTGAGCCCCCCAGCTGAGTCCCTCTGCTGAGCTGCTTAGGGAGTTACGTCCCCTATAAGTCTCAGTGAGACGTCCTAAAATGTGCTGTAATTATAAAAACTCGAGAGGTTTGCGGGCGTATAAAACACAAAATTCTCTTCGGAGCATCTTACCTTAGGGTCCCCTATAACTCTCAGTGAGACGTCCTAAAATGTGCTGTAACTATAAAAACTCGAGAGGTTTGCGGGCCTATAAAAAACACAAGGTTTTTTCGGGGCATCTCGACTGGGAAGGGGTCCAGGGGGCGGGGGGCTGAAGGCCCCCCGCTCCCTGGAAGGCAGTGCGCGCGGCCGAAGGCCGCGCGCCGCCCCCCCCCCCCCGCCCCTCCCCCTTCGGGGGGCGGGGCGGGGGCGGGGGGGTATAGGAGGAGTATAGGGGCGGTATGAGGGGCCCTCTCCGCGATTTAAAAATCGAAATTTTACCTTGACCTACTTTCATAAAATGACTGTTTTGCGAGGTGACTTTTTCATTTTTGGTTCATCACCAGTGCTGTCTTCCTAAATTTTAATTTTTATTATTTAATTTAATTATCAATATGTTCAGGAACAGAAATTATGAAATTCAGGTTATGGATGGTAATAGACTTGTAATAAGAAGGAGAGTCAACGTTCCTCCTCCGGTACAAGTACCAACCATAACCTCCTCGACAAATCCAGAGGAAAATGAGGATCCTCAAGTGGAACCTCAGATAAATCCGCCAGTCCAGTGTGACGAAGTCGATTCCACTACAAAGTAAGTAGCTTATATTAAATTTATTATTAGTCTTCCTAATATCAAAATACTAATTGATTTTTTTTTTTCAGTTGACAGATACAAACAATAGACCAAGTTTAGGGACAGTGTTAAGTGAAACTATTTTTAGGTTAAGTTAAAGTGTTTAAGTGATAGTGAATAGTAACGGAGACGATTTAAGGTAATGTAAATTTTATTTAATTGATCTAATTATAAAGGAGTATGAAGATAACTGTACCTAAATTTCCTATAATATTTTTCTTTCATATTTATAAACTTATTAATTTTAGATTTAAAACTCTCTAAAATAAGAAAGGATTAAGAATTTTTGAACAGGGTGGTTAATTTAAAATATTTTTTCAATCTATTATGAATAATCAAAACTCTTGTATTTAGTTGTTATGTTTGTTCGTTATTCTTATAAATAAAACATTTTTTTTTCGAAATTGTTCAATTCTTTATTCCAATAAGATAAGAATAAATGGATAAATTAAATACAAACAATAATAATTTTAAAATAATAAAAATTAAATAATAATACATTTTAAAATAAATATTCTAGGATTATAATTTCTTCATTTTCACATTTATGAAGTGGTTTGCAATACATAAATATTAAATAATACATTCTAATCTAAATATTCTAGGACTACAGTTTCTTCATTTTCACATTTAATTACACATAGTTCATTGCGACAGATTGGGACATGTTTTATTAATTAACATCCACATTCCTAAACAAGGGATGCAAAATCTGTGATTACAAGGTTCTGGTGATATCATTTTATTAGATAATATATCTTCAAGACATATAGGACATTCTTCGGTTTTATTTTCAATTATTTCATTAACAACTTTTTTTTTTACCCTTCGCGACTTCCTACCGTTTTTATATATTGGTTTTTTACCAGGCATTATATTGGCACCACTGGAACATTTGCGTCCCAATCTAAATCAATATTTTTAACACTACTATTGCAAATTAAACAAACTTTGGGGTAATAATTTGATACAACTGTCTTGAACACATATCGCAATGTAAATCATTGCTTAAGCGTTTTAATTTTCTCTTATTATGAGTATTTACATGTCTATGAGCCCCTGCCCTTTGATAAAATTGTATAATTTGATAGCATGCGTGACAAAGAGTTTTTTCTTGATTTTCCGTCACTACAAACACTACGATATAACTCTGAGTAATACAGAACACAACTTCTTTGGGATCAGTGTACTTATGTTTCACTAAACAAAATTTAGCACTAGCACTGTCTTCTTCATTATCTTCTTCAATATCGGAGTCACCAGAGTCAGCTTCAATTTGTTCGAAATTATTTATATCGTAGTTTAAACAATTTCTGAAGTTCTTCTGAAATTTTTCTTCGTTAAGATGTGTATTGTAATCCAATACTCCAATTAATTCATCTAGATCTGGATCTTCTTCTTCAATATTATTATCCATAAATTTTTGAATGAATTTTTTAATATTTACTTTGTAATATTTACTATTAAATATAAAATTATTTACTTATTATTTACTTATTATTTGTTGGTATTTAATTTATCATCTTTTGTTGCTCCACGTATCTATTTTATAAATTTACTGAAGTGAAAATTCATTGGTGGTAGGACTTTATATCGACTTCATGGTCAAATAAGGTTATCCACCTCAAGGTCAAACATAAGGTTAGATCTCCTACTATGATCGGATTCGATGAAAGGTTAGCCATGTTGTTAACTTTAAGATTAAACTCAAGGTGATGTATACGAGGCTTTTTGAAAAGTATAATGAGAGGACAAAAGAGGAGGAGGATGAAAAGTGTTGATGATACGAGGTTTTTTAATAAGTATAATGAGAGATTTGAAAAGTATAATGAGAGAAGAAAAGAGGAGGAGGAGGATGAAAAGTGTTGATGATTTACTCTTCTTACTCCTCCTCCTCCTCCTCTTTCCTTCTCTCATATATCCACTACTAAGGTCATCTTGGGTGTGTGACCTTGAAGATATGTTACGTGGTTGGGGGTGACCTTGAATGGTTTTATATAGAGTATGGGGCAGTTTCATTCATCAGTTGGCTCTGACTTGTATAGGTAGTACATGTGTTAATATTTGACAAATCATGGCATATGTTTGTGAAAATTGCGGTTCTAAGTTTACTAAGAGTTATAATATGAGACGTCATAAAAGAGAATCGTGTGCGGCGAGATTTAATGAAGTGCCTGGAGGAAAACGGCTCCGAATTGAAGAGTATACATCGACGATTCCGGTAATTAATTGCGCTACATGTAATGTAGATGTTCCAATAAATCATATGTCAGCGCATAAACGAACACAACAACATAAAAATAATTCATGTTTGCCGGTATGTCATGGTGTGCAACTCGTTCAATGTGCCTTCAAAAGGAGAATTGCAACCTATCGGGTTAGCAGTGATATGGAGCATTCCGATTACGTAATGTTCTTTGCAGACATTAAATCCAAGGTGGTGGAACTTGTTAATAATTTATTGCGTGTGCATCATGCTTTAAAAGTTAACATGACAGCTGTTGGCGAGTACATGCTTCCATCACAAGAAATATTCAGTGAAAAATCCTTCAACACTGCTAATCAAATAATTAGTGTAGAAAGTGATTTGGATGCCGTTTACCATTCTTTCACCGAATTAATAAAAACGCAGGCGACAGAGTTCCAGGAGAAAGATTCAGGTATGGAAAAATCAAAACCCGATATATTAAACTGATTTTTATATATTATTTTTCTTGTTATAGGATGGGCTCTTGTGCGAATTTTATACTTGGAAGTTGGTATCAACAAGTATATGCCTATGGGTGGCTCATCATACATCAAGTTGCCGTGTTCTATTGAAAAGAAAGGAGCTGTCGTCAATGTGATTAACCAGGACGAATTTTGCTTTGCGTGGGCTGTAACATCAGCATTGTTTCCTCCAACAGCAGAGCCTTCACAGAAGACATCCTACCCCCATTTTTCTAGAGTGCTAAATGTAACAGGTATGGATTTTCCAGTAAAATTACGTGACATTAAAAAATTTGAGGAAATGAACAACATATCAATTAACGTATACGGTCTGGAATCTAAATATGAAAATAATGAAATAATACATGAAGTTATTGGTCCACTGAGGTATGCGTCAAAAAAGTTGGATAGGCATGTAAATTTATTGTTAATTACAAAAGACTGTAGTAGTAAAGATGGCGGTGAACATTTTTGTGATACGACTTGTTCAAAGAGTCATTATTGTTGGATTCGGGATTTATCACGTTTAGTTTCAAGTCAAATTAGTTGTCAACAACATAAAATATATTTCTGTGATGGTTGCCTCATTTATTTTAGTACACCGTCAGCTTTAACTTTACATCAAAGCTACGATTGTAACCACATTTTCACGCAAACACCCTCAGTGGATTTAAAAATCGATAAATTTGGAAAGAGTGTGCCGGAAAATATTTTAAAATTCGAGGGTATAGAAAAGCAAATGCGCGTTCCATTCGTGGTTTATGCAGATTTCGAATCTGTTTTAAAACCCATTGAAACGGTACAACCAAACCCACAAAATTCTTACACTGTAAAAAGTTTTAAACATGAACCATATTCTTTTGCTTATTTAATTAAATGCTCTTTTGACGACTCACTTTCGAAATTTGAGCTATTTCGGGGGAATAATGCAGCTCAAGTCTTTGTGGATCGTATCGAGTGTGATTTAAGGGCTCTATACAACACATATTTAAAAGACATTAAGCCTATGAAACCGTTAACGCCTGAAGAAAAAAGGGAGTTTAATGATGCTAAAATATGTGGTATATGTGAAGGCCCTTTTGAAGAGGGTGAGATTAAAGTACGAGACCACTGTCACATAACTGGTGCAAAAAGATTTGGTGCTGCACATTCCGTTTGTAATTTAAATTATAAATTACCCTCTTTTATCCCTATCATATTTCATAACTTAAGCGGCTACGACAGCCATTTATTTATAAAAGAGTTATGTAAATATGGGGATAAAATTGGTGTTTTGGCTCAAAGTAAGGAAAAGTACATATCATTTACCAAAAGCATTTATGTGCACGATTATTTTGATAGTAAATGTGGAAAAGTCAAGAGGAAATATTTAAAGTTGCGATTTATTGATAGTTTTAAATTTCTGTCAACGTCTTTGGAAAATTTAGGCAGCGGTTTAAACGACGACGATTTTATTGAAACGCGGAAACATTTTTCAAATATCAACCAATTTAATTTGATGCGTCAAAAGGGTGTTTTTCCCTATAGCTTTATTGACTCTATAGAAAAAATGGAAAATACATGTCTTCCAAGTAAAGATGAATTTTATGATAATTTACGGGAAGAACATATTAGCGATGAAAGCTATAGAAGAGCAAAAGAAGTATGGCGCTTGTTTGGGTGTAAAACTTTGGGGGACTATTCGGACGTGTATTTAAAATCAGATGTGTTGCTATTGTGTGATGTTTTTGAGCAATTTCGGAATAATTGCTTAAAATTCGATAAACTTGATCCAGCACATTACTATACCCTTCCAAGTTTATCATTTGATTGTATGCTACGTATGACTAAGGTAGAGTTAGAGCTCTTAACTGATATAGACATGATACATTTTTTTAAGAAAGGTATACGCGGCGGCATAAGCCAGTGTACAGAAAGGAAGCACATCGCTAATAATATTTTTTTACCAGACTATGACCCAACAAAACCTTCTTCATTTATAACATACCTTGATGCTACAAATCTATATGGTCATAGTATGTCACAAGCATTACCATATGGTGGTTTTCGATGGTTAAGCGAGCGCGAAATTCTGGATTTAAATATTATGGCTGTTGGTGATGATAGTTTACATGGCTACGTTTTGGAAGTGGATGTGCATTATCCGACTGAGTTGCATGATGCACATTCTGATCTTCCATTTCTAGTAGAAAATATCATACCGCCACAGAAAACGCTAAATTACCGAAATTAATTCCCAATTTACAAGATAAAAAAAAATACATTGTACACTATAGAACTTTAAAACAAGCCATCGCCAACGGCTTAGTGGTAATGCAAACCCATCGAGTATTACAGTTTGAGCAATCAAAATGGCTAAAATCGTATATTGATTTTAATACCAATTTACGTAACAAGGCCACCACAAAATTTGCGAAGGACACTTTTAAATTAAAAAATAACGCGATATTTGGTAAAACTATGGAAAATGTGGAAAATCGAAAGGATATAAAATTAGTAACACATTGGGAGAACAGTGTAGGCAGAAATGGAGCTAGAGCACTAATATCCCGCCCCAATTTCAATAGTAGCTCGATATTTACCGAGAACTTTGTTGCTATACATATGAATAAAGTTAAAATATTGTACAATAAACCAATTTATATCGGTTTTTCCATATTAGATATATCAAAGACTGTAATATACGATTTTTATTATAATTTTATTAAATCCAAGTTTGGCGATGATGCTTCGTTACTTTACACCGATACTGACTCGCTTATATTAAAAGTGTATACGGAAAACTTTTATCAAACTATATCAGAAAACCCCGAAAAATTCGATACATCAAATTACCCCGAAATTAATAATTTCAACATAATTAAAAGTAATTCTGTAGTTGGTAGAATGAAAGATGAGTTTCCTGGTGATCCGATAATAAGTTTTTATGGTACCGGCGCGAAGGCTTATTATGTAAAGTCCATTAATAATGAATTAAAAAAAGCCAAAGGTATCAAAAAATGTGTTATCGAGAAAGACCTTCATCAGGAAGACTACCAAAGAATTGTTGAACGGGGTGGTTTGATATTAAGAAAGATGAAGACATTTAGAAGTGAATTACATAACATTTATACCAACATAATAAATAAAGTAGCATTGTCACATAGCGATGATAAACGTTATGTAATTCCCAGTTCAACCAAAACTCTACCTTGGGGGCATGCAGACATAGATTTTTACAAAACAGACCCGGAAGAAAACTTAGCAAATTTAGTCACCGTGTTGGAATCATTTCTAAGTCAGGACAGCACGTAATCTGGAAAATCCATATTTCAATATTTGTATTGTTTTTATTATTTCTATTAAACATACAACATTAATATGTAACGATAGTATTGTAATTTTTTTTTTTAAATAAAAAACATGTATTCATTGATTGATTGCTTTTTTATTGAACCTTTATTTTAAAATTATAAATATAATGAAGTGTCGACAAATAACAAACTGTAAAAGTTATTGTTGAAAAATTTGTCTAATAGTAAATTAAACGCACAGGTCTACGAGTAAATGTTTAATGTGAAACAGGTTTGCTGACAAGATCCTCCATAGTCTTTTCAATTTTCAACATTCTAGAGTTAAGTTCATCACGCAGTTCGTCTTGCCTAAGTTCATATATTGCAATAACAGTATCATCAATGTATCCTCTAAGTTCTTGACCGGTTTCAATTAATTTCTTGCGTACGTAACCTTCAAGTTGGTTTCTGAATATATCTTTAATAACAATTGTTGAGTCATGTAAAGCTTTCTGCGTATCTTGCACACACTGAGCAAGGTTATTATCAACATAATTTCGTGTGGTCGCATCGTCTCCTTCAAGAGGTTCTGCTAAATAGCACAATCTTTTGCTTCCCATGTCGTAATCTCCATTAGGTGTAAGTTTAAAACCTATTCCTGAAGGACCTCGCATAAAGTTAAAATCCTTAAATTTTCTTTTGCGACCGAACTTATCAATAGTGTTTACTTCTGACATTGTTATGTGAGACTGATTTGAAACCATTAGATTTCACCCTAATATATGGTTCTATTTCATTAATAAACGGACTCTGCAGAAAAATATGGATTGCAAAACGTATTTTAGGTGATGTTTAATAAATACACGTACAGATTCATTTTACTATTGTTTTATTGAAAAAAAAATTAAAATATAACAAAACATTGAGTTTACTTTTTATTATTAAAAAATAAAAAATATAACAAACAAAAAAATTAAAAATTAAGAAATAAAATACATGTTAATTTCTTCTGTACAGGTAAGCTTCTTCTATGACCCAATTTCTTCTCTGGATGGCACGTTCATTAATGTCCTTGTTTTTAAAATAACCTTGACAGGACCAAAAAAAAATCCTTGAAAATTACAACCTCGAAAACGACCCTGACATTGACGGGTACTTTGACCTTGGCCTTGGCCTCGCATCTAACAAGTTTAGTACTATATTTATATGCTTCTTTAAAATAACCTTGACAGGGACAAAAAAAAATCCATGAAAATTACAGCCCTGAAAACGACCCTGGTATTGCCGGTTACGTCGGCCTTGGCCTTGGCCTTGCATCTGACAAGTTTAAATATTATACTTAATGCATCGAACAAAAGGAATAAAGGCGGTGTAGTGGGGGAAATGGGCATAAAAGCAGACTTGCTGGCTCGAGCTCTTCACAGTTCGTCAGAACAGCAAACAGTACAGTGCTAAGAAAAAGTTAATTGTGTGAGTTTGAATATCGAAAATGTCTAGTGTACGGTCTCTTTTAGATGCTCTTGACGTGAGCTGCGGTTCACAGCAAGGCATGCTGGATAACATGAGTGGTTTAGAGGTGCTAAGTCCGGGGGTGTTCGAGAACTGGAATGGCGTGGAGCATGAAGATGCCGAAGACCGAGCCCTCAACGATGGTCGCGACGAGGAGTTAGTTCAGTCGGCAGCGCAATTCCTGGAATGCTGGACGGAGGAGAAAGAGCCAAAAATTAATGTGATTAGTGATGTGGTTGTGCGAAAAGCATCGCGGCCTAGGGAATCTTCTCCGAAAGCGTCGAAACTGCAAAAGCTCTTGACTATGCGGAAGTCGGAAATCGCCGATAAAAAAACATTTTATTCGGCGATTAAAGGTGTGGGACAAGGGAAGAAGAAAAAGTTTAACTTTAAGCGTCCCTCCACCCCTGTTCCATTACCCGACTTCCTAAAAACAGCACCTCAAGAGCCACTGTCAGTAGAAGTGGAAGTCATAGAAGGCCCCGATGGACCAACACCACCAACGCCACCAACACCGGCCAGCGTCGAGAATGTAATAGTGTCGGAGGTGAAGTCTTCCCCAGCGCCAGCACCACTGTCGCCGATATTGGGGTGCCGGAAACCCATGAAGAAGCGGTTTAAGCGGTGTTTTGAAGGCGATGAAGTTTCCGCTGCTTCGTCGTCGTCGTCGTCGTCATCGTCTTCACCAAATAAAACCGCGTCTTCTTCCGAGCCATCACAACCGGAGTGGGTCGAAGACTTCACCAACTCTCAGAAGACCAAATTGACTGACATTTATGCCATGAAAAAACGCTTAGTGAATGAAGTGAACGAGTGTGCCAGTGACATTATAGAACTTGAAAAACAATTAGAGATAAAAAAGGTGAAATCTGCGCGGTTAAAAAGACAATTAGAGGACTTTAATAAATTATGTAGTAGGTGTTAGGTAGTTGTAGATATTAGCTTTTAATTTATAGTATTAAGTTTGTAAATATATATATATATATATATATATATATATATATATATATATATATATATATATATATATATATATATATATATATATATATATATATATTGTAGTTAATAAAAAAGTGTTTGATCAAATTTTTTATATTTTATAATGAGAATAAAAATGACTTGAAAATTTATTTTTGTGTGTTATTTCATATAGGCCCTGTCCCACATAATATTAGGTAATAAAAAAAAAAAAAAGTGAATAATCCACTAAAACTACGCAATAGCAATAGTTGTAAATATTTTCTGATAATATTTACAAGTATGCTAAAACATGGTTCGGTTTATGAAGTTAAGGTTCTGTCGCCAGAACTTCTAATACTTTGTATCTCAATATTGTATGTTTTTATGAAAAAAACATAAAATATTGGTTACAAAGTATTATAACCAACTAAAACTACGATCAAATTATTTTGTGGTCCTGAAAAGGACCGTTTGGTTTTAAAACATGCGACTCTTTTATTGAGTTGTGGAGTCGCACGGCCCGTCATCATCATCAGCGGGGGTGGCGGTGCTATCCTCTGTGTATTCGATGATGAACCGCCAAAGTTCATCCCATCTAGGATCGTTCGGCTCCCACTCCAAACAATTCTCTGTGGTAGAATCTACCACAGGGCATTGGATGGGTTGTTGTTGTTGTTGTTGTTGTTGTTGTTGTTGAGTCCCTGACATGTTGAACTAAAATGATTGTAATAAGTATTGATGGTCGTATATATAGAGACAAATTAATGGTGGGGGGTGAAAACAAATGTCATATTACGTATTGAGACCAAAAGTTGTTTGTGGTCTCAAATACGAACGAACGATTTAGCTGGGTTCCACCAGCACTTAAAGTTTTAATACTTTGTATCTAATATTGTATATTCTATACATACAATATTAGTAACAAAGTACTAATATGTACTAAAACTACGATCAAAGTATTTTGTGGTCCTGAAAAGGACCGTTGTTGTGTGCCCTTAAAAAGGGCCAGGGAGAGTGTGGGGCTTATGGTGCCCCATCCTCGCTGGTCGACCACCAGCTTGACGAATCGCAGGGGCCTTGTGGGTCGTCGGGTGTTGGTGATGCTGGAATTTCCAGCACCGCATCTTCCGTCGAGTCCGGCTCTGGCTGCGGCGACGGAGTTTCGAGTCTTTGTAAGACCCAATCACCCGCGTCGTCTAATTCCACTAGACCCGGATCATGGTCATATACTAGCGGAATCGGCTCATCCAAGTCGTCCCAACGTAGGACGTCAATTTCAAAATCCACCTCGTCGTCGTCGTCGAAGACTTGCAGGTCTCCAACGTTGTCGGCTACGGTGTCATCACTAAAGATGGATGAGCCTCGGCTGGCGGGTCTTTCTTCCTCCATGTTTATCGTATGAGGGTTGATGAATATATGACTGTGTAACTGACCCAGTCTCATATATATAGAACTACCCCCACCCCACCAACGGATTCTAAATGTTATGTATTGGTGAGAGCTTATAGAATTATTGATTTTTTTCAAAAACTTTAAATAAGGAATTAGATTTGTTTAGACAATAAGACTTATTCTTAATATTTTGTGAAGAATACATTACAAAAAAAAAATAATAGAAACCTTGTTTGAACTGTTAACATTTTCATAGGTTCTCAAGCATATAACTTGGCACTTAAGCTACGAGACAAATCGTCGTTAAACGAATATCTCGCCCCATAAGTGACGATTACTAAACTACGATCAAAATATAATGTGGTCCTGAAAAGGACCGTTTTTGTGGCCCTAAAAGGGCCTGGGGGGAGGGTGGGGTGCCTACCGTGGAGTAATACCCAACGATATTAACACCGACCTAGGTGCAGCCCTTGGTCTTCTCATTGGCGGCACCGTCGTCGTCGCTGGTGGTGTCGGCGTTGCAGGCGGTGCCGAAGGTGCCGCTCCTGGTGCGGTACCCCCGCACTCCTCACACTTGCATATTTTGCCGGGCACGAATGGCCTGACAATGCCAATGATCCTTTTTGGTATATCTTCCATCTTGCCGATCGAATGTGTAATGATGAAATAATTCTAATACCGGCCTCTATATACATTCAAAAAGTTGGAGGGGGTAAGGTGGAGTGCATATATGCATTATATAAGTTTGAGAATAATATGATTTTATAACTCACCGTATCTCTGGTATGGACACAAACTACCCCCCTCCACTTTTCTAGCATATAGTACTAGACTTTCTCTACATTTTTTTCAAATAAATTTTTTTGATATTTCTAACCATTACTTTGCTACATATTTACAAAAAATGCAAATTATGCATATATTTTAATTATTTTCAGGCAAGGTAAGGAAAATTTTGAAAATGTTTTGACGGAATCGTAATAAGGAAGAGTTGAAGTATATCACACTATTTTTCCCGATTCGCTAATATAAAAAAAATTTTTTCATCGCATTTTGGATGGGCTCTGGCATCGTAACGGTTGACGATAAAAAGTTGGAAAAATACATATATTGTGGGAAATTTTATCTAGAATCCAAAAAAAAAATTTCCGAACTTCTGTCACCGCAAATAAAAAAATCGATACCTCAAAAATTGCGAGAAAATGGTGAAGGAGCCGCGCAATCGCTCTGAAACCATCAAAAATCGATTTTTTTTTCCCTCCGCGGGTGGGAGAGTGGGGGAGGCGGTGGTGGACTTAGAAAAAAAAAAAAAAAAAACCTCCCCCTACAACTTCCACATACTCCCGTTCGGCGGCCCTAGCCTCATAACTCGAGAATTTCAATTTTTTCGTCTAAATTTTTTGTCATTTTTAAGATTTTCCAAATTTTTTTTTCACCATTGTATTCTACTCAAAATTCTAGGTAATTAAAGTGCTTTTATTTTTTCTCTATCTTGAACGGTTCCCGAGCTACAGCGCTTTAAAGAATTCAAATTACTAACTTTCTATAACCCTTTTTTTCAAATTTCATTTTTTCGAATTTTCAAAAATACTACAATATGTAGAAAAAAGTTCTCTCTTTAATTTCCCAATACCGTTTTTCTCTAAATCTTCAACTTTAGCGCGTATTCAGCATTTTCAAAAAAAAAAAAAATTATAATTTTTTTTACACCATCGCATTCTCCTCAAAATTTTGGGCTATCAAAGTGCTTTTATTTTTTTTCTATCTTGAACGGTTCCCGAGCTACAGCGCTTTAAAAAATCCAAATTACTAACTTACTATAACCCTTTTCTTAAAATTTCATCTTTCCGAATTTTGAAAAGTACTACCATATGTAGAAAAAAATTCTCTTTCTAATTTCCTAATATCATTTTGCTCCAAAACTTCAACTTTGGCGCGCATTCACCATTTTTCAATTTTTTTTTGAAAAAATTTTTTTTTACGTTTTTACTATCGAGAAAAATGCTTGCTTATAGTACTCGATTTCCTCTATAATTTTTTCTTATAACTTTTTTCCCTATTCCTAACCGTCACTTTCCTACAAATTTTCTAAATCGTTGTTTTCATATTTTGCCTTAAAAATTTTTTCTTGTGTTATTTAAGCTCTTTTTTCCACTTAATAAACCACCATTTTCTAAATTCCCGTACTCTTTTCTTAAAGAGCGGGCTTTTCCGCCAGCTTTTTTTTTTTTGGTTGGGTTTCAAATAAATATAAAACTACTACTTCACTCATTACAAATTTATTGATTCAAGAACATTATTTTGTGTTACATATAATAGATACATTAAAATATAGATTTATTGGTCACCGAACCGTTTAATACATTATAACTAAAAAATGAGTCGTGAATAACTAATGCGTACACTTTAGTGTCTTTGGGGAATTTATTCTTTCTCGTTTGGAACTCCAATTTTACATCCACTGTCGATGAGTTAATCGCCTCTGGTTGATGACTGCAATTGATAATAAAAACGGGGTTTTTCATATATTCCGCGAACGTTATCATCGGATCGTTTATCTCGCGCCCGTAGTAGCTGCTTTGGAAGTTTTCGTAATTGTAATAGGCTGCTGCGTACAGTTTCTTGGCGAAATCTAAATTCCATCTTTCGTATGGATAAACGGTTGAATTCAGATACAGTCTAATGTCGCATACGTCGGCGTGGGTAAACTGGGTTGCGTTTTTTTCTTTCTTGTCGCAATTATTGCTGTCTTGAAACCCGACGATTATATAGCGCGGTCTTTCCAGACTTGTACTCGTTCTCAAGGCCCACACGTCGGAAGATGTTTGCCTTAAAGCTGGTAATTCGTACAGATCCCATTTACGATATGCCATTTGAATACTGGCATTGTTTCCTCCTTTATTAATGCGAGACAGTATTTTCAATTTTTGCTTGTCGTCTGGAATGATGTGACGAATTTTCCATTCGATTTTGTCGATACTAATTTCTGCCTCTACTTCGCCGACGTAACAATTGGTAAAAGTGCGAGCTATAATCATAATAAGCTCTTGTTTTACGTTGAAAACACCTTTTGCGTAATCTTCGGCGAATCACATAAGATATTTTAAGGGTAATTTCCCGGAGAATACGTTACTTGCCGTGTCTACGATATCTTGGTTTGCTTCGTCGAGACCCCATCCGCACGTCATGAGAGATCTTTGTTGCAAACTTCCGAATGAAACCATGGTTTTTAATGTCGTCGTAACTCCAGGTTTACGAACCACGGCGACCTGTTCACCTCCCATCTCGTAGCGAATTTCATCGAACAAAAATGCGAGGGCATTATTTGATAAAAAACATCTTTTCGTTGCGTCTATGGGTTTAAATTTTCCTTCGATATATATGTAACTTTCGGCGATATCCAGTATAATATCTTGAAAATTAATGGGGATACGGACTTCATCCGAATTGTTGAATGATGGAGATCCGTATGGTTTATACGTATGCTCTTCTAGACTAATAATGGAATTGTCCAAGATGGGCTCGGAGAAAACCTCTATTTTATCGCTGGTGGTGGAAATCATTTTCGCACTTTAAGACCGATTGATTTTAAAAATTTATAGTCTTCGGCAGATAACTGTTGAGATGTTTGTGATCTAACGTCTGGACGACGACTAACCTTGACGTTAACTCTTCTTTTACTTTTATTATGTTTCGGCGGTTCCCCCATCTTAGTCGACAGCACACACAATTGACGATTGAAGCAAAAACCCATTTCTATGAAAGTTTCTTCAGTTCCAATTTCACGATTATTTTCTCGCCTTGAAAATTGATTAGATCACCGCTATCGTCCAAGATGCGAAGAGTAATGTTGTCGATAAACTGACGTCCTGCCGGCATTAACGGCATATAAATATTATTTTGCGGTTCTTTACTGATTTTGTAACCGGGCTCCACGTCGATATCGAATTCGAACAAGGTATGACCTTCCACCGAATTCATATATGCTCCGGAAATTATATTACAATCTACGCGTATGATGCGTACTTTCATTATTTCCACCATCTCGGTTGATTCGTGCTTTTTGTCTCTTTTTAACACTGTATGATTAAATCCTAACATTTTACCGATACTCGCCTCTCCCCGGAAATCTATAGTATATTGGGATTTCAGTTCACATTTCAACGTATTATTATTAGCAACCAAGTAAAAGATTCCATCGTTCTTTTCTTCAGTTGAAATCCTCAAAGCCTCCAACATAGCTTTACCTATCTCATCTATTTCATAGGCCCCAGGTGGAATCTGCAATTGTATCGACTCGGTGGTGTAACCCTCCTTCATGTAGGCAAACTTATTGTTGCTTTCGTCCACATTAAAAATTGAATTGTATGTGTAAAATCCCAGCAATGCCAGACCATATTTGTTTTCTCTATTTAATTCGACTGGTGGATAAAAATCGGCGCTTAAGACGCTCGAGTGTCCTGTTAGTGTGAACGTATAAGACATGACTAACCATTAAACATCACACATCTCGGTTTTATTCTTAGCGGCAACATTTAAAAAGATTCATCTTCACACCTTTTCTCACTGCATTAGATAGTGATGTTTTTATGCTATTTTCTGCTTTTATGCGCACATCGCTGATTTTGCAATAACAACAAAATATTTTTCTAGCTGTAAGATCCTCATCAGACGTAACCTCGTTTAAATTGCTGCTGCTGCTGAAATAATGTTTGCAACCGCACTGATATTTTAATATATCGATATCGCTTTTAAGGTGCTCCGGCAACTTTTCCCAAACGAATGGAATTTCATTTGGGGCTAATGCAATCATCACTTCCTTGGGCATGTTTTCTAACTGTTTCACGGTCATTTTCCTTAATCCTCCGGCTAGATGAAATGCTTTCAGTGATTGCAACATTTTAGTATAGTTATTGCGATCCATTTGCGGTGTTAATGGTGACGATGATGATGATGACATCTTTTACGCTGATGATTCGACAAGAAACTTTAAGCACAAATGTCCACACCAGACTGTTCCAAAATCCTGCTGACGATCGTATGTATAGTAAATAATTTTTGATGGTTCCGATCCCGTTTGTAGATATCGTACCAATTCGATCGGTGGGGGTAAATCGCCGAAGCTGTCATAATATGTTACTTTAGAATTATTTTTTCTATAAGCTACCCAATGAGTCCCTGCACCACGCGTACTATCCAAATTCACTATTGCTGCTTCGTAACGTCGAGGACCTTGTCTAGGTAATAAATCCCTCATATAAACGCCTCGAAAGTGTCCTATTCTTTTCTTTTTGGCATATTTTTCTATATCGATGTTAGATAGTGGTCTTCGAGGTAGGGATTCAATTAGTTTTTTGATCTACGATTTAAAAATAATCCCATACCTTTACGATATGGCTTTAGAAACAAACCATTTCCTTTCGATTTTAAATACAGGCCGGCACCGGTTTTATCTTCGCTGCTTTTTTTTACTGCTTTTATGGCGCGCACAATTCCCGCTGCCCCACCGGCTAATGAACCCAAAGCTGATAACCCGGCAAAAATTGGTATTAATGGTAATATTCCACCAGTTTTAGGAATCGGTATTATTCTCGGTGTACGAACCTTCCTTTTGCCACCTGCCGCTTTTACCGATCTACGTGCTGCCGACAGAGCTATTTTAGATGCATTCATGACATTTTTTTCCAACACATTTTTACTTCCGGCTTTTAATAATTCCCTTCGAACTGCTTGTCGAATAGCTGTTCCGAAACTGGCTTTCCGAACATGTCGATTTTTATTAACACCTTTCCTTTTTGTATGACGCGTGCCTTTACTAGATGTTTTTTTTGTTGATAATGATGATGGTACACCCATACCAAAACGTTGTTTTCCTTTCATGATGTTTGTAACTAACCAAGCTGCTGTTTTTTCACCTAAACTGGAATCTTTCGATTTTACTCTATTCCAAGCACTTTGTTCGAGCTCGTAATCCGCTCGATGTCTCGCACTTATGTTGTCTTTATTATGTAAATAGGCTAAATCGTGTTTTTTGCATGCGGCATCCAAAGGATTAATGCCTGGATCACCTCTTGTTACACGTTTTATTACTTTTGTTCCGGGTCCGCAATATTGATAACCAGGAATGTGTACCTCGAATGGTAATTTATTTATTAACGAATTCACAATACCGTATCCAGTTTTGTTGGAAACGTGAGACCGTCCACTTCGTTTGACGCTCGGCATCTGAATGACAGTTTTTGTGAAAAATTGCCTATAAAATATCAAATTTTCCTAAGATGCGCGTTATCGATCTTAAACAAAAACTTCCTATTGACAATCTCGATGAAAAAGTCGGACTTGGATTTGAAAAGAAGATAATGAAGAGACACGGTCCTTTACTTCCTTCCTCTATTCGCGGCCTGTTAATTGGTCCATCCAATTGTGGAAAAACTAATGTCATGATTTCGCTGCTTACACACCCCCTTGGGCTACGTTTCGAAAATGTCTATATTTACTCGAAATCTCTGTATCAACCGAAATATGAGTATTTAAGGAAAATTTTAGCGCCCATCAAAGGTTTAGGCTACTATGCCTTTAGTGATTCCAGTAATATTGTGGAACCGTCCGATGCAAAACCAAACTCTATATTTATCTTTGATGATGTTATATGTGAAAAACAAGATGTTATAAGATCGTACTTTAGCATGGGACGTCATAAAAATATCGACTCCTTTTACCTAGCGCAAACATATTCGCGAGTGCCTAAACAGCTTGTGCGAGACAACGCCAATTTTATTATTATGTTTAAACAAGATGAGTTGAATATGAAACACATATTTTCCGACCACGTTTCACCGGATCTAACTTTTACTCAATTTCAAGAAATGTGCTCAAAATGTTGGGATAATAAGTATGGATTTTTAGTAATTGATAAAGACAGTGATGTGAAATCGGGAAGATACCGCAAAGGATTTGATAGCTATATATTACTGTAATAATAAGAGAAAACGCTCATTTGATTGTTGAAACGTCCTTTGTTAACATCATGAATAACGCGATCGACTTAAAACGTAAACTAGTGGAAGCTACCAATGCCGTCAGAAAAAAATTTAAACAAATTAAAGCGGCTAAAGAATTTAATGTTGTGGAATTGGAAAAGTTTTACGAACCCATTTCTAAGCCGTTGACAACTATATCTGATGTGGTTAAGCAACGTCAGCAGCAGCAGCAGCAGCAACAACAACAGCAACAACATTATCCAGCTACAAAGCCACATAGTCTCAGTACATCAGTGCAGTCGACTCAAATATCAGGTTTTCCCCAACCTACACATTCCTTTCAAACCTCCACACCTATTCAGCAGCAGCAGCAGCAGCATCGCATTTCGAAAGAAGATATTAGCCAATCGGTGTTTGATACACCCTCGACATCAACTAATACATCTCTCGCATCCGCTGACACCACAACTTCCGATACTTTAAACGCACACCTGAAAGGATTAAGTTCGAAACCATCTCTATACGATACTGTATATGGTGTACGTTTTGGTTCAAAAACAGATCATAACAAAAATTTTATTGGTAATTTAGAGGTGCGTTTTCGAAATGGAAATATTGTCTTATACAAAAAAGGGAAAAATATTGCAGAATATGGTGGATCACCGGCACTTTATGATTTGTTATTTCTTAAAACACCCCCAAGTGTAGGCAAGGAACAACAACAATTAAGTGATAATGTACTTTCAATGTACAAGGAAATTTTGGAATCAACGAATGCTGTCTACAACAATTTTAAAAAAAGTGATGGTTTACGGGAGACCAGATGGAACAAATATTTGCGAATTATTAAACCTCTGATAATGGGCACAAAATTAGGTGGTACTATTACAAGAAAAAATCTCTCGGAAAAACTACAGTTACCCACAAAAAAGAAATTATCTTCGAAAAAATTTCAATATGTCTACTGGAACAAAGCTAAAGAGTTGGTGGATCGTTTACGTTTGTTATGGAGTTCCAAAATGGCCGGTCACACTGGACACGAAAATGAAATTATGTCAATCATAGAGGAATTACGAGAAGAAGATATAATATATTAAGCTCAATATTTAATGATATTATTCAGTTCTTCCTTCGATCTGAAACCTTTAGTATTACTAATAATATGGAGCCCAGTCTAGAAAAAATCAAGATTGTTAATGAACTACATAGAACGGCTAGAAAAAATTTTGTAAGACGGCGCACGATAATAAAAGGATACAGAGATTTGTGGCAAATTGATTTGGCTGAAATGCAACAGTATGCTGATGAAAACGATGGTTATCGTTATATTTTGGTCTATATAAATTGTTACTCGAAATTTGTCTATACCAAAGCCATAAAAAACAAGACTGGTATAGAAGTTACTAATGCGATGAAAAGCATCATTGAAGAGGCATCATATACACCAACAAATCTGCAAAGTGATCAAGGAAAGGAGTTCTATAATACAAACTTTCAAGCCCTGATGAAAAAATATAATATAAATCATTATTCCACTTACAGCACAAAGAAAGCTGCAATTGTTGAGCGAGTCATAAGGACTTTAAAAAATAATTTATATAAACAATTCTCGACAAGAGGATCTTACAAATGGATACAT
The DNA here is from genome assembly GCA_034092305.1 of Diaprepes abbreviatus. Classification (NCBI taxonomy): domain Eukaryota; kingdom Metazoa; phylum Arthropoda; class Insecta; order Coleoptera; family Curculionidae; genus Diaprepes; species Diaprepes abbreviatus. The sequence goes on along the minus strand of JASJET010000047.1, from coordinate 1,312,864 downwards.
ATATTATCGGCAGTAACAAAAACCTATAACCATTCGAAACATCGCACCATTGGAATGAAGCCTGCAGACGTGCAAGAAAAAACACATATTAAAGCATATGATTATTTAAAAATTGTACCTAAAAAATTTAAGTTTTCCATGGGTGACATTGTGCGTATTAGCAAGTACAAAAGCTTATTCGAGAAAGGATATACGCCCTCTTGGTCAACCGAATTGTTTAAAGTTGTAAAAGTTAACGTTACAAATCCACCTACTTACTTGTTGGAATCGTTAGAAGGTCAGCCTATAAGAGGGTGTTTTTACGAATCAGAACTACAAAAAACAAGCAGTCCTGACGTTTATCTAGTAGAAAAGGTCCTTAGACAACGCAAGAAAAATCACATCGAACAATTATTTGTCAAATGGCTAGGATTTCCCAACCACTTCAACTCTTGGATAGATAAAGCTAATATTGTTTAAATAACATATTGTATGACTATATTTTTTATTTAAAATGTAAAATAAATAAACAATATATTGTAAAATAAAGTTTTTTATTTCAATCTTCATTATTAAAAACAATGACAATAAAACATCATACACATAAATAACATTTCAATATTCTTGGAGGGAAGGTCCAATTCACCGACGACTACGACGTTATCTTCAAGGCTATGCCACTCGGAGTGCGTTCTCCTATTCTTTAACCTGCTTTTTTTAGATTTTTTTTTGAAGTCGAGTCGTACGACAGTGCGCTTAATGAGTCATTTAAAGGCTGATGATAGAGTATTTTCTGCATAACTTCAATTTTTGTTTTAAGCTCACTATTATTTTTGTATATCATGGGGAGGACATCCTTGTTAAATATGTCACATATTACAACTGCAAAATTGTAAAACTTTCTATTAACAAAGTGTTTTGTCACAGCATCGTCATCATCTTTAGGTTCACCTAAGTTGGTTATGATTTTTCCACCCATATCATACTGCCCATCCGCTGTAAGTTTAAAACCAATCCCTTGTGGCCCAGATAATATATGATATTTTTCATTATATTTCTGGCGACCAAATTTATCAATTGTGTTGTTTCCTCGACTCATTTTCAATCTTTACTAAACTATTTTATTTTTATTTGCCCTACTTATATTAAATATTTCAGCTGAGAAAAAGAAACACTGACTATGATCTACTGGGTTGGTATGTTTATAAAAGAAATAAAATAAAACTGTGATTGTAATAGATATTTATTTACAGTTATTTAATTGCACAAATACAAAAATTATAAAAAATTAATTTTCCATGTCTTCGTTTTCGTTGCTCAAAATTCTATCCCATCCGACACTATTTCGATCGTCAACGTCTTGGGCTGTTGCTGTTGCAGAAACCAATTCATATTTTGCAGCAAGCTCACCTGGTAAATGTGGAATATTGACGAGGTATTCTTTTAATTCTTCTTCAACCATTTCAGCACAAAATGTATCCATGTCTATGGAACCATATAAAAATTTGTCGCACAAGTGTGCCCCAGCCATAAAATTGATTGTATCCCTGATCTCGTTCTTATATTGATCTTTGGTTACATCAATATGCGACCAATCATTTACGCTATCTAACATATCGTGAGCCCTATTTCTTAATTCTCTCCCCAACCAAAATATGTATCTATCTACACATTCGTTGGCGGTCGTCGTCGTCGTCGTCGCATCAGCAGACATCTTTAACAGAAATAATGAACACGCGTAAGTATTCTGACATGTGCAACTATATTTTAAATTTAATTACATCCTTTTTTTCAAACAATTTACATACAATTTACTCCAATGAGCCAAAACGTAATAATGTTCGAGTATTGTTTCCAAAAACTCTAGTGCCCTGTCCCAAATAAGTTAGAGTGTATTTATCTTTAGTTTTACTCATAATATCTACAATATCGTCAGGTAGTGTTTCGGCCACACGTTTTGGTAAAAAAGTCTCAAATGTGCTATTATCACCGTCATCGTGTAAAGCCACTAAAAGAGTTTTACCAAATCGTGTAGTCATTGAAACCATCTTTACAATTTTATACACTTTGCCTACAATCATTTCGGTAACCTTTTTTTTCTCTAAAACCTCGAAATCTTTGCTAAACATTTCATTAATTTCATCTAGAGTTTCTTTTGCAATACTCATTATTGAAAAAATGGTATATAAATCCAAAAATTACCGTGAATATAAAAGCACTTTCAGAACACTACACGAACACAATATTTGATGTTTATGCCACTGATATCTGCGACTGTTTGAAGTCACTTCTTCTCCCACGAACCTTTATAGCGAGGTTTCAAGGTCGAATTGTAACAATGGTGGGGGTAGCTTAACGATAGAAATAGTGGGAGGAGTATTCAAGGTCAAATGACGTCACACATTTAAATTGGTATAAGGATAACTTCAAGGACAAAATATAATGAAACAAATAACTACATTTTATGTACTTTATTCATTGATTTTTTTCTGCCATTCTTCTATGCGTTTAACATTATCACCTAAACCTAATTTCCTTAATTTGTTCAATAATAAGTGTTTGTTTTTATTTCTAAGAAAATTCTTACAAACTATACTAGCTAAAAGACACACTTCGGCATGGTCCATATACTTAAAAAATACACTAAAGTCCTGAGCCTCCGAATCTTGCATTTCATATGCGTAAAATTCCGAACCGGCTGCAGAAATTAGAAATTCCTCGTACATTTCTCGCACTAAACTTTCCATATTAACTACTACTACGTTAAACTTAAGTCCTACACTCTAATTTCATCTAACACAACCGGATCTGCAATGAACCTAATCAGTTTTTCCAAACAGTCACTAAACCCCAACTTTTTTATCTCACGAACAAAGTCTTGTAAATTTATTGTTTTGCTGCAATATTTACGACATGCATTCGCAGCCTTTTCATATTCATAAGCCAAATCACAATAGCGCGACGCCCATTCTGCTCGACTTTTCATTGCATCATTGAAATAATTATTAGCCGTTTCAGTGAACTCATCGCCCAATTTTTTTACTGTCTCTTGCAAAGCACTATTCATATTATTCACTCATTTTTACATTCACGACACTTTTTTATTGCTGGTGGTGGCCCATCTATATGATGACGATATATTTGTTCATAGTGAATGTAACAGGGTAAGCTTAACTGTAGTTCCTTGTTACACCGATATGACGCTGGCAGCTTATCCCAAATTTGCCGTAAACTCAGCGTATCAACGCAAGTTTTTAAATATTCGAGAGGAAAAAATGCTAGATCCTTCTCTTCAAAATCACACAAACTTTTTAAATTACTCTGATATAAACAAATTACTCTGCCGACTTGCTCTATAATTTTTTCTTTAGATAGTTCCGTATCTGACATTTCACACTGAATGAATGCAAGTAGACTCACACAATTTATAGAACAATTTGCAAGGTCAAAATCATTTCAAGATCATCCCACACTATTACAATGCACAAATAACTACTTCAAGGTCACACACCCAAGATGACCTTCAACAAAGTCAAGGTCGTCTCGACCAAGGTCAAGGTCAAGGTCACACACACAACCTTGAACACAAGGCCAAGGCCAAAGCACACGTGCACTTTCAAGGTCAATGACAAGGACATGTGGGCGGGGCCAAAGAGGGGTGAAGCAAGGTCAAGGTCAAGGTCGAGGAGTGGGGGGATTGAGAGAATCGGGTTATGTTCACTACTCTGAACTAACCTCTTCTGGATTTTATCGCACCTCTGACACCAATTTGTTCCGAACACCTGATTTTTGAACACACACTGTATTACTTCTTCTTCTTTAGGTGCCATGTCCGTATTCAGACGTTGGTGGTCATCATGTTTACAATTTGCTGCAGCGCGAAATAGTTCCTGCACCGTGCAATCACACCACTGCCTGATGTTACGTATCCATGAAAGCTTCTTTCGGCCTATCCATCTTTTTCCTTCCACTTTTCCTTGTATTATAAGGCGAAGTAGATGGTATTTAGGCCCTCTAATTATGTGGCCGAAGTATTCTGTTTTCCGCCTATTTATAATGTTCAAGAGCAGTCGATCTGTATCCATAATTCTGAGAACATCCTCATTGGAAGTGTGCGAAACCCATGATATTCGACGATAGCACCACAATTCGAAAGCTTCCAGTTTGTTTACCGTTGTGGTTTTTAGTGTCCATGTCTCGCAACCGTATAACAGAATAGACCATACATAGCATCTCAGGACCCTCTTATGAATATGCATTGAGAGGTTCCTGTGACATAGAACTGGTTTCCATGTCATAAAGGCCTTACGCGATATTTCGATCCTGGCTATTATCTCTTCATCTGAGTCCCCATTCACATTCAACCAACTGCCAAGGTATCTGAAATGGTTTACACGCTCTATCCTCTCTTCATCGAGCCAAAGTTGACATTTATCTACATTAATCTTCCCAACAGGCATCCACTTTGTTTTTGAGATGTTGATTTTAAGGCTTCTTCGGCAGCTCGCCTCATTGACTAGATTTACTAATGTTTGGAGATCCTCGATGCTTTCTGCAAGAATGACCGTATCATCAGCAAATCTAATATTGTTGATTACTTCTCCACCCAGTCTTACTCCCTCTTTTCTGTCATCTAAAGCCTCCCTAAAATTTTTTTCAGAGTATACATTAAAAAGACAGGGTGACAAAACTCAACTCTGTCTTACTCCACGTTTGATGGGTTGGCTTTGAGTACGACTGTTTTCAATTTGGATAGAGGCTACTTGATTGTAATACAAATGTTTTAGCAGTCTTATATCGTAGTGGTCTAGACCTGCTGCTTGTAGACATTCGAAAAGTGTATCGTGTTGTACTCGGTCGAATGCCCTTTCAAAGTCGATGAAACAAACGTAGATGTTCTTTCGGAATTCACAACTTTTTTGTAGGAGAATGTGCATACAAAATAGTGCCTCTCTGGTTCCTAGACCATTTCTAAATCCAAATTGCTCATCACTCCCTCTACTTTCGCATAGAAGGAATATTCGGTTCTGTAGAATTCGTAGAAGTATCTTAAGTGTATGGCTCATTAAACTAATCAGTCTAAAGTCGCTGCATTTAGTGGGTCTACTTTTCTCTGGTAGTGTGATAAACAGCGATTCTAACCAATCATCTGGTATTATTCCTTCGTTGTAAATTTTATTAAAGAAAGTGGTTAAGTAGGAAATATTTTCCTCATCCAGAAGTTTAAGCAGCTCAGCAGGGATTTGATCTGGTCCAGGTGCCTTATTATTTTTGGCTTGCTGTATTGCTTTTCTGACTTCTGATTTCAATATACTGGGGCCCCTGTCTATCTCGCTGCCGCATATAGTATGTGTATGTGCAGCGTTTTCTCGAGTAGCATCGTCAAAAAGGTGACTGGTCTATCTCTCCTATTCTCTGCACTTTTGTTCGTGATTACAGATTTTTCCGTCGGCGTCTTTGAATAAATGAGCATTTTTTGGTTTTCTAATTCCGGAGGTATATTTAAGTTTCCTGTATTACTGAACACACTCTATTATTTTGAAAGCTATTTATTGTCACCTTTAATTGTGACACTTGTCAAACTAATTCAAGTTGCACCGACAAACTCTCAAACTATACTGTCCATGAAAGCCAATCTGAACCCTTTATATACCCTTTTGGTCGATACCAGAAGATTACGGATCTTTCTAGAAAGGTTTTTTCATACTACAAGGTGTAACGAAAATAAGGAAAAGGAGTAAACTAGCGAATTCTAGACCTTCTGTTATAGGCGTTCCATGTTCAAAATAATGAAATAGAATTTTCTAGAAAGTTCCAGACCTTCTTTCATCGACGTCTCATGAGAAAATTAACAAAAGGTAAAATTAAATAAATAAATTATAAACTTTTAGAAAATAAACCTAAAACGCTATAAAGTTCGTTACAATATTCACACATTATCAATGATGAAAGTATGTTCGTAGAGGAATCACAAACCAGTCAGGGCCAATCAAAATTTACAAAAACTGTCAGGTGATAGTTGGTTAACTGTTTTTTGACACTCTAATTGGCGCTGACTAGTTTCTGATTGTTCTGTGAACGGAGCTAGTATTTTGTCAAATATATATCTTCCTTCCATATTCCTTTACTGTCTAGAAATGAAACTCTAAAAAAAATAGCCATGTATTTGAGATTCCTGTGGTGTTCCTACTTATTTACTTATTGTCATTAAATATCATTTAAATGAAAAAATGTTATCGAGAGAAAATGCCCCATTACAGTATAAATGACGAGTTACCTATGTCACGCGGCCTATACTATCACATCTTATGCCACACACACACACATGAGCAAGTCGACGAAGTGTGCGGTCCAAATGCGAATATTTATTATTTGTGTAAGGTTTATTCCTGGTCGGCTATGCCGATACCGCGGTCGCTCATTTCCAACAAAAACCATAAAATAAAGACGTCGTCTATGGTGTTTAAAAGTGCCGCGAGCCGCTATTTTGAGTTCTCTACACTGAAAAAAATATATTGGTTCGAGAGCATGCCAGTTTATAATATAAAAGTGCTAATTTAAAACCCTTTGTAACAAATGTGTTATTTGTCATCGAACAAATTATTTTTTTCAGGACAAGATTGCTATAAATCGATATGGAGATAAATAGCACTTTTTAATTTATGTTGGTTCAACTGTACCTGGCAATCTTGTCAAATTTCATGGCGCTACACACATTAGTATAGTATATTCAGAATTATTAGAAACCGACTAAAAAGTCCAATCACTTATAACAATGAAACTGCAATAAAACCTTTCAATCACAGCTGTAATGTTATACCGAAGTCCGTTCAAGTCCAGAGTAATGTTTATTTTTAATTCTAATTTTAATTTTGTTATGTTTGTAGGAAATAAGTTAACAGGAAAGAGTTGATTTTTATATTAAATTAAATAAAACAGGATAATAATATAATACATTATAATATTTGCATATGTATAAATAAAGGGTGTTTTTTTATAGAGGTATAAAACTTTAAGTTGGCAACACTTTTTTAACTGGCGGCCATTTTGTCAGCTGTCAAGTGATTTATGTTTAGTTTGGTTTGGCATTTCAACATGAATAGACTGACGCCTGAACAACGCTTCCAAATTGTGTAAATTTATTTTGAAAATCATGGTTCTGTTCGAAATACGTATCGCGCACTACGTCCATTTTACGGTCAACATAATCGTCCATCAGAGCAATTAATTCGATTAACTATGGAACGTTTTCGCACCACGTTTACTCTAAAAGATAATACGCATCCACAGAGATGTCGTACAGTGCGTACAGAAGAAGTCATTGCTGCTGTAGAGCGTAGCGTAGAGGAAGACTCGAATCAGTCTATCCGCCATCGTGCACAGGAACTGGATATGTGTCCATTCACTTTATGGAAGATTTTGCGGAAAGATCTTGGTTTGCGTGCTTACAAAATCCAACTCGTACAAGAATTGAAGCCACACGATCACCTAGCAAGGCGTAGATTCGGTGAATGGGCCCAAAACAAGATTGCCGTTGATCCCGATTTTCATAAGCGAATTTTGTTTAGCGATGAAGCTCACTTTTGTTTGAATGGATACGTCAATAAACAAAACTGCCGTATTTGGAGTGATGATAATCCTCAAGTGCATGTTGAGACACCGTTACATCCAAAAAAACTGACTGTTTGGTGTGCTTTATGGGCTGGTAGAATCATTGATCCGTACTTCTTAAAAAAACGATGCTGGTCAGAACGTTACAGTCAGTGGTGACCGCTATAGAGCCATGATTACTGATTTTTTCATTCATCAATTGAACAACCATGATGTGCAGGAGCTGTGGTTTCAACAAGACGGCGCAACATATCACACAGCTCGTGCCACAATTGATTTATTGAAGGAAACGTTTGGTAACCGCATAGTTTCACGTTTCGGACCCGTGAGTTGGCCTCCAAGATCGTCCGACTTAACGCCGCTAGACTATTTTCTGTGGGGATATGTGAAGTCGCTAGTCTACGCCGATAAGCCCGAAACGATTGATCACTTGGAGGACAGCATTCGCCGCGTTATTGCCGATATACGGCCACAAATGTTGGAAAAAGTCATCAAAAATTGGACCTCCAGATTAGACTACGTCCGAGCCAGCCGTGGCGGTCATATGCCAGAAGTCATATTTAAATTATAATGCCAGAAGGTTATCTTTCGAATAAAGTAAATTTCATGTCAATTTAAAAAATTCATCTTTGTTTTATTCCATTTAAAAGTTCTATCACTACATAGTATAAAACAAAGTCGCTTTCTCTGTCCCTTTGTATGCTTAAATCTTTAAAACTACGCACCGGATTTTGATGCGGTTTTTTTCAATAGATAGAGTGATTCAAGAGGAAGGTTTATGTTTATAATAACATCCATTAAATAGTGGAGAAATACTGTTATTTTTGAGGTTTCTAATGTGATGTCGTTAATTATCATATTTTTTTCCGCTTACATTGCAAACGCAGGCTGAACCCTACGAGATTTATCAAAATAATGTACTAATTATTTGTACACATTGAAAAGGTCTACAGAAAACTCCGCGATGGTATATGTCTATCTCTCATGGATATCCCACAATAACATTTTTTTGTCATTTACTTTTTACGACAAATAATGGCAAATTTTGAAGCGATTTTAACCAATACAGCATTAATCCTTATCCAATTAAATAGCTTAAATACATTGTTGATTTAATATAGATCTATATGGTCCTTTACAGCACAAGATTTAAATGAATATTTTCGAAGATATTACAGATTTAAAATTGCGGGAAGTAGCGCTTGCGGCGGTACTGGCCGACCGGGGCGGCGGCAGCGTGCCTATAAATAGCGCGTCGGAGGCCGATGTAATAATTGTTGTAAAAATAAAATAAATAGTCACAGTTTTTCTGTAGTGTATTTAGTATCAGCATTGCACCCGTGCGAAGCCGGGGCGGGTCGCTAGTACCTCTATAAAAAAACACTTTATTAGTGTTCTGTTTAGTTTATTTAATTTAGTTTAGTTATTTAATTTAATGGAAAATAGTGAAGGGCCGTAATATAATATGTCGTCCACAGTAAATTCTTGAATTGTTTGGAAATATTTTAAAAGGAGAGAAATGTTTTATATAATTTGTGTGGCAAAATAATATAATTCTGATTTATTGATATATCGAAAATTCGATATTTTTATTAACAGCCTTGCAGGCAAATATATTATGGGAATTATTTCAAGACCGTACTATCAGAATTATTACAAAATCAATGGAAGTCAGGTCGTGACATTATTGAAAAATTGAGTTTTAACCTCCTGTCTCTATTAGAGAAGTTCTTGATTGAAGTAATATTTTTTTCTATTAATAATAATTTTCTATTAATGGTAACTTTTCTTGGAGGCTTCTTATTGTTAAAATAACAGTGGAAATGGGTCGGAAGCGTTGCATTCCATATTGATCAAATAGTGAAAAACTTATCTTCGTAATAAAATTAGTTAGTAGTGTGCTCCGTCGTAGAAAAATGAACCTTTTTTTTCAGTGTAACATAGATTTATCTTTATACGGTGTGTGAAAATGCCCCGAGCATCTATTTTGATTTCTTCTAATCTATCCGACACACCTTGTTAGGACTTAAAACGTGAATAATTTAAGGTTTTTCAGATAAAACCATTTAAATACATTAAAATACTGAATGGTCGACAAGGTGGTCTAACACTTCTTTTCAGTTTTAACACATAAATTGACACGTTTATCAAATATATCGTAAAAAAACTATAAAATCCATGGGAATTTGTTACTTTATAGTTACAGTTTGATCGATTTTTAATGTCAATATAAATATAATGAAAAATTATATACTGAAGGCTCTGTTGGGGGAATATTCGTAAAATACGTAAAGTAAATAAAGTTAATAAGAAATCGATTTTTTTTTAATTAATTAGAGCATTAACAGGAAGAGATTTAGTGCGGTCTCATAGTAAATGGAAGGTAAGCGATATGAGCTGACATATCGTTGTCTTGGTGGCTGGTGACGCTCGAAAATGGCAAGTAAAAAATAGGCAGCTTTATTAAATATGTTGACTTGCCTTGACTGAATGTGGAACCCAGATGGTGTATGTTTTAGGTACTTTAGGTGGCGTAAAAAGTTTGGGTCTTTTAATTGAAGTGATATCTTTCTGAAAAAATATCGTGATTCAATTTAGGAGAATTGAAAGCGGAGAATTATTCTTATTTATTGTTTTTTATTTTAGAAATTCCCTTATATTGGTTTATTTTAATATGTTGAAATAAATTTGATTTAGATTACTGATGTCTGTTTTATCGTTTACGGCGTTCGGATTTTTTTTTATTGCAATCATTTCGTAAAATTCTCGTTTTCCTTTGTTAGTTTCAGTTTTCAAGATTTTTGTATTTTCATAATCAAAGGTGTGCTTGTGTTTCATTTCGTGTTTTTTTAGTGCTGTAATATTTTTTTTTGTTATATTTATGTCCATTTAGACGATTTTGCAGATACTGACTAGTTTGGCCGAAAACAATAAATAAGAATAATTCTCCGCTTTCAATTCTCCTAAATTGAATCACGATATTTTTTCAGAAAGATATCACTTCAATTAAAAGACCCAAACTTTTTACGCCACTTAAAGTACCTAAAACATACACCATCTGGGTTCCACATTCAGTCAAGTCAAGGCAGTTATAGGGTTAAAAATGTAGTGTCCATTCTTCTAACTGGACTTTTAAAAATACTTTTGAAAAGTGAATACACAAAAGAGTGAGTGATTATAATTGGTTTGTGATGTAATTAATTTTTGTTTAAAACAAAAATCTCTGTTCTTAATGGTAAGTTTTTAACCCGTTATTCCGTATATAATAATATTAAAAATGTACATTTTTGTAGAATCCGCCAAAACCTTCAGATGAAAAAGATTCGAAAGAATCGAAACGTCCTGAAATATAAAATATATATACAATAAGTATGACTACTTTATATATGTAGTTTCAATATTTCAATATAAAAATGAACCATATTCCCAAGAAAATAACCAACTAAATATATATATATATATATATATATATATATATATATATATATATATATATATATATATATATATATATATATATATATATATTTATATATATATATATATATATATATATATATATATATATATATATATATATATATTTATATATATATATATATATATATATATATATATATATATATATATATATATGTAATTGAAGAGCTAAATAAAAACAATAAGACATGCATAAAGACACAACATTTCTCTTTAATTTAATTATGGACAAGATGATACAAAATGTAAAAGAAATCAATGGAGGATACAAAATGGGACGAAAATCTTTAAAAATTTCATGTTTTGCCGATGACGCCTTACTATTAGCAGAAAATGAAGACGATCTGCAACGATTACTATACCGATTCCAGACCACATCAAAAAATTTACATATGGAAATATCTGCAAAAAAGATCGAAACGATGGTAATTTCAAAAGATCCTGTCAGATGCAAATTGGTGGTGAAGAACCATCTTATCAGACAAAGCATTCTTGCAGATACTTGGGAGTTGATGTATCAAGCAATAAAAATCTATACCAGGAAGTCAGAGCACAGGCTAACAAGGCCTCAAGGATATCAGGATGCCTGAGGGACATAATCTGGAAAAATAAGTATATGTCCACAGAGAGCAAAGTACGCATCTACAGAACTGTGATAAGACCAGTACTAACTTATGCATCGGAAACTCGAGCCGAAACATTTAAAACAAAAAGTATGCTACGAACGGCTGAAATGAAAACGTTAAGAACAATCAACCCTAAGAGATCAAATAAGAAGTTCCGAAATAAGGGAAGAGCTCAAGGTGCCTGATGTGGTACGGTTCATAAGGTCAAGGCGCAGATATTGGAGGGACCATGTGGACAGAATGGGCGACGATCGATGGGCAAAATGGGCTAAGAACGAGATACCAAACCCTAGAAGACCCACTGGTCGACCTCCAAAATGATGGCACGAATGTTGGACATAAACATCACAGGAGGCTTAATATAGCAGAAAAACAAGACGTCAGTCTTAAATAAAAGAGGAAGAAGAAGAAGATATATATATATATATATATATATATATATATATATATATATATATATATATATATATATATATATCAGTTGCAACCCCTACTTTTTTAATGCACCAGCCGCCACTGATAGATACAAACTAATATGGAACAACAGTCATTTGTGGACGAAACGGCCATACGCCTCCAAAATATCCCCCAACTGTTTCTTTGATATCAAACTAGGTTACTTATCAAACCACTCTCGTAGAAATGTAATTCTTTACATTTCTCAAAGAATTTCTTATTATTTAAAAATTCAAAACAATATCCAACTTGACGTGTTATTATACTATACAACTCTCGTCCTTAATTAATCACTTTTCATTTGGTTATTTCAATACAGAAAAAAAAATGAAAACAGAAAAAAGAAAGCGGCAAAGATAAGCAAAATCCAACATCATTTATTATGTTTCGATATGCTCTCTAAAAACACAACAATAACAACCTATAAGAATCTATCTTGTTCGGTAAAAATTCTAAATTGCCTTATGTCAGGAGAAGATAACAACGGAAGATTAAATACTGAAGATACAATACGCATTGCTTCGTTTCTTCGTTATGGTGCACTGACTGAAAAAATCAACGATTAATATTGAAGTCATGACTTGGAACAATTAATTTAAAAATCGTGGAGTACGAGGTTGCTCTTAAGTATTGGCATAACAACATTGAATATGAAATGAACTAATGGACTTGTTACTTTGGAATTAAGCTATTTATATAATAAATTTATTTTCATTATTATTAAAGTCAGTGGCGTCTTAGGGGTCAATGCCGGAACCGGATCTATTGTTTTACAATCATGATTCTAACATTTAACCTTTTTAAGTTGATGTTAAAACAAGAATCACCTCACCTCAATATATGTAAAGTTACGTAGCAAGAATCTCTGTGTTTTATTAAAGTTTCCAATAGTTAGGTTTCATTTGTTTTAGCCTTTAAAAAAACAGAGTAGCGCCCTTATTAAAAAACAAGAGTTTGAATAGGTAAGACTAGATCCCACGACTCTCTCACCTTCGCCGATATAAGCTGCCGTACACATTTCGCTCCTTGGCCACTCTAGCTGACAAAAGGGGTTACAGTGTCTTCAAAAGGTCTGTATAAACCGCTGACAGGTGCAAATTATATACGGGTTTATTATAACAATATAAACTTTTTGGGGAATGGTTATCGAGAAAAGAATTTCAGACCAAAGGTGCAGGGTTTAAATTAAAACATGGCACCTGGTATTAACCTTTTAAACGAGAAGTTCTATTTTTGACCCCAAATTGGTATTGACTGGTTAGTTTTACGTTGTGGTAATGTTAGGGTTCAAGGTGAACCTTCGAGATCATTTGAAGGTCAAATTATTCATTAACTTAAATTCCTTGAAGGGGGTGGTTATTATGGGGAAAATTTGTAGGAATTAAAGAGAGGTATGGGGTACTTGATGTGGGTTTTCGAGGCTATTTGAAAGGGTTACTCAATTTCATCAAAGAGACTCCCGATTCATAAAGAACAACCCATCATGTTCAGTTAAGTACTTTGTTGGTGGGTCAAAGAGACCCTCGGTGTCGTTTGGAGGTGAAGTCGTTATTATAATTGTAACAAACACGGTACGATACACTTGCAATCAAATAAAGTTTATTCAATGTGTCCAGAGATGAAATAGGAATATGCACCCGTACTGCGGGGAGGTTGTCAGGTCTGATTTACCGACCATTTACCCCCATAGTCATAATAGTGATAGAAATCCCCCTCTGATGTTTAAACATAGGGGTCTCTTTAACTCAGCAACGAAGTACGTGTCTGCACATGGAATGTTTGATTCTTTTTGAATTCAGGATCAAGAATATGGGTTTGCGTTGAAAAATGAGATCGAATCTAAGTTCATCACGTCCATGCAATGGCGGACTAAGAGGAGCGGAGGGAGTGGCTCGCCCCGAGCCTCTGATTTTGGGGCCTCCAAATCGCGATAAGTTCTTTATAATCAAATCCCAAACAAGGCCAAAATATGTTCAATAAGTAAGAGGTAGTTTGGAGTTGGAAGCCCCGTATGTAAGCAAATATATAAACGTATGTAGGCACCTACTCATTTATTATTAGGCCATGGCATGGTCAATGGGTGTGTTTAGCAGATAATTTACATAAAACGTTGCACTCGCTGGGTCTTTATCCATATATTTCTCCACTGGCGCAAAAAAAAAAGATGAAGAAAAAAGTAATCAAACTGTTGAATGTGGTTTTGGCGTACAGATAATTGATGTTGACACTACAAATACAGGTGAAAAACCTGCTGTATGTGATTTTAATGAAGACTTGGACGTAAGTGAAACTGAAGAAAAAGTTGATAGAGATTGAAAAAGAGAAAATTACTGAGAATAAATATGTTTCTGATACTTCTGACTTCAACTCCTCTTCATCCAATGATACTGCATTTCAAAATTATGATTATTTACTGACATGTGAAGGAGAATAAATATTTAAGAAAATTGAAGATATACCCACCACTATCTCGTATCTTTGTTTATATATATATATATATATATATATATATATATATATATATATATATATATATAATATAAAAGTCACTTTCTTATTCTCTTCTTCATTATTTCTATGCAATCTACCTGCTGGTGTTGTGCTGATGCTGATTTATATTCTTTTTTTACCTATATCTGTACGTATGTATATTACAATTTCTGTAAGCGTATAGTACCCAAATTATAAATACTTGATTTTTTTGTCAACCATTACATCTGTATTATTCATTTTCTACGAAATGTACACTACAAATCCATCAATTTCTAAGCAAACAGGGAGCCCTCATTTGGTTTTGCCGCCCTAGGCCTCCGACGGGCTTAGTCGGCCACTGTGTTCACGAGTTATTTGGTTTTCAAATAACATCTAGAGTTTGATCCCAACACAGCATACCTTGACGTCAAATTTTACAATCTCCAAATCCGGGACCATAAAGAGGGGATTTATTTTAGAATTTCCAAATTGACCTTGAAATGACTCGTCGAATTTGCTCCTCAGGTCAAGGTCAAGGACACCTTGTTTTGAATGTTAAAATATTTTTCTCGATAACTCTTTCCAGAAGAGCTATAGCTATGAGAGTGTTTCCATAGTTTTGATAGATCCTCTAAATACCTATCGGATAGTTCAGGTTAGGCAGCTTTAAAGGCACTAGCTAGCTTCATGTGCTTTCGACTTACAATTATCCAGGGAATGCCGACAATTCCTCCATTAACTTGTACGATGGTTTTTATAAATTCCTTCGTAACTCGGAATCCTTTGAATTCGGAAATCGAAATCGACTACTGTTTTCGTCTGCACAGTTTGGGACAAAGCACTTAATTTTTGATGGCTTTTTCGCGCCAAAAATTTTTAACCTCTTTAAAACGTAACCAAATATCTTGATCAAAGTGGAGTGGAGTATCTTGTTAAAGCACTGTCAAGTAGGGGCTGCCCACAGGGAGGAGTGCTGTCGCCTTTGCTGTGGAGCCTTGTGGTGGACAGCCTGTTAAGTGAACTGAACGATGCCGGTTTGTATACACAGACCTGTGCTGATGACCTAGTTATTTTGTGCCCTGGTCGCCATGTCTGGGACCTGGAGGGGCCATTGATGCGGGCCCTTTGGACCACGAAACGATGGTGCTGCAGGGAGGGGCTCGGAATAAAACCGGACAAGGCCGAGATAGTACTCTTCATAAAAAATAGGAAAATGGGGAGAATACCCACAATTACATTGGTGGGAAGCACTCTTAAACTTAAGGGGACACTTAAATACCTGGGAGTAATTCTGGACTCACGACTGAGCTGGAATGATTATTTTGAGGCTCGAATCAAGAAAGCGGTATGTGCTTTCTGGGCTTGTAAACGAGCCTTTGGGTGTACATGAGGAGTGACACCTAAAGTGCTATTTTAGATATATACTATGGTAATCCGCCCCATGATACTGTACGCCGCTATTGTATGGTAGCATAGTACAAAAAAGTGCAAACCCATTTTTCAACTTGACAGAGTTCAGAGAATGGCTTGTGTGGGAAAACTGAGTGCGATGAAGACTGCTTCCACCAGGGCTTTGGAAGTCCTGGTGAACCTGCTTCCTCTTCACTTATACTTAGAGAACGAGGCCCTGAGATATCTTGGAATTGGAACGGGCGGTGACTCAGGTATCTGGGAAAGCGCGGTGGAGATATTTATGCCAAGAGGATTGGGAGGGAGAATAAAATCTTCCGAAAAATAAAATGGATCCTGGTGGTATACTGATGGATCTCGACAAGATGAAAGAGCTGGAGCCCGAGTATCTGGCAGAAGCACAGGAGTCAGAGAGTACTACGCTCTCGGACAATGTGCGACAATTTCCACAGTGGAAAGTTATGCTATTCTGCAGTGTGCGCATCTCTGTAAGAGGGACATAGACAGGAATAGAGTAATAAATATATGCTCAGACAGTAAGTCTGCGATATTGGCACTGAAGTCCAAAGTCGTGACATCGCGACTGGTGTCTAAGTGCAAGGATGTACTAAATGGTATGACAAGGAAAGGCTGCACAGTCAGACTCGTATGGGTCCAGGATCACTCGGGCATACGCGGGAATGAGGAAGCAGATCGTCTGGCAATTTGGGTTCGGGACTGAACCGTATGGACCCCAACTAATATTACCTGTCCCAATTGCTATTGGCAAAACGGAATTAAAATCATTGCTGGAAAGCAAATTTATTGAATTATTGAAGCTCCTGGAATGAGATGTGCTAAGGAACATATAACTGGACCAAGCGCACTGCGTACTAAGGAGCTTCTCTCCTTGGGAAAGAAAGAGCTGTGAATTGTGGTGGAATTGTTGACATGACATTGCCACCTCAGGGGCCATCTTCATAGTCGAAGGCGACCCGACATGCAGATGGTGTTTGGAGGAGGATGAAACTGTTGACCATGTTCTCAGAGAATGCCCAGCACTCAGCGGATTGAGACAGATATTTCGGAGATACACTTTTGTTACAGGAAGCAGCTAGGAAATTTCAACTAACGAGGCTGCTTGGATTCGCAAAGGCGATTGGCCTCGAATAACCTGCAGATATGGTGGGATGTAAATGGCCAATGGAGGCCTAGGCATCGATGATCTAGTATCACACCCCTTTTTTATTCATTCATTCATTCATTCATTCAAAGGAATTGTTTAACAGCTGCTTGAAGAAGAAACCTTTACTTGATAATAGCAACGCCACTCGCGACTGGAAGCAAAAACTTAAATATTCGTCCAGTGGGTTGCACTAGAGAAATTTTTCTAGTAGAGCGATATTTAATAGGGCAAACTAAACACAGCTTATGAGATGGAATTAATCTCTAAGTCTTAGATAGGCAACTCCATATACGCTTCATTGGATTATCTTGGATTGCATTAAAATTGCAAACCAGCAAAAAGATAACGTTTCCAGACGTAATATTGTAATAAAGACAAATTATTAATGATATTTAGGCGAAGTAAGTTAAATTGTTTCAGTAATTGACTGCCGTTCCCGTATAATCTAGGTAAAAAAGTAATTTAAATTTAATCATTAAATTATCAGTAGAAATTAAAAAAATATTTGTACTTATATTTATTAGTATGTTTGTTTTAATTTACAATTTTTTGGGGGGTTGCGTAAGCTTGCAACCTAAGCAAAAACCGCCACTGCATCCCATCAAGGCTGCATCTCGTCAAGGTTGCAGATCATTTGAGGGCGATCGCAATTGCGAATCCAAGCACCATCGTTACATGACCTTACCTTAATGCTTCGGGTAATATTATTATATCCCCGAATTGTATAAATTGAGAATAATCAATGTATTCTTCGTCAAAAATCGAACGAATTGTTTCACACATTCTTTCTCAATATAAAGAAATAATCCCACAGCGACTACAACATCTTGAAGGAGTATTAATTGAGCCTATCGTGAAACTCGCCGGTTTAGTAGCAGTTACAGCAGAATAAGCTACAAGACAGCTCCGAATTCCAGCAAATAAAGCTTCAATTTATCAAACAGAAGTATTCTTAATTTCTAGATATAAATTTCTACGCCTATACTATCTAAAATTAGCACTGATGAAGACTCAGAGGACTTCAACAAAAGCATTACTAACATTAAAAGTGCAAGGACAATTCTGTTCGGTCGATCCTCATTGATGCGTGCATATCGCAAATATCACTGGTAAAACCAATTAGGTGCTGTGGGAACGAGTATTTATGATTGAGCATTATTATTTGTTATTTTTGATGATCGTTATTGTAAATGAAACATTGACCTTACTGAACAGTGGCGTGTTATCAATGGTACGCAGTAATGTCGAAATTTTTTCGGAGAAAAAATGAGTAATTGTTGTATTAAATAGGGTATGAAAAATTAAAATTTTTGTGATGTAATGACCTAACTAGTGAAGTCTTATGAATCAAAACGTATATACAGTGTGACCACTAAAGTCCGCATCATAAGAGTTTTTTTATTAATAGCCTTATTGGAAATTTGACTTGGGCACCAATTTCTGCTTTTATCGAGATGAAAATTAACCAAAAAAAAATAGTAGTCACGTAATTGGCATTATCTGTCAAATTTAATTTTTTTTCCAAAAAAAATTCAAAACTGGGGTTATATCTCAAAATATTGAAAAAACTTATTAAAAAAAGTTTTACTAAATACAATTTTTAGCCAGATAATTTAGATTTTTGGCCCATTTTTTTTTTTGTAAATTACACCACTGTTGCAAAATAAGACTCAACGCAACGTACATAAAATTTCTTATTTTTTTAAAAAAATTAAAATTTTAGTAAGAAATAAAGAAATCTTTCTGCAGTATTTAAATAGTTTGTTATATATGTAATTCTCCTTTCAGGCAGAGAATATGAAAAATATATATACAAACAGTTTATTTCCTACAAATATCGCTCTGGTCCTCTCTTCATACGCATTTCGATCACCTCACGATCTCGTCAGTGGAGCTTTTCTTTATTTTTTACTAAAATTTTTTTATTTTGCAACAGTGGTGCAATTTACAAAAAATGGGCAAAAAATCTAAATTATCTTATACAGCTGAAATTTTGCATATAGGTTAAAATTTTTAAAAACTTTTCCTAATAACTTTTTCGATATTTTGAAATATAACTCCACTTTTGAATTTTTTGAAATTGATTCCAAAGTCAATGATGCCAAAGTCAAATTTCGAATAAAGCTATATATATATATATATATATATATATATATATATATATATATATATATATATATATATATATATATATATATATATATATATATACGGCTTTCACGGACTCCTCCGTGCGAGATGCAATAGCAGTGGTTCAGCATATGCAACTCCGTGTGAATGAAGTAAAATGCGAACAGTGAATGCAAACTTCACTCCATCATATCCTTTCCACGTTAGAGGTTGCACAGTTTGAATAAATTGCTAAAAAGCACAATTCATCCAGTTCCACCACCACCGAGATGGTGGCCTACCTGTACCACCACACCGAGAAGAAAGTTAACAAACTTATCCCCTCCGCTAAAGTGATACGGTAGAGGTATATGTTTCGTCTCTCACTAGACTCATCCGGGTGCATGTCGGTACATTAAAATTGATAATATATAAATGTCCTAAGAGGATATTCCCATCTCTTGATTTTTAAGAGGGTATAATAATTTTTAATCAGATTTATGTAAATGTGGCTTAGGTTACTTATATCCGTTCTATCGTTAACTGCGTTTTTTTTTCTTTTTTTATTTCCATCATTTTGAGGGTGAAGGAGCGGTGGTCATAAATGAGGAAGGAAAGGGAGGAATTTAAATCTTTTAACAACATTTTTTAAAATCAGAGAGTCGATTTTTTAACTGACATGATGCAATATCCAAAATATTATTAAATGTAATTTTTTTGAATTTTTTTGCTGCTGTGAATTTTGTATCGGAGTTCGCCAAAAAATTTTTTTGAATTTTCTTGTCGCTTTTCAGTAAAAGAAGCTTTAATAACCCAATTTGCTACTAAATCCTAAGCTTCGCAACGAATCGACTGATAGAAGTTTGCAAGTAAACAAAATGTATGCGCTGTTGCCAAATCTCACACAGTATTTATCAATCAAATAATAATCACAAAATTTAACTATAAAGAACTTTTTATATTATGTTCGTTTATTTATTTGAGAGATGTTGAAAACACATATTTTTGGGTTTACAGCCCTGTGGTGTTCCTATGCTTTCATCCCACTTTTCTGTCCCCCGCATCCATGATTCCATGGAACATCTTTAATAATAACTTTTTGTACGACAAGTAATTCATCTACCTGTAGTAAGTCCCTATTTCCATAAAAATGAATTCTTATTAATTTTTGAAAAAAAAAATTGTTTGTTAATTGTACAGATAAAAGTTTTTTGATATTTTACTTAATTTCAGAAAAATATTCCGCTTTAAATTACGTACGCGCGCCTGTGAAAACCCCGGTGGACGATCGTACTGAATTTGTGTGTCTAGTGCATTCCATGGTTCGGGTTTTTTCTTGTGAAAGGAACAATCGAGGAAACAACTTTTATTTGCTATATTTATTTTGATACTAGAATAACATTCCCGTGCCAGCTGATTGTCAAATTTCGGTTAGCAGTTCTTCTTCGGCTAATTTCCAGTGGCGGGTTAGTTTTCGATTTTTTCTTTAAATTGCTATCTTTTTATGAAGAAGCGTCAGTTAAGAACACTTTGTTTTAGTTTTTCGCTAGAATAAAAATTTTTTGATAAATATTAGTCAACCACTTGAGCTTATAAAGAATATAAAACAATCAAAAACTTCACCTACTCACTTTCTTTCCGAGTGTGCATTTCAGTTTGATTTCCGCGATATTACCCCGAATCAGGTTAGGGAAGCCATAGATAGTCTCAAAAGTTCGGACAGTAGGGATATATATATATATATATATATATATATATATATATATATATATATATAACATTAATGTCAGAATGGTTACGTCTATCAGAAACCTCATTATATCCCCACTAACAATATTATTTAATAAATGTGTCAAGACTGGTTTATTTCCTGACTCTTTTAAAAAATCTAAAGTTATTCCTGTTCATAAGACAGGTTCTATTGAGATTGTCAGAATTATAGGCCCATAAGCATTATTCCGGTGGTCTCAAAGGTTTTTGAGATTATCCTATCAAAGCAAATTTACGGTTATATGGAAAACTTTAATATCTTTGACCCTTCTCAGTTTGGCTTTCGGGCGGGAAGGGGCACTGAATTGGTTGTTTTTGATTTGGTGCGCACCATTGTGTCTGAATTTGAGAGTGGTTGCTTCGCTGGGATTACATTTTGTGATCTCAGCAAGGCTTTCGATTGCATCTCACATGATATTCTTTAAACAAAATTAAAACACTATGGTTTTGGTTCTTCAAGTTTCTCTCTAATTAAGTCTTATTTAAAAAATAGAGTTCAATGTGTTTATTATAATGATAATCTTTCAGAGATCGGTGTAGTGAGCATCGAAGTGCCGCAGGGCTCGGTATTGGGGCCTGTCCTGTTCTAACATATATAAACGATCTACCAAATAGTGTCCCTTCTTCTTCCGGGGTTGTGTTGTATGTCGACGACACAACTTTGGCTAATAGGAACCCTGATTTAACGAGCCTTCGGCTTGCGATGCTTGAGGTGCGGTCGGGGGCCTCGCTGTGGTTTGATGTCAATCAGTTGTGTCTCAATGCTAATAAAACTAAAAATGTCATATGTACTCAAAAACAGCTGATTGGTGATCGGCAGACTGTTAAATTCTTGGGATTACATATGGATCAAAAGTTGTTATGGAATGAACACGTTCAGACTGTGTCAAATAAAGTTTCAAAGAATTTGTTTCTTTTGAAAAATCTGGTACGAGTTGCAAATCATGAAACATGTATGAGCGCTTACTTCAGCCTCCTCCACACCCATCTATTATATGGAATTCTTATCTGGGGACATTCACCGCATTCTGGCAAACCATTCAGTCTGCAACGGAAGGCCATTAGAATTATTATGGGGCTGCGCTTTCGCACAGACGTCAAAAACCACTTCAAGATTCTAAACATTTTGACATTGCCATCAGTATATATATTTAAATGTTTATTATGGATCCATGAAAGACGGGAAAAATTTGCACTGCATAGTGACATTCACCATTACAATACAAGGCATGCTTCACTCATGGCACCTGACTTTGTACGTCTGACTAAGAGTCGATATTCTGTCAATTATTATGCTCCTCGATTTTACAACAAGCTTCCTTTGCATCTAAAGAGCCTATCATTTGATCTGTTTAAAAGCAAAGTTAAAAATATACTGATGCAAAATAGCTTTTATTCACTTGACGATTTTATTAATGCAGACTTAGTGTTTTGTTGAAATATGTTGATGTGATAGGGAATTAATATTTTGTTGTTTATTGAAAACCACCGGTTTGATGCATCTTTTATAACTCATAAGTTTGTCAGTGTGATTGTTAATGTATTTTGTAGGAATTTTTATTTTTATATGTTTATTTTGACGTGTGTAAAATTGTAATAATTGTGACACAAATTAATATCTGTCTCTCTATCAGCACACCCTGCGTATTTTATTTTTATCTATTTGTGTTTGGCATTAGTAACTTTTGAGTGTTTCTTTTAAAAACCGATTTATCTCGAAAACTGCCAGTTTTATTGAAGTAAATTAAGAGTACCTCTGTAAAATGACACCTGTCAAAAATTAGGCCGAACGAGTGTGGCTACAAATCCGTTCCTGACTTCTCTGATGATCTAAGACATCTACTGTAGTATGGTTTAATGAGTCTTTATGTCCTCTTAGACCAGGGCTTATCTGTAAAATATCTGGGTTTCGTGGATGTGAAATGGAACATGGAGATTTTTGCATGAGAGCCTTCGAAATAACCTGAATAACGATAATTTTGATATGCTTCATTTCAGAAAATTGGGTAACATTGTTTTTATTAATAAAAATATAAAATTAACGAAAAAAAAACGTTTTTTTTTTTTCAACTTTTCTCTCGTATAACTTTGAAGATATTCAATTTAGAGGAAAGTTGAAAAGAAAAAAAAAGGTTCATAATTAAATTTGTCATAAGATAGAGTTGGTCGAAAATCTCAAAATATATTTCCCTTATTGCAAAATAGCAATAATTAAAAAAAAAAAAAGGTAAAAAAAGCAGTTTTTTAATCAATTTTTTTCGATCATTTACATTTATCTGAGGACCTTCATATTAGAGCAAAGAAAACTTTATGCCATGATAAAATAACACAATGATTGTTTAAACAATTTTGATAATTAAAGTAAATATATATCGTTATAGTATGCTTAATTATATTAATAAACAAAGATTCGTTTGGAGTATTATAGGGTGCAGTATGCTGTAAGTATGATGCATAAATAACGTCATTTGTTTATAACAAAATGAATGCATGATGGACACATGGCATTATGATATTTGAGCTCCATTATTTGCGGTACATCGGTTTAAAGAAAATGATTAAAATCGCTCCATTAGAAGCCGAGAAAATGAAAATTTTTTACAGATATGCATCTTGAATATTCGAATTCAATTTTAAAATGAGAGCTCCCCACCCCTCTTTTTCATTTATCACGCGCGTGGGCGATATTCTTTTGATTTTTTTATTAAAGTTTCCGATAACATAAACATTTAAATATTCGTATCAAAAAACAGCTCGGCAAGACAAAGTTTTTGGTTCAAGAATCAGGTCTGTATTGTTTATAGATTCACCGTAACAGGCTGTCAACTTTGACAGTTTGTATCTCAGAAACCAATTGACGAATTTGAATTTTTTTTTACGCAAAGAAGTGTCTTTCCAAGTACTTTCAAACCATATATTGCAAAAAAAAATCCAATGAAAATCCGCCGAGATAATCTATTTGTTTATGGGCAAAAATATCAACAATGTCTTTAAACAATTCCTGAGGGCGTCCAAATCATCCGATTTTGATTCTGAAAAAAGCGTTGGAAAACTAGTTTCCTACTATATGTTGAAAATAAATTTAAATACGTTAACGTTAAATATTTAAGACTCAGACAAACTTGGAAAATGGTCAATTTTTGTAAACGAAATCGGATTGCAAAATTATTGTGCACAAACTCGAACATATTCGATCCTAATGAATTTTAGCATGTTATTTGATCATGGCATAAAATTTTCCTTGCTCTAATATGAAGGTCCTCAGAGAAATTTAAATGGTCGGAAAAAAATTGATTAAGAAACTGCTTTTTTACTTTTTTTTTTAAATTATTGCCATTTTGCAATAAGGAAAATATATTTTAAAATTTCCGACTAACCCTATCTTATGGAAAATTTAATTACGAAACTTTTTTTCCTTTTCAACTTTCCTCTAAAATGAACACCTTCAAAGTTACACGAGAGAAAAGTTGAAAAAAAAAGTTTTTTTTTTCGTTAATTTTATATTTTTATTAATAAAAATAATGTTGCTCAACTTTTTGAAATGACATCGTTCTTCAGCCCTAGTCTATCTATAAAAAAGTTGGCTTAAATAGACTTATTGTGATCTCAAGTCTGTCATCAAACATTAAAATTTCATTAAAATATACAAGTTAGTTCAAAACTGAGAGCTAACCAGATAAAGCGCTGGGTACCCCTTTAGGGCTCTGTATCTCCGTTAAGGGGCACTTTAGAACTTTTTTTTTCTGTGGCAAAGTAGTATGCTTTTGAGAAATTAGGAGGTACTTACCGGACATTCTGTATAATAAGTATGATAAAAATACTTGTCTGTGGGGGTGTGAAAACATATAAACTGTATTGTTTTGGGTGTTGTTACAATAAAATATTTAGGGTTCACAAGAATAATATTTGTAACATTTCTATGTTTGGTAAGATGATAAAACGCACTGAAATTCTTCTTATTGTAACTAAAGGTAAGAGAATGTTTGCTTTACATATTTTATAATGATCATACATAATTTTCCAAGTATTGGCATCACCTGTCAAAACAGTAATAAGCTGCCACTCTATTGTTGTAAAAAATCATTAAAATTTTTCACAACTTTTATAACTTTCGACATAATTCTTTGACGATCATTTTCTAGAAATATAATGGAAAAATTTAAAAAATCATATTCTCTAAAAGTGAGAATGCCACCTTAAACAAATTTTGGCACATGATAATTTAATTACTTGCAGCTTTATATAAAGGGTGTTTTTTATAGAGGTATAGAACTTTAAGTTGGCAACACTTTTTTAACTGGCGGCCATTTTGTCAGCTGTCAAGTGATTTATGTTTAGTTTGGTTTGGCATTTCAACATGAATAGACTGACGCCTGAACTACGCTTCCAAATTGTGCAAATTTATTTTGAAAATCATGGTTCTGTTCCAAATACGTATCGCGCACTACGTCCATTTTACGGTCAACATAATCGTCCATCAGAGCAATTAATTCGATTAACTATGGAACGTTTTCGCACCACGTTTACCCTAAAAGATAATACGCATCCACAGAGACGTCGTACAGTGCGTACAAAAGAAGTCATTGTTGCTGTAGAGCGTAGCGTAGAGGAAGACCCGAATCAGTCTATCCGTCATCATGCACAGGAATTGGATATGTGTCCATTCACTTTATGGAAGATTTTGCGGAAAGATCTTGGTTTGCGTGCTTACAAAATCCAACTCGAGAAGTGAAGCCACACGATCATCTAACAAAGCGTAGATTCGGTGAATGGGCCCAAAACAAGATTGCTGTTGATCCTGATTTTCATAAGCGAATTTTGTTTAGCGATGAAGCTCACTTTTGTTTGAATGGATACGTCAATAAACAAAACTGCCGTATTTGGAGTGATGATAATCCTCAAGTGTATGTTGAGACACCGTTACATCCAGAAAAACTGACTGTTTGGTGTGCTTTATGGCCTGGTGGAATCCTTGGTCCGTACTTCTTTAAAAATGATGCTGGTCAGAACGTTACAGTCAATGGTGACCGCTATAGAGCCATGATTACTGACTTTTTCGTTCATCAATTGAACAACCATGATGTGCAGGAGCTGTAGTTTCAACAAGACGGCGCAACATGTAACACAGCTCGTGCCACAATTGATTTATTGAAGGAAACGTTTGGTAATCGCATAGTTTCACGTTTCGGACTCGTGAATTGGCCTCCAAGATCGTGCGACTTAACGCAGCTAGACTATTTTCTGTGGGGATATGTGAAGTCGCTAGTCTACGCCGATAAGCCCGAAACGATTGATCACTTGGAGGACAACATTCGCCGCGTTATTGCCGATATACGGCCACAAATGTTGGAAAAAGTCATCGAAAATTGGACCTCCAGATTAGACTACGTCCGAGCCAGCCGTGGCGGTCATATGCCAGAAGTCATATTTAAATTATAATGCCAGAAGGTTATCTTTCGAATAAAGTAAATTTCATGTCAATTTAAAAAATTCATCTTTGTTTTATTCCATTTAAAAGTTCTATACCTCTATAAAAAACACCCTTTATAATGGAAAAAAAATCATATTCTCTAAAAGTGAGAATTGCCCCCTTAAACAAATTTTGGCACTTGATAATTTAATTACTTGCAGCTTTATATAGTAAATGTGAATCTTTAAATTGCTTAGAAATATACTGACGTTTATTAACAGCTCCGTAGATAGAACGGGTATATATTTTTTTTAATAGAGTAAAAATCTATTACAAAGTATTTTCAACCTCCGCAATTTCCTTTAATCAAGCTCTTCCTACAATTCAGATCGTATCGGACTCATCTAATCTCGAATCTCATCTGAGAAATTATATTTTTTCGCCAATCTTCTTGGGGATCCGCCATCAGATAGAGGCGGATTCGTGAGATAACTGTATACCAAATCTAGAGAGTTTTCAGGGCCGAGATGATGGAGAACTTTCGCAGACTAAATAATTTTGTTGCGAATAATCTTTTGCACGAATAAAAATATGCTTTAAAATCAAGATTATTTTTTAAGAAAAGAGTAACCTGCATCTCTGTTAATTTTTTTTTTTGGATATTTACAAATTTCGATTGATTCTCTAATTTTGCGTTTAAAGAAACCAGACAATGATGATAGCACCTTATTTTCTTTACATTAAAAGCAATGCTGGTGTTCAGCTCCTGCATACTGTACAATTTGTTTATTTTTTATACATCTTTCTTGTTCCTTAAACCTAGTGGATATAGACCGTCCTGTTTCACCCTCATACACTTTACCACAAGCGCAAGGTATCTTGTAAATATCTTCTGTTTGAAATGGAATTGTGTCCTTTGGAGACTTCAAACATTGTCCAAGTTTCTGGCATGTCTTAAAAATTGTCCGAATGTTTGATTTTCGGAGCGATCTGGCAATATTGTTGGTGGTTTCTTGTATGTAAGGTAAGGCAACACTGTCCATCTTCTTCTTCTTCTTCTTCTACCTTCTATAATAGGTCCCTGATCTGTTCCTTCTTCGATTTTCCTCTTTCTGGACTTAAATTATCGCTCCACCTTTTCCGTGGTCGACCTCTACTGCATGTACCACTAGGCGATTTATCTCGTGCGATCCTTACCAGTCTATCCTCTGTCATTCGGCTTATGTGTTTGTTCCATTGTGTCTTACGTTGTAGGACCCACTCATTAATGCAGCCTGTGTTGCATGATTGCCTGTTTTTCCTGTTATTCGTCAAGGTATTCTCATTTCTGTAGTCTCCAATAGTTGTTTCGTTTTTGTCATCTCTGGCCGTGTTTCTGAGGTGTATGTCATAATAGATCTAATTGTGGTTTTGTAGATCCGAACCTTTGTTTCTTGTTGTAAGTGTTTGTTTCGCCAGATCACGTCGTTGAGGCAACCCGCCACTTTGTTTGCTTTGGCCACCTGTCCTCTTACTTCATCTTCGATGTTACCATAACTAGTTATGTCGATTCCTAGATATTTGAAACTCATTTCTTGTTGTATTATTCGACCGTCTAGTTCTAGTTTGCATCGGAGGGGTTCTTTTGAGATTGTCATACATTTAGTACATCCCGTAAGATTAAAGGTATTTAACAATCTCTGGAGGTCGTCTTCATTTTCGGCACATATCACAGCGTCATCAGCGTAACAGAGAATTTTTATTTCTGTATCACCCATTTTATATCCTCTACCAAGTCGCACCTCCTTTATTATTTCGTCCATTATCATGTTAAACAACAAAGGACTAAGCGAGTCTCCCTGTCTAATATCGCTGTTGACTGGTATGGGTGTTGATAATTTACCGTTAGTGCGAATCTGAACTTTATTGTTTGCGTATATGTTTTCGATGGTCTAAATTATATTGATAGGAATATTTCTCTCATATAACAGGTGGATTACGTGACTTAGCTTTATGCGATCGAATGCTTTTGTTAGATCTATAAAGCATAAAAATGTTGGTTTATTGTATTCTAGAGATTTTTCGACTATCTGTCGTAGAATAAATACTGCATCCACGCAAGACCTTCCTGATCTAAATCCCTGCTGTTTGTCTTCCAGTGTTGTAACCGAATTAATTTTATTTTTGATTATTTCGTAACGAGTTTCAGAGTTGTGTCCAGTAGATTAATACCCCTGTAGTTCCCTGGTTCTTGTTTGTCACCTTTCTTAAACATAAGGATTATTGTGCTGGTTCTCCACCTATCTGGTACTCTGTCTGTCCATGTTAGGTAAATTTATGACATTTTGTTGAGGAGTTGGGTTTTTTAGATTTATTAATAGAACGTCTTATATCTTCAGCGCAATATCCGGCGCCTCTCAGAGCATTAGTCAGTTTTTCTGTTTCTGATTTCAGTGATCTTCTTCTTCTTCAAATGCAAACGTGAGAGAACTTCTTCATTGGTCATTCTCGCTGTCCATGATATCTTAAGGATTCTTCTATATATCCAGATCTCAAAATCCTCTAATTTATTGATAGCGCTTGTCTTTAATGTCCAACCCTCCACACCATAAAGAAGTATTGACCATACGTAACCTTTTATGAACCTCAGTCTTAATTTTAAGTCAAAATCCGAACATATAAGCACTCACCGGAGTTTTACAAAAGCCTGTCGCGCCTGTTCAATGCGACATTTTACTTCATTGTCAGAATTCCATTCTTCGAATATCCATGTGCCCAGATATTTAAATTTGGTGACTCTTTTTATGGATACTGCGTTCAATCTTATGTTGGCGTTTTGGAATAAATTGGGATTCCTTGAGACAATTAGATAGATAAGAACGAATTTTGTTTTCCTTTTATTGATGTTGCGATATTGATTTACTGCGCTCTCCTATTATGTTGATGAATTTTTGGAGGTCGTTCATATTGTCGGCGATTAGAACTGCGTCATCCGCATAACGGATGTTATTAATCCATATCCCGTTAACTTTAATTCCCATTTCAATATCTTCCAAAGCTTCCTGGAAAATTGTTTCCGAATAAAGGTTAAAGAGGAAAGGGGACAGCACACACCCTTGTCGCACTCCTCTTTGGATTTGTATGGAGTTGAATACATTATTGTCTGATTTTATCTGCGCGATTTGATCCCAGTATAAGCTTTCAATGCATTGGATGTCTTTCTGATCTATGTCGAGTTTTCTAAGAAGCAGGATTAGTTTATGATGAACAAGCACCTGTGTAGCGACTATCGCTTCTCTCGTACCTAGGCCCCGCTTAAACCCAAACTGTGAGTCGCTTATGTCTCTTGTGCATTTATTATATATTCTTTGATGTATTATTTTTAGAAATATTTTTAGTGTATAACTGATGAAACTAATGAGTCTATGATCTTCACATTTTCTTGCGTTGGTCTTCTTAGGCAAGGGAATGAAGGTAGAGCATAGCCATTGTTTGGGGTAGCAACCCGTTTCGTAAATAATGTTAAATATTTTATGAAGCGCCGCGATGCCTTTTTCATCCAGAAGTTTCAATATCTCAGACGGTATCTCGTCTGGGCCAGTCGTCTTGTTGTTTTTTGAATTTTGTATAGCTTTTTCTATCTGTTCTTTGGTGATTGATGGGCCCGTTAAACAGTCGCTCCTATTACCCTCTTCCAGAGGTCTGTCGTCATAGAAGAGTGCTTCTACATACTTTTCCCACACATTATTTTTTTCTGTGCTATCAAGAACTATCTGGTTGTCTTGGTTGACCAATACGCCTGGTCTTCTTCTATATATCCCAGCGGTTTCTTTCAACTTCTTGTGTAGGTTACGATCATCGTGTTGCTTCTGGAGTTGTTCTATTTCAGCGCATTCACCTTTAAGCCATTCGTTTTTTGCTATTCCTATTTTTGATCTTACTAATCGTTGAATACTTTTATATTTGGTGTTATCTTTGTCGCTCCTGTGTTTTTGGCGTTCATTCATTAGCAATAAAATCTCATCTGTCATCCACTTTTGCTTCTTGTCTTCCGATCTATATCCCAGTGTATTTTTCATGGCATTTGTAATATTTGTTAACCTTGCCCAAGATTCGGTCAGATCTTCCTCAGTTTTTGATGTTAGTGTTTGGATTTGTGTGTTGATCTCATTGCTTATTTCACCTCTTACCACTGGGTCCTTTATCCTTTCTATTGCTATCCGTCATTGTGTAGTTATCTTTTTAGTACTTGATAAGGCTATTTTTATAGTGGCTACCAGTAGTACGTGGTCAGAAGGTATGTCTGCTCTCGGATACGTGCAAGCTTTATTGGCGGTTGAGCTAAATCGCCCGTTAATAAGGATAAAATCTACCTGATTGCGTACTATGTTTTGCAGTTTGTCCGCTGGGAATTTCCAAGTGTATAAACGGCGTGGGTGAAGCTGAAACCAGGTGTTTGTAATTTTCATGTCTTCTTCTTGACAGAACTGCAAAAGTCGATCACCTCTTTCGTTTCTAACTCCAAGTTCTTAAGGTCCAACTATGTTTTCAAACTTACCCTTTCCGATCTTGGCATTTTCAGTGATCGTTCGTCACTTATTGAAGAAGTCGCTAGCACAGATGATAGCGGAGATTCCGTGGCCGCTCCCGAACTCTGCTCGTAGAAAGTACCTTGAAAAGTAAAATAAGTGGAAATCAGACATGCTTTAATTAATTTTAGTAGAATGGAGTCCATGTTCTTCTTCTTCTTCTTCTTCCTCTTGTTATAGGCTTACAGCCTGTTTTTTCCAACTCAATCATTCATCTCATTTGATGTTGAAATCCAGGACTCTCTCCATCTTTTAGGTGGTCTACCTATTGGTCTTCTGGTTTCCGGTGTTCCATCTCGGGCGATTCTCGCTATCCTATTTTGCGCCATTCTTCCTACGTGCTCATTCCAGGCTCTTTTGCGCTTCCGTCCCCATCTTACTATATCCTGCATTCCATGTTCCTCGCGTATTGTTGAATTGCGTATGTGATCTCTTAATGTGTATCCCGATATTCTTCTTAGTACTTTCATTTCGGCAGTTCTTAGAATTGATTTTGTTTTTGTGTTGTCAGCTCTCGTCTCTATTGCGTACGTCATTATCGGTCGAATACAGGTCTTGTAGATTTTTGTTTTTGCGTCCTTGCTCATGTATGTGTTGTGCCCTATTATATCCGTCAGGCTCCCTGAGATTCTATTTGCCAGTCTCACCCTATCAAAGGCTTTAGTGAGATCTATAAAGCTCATAAAAGCCGGCTTAGTAAATTCAATAGATTTCTCTGCTATCTGTCTTACGATGAATATGGCATCTACTGTAGATCTGTTTTTGCGGAAACCTTGCTGTTCTTCTGATATTCTGCAATAGTCAGTTATTATACCTTCAAGGATTTTGGTGAATAATTTCATTATTGAATTTAATAAAGTTATTCCTCTATAGTTTTCCGTGATTTACTTATCACCCTTCTTGAAAATAGGTACTGTCATACTTTTCTTCCAATCTCGGGGTATCTCTTGGTCTTTAATTATTTTGTTAAAGAGTTTTGTTAGTTCTTCGTGTAATGCATTTCCACCATATTTAATTAGTTCGTTGGGAATATTGTCGGGTCCTGGGGCTTTTCTCGTTTTTAATTTGACTATCGTGTCTTTCGTCGTTTGGAGGCTTACTTCCTTGGTGTATTCGTCATATTCAGATGCATTTTCGGGTGGGTAGTTGTTCTGTTGTGATTGATCTGTATTTCTATATAGTGTTTTAAAGTGTTCTTCCCATTCGTGCTCAGAAATTTTTTGGGATTGTGTATATTCGTTTATATCCTGTTTCCTTCTTCTGATCATGTTTCATACCCCTTTTTGTGCCCCGTACAAGTCATGTTCCATATCTACTGTGAACCTTCGCCAATATTCGTTTTTGATTTGTCTTATGTCGGCGTTTACTCTGTTTCTTATTTCTTTGTATCGATTGTGTTCTGTTTCTGACTTGTTATTTCTGTATCGGAGGTAAGCCTGTCGTTTCTCTGCTGCCAATGATTTCACCTCAGGAGTATACCAGTGCTTAGCTGACGGCTTAGAATTTGTGTTGACTTCTCTGTATCCCAATGCTTTTTCCTCTGATTTTTCCCCAGCTTTCTTCAACATCATCTGAATTTTTAATAGAGTTGTCTTTGATCTTTTCTGCAAGTCTCTTTTTATACAAGTCTTTGGTTGATTCATCACTTACCGATTCAATGTTTAATTTATTTTTAATATTCGGTGGCTTTTTCTTTTTGTGTTGTATTTTAAGTCTTAATTTGCATAGTACCAATCTATGATCGGATCCTATTTCTGTAGATGTTAAGCTACGGACGTCTAATACTTGTGTTGGATGTAAAACTTTATTTGATATCACATAATCTATTATTGAATTTTGTCCTCTGGTGTTTTGCCAGGTTATTTTGTGTTGAGGCTTATGGGGGAAGAATGTATTATTTATTCTCATGTTGTTGCTTGTGCAGAAATCAATCAAGATTTCGCCATTTTCGTTAATATGGTCTTCGTTGTACTTGTTTTTGATCCCATCTATCACTTCATTGCCTATTCTTGCATTTAGATCACCCAATATTAGAGTCTTTTCATCCGATGGTATTTTGTAGATTTCCGTTTGCATTGTCTCATAAAAGATGTCTGTTTCTTCTTTTTTCTTGCTGCTGTCTGGGACATATACACTGAGGATATTCCATGTTGTTGTTTCGTAATATTACAATATTACTAAGTTGGCTTAAATGGACTTATTGTGATCTCAAGAGTCTATCATCAAACGTTGTACATATATTTTCCAGACACCCTGTATAATTTTAGTTAAAAGAACACTATATTTTTATTTTATAAAACACCTCAATAAACTTATTGTGTTGGAAAAAACTGTAGAAATATTCTAAAGGGGAGGAATCCACACTAACCACAGATACGGAGAAGAAAAAACTAATATACATTTTCAGTGTTTTCACGGTAGGTATATCATGTATTTATTTTCTTGCAAAAACTCCAATGTTGGAACTTACACATTTTCTACGGTATGAACAGGTATTACATAAATAGCTACGGGTACAGAGGTTAATTAACAAACGAATTGTCCATAAATGCGGTTGTCGGTAATCAGCTGATCTTGGGAGGAGTTCATAGACATAGATTTTCCTTCAAATTGAGGATATTGGAAAGTTATTGCGGTCTTACATACAAATAATAGTACTTTTAGTTAACACATTTATTATTTTAATTGAGATTGTATTGAGGTTTGCTTGATAACATGGTGGGAATTTGTTTAGTGTTAAAATTGGCAGCATAGTATGACGGATACTACTGAGTTGGATTACCCGCTTTATGGTTCAAGTTTGGCTCCATCTGACTGGTTTTTATTCAGAAATTTGAAAAAGCACCTTTAAATCGAAACATTGGATTTATATATATATATATATATATATATATATATATATATATATATATATAACAATAGGAAAAATACAATCGATCAATCAGAAGGTCTATGTTACATGACAACTAGATTAGGTTTAACAATAAAACTTTAGTAAATTGGGCTGATAAAGTCATACTGACTCCCTGTAACTCAACGTTATCAGTAGAAGTAAGGGATTGTTTATGACTAAACTATACAAAACACTTTCAAGGTTTTTCAAAAACACAAAATATCCTAATCAGATCGATACGTATTCGACAGCACAATGCACTAAAGATAAGTAAAACTGATTAAAAAAGAATTTAAGGAGGTATAGAAATACCTACCTATTCAATGGTTTTATTTGAAAATCGCGATGTCGCCGTTAAAGTAGATCTTTTTAATCGGATCAAAGGATCTTCAAGGTAATCTAAAATAAATAACTTACCTTCGATTGGTTTACTACCTTGATATTATACGATTGTTTTTTTTTTCTATGAATTTATTTACTTTTAGTGAAACGATTTCGATTATTTTGACGGAAACACATAAACTTATATAGCAAAATGACCATCGATTATACAGGGTGTTGAGAAAATAACTTTCGTAAATTTTAACTCTTAAATAAAAAAGTTTCTTAAATATGTATCTAAAGTGCAACTATTGTGGTTTTTGCGACCGCCGATTTCAAGTTTCTTCTTCCAATGGTAAATCTACGTATTCCTTTAGAAAATGATGGTTAGTCGAGTCAAAGTGTGAATTTATTTTGGGTCTGTTTGTGAGATATCCTGCAGAAATTAATTATAATTCTAAATTATTTCTTGGCATCACAGTATATATATATATATATATATATATATATATATATATATATATATATATATATATATATATATATATCCGGTTTCATACCGTTCTACGTCTTCCGGTTCCCAGTCTCCATTGTTTTCGGTGCTCCCAAACCCCTGGAAGTAAGTTTCTTTCGGACATGGTTCGGTTAATGCTCTTAATCCAGGTAACTTTTGGTCCTCCTCTTTTTATTTTTTCATTTGGTGTCCATTTTAGGATTTGCTTTGGTAGACGTTCGTCCGCCACTCTCTCCACATGTCCATACCATACCAGCTGACGTTGTTCGATTTCATCGAGAATAGTTTTCTTTGCGCCCATAATCCCTCTAATTCTCTCGTTGGTTATCCGTTCGATCCTTGACTTTCCGGCAGATCTTCGCCAAAAGTCCATTTCAAGAGCCAGCAGTTTACGTTCTAAAGTTTTATTTATCTGCCATGTTCCACATCCATACAATACAACGCTTTTAAATATTGCATTGTAAAAAAGATATTTTCTTTCCTTGGAGATGTTTGTTGACCATAATAGTGAGTTTAGGCATCCGATAGCTTTTTCCCTTTGGTAATTCGCTTCAATATTTCTTCTTCA
Source organism: Diaprepes abbreviatus (assembly GCA_034092305.1). Lineage (NCBI taxonomy): Eukaryota > Metazoa > Arthropoda > Insecta > Coleoptera > Curculionidae > Diaprepes > Diaprepes abbreviatus. The sequence continues at coordinate 1,277,512 of JASJET010000047.1, read as the reverse complement.
GTTCGTCCACTTTGACTGATCTTTGTTCCAAGGTAGGTATAATCAGAACAAGATTTTACTATGATATTGTCATCTACTTCCAAATCTGTTTCTTCTCCACCGATACACATATATTTAGTTTTACTGCAGTTAACAGTTAATCCCCACTCTGCGTATTCTTTAAATAGTTTCCTCGTCATAAATTCGAGGTCTTCTTCATCTTGGGTCACTACCACTTGGTCATCTGCAAAATGAAGCGTATATAAATGGGTGTCATTATTTAATTCTATTCCCATTCTACCTCATGATCTTTTCCAATTCTTTAAAGCTTCATTGAGGTAGATTTTTAAGAGATTTGGTGATAGACAACATCCCTGGTGAAGGCCTTCGGTCACATGAAAGCTTTCTGATAAGTTATTGCCGATCTTAATTCTGGAGAATGCTTGGTCGTATAGCTGTTTGATGGCTTGGATCGCTGTATTGTTAATTGGAGACTTCTCCATCACGTGCCATAATTTTTGGATTGGCACCGTATCATATGCTTTTGTGAGGTCAACAAAAAGCAGATGAACTTCTCTATTTCTTGCCGCCTTCTTTTCATTAAGTAACGTTTGATATTTCTATACAATTGGTAAGGAAGGTTCTGTTAATATTATTAACATTATTATTGTATACTGCAAATGCAGGGGTGTGTGTGGTAAGGTTCTGCCAAAACAACCCGGCCAACATGGGAACTTTGGCTGCCTCACCTGTGGGTTTCACCAGGAATTTGGAATTTAATTATTTAAACTCTAAAATTGGGAAAACTGTTTTATGACGAGTCTTGGAAATGAGCTTTGCTTCAGAAAATGAAAATTACTTTTATTAATTATCAATATTAATTAGTATGCGCTAAGTGATGGCAAGATTCTTACATCCGCTAACTCTTATTTTATTTTACCTTTAACTCATTATTATTATTATTAATTATTAACGCCAATTTCTATGTTCCTTATCTTCTATTATTTATTTGTAACTATTTATCTTTATTTTACATTAAATATTGAAATCTAAGTTTTAATACTCCCATTACATTTCTCGTATGTCAACGTGAATTTTAATTTATATTCCAGAGATTATGGTATTCCTGAATCCTGCATAAAATCGGGTGTAGTATCGATTTTTACGAGAAGTGATTAACTTAGATTAACTTTTTAACTTAAGAATTAAAATTAAGATTAATTTATGTTTAATGTACTTGCATCACTGACTTATGGGATTAACGCAGCTTTTGTTACTTTAAATGTAAAAATAGTTAAGTGTTGAGTATGGGAAACTCAGTTATTTCGTGGAAGTTTTGATGTCTTCGAAAATAGTCTGCTTTTCGTTCAACGGAGTACAAAACAATTTTCGAAAAAATGTGATTCCACCAAGATATTCCGTTGTCTCAAGATAAATGCCGCACCATGTATATATATATATATATATATATATATATATATATATATATATAAATATAGGTTTTCTTGGTTTAAGATTAAAAGATTATTAAAAAATCAAATTATAGTAAATTTGACTTAGGTTTTTGACATCTTGTTTTTCATTTACAGCATTTTTATCTCTTTTTACATGTATCATTTCTTTGATGACCAGTTTGTGGTAATTTCTCTCTGTATCAAAAATGTGTTTGTTTTTAAAATCGAATTCATGCTTAGTTGTTGGTTTATGTTAACGTAAAAATGTTGATGCGTTTCTAGTATACTTGTGTCCATTAATTCTATTTTCAATATATTGTGTTGTCATACCAACGTATTTCTTAGGACAGTTTTGGCATGGAATTGCATATATTACGTTAGATCTTTTTTTTTTGGCGTGAACTTTGCTTTATAATTTCGTGTAATGTGATCCAAGTAAATTGTTCGCCTTGTGGCATACCGTTATGTTATGTTACCTAAAATATATTTTATTTTTTCTGATTATTGTTTTCTATAGGGTAATGCAATGAAAGTGTTTTGTGTTGTGGTATTGTTAATTTTATTTTTTTCGTTTGTGTTATAATGTAAAAAGGTTTAATCATTTTTTTTTATAAGGAGTTTGGAAACATGGTTCATTATTAGGGTTTCTTCTACTTTTTTTAGTATTTCTGGGCGAAATTCGGGTGAAGATAATGTTATAGCTCGATCAATTAAACCAATTATGACATTATTTTTCTGTTCATTTGGATGTTGAGAGTTAAAATTTACATACCGGCCTTACCAAGTATCTTTTGTGTACCATTTTGCATGAAGACTTGTTATTTGTTTTATGTTTAGGTATAGTTAAGTCTAAAAAATTTATTTTTTGTTCAATTTCAGATGTAAATTTTAGTTTTGGGTGGAGATTATTAAAGTATTGTAATAAGATATCTAAGCGGTGACATAGGGCCTGAAATTACTAAAGCAGAGGTCATTTATGCATTAAGATCGATAAAAACTAATAAAGCTGTTGGTCCAGATGAAATGCCAGGTGAGTTGTTGAAGCTGGTCAATGACAAAAATTTGGATTTATTGGTGAGATTATTTAATACAATTTACACGACAGGAACTATCCCCCGAGAAACGTTAACATCAATATTCATATGTTTACCAAAGAAAGCAAGTTCAAAAGAATGCAGTGGCTATCGAACAATCAGTTTCATGTCACATACTTTGAAAACCCTTTTAAAAATTGTACAGCCTAGAATACATTTCAAATTGGAGCTGGATATTAGTGACACACAGTTTGGCTTCCGGAACGGGGTGGGTACATGGGAAGCATTATTTGCTTTTAATGTGCTTACTCAAAGATGCTTAGATATCAATCAGGACTTCTATGCCTGTTTCATAGATTACAACAAGGCTTTTGATAGGGTCAAACATGACAAACTGATAGAGATTCTCTTGGGGAAAGAAAAGGAAGTCGAGAGATAACAATAAAACAGAGAAAACTGCAATATTTCGGACACATTATGCGGGGAGAAAAGTACAGCATCTTACGGCTCATAATCCAAGGCTAAATAAGTGGCAGAAGAGGCGTAGGACGACGACAAATTTCATGGATAAAAAACCTAAGGGAATGGCTTGGATGCAGTTCGAAACAACTATTTAGAACAACTGCCTCAAAAATTAGAATAGCTATTATGATTGCCAACCTCCGCAATGGAGAAGGCACTTGAAAAAGAAGAATAAGATATCTATTTTGTGTTTGGGTATTGCCGCCAAACAGTCGTCCACATAGCGTTTAAAAAATATTATATTAAAATCGAATTTTTTCAATATTTCTTCTTTTTCATATTCCATAACTATTTGTGCTATTGTTGAGGAGATTGGTGAATCCATAGCACAACCTTCTAATTGTTGGTACAGACCATCTTTGAACTGGAAATAATTATTGTTTATTGTAAGTTTTACACATTCTATAAATTCATTGAGTGTTAATGTTGTGTGTTCTTTTAATTCGTTCCATTTTTTTCCGAAACTTTGGGAATAATGTCATTAGATATTTTTGTATACAAAGAAATTACATCTAGTGAAGCAAATTTATAATTTGCTGGTATTTGTATTGTATCAATGAATTGTTTAAATGTGAAAGAATCCTTCACATAGTGATTATTTTTTGCTGTGAAGTTTGTTAGGCAAATTGATACGTATTTGGACAGGATATAAAATGGGGATTGTATGCTTGAAACAATTGGTTTGAGAGGTATATATATATATATATATATATATATATATATATATATATATATATATATATATATATATATATATATATAAATCCAACAACCCAAAATGATATCTTGAAACATTTTAAGTTGACAGTTAACACTATATTTAATACTTTTCAACATTCCAAAGTTGATTGGGTTTTATAGAATTACCCCAGTGCAATAAAAATTTAAGATTTTAACAGGAAGATGCATGAAAGTGCCGACTTGTACAAAGAGAGAGGCCTTAAAAGCTTATTCATTGGTAGTAAAATATAAATTTATGGGTATTTGCTTACTTATTATAACTATTTTCATTACATTGTTACCAAAAGAAGGTAAATATATTGGGTCCATAAATTATTTTAGTGTTATGCGTCAGACTGTTTATTCAGTTATCAGAGTTTAAAAATATTTCTTAAGGAATTTTGGAATGAAAAGGGAAATTTCTTAAAAACGATTGGTACCAGAAAATTCACTTTACAATTATAGATACCTTTACTAAATGAGCAAAGTTCAGTAAAATTGCCCTCTACAGCTGCAACAGCTCAATAACACCTATATCGTGTTTATCATCAGGTATTAAAAAATATATAAAAAGAGCTGTTTTGCGGGCACTATACCAAGTTTTATAACAATGGAGTAATCAGTTTTTGGGATAAAACCACCCTGTATATTAAAGAGTTATAACCTGCCCAGCAGCTTATTTATAAGACACATTGAGATAATTTTATCATACGAAATTACCCAATGGAGACCTACAAACATTTAAATAATCTATTGTTTACAATGAATCATGAGAAGTCTGATACATTATTAGAGATATATCGCCTTGCTTAAATCCATTGGCGTAGAAGCAGAGACAATCATCAAACTTAAAATAATTATCAAAAGGAAATATATCATATTAGATATTACGAGGGGTCAAAATTAATAAAAATAACTCTCTTACTAACTCTAATACACAATATCATTCTGATGGACAACATATGTGAAGACCTAGGATTATACTTCTGTGGACATTTATTTAAGTTTATGTATGGCTGTTATTTTTAAAATTTCAGTCAGATTTGCATATAGACCTAATATAAAGATAATAGACTCCAGATCCTATAGAAATGTGTTAGTTGTCGCTTAAAAAGAGACATATTTCACGGAATAGAGCGATACTGATCATCGAAAATGCTATGTCTTTTTCTAAACCTAGATTCAGCGGTAATAACTTTGTGCGTATGTAATTTTTAACATACGCACAAACCTACTTTCAAGATCCAAGATAAATATACCATAACTTTGAAGATGCTCACTATGTTATAGCGAAAGTTCAGAAAAATTGTTGTCTTTTGATTTTCAAATGGAAAAACTTATACCCAAGAAAGTATTAACAAAAGGTTTAAGATATAAAAATAAATTATATATATATATATATATATATATATATATATATATATATATATATATATATATATATATATATTTATGTATACCTTATATATGATTCAGTATTAATCAGGAAATACATCCGTTCGTTCTTTTGGTTTGTCTATTTCTGTGCTTGTCGGTTCAAGACTAACTAAAAAAATTTATTGTTCAGCGAGCTTGATACACGATCGTGGATCGTACTTATTGTTTGGAGTAGGCTCTGCCCCTTTTGAAAGCCGTTGGTGGTGTTACTACAGGCCTAGGCGGCATGACGATAAAATGAGCTCTCTTTAGGAGAGCAATTTCAATGGATTCGCAAATCAATCTTGCCTTGTACTGTTCCATATTAGTAATTTCCTGGTAGTTGTCAAAATCAATTTTATATCCCGTCCCGAGCAGATGCTGGAATATTAGCCCTTTTTCAACATCAGCTCGAGATACGATACAATATTTTGGCGTATTTTCTTAGACTACTTTTTATATTCTTATTTTTTTTTCTTTATTCTTACGTTGATTCTTTTTTTTTTTAATTTCATACATATGCGTGTTTTGTGTTTTTTCTAGTATTTTTGATTTTATTTTATCTGCGTGTTCTTTCAACCCTTCTGTTCATAAACCTTCATCTTGCAAAGTTTTAGTGTGAATGCGTACAGCATAATGGCAGGTTGCAAAATAAATAATAAAAAACAAATGTTTAAAATAAATGTTTTGTGGCACATTCTATTTTCAAAAAATACTTTGCAAGAATATTTCTGATGAAGTTTTATGAACCGAAACGTTAAAAAATGTATATAAAGTAAAATAAAAAAATATAAAAACACAGATGTGTATGTAATTTACCAAAAAAAGGACCTAACTCCCAAGATTCCAAATATATATATATATATATATATATATATATATATATATAATTGTTGCTACAACTAGAAAACAATGGAAATCGGTCCCCCACTTCTCATTCCTCTTAGTTGGATACTTTTTAGTCACTGTTCTGAATGTTATTATAACACTTGTCCAACTGGGTGCGGAGTTCGCCTTTCTTGAATTCCAAATTGCATTACGCTTCGACAGTTATGAGAACAAGTACCTGTTCTTGGGCAGTGTAAACTTTATCTATTAAAATGGGCTTTTGGCATCAACTGTCAATTGTCAATATTATTTATGAGGTTAAAATGGCGTTTCAACGACGTCCACGTGCTAGAAATTCGTTTCTTAACTAAATTAGAGAATGTTTGGCTTCTAAAATCTTTGTTTTCATATTATGTGATCTTATTGTTAAGTGCTAATAACTGTCTCTATTGAACAAAATCTGGCTTTTCATATATACTCACTTTAGTAAGTCGATTTCTTTATTTTTGTTTTTTAAGAATAAAATTCAGGAAGGGTCTTTTCTTTTTTATAGAAGTCCTGATGAAGGGACTTACAAAAGTGTCTTAAACCTATCGGTTTTATATATATATATATATATATATATATATATATATATATATATATATATATATATATATATATATGTATATATATATATATATATATATATATATATATATATATATATAGATATATATATATATATATATATATATATATATATATATATATATATATATATATATATATATATATATATATATATATATATCAGCATTCTTGGGCCGCCGTTATTTTCGCTGTATACAGCTGATTTCTGTAAATTTATAAAAACTTGTCATTCTCACCAATACGCTGATGACTTGCAAGTTTACTGCTCGTTTAATTTAGTCGGTATGGCACATGCTGCGCAGCAAATTAACGATGATTTATAGATCATTTTGGAGATATCCAGGGATCATGGACTGTGTCTGAATGGTAAAAAGTCGAAACTTCTTCTTTTTGGTTCGCACAGACAACAAAATGTAGAGAGTAATATTTTTAAAATCAGAATTGGTGCTACAATGTTGACGCCGTCGGATTCTGCCAAGAACCTGGGGGTAGTGTTTGACGCACAACTTCGCTTTGAGGCACATACCTCGAATTTATTACAAAGGTGTTATTATAAGCTAAAAATTATTTATATGCATAAAGATATCTTAACAACTGAGATAAAGTTGAGACTCTGTGACTCTTTGATATTGTCTTTGCTGTCATACTGTGACGTTGTATATTGGCCAGCACTTACATTACGTGAGACTGGTAGTCTCCAGGGACTTCAGAATGCCTGCCTTAGGTTTTGCTACAGCATGAGAAAGTTCGATCATGTGACACCTTTATTTCGGGCATTCCGATGGTTCAATTTAGAGCAAAGATTCTTTATACATTTAGCAACCCTTGTTCATAGGATTGTGTTGACAGAAGCACCTTCTTATCTGTCTAATAAATTGATTCATTGCAGTGCTGTTCATGGGAGACAAACACGTTATAGTTCCAGGTTCATTGTCCCGAAACATAGAACTGCCCTTTTTCAGAGATCTTTCAGATATAATGCAGTGAAAATTTATAACCTACTTCCTAGGGATGTCGTAGCCCTTAAGAATGTCGCTAGCTTCAAAAGAGCTGTTAAATTATTTATTATTGGTACGCGTGGTCGGGTGCGGTGATTTTCTGGATCACTTGCACGTAAAAGCCCAAAAGTGTGAACATGAATGTTTTAGAATTTACATTTTTATTTTTTCTCTAATAATTTTATACTTTAGATTAGATTTACTTTTAGTTTATCTTAGATTTAATTTAAGAAAACAGACGGTTAGATGAGTAGCTATGCTAGATCTCGCCGTCCATTTTTGAATTTGTTCACTTTATATATTTTTGATGCTAATAAAAAGACATTATTATATATATATATATATATATATATATATATATATATATGTAATTATGTCGAAAATTTGATTTATACCTTTATGACTTAAACTCCTTAAAATGAAGATTTACTTTTTATTTGATTTTAAGTCGGCGCCAATGAACTTTGCACAGGGAAATATCCATGTCCATATTTGATAAAATATATCTTCAATGCACTACAACTACTTTAATGTTAATTGACCATTGTTTGGCAAATTATACGTTCAATTTGATTTGTTTGTTTCTGCTTCAGTCAGTTGCTCCAGGAAGAAATTCAATCGAATCGTGCCTATTGGAAACACGTATCATTTAATGACTCAGCCACTATGAAGGACTTTTTATCTAATTCTTAAAACAATAATACTTCCTTTAGAAAATGGGTCACATATTGATATTTTATGCAATCTTTTGTTAGATATAATCCATTCAAAACAAAATTATGATGATATTAAGGGTTACAATTGATTTCTGGTATAGAGAGATGTTATAACAAAACCATTAATATTATCGTGATTTAAAAACTTTTAAACAAACTATTCCTAGCATAAAAATAGCAAGACCAGGTTTTACAAGGAAGGTAGGTACCCGAAGTGTCCGTGAGCTGTATAAAGGGGGTTTGCGAAAAAATATCACAAACGAGCAGATAATATCACAAATCACCAATTACATTATACATTTAAGATGACGTTTAAGTTGAGAGACACTTCTATTAAATAAATCTGTTTCCATATTGTTTCATTTTGCATTATTCTACTGCTTGACTCACCCTCCCCATATCGTGTTCTTCTTCTTCAAGTGCCTTCTCCACTGCGGAGGTTGGCAATCATAATAGCTATTTTAATTTTTGAGGCAGTTGCTCTAAATAGTTGTTTTGAACTGCATCCAAACCATTCCCTTAGGCTTTTTAGCCATGAAATTCGTCGTCGTCCCACGCCTCTTCTGCCACTTATTTTGCCCTGGATTATGAGCCGTAAGATGCTGTACTTTTCTCCTCGCATAATGTGTCCGAAATATTGCAGTTTTCTCTGTTTTACTGTTATCTCGACTTCCTTTTCTTTCCCCATTCTTCTCAACACTTCGGCGTTCGTAACCCGATCCACCCACGAAATCCTCTGAATTCTTCTATAGGTCCACATTTCAAAAGAGTTAAGTCTTCTCATTGCCTCTCGATTCAGTGTCCATGCTTCCATTCCATAATATAGAACACTATATATGTAACATTTAGTCAGTCGTATTTTCAGGGCTAACGTTAGATCTTTGCTGCAGATAACCTTTTTCATTCTAATAAAGTTGGCACGTGCTTTCTCGATTCTGGTTTTTATTTCGACGGTATAGTCATTATTTTCTGTTAGTTGGGTTCCCAAGTAAGTGTACTGCTTAACTCTTTCTATATGCTGGCCTCCTACCATTAGGGTTTCATTATTATTGGTGTTGTTTTTACTAATTATCATGAACTTGGTCTTTTTCGTGTTAAGAGAGAGTCCATATTCTCCACTAACTTTTAATATTTTATTCATTATCTTTTCTAGGTCTTTCAAACTATCAGCTATTATTACGGTGTCATCTGCATACCTAACATTGTTGATTAAAACTCCGTTTACTTTTATCCCTGCTGTTTCAGATTCAAGACTTTCCAATATATCGTGTTCGGTGAGTTGTAATCTCAAATGTTCTTATCACACGTAAATTTCGAGATGACACATAGATATTCAGCCTCTGAAGAAGTTTCGGGCAATCAACATGGCTATGCAAAATTTTGTGAGCTGTAGTAACATCAGCATCTTCTTGTTTGCAGATTTTGTAAATTCAGGCGTTTCTCTGTATAATTAATATTACCATGAGAAACACCCAACTTAAATGCCACATATCTAAGAAATCTTCTTTGCACTGATTGCAATTTATTGATATAAATTTGGAAATATGGAGACCACATCATAGGATTAACCTCTAAAAGGGGCCTTACCAACGATACATACAAAGTTTTTAAATATCGGTAACCTCTCTTGTATTCCTTGTCAAAAAGCCTAAAATTCTCTTTGCCCCATGACAGCACTGTTCGCTAGACGTGAATTTACAGTCAAACAAGACTCCCAAATCTCTAAGATCAACTCTCTCAATAAGCTTTCCCTCAAAGTGATATGCCCCAGGCAACACATGACTCGACTTACTAAATTGAATGTATTTACACTTGTTAGCATTAAAATGCATTCTGTTACTTTCACATCATATGTGGAATCTATTTAAATCATCCTGAAACCTAGCTCTACATTTGTCAGTCTTAACAGACATAGATATCTTCAAATCATCAGCTTATAGTATACATTCACAATGCAGAAAACATGCCGATAGATCATTAACAAACAAGTTAAAAAACAGTAGTGCAAGATGTGCACCCTGTGCTACACCAGAGGTGACATTGATTCTCGCAAAAGTATGTCCCTTAACCCTGACAACCTGAGACCTACTTTACATATATGATCCGCGCCACTCTAGCAGTGCCACATGAATTCCATATCCCCTAAGCTTGTTTAATAGAAGATGATACACCCTGTCAAATGCCTTGGAGAAATCAGTGTACATTGAATCCACAGCATACCCCTCCTCCAAGGCACTGACAATGTAGTCATGATATATCAGCAGATTACTTGAACCAGAACGATGTTTACAAAAGCCATGCTGATCATCATTAATAATATTTTTAAATGCTTTCTTCAAAAAACCAGAAATCATCTACTCAAATAATCTTGGAATCAGGGATATCAAACACACCGGTCGATAGCTCTTAGCCCTATTTCTATCACCAGCATTCTTATACATAGGTGTTAAGTACGACTGCTCTCAAGAGTCAGGAACAGCCATTATTATAAATTTTATAACCTATTTAGAAACTGTAAATGGTGTGACATGCAGCTTGTGTCAGATCCAAACGAGGCAGTATCATAGTACTACATCAAAATAAATGAGTGCTTGGGTGAGAGTGTTCCCAAGAAAATTTGTACAGGAACGACCAGGTTAAAATATCCCCACTGGTTTTCTTTAGATCTTGTTAGAAAAATAAGACAAAAAAAAAAGAATACAAAAAAAGAAAAATATTTATCTGGAGAGCATGTCCTAGAGAGAACTTCCATTAAAAAACAAACATAATATGAATATTCAGAGTACATTAAAAATATAAATATATAATAATAATCCTAACAGTTTTTGGGGTTATATAAGCACAAAAAAAGGGGTCATGTATTCCCAAAGGAGGTCACTTATAGAGAAATGAGTTTCTCAGGTGATTTTGAAGTTGCCAATGCTTTTGCACAGTTTTTTCAATCTGGTTTTGAAGTGGATAACAACTGCTCAAATGCTATTGAGCATTAGGGTACTTTAGAGTTTCCTAAAATAACAGAACTTACTGTAAAGGACAGTATAAAAAATTAAAGCCTTAAAAGTGTGTTGGAACTGACAATATTCCTCCCTTGCTTCAGGAAGAAATTCAATTTTTAATTTACTTTATTAAATTTAATGTTCCCAAAATTATCTTAAGGCCGAGGCAGCACAATTTATTTACAACTAATTCTAGAAGTTGCTCTCCTCTAAATAGAATATTATCAGATAGTAATTGGTTATTATTGGCGGGGGAAGACATTGATATATTGTGATACTATATTGGGTGATATTTGCTTTAGATGTTGGTTTTTGCCTGTTTGTATGTATGTATGTATGTATGTATGTATATATGTATATATATATATATATATATGTATATATATATATATATATATATATATATATATATATATATATACACATAGAGTTTATTTGCTATGTGGTGTGTAACTAGTTTAGTATTCCTTACTTTTATAATATATTTTTTTGGGTTTACCAAAAATGGTTTGATAAATTTATACAACTCACATGTATGGGCTGATTAAAATCCTCATGCAACTATTGTTTCGTATCATCAACATCAGTTCCGATCAATTAATGTCCGGGTAGGAATTATTGCCAATTTTTAGAGAAAGATCTATTGTCTGTCCTCCTCGATCTCCCGATTTAACGCCATTGGATTTTTACCTGTGGGGATACCTCGAAACTTTGGTGTATTCCACTCTAGTCGATAGCAGGGAGGAACTTTTACGGAGAATTACGTTTCATTGTGATCAAATAAGGAACAATGCGGAGTTAATGTGACGGGTACAGCAGTCCTCAATTCGTCGTTCCCGCGAGTGTATCAGACTTGACAGAGCACATGTTGAAACCTCTTACAAAGTTTTTAACTAAGCAGTTAGTACTTCTTTCATGTGTTTTTTTATATCCGGGAGATTTCCCATATTCTCCCAGACACCCTATACTTTATTAACGTTTTCTTGTTACGTTTCATTTTTAATCGATTAAAAGCAAATTTTATCGGCCCGCAAGACAATATTCTTTGCGTATATCAGCCGATACTGATAATCGTCCTTTGATTTGATTGATAACGGAATTGATATCTATCGACCACTCTTATTAGCGCTATTTATTTTAAATACTGAATGAAACTAAAGAGAACAAAATAATTAAATTAATAAGATAAACAGCAGTAAATTTATTTTCTACTTTTTATTACAACTCTTTTGTCTCCTAAAAAATCGGTCTGAAATATTCGAAATTCCCAGCGTTTAACAACCATAAAAATTTTTACAGTTCTATCATGAATTAAAACCCACATTTTGACAAAAAACTATTGCTCCTCTTTGTTAATTTAAAATAATAACAAAGTAAAATCATTGATCATGCCCGCGCGTTTCGCTAATAGGTTCTGCTGTCATTTTTTCACGCCACGCATCTTTTCGTGACTGTACCGGCGTGAATCATGCCGATGAAATAATAATAGACCATGAAATATAATCGCTAGTGACCATGTTCTATCCATCTATTCATTGTACGACTTTCTTTATTTCATTAACTTTGATTAAGATCGTGTCAAAGTAAGAAAAAGAGCCGATTTGAAGAGCAAGACAGCTAATTGTGAGTGACATGAGAAATAGTTCTCTTTTATGATGAGTATCTATGAATGTATCTGACAACGTAGCGGTTAGATACAATGAATGAGGTATAAAGAAAAATAGATATTTTTTTTTTCATTTTTAAAGCTGTTGTACGTGGTATTTTTCGAGTGGAATTTAGAAATGTGTTGCTTTGTTTACTGCATTTTTTTTTGTTTTGTCACAAGTTTGTTAGGGTTTTGTCAGCATGAGCCTTGAATAAACGTTGTACCAAAATCATTACTGTGGAAAACTTTTTGTAGTATTGTTTTAAATATTATTATAACACAGATAAAAATACCATTGAAATAATAAATAATGTTCTTTTTGCAACATTTCATTCTTAACGTCCTCTCTAGATACTGATAAACTTTAGTATTGACTGCTTGGAACATTCAAACAACTCAGACAAAAAAGGAATATAATATGATTAATATAAAAGATAAAGAGGGATACATAATAATAGAGAAAGATAAAAGAATGAACATATAACGATAAAATTTTATGGAATTTACATAAATAGAAAAAGGAAGGAGAGATGTAAAGGGGCTGATAGAAAATATAGGACCAATACATGAAGAAGAAATTATAAAGTCTATAAAAAATGTGAAATTAGTAAAGGTAATTGGATCTCCCCAGAACAGCCGGATACAAAATGGGAAACACATTCTTCCATACCGTCTGCTATGCGGACGATGCTATTCTTATTGCAGACTCTGAAGATAACCTCCAAAGACTACTGAACTTTTTTAACACTAAAGGGAAAGAATTAAATATGCTCATCAACACCGAGAAGACCAAATGTTTAGTAATATCCAAAGAACCAATACGGTGCAAGTTGGAAATCGACTCCAAAATTGTCAAACAGATATCTGGGACCAGAAATAATGAGCCATGGAAACCTTTTTAACGAAGTGAGACCAAACGATGAAAGCGGCTAGAATTTCGGGATGCCTAAAAGAAATTGTGTGGAAGAACAAATACCTTAATACCGAAAGCAAAACTAAGATAAATAAAACAGCTCTAAGACCCATCATAACATACGCGGCGAAAACAAGACCAGATAAGGCAGAACTCTACAAATGATGAGAACAGTGGAAATGAAAACATTAAGAAGTATACAAGCCAAAACTTTACACGACAGAATACAGAATGAAGATATCAGTCAACAATATGGGATACAGTACATAGGAAGATGGGTTAGACAAAGGTGAAGAATCTGGAACAAACATATATGGAGAATGGAGGACGGTAGACTCGTTAAAAGCGCAAGAACGAATAACCCAGTAGGAAAAAGATCACAGGGAAGACCACCAAAACGATGGCGAGAATGCTGGACCTCTTCTTCCGGGGAAGTCGTGATGGCAATGAACAGGCAATAGCCTACTAGCATGGTTAACTATGTTAGAAAGAAGAAGAAGAAGAAGAAGAAGAAGAAGAAGAAGACTTGGAAGAGACAACGTAATACCCGAGATGATAAATTATATGGAAGAAAAAGGAGTTAAACAAATAAACAAACTAATAACTAAAATAATATAAGAAATAAAAAATTCGAAAAAATGGAATTCGGAAATAATATCACCGATATAGAAAAAGGGTGATATAAGGGATTGTAATAACTCTAGAAAAATTTCATTGTCATGCGTTCCTGGAAAAATATTAGCAAGCATAATGGAAATAAATGTGGGTTCAGGGAGGAAGCAAGTATACAAGATTTAATATTTACGATAAGAAAAGTAAACGAAATACTAAAAAACAGGAAACAATATATACATGTTTGTTTTATAGACTTAGAAGTCTTTTGATTGTGAATAATTATATAGAAGGTTTTGGAAAAAAGAAAGATAAATAAAAGAACTATAGAAATAATAAAAGAGGTGTATAGAATGTGGGTAGTTGAAAGCATCCTTCTATAATCCTTATAGAGGATAGGGTATTGCAGGAATTGGGAAACCCTGCTCTATGCTAGCCCCAGATTGCCTTCACATCTCCATTCCTGAGAGAAACCAGGGTCTACTATCTTAATCCTACCACCACCTTATTCTTCTCCAGATTTTAACCTTGCTGAAGGACAGCAGCTTTATCAAAATCAGGCTATGGTGTGGGAAGAATGACTTCGAAGCGGATTAGCACTGAAGAGTTGAAATCACAGCTATAGCAGCAACAATGGTTTTCACGCTGCGGTGCAGAAAGAAAATGGAATTCTTATTGCACTTGCATTATATATCCAATTCATATTAATAGCTGACGAAAAACATATAACGGTCCTCAGTCCGGGGCATCTATTAAATGAGGAGAGGGTACTAAGAATCCTCCCGTCGCTTACCATTAAGAATATTGAACTTATTACAGACAACATGGAAATATATTGCGTACCACAATATGGAATGTATGCAGTTTGTGTGTAAGAGGGATATTGGCTCATATTGAATTAGAACAGGATTGATTCAACATAGATATCTCGCATTAACTGAGGTCAGATGAATCTGGTCAAGAAACCTTTACATTTACTATTCGGGAGGGACAGATCCTGATCACTGATATTTCGAAAAATCCGTCATAGATTTCACCCCCCTTAGCCATAGAGTTATGGTGTTGAAACTGTAAACTAACCATTACCCATTAAATATAATACAAACTTAGGCCCTATATACAGTTAGAAAGGGGAAATGTCGATAATAATCAGAATTTTTAACTCCAAAATGAGTACAGGGCAGATGGAGAAGCAGTAGAGAGATATCGACTTGGAATCAGGAACTCAAGAGGTTATGGACTGTTGCAATTTTGTATAGAACATGTACTCAATCATCAACACATTCTTCAAAGGGCATCTAACAAAACCATATACTTGAAAGTCTCCTACAGATAAGAAACATAACATTATGAGAAATCAAATAGATTTCATATTAGTAAAACAAGATCATGAAAAGCTTGTTAAAAAAAGTCAAAACTTATCCTAGGGCATACATCAACAGCGACCACAACGCGTTAGTAAAAGACCAAAACAGTGATAATTGCATGAGAAAGGAAAACACATGACATTAAAATACAAGGAAAACATTATAATAGGTGGATAATTATAAATATCTGGGAACAATAATACAAAACGATGGAAAATAGATCCAGAGATAAATGGGAGAATGAAGAAAGCAGATGAGAACAACATTTTTGGGAAAAAAGCAAATCTAAAAGCAGATCAAGATAAAAATAGTGGAAAAAGTGATAGGACCAACAATAATGTACAATAATGAGACAGAGACAATGACAGACAAGACTAAAACACATGTGAATGCAATGAATATAAGATTTATAAAAACAATAGAAAATAATGCCAAAATAGAAAAAATAGGAAATGGGACATGAAAAAACATGGGCATCAAATCAATAAGGGAAAAAATAGAAGTAGGACAATGAAAGTGTGTCCTATTCATAACGAGAGAGTAATAAAAAAATATATGAGACATGAGTGAGAAAGGAAGATCAAGAAGAAAGTGGAATCAGGATGTTAGGGACGGCGCGGAAAGAATAGGGATAGAGTGAGAAGGATAAAACACAGATCCAGGATAGGAAGTTATGCAAAGAGGAATGCAGAAGAATATAAAATTGACTTCACTTAGGCCTTACACTGAAAGGCAGAAAAGCATAGGATTAAGTAACTATTGACTGCCAAAGTTATTCCATTTGGGATAACGGAACGTCTCTGTTTACATTTCAAAGCTAAAAAAATAGTTTCCTGAAATATATAGAGCGTTTTAAGCAAGCGCGAATACAGGAAATTTTTTTTTAGAATAAATATTTTGGAAGATAGGTAACTTGAACAGAATCCCCCCCCCCCTTCCCGTGGTGGAATCGTGTATCCGCGGCTGGTTTTACATTAACTCTTTTAGCGCAGATCTAAGTGAAAAATCAAACTGTTTTCAATTCATGCTTCCGAATTTCAAAAGCGAAAAAAATCTTGGAATTGAGATTTTCGATGCATTTTTTTTTTAGTTTTTCGATGGTGTAGTCAGGTTTTTGAAAATTCGGTGTTTTGACCTTCTGTATATACTATAAAATAAAATAGTTTTAAAAATATATAGTATTTACCACTGAAACTTTGTTCTGAGATTCTAAAATTTCTATTTGCTTTGCCAGTCCGGACCTGCACGCCCCATAAAGAAGAGATAGCCTTAATGCGATAATTAGCTTTACCAATAACGCTTAAGTGTTGGATTACAATATTCGAAAATGCGGTTAACATAATTTTTTATCTAGATATTTTAAGTAGCCGTATATTCTGAAAATTCCTTTGTGCATTTTATGATGAAATGGCATTTTAAAAATGACACGCTGCTTGTAAAAAGATAAGTTTTCCATTAACATTTTTTTAAAATGATTATGAAACAAAGTTTCAAATATTTATTTCTTTTTTCGTCCATTAATACAAGGTAAATACGAGGGGCATTCGATAACTGTTTTATTTAACAATGAAATAAAAAAGACAACTTTTTTGATAATTTTATTTTTTAACGTAAGTTCTCTTAACTTTTACTCATTTATGCCACTCTTTAAAAATGACTCCCTCTAAGGTGCTTTTACGAATTTCGGAATACAAAAAGTCAGTTCGATCAAATTTGGACTATAAAGCGGGAGGGATATATATATATATATATATATATATATATATATATATATATATATATATATATATATATATATATATATATATATATATATGTTATATGGTAGGTTTTCACGGATGGTGGAATGAGTGGTTTGGTTATTCCGGGTTTCAATCCGTTTGTTCAAACGTTCGTGAAAATGATTTTTTGAACGAACGGATTGAAACCTGGAATAACCAAACCATTCATATATATATATATATATATATATATATATATATATATATATATATATATATATATATATATATATATATATATATTTATTTATTTATTTTCTTGATTCTTGAACCATAGATTATATCATTTTTCCTTATTTTGTCTTTTCTTGGGTTTAGGTTCTATATTTAACCCTTTATTCAAGGAATTTTCAAAATTTTTTCCTCCTAAAAATATTTTTATATAATTAAAATACACCATATAAAAAACATATTTACAATTTCAAAAAACAAATAAGACACTTAAAAACAGCATTTAAATTTTTTAAAATATTTAATTTTACCGGTACACACCCTGACATTTTGCTACTCTATTACTAAATAACATTCAAAACTTAACATCGTCTACTGAGGATACATGGAATGCGAATGTGTTTTATTTTTTTTTATATTTTTTATATTTTACAATGCATAAAAAAAACAAATAAGGTATATGTTTAGTTTTATGTTTAAGAGGATATTCAATTTTTTGATTCTTATTTGACAGGATCGAATACTTAATATTTTTGTTTAAATTAGGCTTGTGTAAATGTGGCTCAAATTCCCCATATCTGTTCTGTCGTTAACAGTGTTTTTATCTTTTTTAATTTTAATCATTTCCTTTATCTGTAATTTTTGGTAATTCATATCTTTGTTTTTTATTATGGTACTGTTATAATCAAAAGTATGTTTTTCGTCCTGTGTGTGTTTGTTTAACGCTGTTGAGGCGTTTTTCGTATATTTATGGTTATTTAATCTGTTCTTCAGCAATTGGCTCGTTATGCCTATATATTTTTTGGGACAATTTGTGCAAGGGATCGAATATATTACATTTGATTTATTCATGAGAGTAGTTTTACTTTTTAAACTTGTGAACAGTGTATTTAATTTATTATGTGACTTGTGGCATACGCTAATATCATGCTATTTTAAAATATATTTTATTTTTTCTGACAGCTTACTAGTGTAAGGTAATGCTACATATTTTTGCTTTTTATGTTCTATGTTTTTTGTTTTTACGTTATTATAAAACTTATATGCTCGTTTATCAATTATTTTGGTGATAGTCTTTTCGTTGAAATTATTATTTATTAGTGTCTTTTTCACTTTTTGCAGTATTTTTGGTCGGAATTCCGGAGACGTTAGGGAGATAGCACGATCAGACAGACCGATTATAACACTATTTTTTTTGAGTTTTTGAATGATTAGAGAAACAGTTTAGATATCTACCTGACCAAGTTGGTTTGGTGTATCATTCAGTTAAAATTTTATTTTTTCTGCGTTTAAGTGTCATATCTAGAAAATTTATTTTATTATTATTTTCTGTTTCGGATGTGAACTGTAATTTTTCGTTGAAACTGTTAAATTCTTGGAGAATTTCATTTATTTTATTTTGTGGTATGGCTGCTATGCAATCATCGACAAAACGTTTGTACCAGTAATATTAAATAATTTTAAAAATTTAAGTGCTGTTTTTAAGTGTCTTGTTGGTTTTTTGAAATTGTAGATATGTTTTTTATGTGGTGTATTTTAATTATATAAAAATATTTTTAGGAGAAAAAAATTTTGAAAATGCCTTGAATAAAGGGCGAAACGTCAATTCTTTTGCATTTTTTGTTAAATATAGAACCCAAACCCAAGAAAAGACAAAATAAAGAAAAATGATATAATCTATGGTTCAAGAATCAATATTACGTATATATATATATATATATATATATATATATATATATATATATATATATATATATATATATATATATATATATATATATATATATATATATATATACGTAATTTTCTTAATGAAGGCCGTGAGCTTTCCAGCTAAAGATTGTAGCAGCCCTTTATGAAGTCTCAGAAAACTTGTGCGTGTTATCGTTAAATTATAACTAAACGAAACTCTGTATTGATGCTACTATTAAATAATACTGCATAGTATTTACCTTATCGCCGTCTTCGACTGTCTTTGTTGATTTCATTGACATGTACATAAGCTATATTAAAATTGAAAGTGGTTACTGCCTTTACTGGCTGTTAACTTCTAATTGTTTCAGGTAATTATCGACGGATCCAAGAGACTTTAAGGGGAGCGAGGCCATTCAGCAATGGCTGCTAAAGACTTTAGAATATGTACGTTCTGTACTGTTGAAGCAAAATGAACACTCAACAGAATAAAGACGGTAAAATCGGTAACTCTACACTAGTGTCTTTGTTAATTTCATTGCCATGCACTTGAGCTATAGTATTTTAATAATATAAAATAATATTAAATTTAGAATACTGAGAACACAGAATTTTTAACGTTTTTTTGCATACCCCCTATTTTTGGGTCTAGAATATAAATCTTTTTGTGGATACCTAATAGTTAAAAAAAAAATCATTCTCACGCGTGGAAGTCGTATTTTCCAATTTCCACCCTTATATTTTGCTACTTCTAGTAAAATACACAAACTCAATAAAATACTTGAACATTTTTTTTAACGAAATTAACATTAAAAAACCGCGGAAAAAGGTGAATTTTCAATAAAAACTAAGAAAATTTCATTTTCATTTCTATTTTAAAAGAAATAACGTTGTCACGGATACATGGTTTTTAAATTTCATGGAATGGACTACATAGTCGTTAAATTGTAATTAAAAGTGTTCATTCCAATATTATAGCATGAAATGTGACAAATAAAACTAATAATGACACTATCGGAGAAGTACCAACATAATAGTTCTTAATTTTTATTAAGGTTTTAGATAACTATATTTTGTTCAACTTAGCCAACAATATTTTCTAATAATATAGGGTGTCCGTAAAAATGTGGGAAATTTCTGCGATATGAAAAGAACACCTGAAAGGAATACTACAAGTTCATATAAACTTTTTTCGTATAGGCTTCCTCTTCGGAGATACGGGCTCCCAAATAGCTGTAATGGAATCAAGTTTTTTATACATAATTATTGAACCACCAGGTATATTTCAATTTTTTTTAAATATAATGTGTACCAGGTAAGACCCTACTGTCCAAGAAAGTGTTGTGAATTACTCACAGCTGCAGGGACGGACTAGCTGTGACACTCATGATCCCATTTTTTTTACCTCTATGATAAGAACATTTTTCACATACCTTTAACTACTGATTAAAAATTAACTACTTTTCATTCATGTCGCTAATCCTAACCGTTTTCGAAGAAACGACATTTTTATTTACATCATGTATTTGGCATATTTCGATAAAATATACATCTTTGTTCCTATCACATGTTCAACCTTCAACTTTGTGATAAAAAAATTCGTTCCAAAATTAGAGTTTACCTTTTTAGTTAAAAACCTCTAATTCTGTAAATTACCTAAGTTCGCAAAAAATGTCCGTTTTATTTTATCGGCACCAAAAACAAAGCATTGTTGTTGCAAATGTTGCTGGGTACAAAAGAAATAAATATCCTGCATGATAGAAAGAGGAGGATCTATTGCCTGGCCTCCTCGATCTCCCGACTTAACGCCGTTGTATTTTTACCTCCGGAGACATCTCAAAACCTTGGTGTATTCTACTCCGGTTGATAGTAGGGAGGAACTTCAACGAGAATCGCGTTTTATTGTGATCAAATAAGGAACAATGCTGAGTAAATGTGGAGGGTACAGCAGACCTCAATTCGTCGTGTCCGCGAGTGTATCAGACTTCACGGAGCCCATGTTTAACTCTCCTACGAAGTTTTTAACTAAGCACTTAGTTTAACTTTTTATTGAAACTATGGTGACTGGGGAAAATTCCTCTTTTTCATATTCAACCCGGCATACGTTAGGGGACTAACAGTGTAAATAAAATGACGTTTTTTCGAAAACGGTTATGATTGGCGACATGAATGAAGTACTTAATGTTTAGTCAATAGTTAAAGGTATGCAAAAAAACGTTGTCCAAAGTTCTTATTGTACATGACGTAAAAAAAATGGGGTCATTAGTGTCACAGCTAGTCCGTCTCTGCAGCTGTGAGTAATTCACAATACTTTCTTGGATAGTAATTTGAAGGGTCTTACCTGGTATAGATATTATAAAAAAAAAATAAAATATACATGGTGTTTCAATAATTATTTGTAAAAAACTTGATTCCATTGCAGCTCTTTGGATGCCCATCTCTCCGAAGAGGAGGCCTATACGAAAAAAGTTGATATGAACTTGTACTATTCATTTTACATATTTTATTCATACCCGGGAGATTTTAACATTTTTCCGGACGCTCTGTATATTATTATTCTGCTACTACTTTATTAGGTTCTATATTATTGTACAATTAAACAACATTCCATATTGTAATGGATATTACAATTATTTTTTTACTTTAATTAAAAAATGTAGCTGTCCAGCAGAGAGCATGGGCGTAAGTTAGTAAGAAAAAATCTTAGGTGACCGCTCAATAGCTTATTTTGAGGAGTAAGAGTAGTATTAAATCATGCAACTAGAAAAAAAGACCAAGAAAAGGTTATGCATCCCGCACCTAATTTTTTAAGTAGCTAAAAAACTCATTTTTATAGTATATAACCTCACATATCTCAAAATTTTGACGTAATGGACTAATTCTGACTTCGGATTCAGATTCTACGCAGCCAATTACTTCGTAAATGGTCCCCAGCTGTCAAAAAATAGAATCTTGTAGATCTGTGCTATCTTATTTTAAAAGGGGTTACTGCCTTTATTGACTGTCACCTTCTAATTTTCTCAGATACATATTCACAATTTCAAGAGACTTTAAAGACAGCGAAGGTACTGCGCAAAGGCGACTTAAGACCTTAGAATATATACGTTATGCATTGCTGATGTGAACTGAACATTCAACAGAACAAAGTCGGTAAAAGCAGTAACTTTACACTATTGCTAAAATTAATTAATCTACTTTTCTATCTTCTTTAACTGTCTTTTTCAGTTTCACTTCAGTGCAAATAAGTTATATTATTTTAAAAAGGGTCACTGCCCTTATCTACTGTTAACTTCTAATTTTCTTAGGTACTTATTCACAATAATTCCATGGGGAGCGAAGGTACTCACGCTCATTCTGGTATTCCTTCCACGTCTCTTGAAAAACAGTACAGGGTAATAATATTTAAAGAGTATTTATATGTCACCCATACCGGAGCGTGGTTTACTAACTTCGTAATAATTACTAAAGTGACATTTCTGGTTAGAATATTTAAAGATTTTTTTTCTGGGGGCAGAAAAGCCCAACTGCTGCAACCGCAAAACCGCAGAACTTAAATTTGTCATTATATTTCAAGGCTCTTCAAAGTTTTTTTGATCCTAACAGCGTATAAATCGTTGACAAGCAATGAAACGTAACGTAGCTTGTCCAAATATCGCAAAACATTGCCGACAAAATTCGATCAAAGGGCCGGCAACGATTACTGAGAACGCTCGAGCGTAGCCATGAATTATTTATCGCTTTTTATGGTTTCCATAGGATTTTATAGGTTTTTATGGGTCTAGGGGCTCGGGTCGGAACGTCACGAGTGTCATAAAATTTAGTAATAGAAATGAGCAAGGCGAAAATAAATCATATTTTTTTTTTGGATTTTTTGAATTCCCTTTTTGAATTTCTTTATTATGAGTGATACATGTGCGAAATTAATGTTTTTTCTCTGTCTTCTCAATTTTTTTCTTGCATGCAATTTTTAATATATTAACGTCGACATTTTTTACCAGTGTCAAATCTGATTTCAACTCGTTCATTATTTAGTGTTTTACAAAGTGTTTTGCAACAAAAAATAAAGTTATTGAATTGGAAGGCTCTATATATATATATATATATATATATATATATATATATATATATATATATATATATATATATATATATATACATATATATACATATACATTTATATATATATATATATATATATATATATATATATATATATATATGTTATGCCAGAAGAGACGAACATATAAACGCTGTTAAGCAAAAAACAACTTCTTCTGCTCTGGCCGAACACTAGTTAAACACAGGACATAAGATAAATTTCTCAGGAAAAAAATGCTATCGAGATGTGGAAACCTGTCCATAAGAGTTATAAGGGAAGCCATTGAAATTGCAAAGAAGCTCAACAACTTAAATAGCAGAGATGATAGCCAGCGAGTGCCTAATACTTGGAAAAATCTGCTTACAAAACATCAACCACTTAGTAACGAAACAGATTACAACTCGGCAACGTAACCCCAAATATTGGCAACAGGGCCGATGACGCGCAGCGGTTCTCGCAACCTGAATGGCCAGAACCATTCGGAAAACGAACGCGTCCGACGTACACACGGGACCAACAGCACCCGAGTCGCAGGCGCCAGTTCGCTCGTAGACGCCATACAGGGAGCTTTGAAAATGGTGAATGAGATTTCACCGAAACGTCAGCTGCCTTACAGTCCTTAGAGGGACTCAGCACATACACCGGATGCCCGAAAACCTTCGATTATATATATATATATATATATATATATATATATATATATATATATATATATATATATATATATATATATAGCTGTTTTAATATCTGTATTTTTAAAAATATTCATCAATTTGTCAGTAAGATTTTCTATATGCAGTAGTGTGTGGAAAAACTGAATTTGTCCTGTTACATTCGAAAGAGTATTAACTGGGCTGCGAAGGTATTTCAAAGATGTCTTCAGGAATATTGTATTTATATTATAAAGAATTTTTTAACAACATTATTTTGTATTTGGGTACGTTGATCAAGAATCTGGCATCA
Source organism: Diaprepes abbreviatus (assembly GCA_034092305.1). Taxonomy (NCBI): domain Eukaryota; kingdom Metazoa; phylum Arthropoda; class Insecta; order Coleoptera; family Curculionidae; genus Diaprepes; species Diaprepes abbreviatus. The sequence continues at coordinate 1,252,970 of JASJET010000047.1, read as the reverse complement.
AAATATTGAAATCCGAAATAACGAATCCAATATGGCGGCCAATAACCCTCCAAATGCATATTATTTTCTATAAAGAAGGGTACAACCTACTTCAAAGTTTGATTACGAGGGTTTAATATATCGCTGGTCACCAACCTTGTATCAGGATAACGGAATTTAAAATGGCGTATCCAATATGTCTGCCAGTAACCACCGAAAAGTACATTATGAGTATAAAGAAGGATATAACTTACCTGAATGTCCGATTTCGGGGGTTTATGACATCCCTGAAAACGAATCTCGCGCCAAAGAATCGAAATTTAAAATGGCGTGTCCAACATGGCGGCCAAGAACCTTTGAAAAGCATATCATGTCCATAAAAAAGGGTACAACCTACTTGAAAGTTCGGTTAAGGGGTTTAAATTTTAAAATGGCGTGTCCAGTATGGCCAATGTTGATAACCAAATTGTTTATTATGGCTAGAAAGAAGGGTTAAATCGAGATGAAAGTTTTTTCATATGTAGTAATGGGTTGTTTTTTGTTAGATTATTTTTGAACATTTCATTTAAGAAAAAACGAAATAATTTACCCACGAATGAACTAATATTTCGGTGATCAATCGCCATATTGGATACGTTATTTTAAATTTCGATATTCTGATGCAAGATTTGTAATCAGCGATGTCATAAACCTCTGTAACCGAATTTTCAAGTAGGTTGACCTTTCTTTATAGCCATAATATGCATTTGGAGATTATTGGCTGCTATATTGGATACGCCATTTTAAATTTCGATATTCTGATGCGAGATTCGCAATCAGCGATGTCATAAATCTCCGTAACAGAATTTTCAAGAAGGTTGTAACCTTTTTTTATAGCCATAATATGCTTATTTGGGGGTTATTGGCTGCAATATTAGATCCGTTATTTTGAATTTCGATATTCTGATGCCAGATTTGTGATCAGTGCATCCAAATACTACGAACTGCGCCATGTTGAATCCGAGATTTTGATTTTTCCAAAAAAGTCACGGTTTTAATGAAGCTACATAAATATAGCTTCAAAATAATCCCACATAGAACTCTCTACGTTGTGTCAAATTTTTGACAGGGGGGATGATCGATTTGGCAGTATATATATATATATATATATATATATATATATATATATATATATATATATATATATATATATATATATATATATAAAAGATCACGTACATATCACTATAAGTAGAAATGAGAAAATGAATGAAAATATTTTGTTACCTTAGATCAAAGAACACATTAAAAATTGACAACGTTGTATAAACGAAAAAAAAACGTTAAGAAAAGTGTAATATGATTTTTTTTTGCTGCTGTGTAGCCTGTATATTTATCTACGATCTGCTTAGGAGCACATTCCGATTTTAATTATAACCAACAATCGTTGACAATGTTACCAGTCAAAATATTAACAATTAATTTTACTAATTTTACTATTCATAAATTTTTCGAAGGAACTTAATTAATGGATCAAATCTAAGGTCAACAGCTCTTTCTTCGTGAACTCGGAATTACATCATTCGGCGAGATACAGTGAATGATTTTTAAGTAACAATGGATAATCGTGCAGAACTGGGTTAAGTTTATAAAAGCCCATTAAGGCCAAGTTTTAGCATTAAAAATACTACCGCAGATCCGTGTTGGGAACCTATTTTATTATTAGGGTGTGTGGTTGCAAGGACTTTTTTAACTAGCTTGCTACTGGTTACCTAAATGGGTTTATGTTGGAATTTTCCATGTGATAAATTACATTAGTCAACAAAAACAAAAAAAAATACGACTGATGTTATAATGGCTGTCCGTGGGAGTTTAAAACATCCTGATTGCGATTTTACAACGAAAATTTTCCACCACGTATAAATTTTGAGTTATAGAATGTATCAGTTATTTTTATTTAATACAAATATTTTTATGTAATAATAATAATGTATATTAACGGACCAGCCATTTTACAAATAATTAATATTACATAAAAAACCTTAAAATTACTTAAAATAAAACAAATCAATATGCACACCACCAACGTCAACCAGTATTGGTGAGGTTATAATAAAATTAAATTAAAAATAAAACTATATAAAATTACTTAAGCCTTAACACAATTTTTAAAATACTGATGAGAATGCTAAAATAGATATTCTTTGACCTTTCCCTTGAAAGACCACAACCATCAAGAAAGAAATCGATGTCAGTCTCCCTAGCCACTTTGTTAGCGTTAATGCAACTATCTAGTGGCAGCCGACGAAACACCGTAATTTGTTCTATGGAACGGAACATGAAACAGATCACCGCCACGCAGAACTCTCAGCGGAACATGTAAAGAGATTGCATTCAGTAATTCAGAACAATCCAAAATGGCAATTTATTACCTTAAACATTGTACAAATATCAATAAAGCTTCTTCTATTCTGTAATGAGTCTGGAAGTCTTAGGAGTTGCAATATCTCGTCGTAAACAATATCCTCTCTCAAAATACCCAACCTATAGGCTACAAACCTCAGAAACTTTCCCTGAACTTTTTCAATTTGATCAATATAAGTTTTGTAATATGGGGACCAAATGGGACAAGCATACTCGAGAATTGATCATATATATCTTCAATATAACACTCTAAAACACTCGACATTAAAAAATCAGTCAGTGATCTCTTAATGAAGCCTAACAGTTTCAAAGCTTTGTTAGTTACGTAATTAACATGATAGTTAAAATTCAAATCTTTATCAAAGAATACTTCAAGATCCTTTATGAAATTCATATGCTCCAAAAGACTGTCATATTGTATAAAATTTTTCTTCCTGTAGAACTTCATTACTTTACTCTTATCCGTATTCAGCTCCATACCATTCATTCTGCACCATTCTCCTTAGATCCTCTTGCAATTCCTCGCAGTCACTTAACTTTAAACACTATAAATTTTAAGATCATCAGCATATAATAAAAACTTACAATCAATAACAAAATTACCTATGTCATTAATATACAAATTAAAGAGGAGTGGAGCTAGATGGGAACCCTGTGGCACACCTGATGTGACCACAACCGCATCAGAAGTGTAACCATTAATCTTAACTATTTGTCTTCGATTTGACAGATAACTTTGGAACCAACATAATAGACTTCCAGAAATACCATACTGTTGTAATTTATGTATTTGTAGACTATGGTTAACGCGGTCAAATGCCTTTGAGAAATCTGTGTGTATAGAATCCACCTGACACACTCCGTCCAAAGCCCCTACCAGATTTTACCAGATATATCTTAACTATTTGTCTTCGATTTGACATATAACTTTGGAACCTACTTAATAGACTTCCAGAAATACCATACTGTTGTAATTTATGTATTAGTGGACTATGGTTAACGCGATCGAATGCCTTTGAGAAATCTGTGTGTATAGAATCCACCTGACACACACCGTCCAAAGCCCCTACCAGATATTGCTCATAGACAAGCAAGTTAGATACCGTCGAACGCCCCTCCACAAAACCATGCTGGAACTCAGCTATAACATTCCGGAAATAAGGCTTAATCTTGGAGTCAATTATTGATTCAAAAATTTTGGCAAGCAATGATGTTTTACTAATAGCACGATAATTAATCACTAAATATTTATCTCCATTCTTGAAAATTGGTGTGACATATGATAGTTTTTAAATATTTGAATGTTTACCACTGGAAACAGAAAGATTAAATAAGAGCTCCAAAATATGCGCAAGAACACAACAACACTTCTTCAAAAATACCACTGAGACCTGATCCGGACCAACAGAGAGATGGTTATCCAGATTATTTATCGCATTATAAACATCCATAGCATCAATGTCACCACTTTCAATTTCAACACACTTAATGTTTTCCATATTATAACTATCACATTCTTTATCACAGTATTCCAGGCTAGAGATATTAGCTTATTTTTTATTAATTTTGTAAAATTTTCACTGTTTATTTCACCTTCATAATCCAAAGTCAAAGATCAGGAGACCAACAAGAAACTTGCTCTTTGACCAATTCCTTTCGCAGAGCCAGATGAACAACAATAATAAATCGTTTACCGTCCTATCCTTGAGGTTTGCGTACACTTTTTATTTTGTTATCCTGCAAAGAAAATATGTTGTTGCTCTTAGAATAAATCCAAATTCTCTTGGATAAGAACTATTGAGATTTTTCCTATACTTTTGAAAAAAACGAGCTCTTGTGGAAGCAACCCATGCTATTTCTGTTAATGCTCTTGTGTTGCCTTCCCTTTTGTAGGTGATTCCCATCTTTTTAAGCAGAAGACGTGAGAACCAAAATTTTGCCGCTGGGAAATAACTTCATGGATAAAATTCTCGATTTAGCGCTAAACAACTCGAAAAAAAGTTTTAAAAATCTGAATGCAAATACAGGTTTAAGTCACCAATTATCTTTTTATTAAATCATTTTGATCGTAAATTAAAATTCAATATTTTTGTATGTTTATATTCATTGTATAAAGAGCTTGTTTTAAACAAAGTTTTTAAAATTATGTGTCTTAATAGCGTGTTTTTATGACATAATACATAGTCCAAATTATATCAGTTGGATAAGAAATTAAAAAAAAAAACAACTTCTTGTAGTTGAATATTATACGACTCACTCTGTTCAATATACGTGGGCTTTTTATAGGTTATTATACCGCCTAATACGTTTCACATGAATAAAAAGCTGACTGAATCTGCAACCCGACTCCCGCATTCATTCTGTACTCCAGACTTAATGGCTTTTCTCGTAAAAAAGAACACGGCTCTAAAACTGGCTATAATAATAAAATAAAAGGATGTTAGCAACAGCGAAATATTTTTTGGATATTATCTATACAAGGTGAACTAACATTCTATACATATATACACTATTGGACACAATCTGTAACGCGAGAAGTCGCTATGCCGCTGGCGATGCGAGTACATTCTTGAATGAGCCGGCAACTTCTACTTCGCAGAACTAAGGCTTTTTCTGAACGTGCAGGAAAGAAGGAAGTGAAGAGTCGAACTAAATTATACGATGAGCTTAAGAACCTCGACTGATTTCAAAAAGATAAATCAGTTAATAGTTAATGCAAAAATATTAGTAGTGTAAATTAGTTTTATGATTTCTTCTTGTTTAAATAAATTACAACAAATATCCGCACGTGCCCACGTCGAACGTGAAAGTAAACAATTATTGCTCCGTAAATATATTGTTACCGACGACTAGAAGAAACTTATTGGTACGTCCTCCTGGATAGATCTCAACTTTTATGTTCTGGATTTATATAGGAAATTCTATAGGTATATAAAAAGTGATAGGATAAGAGTTTTAAGGGGGTTGTATAGTTGTATTTGAATAGTGAAGATATTCAGTAGTAGTAATAAGATATTTGTATTACTATAAGTGCTGGAAGTATTAGTGAAAGGTGTTGTGTTTTTCTGTGTGAACCTAGTGATCGATTTTAAAGTGATAAAATCTTGTCAGAGGTGTGAGGATTATCACCGGGTTTCCATAAATTTGTATTGAGAATTAGAAGAAATAGAGAAAAACGGATTACACTGTTGGATTTGTTATCAAGTAAGAAAATAAGATTAATTTTCGATAAAGTTCTAGAACGTTCTATTTTTAAACTCAAAAAGATATCGAAAAATAAACTTCACCGTCGGATTTGTCATTAATAAACAAGCTTAGAATCGAATTTTCAACAAAGTTCTAGAACGTTCTTTTCGAAAACTAAAAAAGATGGCGAGAAACGGACTTCACTATCGAATTTTTCATCTATAAAGAAAGCTTAGAACTGCATTTTCGACAAAGTTCTAGGACATTGTATTTGAAAACCAGAAGAGATAGCGAAAAACGGACTTCACATTCGGATTTGTCATTAAGAAATAAGCCTAAAATTTAATTTTCGATAAAGTCCTAGCAAATTCTATTTGGAAACTAAAATAGATAGCGAAAAACAGACTTCAATTTTAAATTTGTCATTAAGAAAGAAGCCTAGAACCAAATTTTTCTACAACATTCTAAAAGATTCTATGGTAAATACTAGACAGCAAACAGCCGAAATGGAGCAAACAAATAAAACATTGGGTCATTTTATGGAATATATAGAACAAAGTCGCTTTAAGGACATGCAAGAAGAAGAAAAAGAACTCTGCCAAAAAGAAAAACAAAAAGAAGAAGAATGTCTTCAAAAAGAAGAAGAAGAAGAATGTCGTTAAAAAAAGAAGTGTTAAAAATGAAGATAAAGTTTTCAAATGGATACAAGAGGTCCTTATACAAGGGTTACAAAAAGTCGATCAAATTGTATAAACGCAAAAATTTAAGGAAGAGATAGGCGAAGAGTGAAAAGACATAGGAGAAGTGCGACAAGAAATGAAAGAAATCGTAGATTGGATAGAATCAAAGGTACACCAGGAAGTAAAATTTAAAATAAAGGACCTTCAGAGAGAAGTCAATAAAGAAGCATGGCCATTCTGATAAAGTAATAACCACCAACTTACGATGGTCAAACATCTTGATAATGTACAAATGACAATTTGAAGTTGCCCTTAGTGGAAATAACTGGAATTATGAGGAGGTAGCTACTACATTAGTAATTGCACTTCGTAGATCTGCACTGGGGTTATATCAATCACAGCTCAAATCAAGACACAAGAGAAATGGAGAAAGTTTGGAAGAAGCTACGGAAGAATCCAGTATTTTATTGATGGAATCAGAGATCAGGAAATATAGAGTATGTTCCGTATAAGCAAGTTTAATTATGGCAGTGAAGCAGTGGATAGGGCTTTGGAAATAGAAGCAGCTTATAATGTATCAATGCAAACTTGGCAGTCTTGCAGTAAGGTGACAGAGTTTGGTTATGGAATCCATAGAAAAAGAAGAGCAAATCATCAAAGTTCATGCCATCATAGGAAGTACTATATACCGTTCTGAAAAGAATAAATGAAATCCCAAGTGTAAAATAAAAATACTAAATCTCAACAGACTGAAGCCATACCACGGAGATATCTAAGCTGATTGGGAAGATCAGAATTAGGAGGGGGACAGTTTTACGGATGACTAGGAGAAACTTATTGGTATACCCTCGTATAAAAATATCTCAACTTTTATGTTCTGGATTTATATAGGAAATTCTATACGTATATAAATAGTAATAGGATAGGAGTTTTAAGGGGGTTTTATAGTTGTATTTGACTAGTGAAGATATTGAGTAGTAGTAATAGGACAGTTGTGATTTCGATGTGTTAATATAAGTGTTGGAAGTCTTAGTGAAAGGTATTGTGTTTTTTCTGCAAACCCAGGGAGTGATTGTAAAGAGACAAAAGCGTAATAATATGATGGATCTTTGGTTAAAAACGGGTAATTTTGTCAAGTTTAGCGGAAAGCTGGACGAGGAATCAATTACTTCTACTTCAGTTCCGCCAGACTAAAAGCAATGAAAAAATAGGTGAACAGAGTGTGGAACAAGGAAAAAAGCGAAAATATGACAGTGAAAATATCCAGCCAGAATTAAGAATTGCTGTTTAAGAAGAATGGAAGCGAATTTCGCAAGAAATCATCGAAGATATTTTGTACAACATGAATAGAATAATGTATGTTATCGCTAGAGATAGAGCAGGAAATACTAAGTACTAAATTCTAATTATGTTGCTTTATATTGTTGTTATTGTTACTCTATCTAATTTTATGTTATTACCAAAATCCGACTATTTCATTATTTTCTCAGAACGACACCAAATAAAATCAGAATGAGACGGGTTTGAGATTTTAGCTTCTTTCGTGACTGTGCTACTTAATTTGTACAAACTTTTTGTTTGATCTTGTTGAACATAACTTTACAAATATCGAGACAAATTAGCTCTGTTGTATGTGTTACGAGGAGTTACGTGATATAATCAGAAGTGATTCATGTACATTATAACAAAAAATTCTGATATCATATGTCTTTTGTCACATGTCAAACAATGGGGCAGAATACACAAAATTTGTTGCTTATCCGCCTTGTATATCCAGACGATGACCATAGCAAATCATGGGAACCAGGCTAAACCTACCTTGAATTAAGTGGGCGATTACGTAGACCCATTATAATATATATAGACTCTCGAGTGTAACTTACTATACAGAGAGTTTTTTATGGTCGGGCCTCCGATTTCGCACGGAATCGAACGCCCGCAGCGAAAATAATTTCTATATTAAATGGTTCTCGGTTCACAACAATAATAAGCACCATAATAAGATCAATGGTATTTGGTTTGGGTATTTTTTAATTAAAGATGAGAATTCATACGTCATATGGTATAGTAAATATAACGAAATTAAAAAAAGTATAGTGGTATTATTGTTAGAAGCAATTGCGTTTTAGATATTTATATTAAATATATTATTAAACCCAGCTCCCCTAAACTAAACATAGTTTATAATTTCTTATATATAGACCGTTTTTAATATATATATATATATATATATATATATATATATATATATATATATATATATATATATATATACATATTCCAGACCACATCAAAAAATTTAAATACAGAAAAGACCGAAACGATGGTAATTTCAAAAGATCCTGTCAGATGCAAATTGGTGGTGAAGAACCATCCTATCAGACAAATCATGTCTTGCAGATACTTGGGAGTTGATGTATCAAGCAATAAAAATATATACCAGGAAGTCAGAACACAGGCTAACAAGGCCTCAACGATATCAGGATGCCTGAGGGACATAATCTGGAAAAATAAGTATATGTCCACAGAGAGCAAAGTACGCATCTACAGAACTGTGATAAGACCAGTACTAACTTATGCATCGGAAACTCGAGCCAAAACATCTAAAACAAAAAGTATGCTACGAAGTGAAAACGTTAAGAACAATCAAAGGAGTAACCCTAAGAGATCAAATAAGAAGTTCTGAAATAAGGGAAGAGCTCAAGGTGCCGGATGTGGTATGGTTCATAAGGTTAAGGCGCAGATATTGGAGGGACCATGTGGACAGAATGGGGACGATCGATGGGGAAAATGGGCTAAGAGCGAGATACCAAACACTAGAAGACCCACTGGTCGACCTCCAAAACGATGACATGAATGTTGGACATCAACATCACGGGAGGCTTAATAGAAGAAGAAGATATATATCTATCTATATATATATATATATATATATATATATATATATATATATATATATATATATATATATATATATATATATATATTCTCTAATCAAGAACTAGAGAGAGTAATAAAACTGTCACCGCAACCTCCGAAGTATCTGCTCTAGTGCCACAGGACTGTCATAAATCTAAACTTAAATACTATAAGCTTTTATAAATTTATTGCAATATAAAAATTGCTCATAGTTCAGTTTAATTTCTGTCCGTGAGCAGAGTACACCTTACAGTGTGTCTTTAGTGATTTATCTTGTTTGTGCTTGTTTTTATATGTTATTTGAGATTAGTGAAATACCCATAAGATATAAATACATTTTATTATGAGAAGCAGATCCCAACCGTCAACAAAATCGTAACTAAATTCGATGAATCTGAAATTAAAAGAAATGGGCCCTGGAAATTGCTCAGAGAACTTAATTTTTTCTGGAAAAATCAGATAGGAAATCTGTTCCCACAAATTGCCCGAAAATTGTCTATTAGAAAAGGAAATATCTCCGAACAATTAAACAACATCGCGAAGATGGAAAACATATTTATTTTTTAGATGAAACATGGTCGAATGAAGGACATACTGTTCTGAAAGTATGGCAAGATAAAAATGTTCAGACCAACAGGCCTCATTGGAAGGTTAGTCTACCGAACTAAAACAATCTACAGGAAAAGGCCGCAGGCTCAAAATTACCCCCATATGTAGTTCCAAAGATTTTGTTAAGCGAGATCTAAAAGCTTTTCTGTCTAGCAGGACCAAAAATTATCACGAGAATGTAACCAGGGATGTCTTCGAGAAGTATTTTTAACAAATGCTGGATTTTATACCAATGGGATCATTAATAGTTATGGATAACGCCCCGTACCACTCGCGTAAAAGAGAAAGACTCCCAGAAAATGCATGGAAAAAAGATGAGATAAAACAATGGGTGCTTTACAATAATTTAGGTCATTTAGTTACAATTGACATATTCAAAAGAGAGCTTTTAGGCATAGAAAACGTGCATAAAGATAGGTACAATAAATATATCATTGATGAAATTGCCCCATCAATTGAATTATCTGTTGTTCGTCTTCCAGCGTACCACGTGAGCTGAACTCAATTGGGCTGATATGGGCTCAAGTAAAAGATCAAGTTGCTAGAAATAACACAAGTTACAGAATTAGTGATTTAACTGAACTTCTGAAAGATTCTTTGAATAAAGTTACTGTGGAATATTGAAAAAAATGTGTGAACCATATGATAAAAGAAGAAAACAAAATGTGGAAACTTCAAAAACCAAATATAATTAATTTGGGCGAAGACATTTTGCAAAGAAAAATAGGGTCAAAAATAATGATTTATTACTCTCTCTAGTTCTTGAATAGAGTATATATATATATATATATATATATATATATATATATATATATATATATATATATATATATATATATATATATATAGTAACGCTGAATCACGGGCTGTTGCTCCTCGATGGTCATCCTGTGTTCTAATCTCGTACTAATCCCTAAAGTTACCTAATACAATCGTAAGCGAAACGTCGGATAATAATTCCAATTTGACACGGTCTAAACCCAAGAACCATCATTTTCAACTTGACCAAAACCGTGAAGGCTTTCATTCTTTAAGACTGACAGGTTATTATTTCAAAGGTTACTGTCTTTACCGCCTGTTCAGTTCTAATTACATTTTAATTTTTGAGCCTTTACAAATTTCGAATACGAAATAATCAAACTTAACCTTGTGTTTCGCAAATGTATTGTTAAATCAAAGATATGTAATAACTTATAGTTAGGGGAAAGAAGTTATGGGGTTAATAATAATATTACTATACCAAATTTACCAAAATACGTTTAGGGCTGCAACATACGTTCATTGATTGAATTCGACTTCCTAATATGGATAATTTATTTTCAAGAGTATTAAAAAGATACCCTGTGTGAAAATATGCTTATCTTAAATTAAATAACTTACCGAAAAACTTCGATATCTGCTGGTGTAATTTTCTTTACTGCTACCAGGTATTTTGAGGGTGCGTACAATCAGGAAATAGATTAAGGAAACGGGAGAAAAGGAATTTAGGGAAAAACCTTTCGTCTGGAAGCCCACCGTATACACCTTTCCGATAAAAACCGTACGAAAAAGCCCGAGAATTTTTAACTTTTTAAATTTGCATACCGTTATGCTATTTATCCGTTCTGACCATTTTCAGAGACTCCCTTTTTTTTCTGATCTTATTTTCTTAATCCTAAAAAAGGCGAGGTTGCCGATAATTACAAATATCTTTTCTTAGCAAACTTGCTCAAACGTAATATATTTTTTGAATCGTCTAACTAGAATGCAGTTCTAGAGAATAAACACATTCGTTTTGGAGCAGAAATTCAATTCGAAAAATGAACGTAGGTTAAGAATTAATATTGATCTGTTTTCTTAGAAACAGCTTGAGCTTCAGAATAAAGGGAGTAATACAAAGAATAAATGTTATCTACAATTTCAAATAGGTAAATTAAAATTTTTTGATGTCTTTGTTCCTTTTGCCTCCCCTTATTTATACTACCCTTATGTCTAAAATGCATACGTAATATATTAATTCTGTACTGGTATTCTTAAGCTTTATATTTAATCATGTATTCGAACGTTTTTACAAACACTAAGTGAAAGTGGGTACTGGGTATTACACACGTTCCTACGCACAATACCCACAATAAAAAAAAATCCATAAAATTCGTTCTCAATCTGTACGATAAATCATAGGCCGATACAGTAACGTGGCACCATAAAGCATTCTATGGCGTTATAGCGTACATGAACAAGGTAACATAAAAAGATACTAATACATTTAGGAGATATAGACAAGTGGCGCAATCAGAATCATTCTCTTTCAATGATAAACTTGTTTAGTTGGTAATGGATGTTATTATTTAATGCCGAGATTGTTTGTTATAACGAAAATAAATTAGGTTTATAGTTCGTAACGATTATTTCGTAGCTTAGACCTACTTATTTGTTTATTCAATGAAGCTTTAATTGGAGTATTTACTGATAGTTTTAGATAATTCAGTTGATCTATGTGTATGAGCTTTTTCTAAAAATCATTTAGTTATTTGTGGTGTTAGTGCTAAAAGCAACATCATCCTGTTCACACTGTACCAGGTATCCCATAAGTAATGGTACACAGTAGATTCCTGGCATAAAAATGTTGCTGTTTAGCTAAATTTATTTATAAAGTTCATGGTTATCATGGTTGTCAAAATACCTCAAATATTTGAACAAAATGTGGTGTTGTAGGAGGCGACACCTACAATATTGTGCGTACCATTAATATCGTAAGTGTTTTTAATAGAAAAAAATATCCTTTTTTTGCCTGAGGTACACACTGGAACAATTTTTTTGGAAGTTTTTGGTTATCCATTCTTTATAGATGCCCAAATCACTTTAGTCATTATCGTTTCATTCTATCCAATACTGTTGTGATATGTGCCTAACCAACCACATAGAGTTTAAATTGCTAACTATCTTTTTACTTTCTTCTATTTTTCTCTGAACTTCGGCTATTGTTTTCCCTTCAATAGTTGTTTTTGTACCCAAATATTTATATTTTCCTACTTGTTTGACACTAGCATCGTCTTCCATTGTAATATCAAATTCAGCAGCAATATTTATTTCTAAATAATCGGTTTTGCTGAGGTTAATATTTACGCTCAGTTCTTGTAGTTTTTTCCGGCCGATGCAGCACAAGCTCCAGATTAAAAGCATCCTAGGAGAAAACTGCCTGGTTGTTTACCAAATTGTTTTATTTTTATTGATGTTCAATCAGAGAAGAGGAAACAATGAACAACCTCATCTAAGTTCTTTGGACCTGTAAATGGCTTCTAATATATTTCTCGGTTTGATATGTTACCTTTAGAGAATTCTATAATGTCATTTATGAGTGTAGGGTGACTCGGAAACTGCTTCATCCCCTCACCACTTTGTGAGGAATTGTGAGATCTTTTCTAGGTCAGTTTAAGCAATGTGTATTTTCACATTTAGAAGCAATTGGATTAAAATGGTTATAAAAAAAATTAGGAGTATTTAATCAGGTATAAGCTTAAAATATTTGTGATTGACGTACTTTAAAAGAAGGCTTAGTAGGTTTGCCAAAATCAAAATGGCGGATACAAAATGGCCACCAGATTGTTTAAGATCATCAGAGAGAATAAAAAAATCAAGACTCTGAATTACTTTTTTGACTTAAATTAGCAGTATACAGTGGGAATTAATTAGTATTTCATTGAACAGTTCGAATTGAGATGGCAGGTTTGACAAAATAAAAATGGATAGATGCAAAATTCCACCGGATTGCTTCAGATCATCAGAAAATGAAAAAATCAGGACTCTGAATTATATTTTTGACGTGTAACAGAACTATTTCAAGTTAAATTATCCATATTTTATTTTACAGTTCAAATTAAAGTAACAAGTAAGTCAAGTTCAAAATGTTGACCCCAAAATGGTGGCTCAGACCTATATCCGTTTACGAAAAAAACAATCGGGAAGCAAGAAATAGTACTCTAGTATATTAAAAATGATAAGTGAAGCTGGTTCTTGTTCTCAGATTTTCAATTTGTTGCTAAAATCTGAAAAATTCAAAATGGTGTACCCAAAATGGTGGTTTAAGCCATATTCACGCAATAGATACTTCAAAAGCTTCGTAAGCATATCGAAAACCCTTATTTCTAAGTTTTCAAGATGATTTATCACCATTTTAATGTTAGTTTTCGGAAATTCATGATGGAGGACTCAATATGGCCGCTCGGACATCCTATTTGTAGATGAAAATCACTGAAAATACCATATTAAATAACGGCTAGTTCCACATTCACGTATCAAGAACTGCAAAATAATAAAAATGTTAAACATTTTAGATTTACTGACATAATTTAATTGATTTCCTAGTGAAATTATAATTTTGAATCATATTTCGAATATAGAATAACTTTCCCAAAGTCGTAAATTTTTTCCCAGCTAAGGGGGCCCAGTGACTACTTCATAATGATACAAAGCGTCAATTCTTGACATTTTGTTAATAATCTAAGTTCAGAATCTTGTATTTCTAATACAAAACCAACTAATACCACCTAATTCAGTCGAAATAACAACAAAATGTATAAATTCAATATTTTAAGTTAATGCAATATTAGAATAAATCTATATTATATCCTTTAAAACAAATTCATTATCAGGGACTTCATATATCTGGAACCTTTATATAATTCACAACACGGATTTATTATCAAATATAGCATCTCTCAGATTCCTGTATCACTGTTACACACTTGAAATCATTATTTTGGGTTTTCGATATGCTTATGAAGCTTTTGCAGTTTTTAGTGCGTGAATGAGGCATAAGACGCCATTTTAGGGGCGCCATTTTGGATTTTTTTTTGATATTAACAAGAAATTCAAAATATGAAAATAAGAACCAGTTTAATTCATGTTTTTTGATAATGGGGTCTGAGTCGTCATTTTGTGATCGCTATTTTGAACTTGTCAAAGCTATCTCTTTAATTTGAACTGTAGAAAAAAAAATACGGATAATTTAACGCGAAATAGTACTGTTAAATGTCAAAAATGTAATTCGGAGTCTTGATTTTTTCATTTTCTGTTGATTTGAATCTGCCATCTCAATTCGAATTACTGGATGAAATACTAATGAATCCTAATCATATACTGATAGTTTTTTATAACTATTTTAATCCAATTGCTTACTTTTTTGCTCACTTGCAGCCTTCATATTAGTTCCGCCATACTGAATTTTTTCAAGAGGTCAGGTTTTTTCCAAAAGTTCATTTCAAGACGACTCTTTTGAGCCCTCATAAATACTTAACATTGCAATAAACTTTGGGTCAAGTTATCATCCGTTATGAAAAATAACTCCTCGGATAGAGGGTGTATTATGCTGCAGGATCGAACTACGGTGTACCTGGAGATTTGTATCCTTCCACTACTAACTTAAACAAAGTGAGGCGTCTCTATCCTCTTTATCCCATTGAAAGTATTGTACAAAGTATATCTTTGTTAAACTGTACAGTTATGGTAATTTTTAAGCACAAAACCTTTTAAAATTAAGTCCACAAAATAATTATAGCTTTTAAATAGATTTCAAAATCCTTTAAAGACTACAGCTATGTCGTGTGTATAATGACCAATTTATCTAGCCAATCACCGCGTGGGCACCGAGATCTTTTGTTTGACCGTACTACGGTGTTTCATTATAAAAATGTTTAGATTTTTTTACTAATTTAACTATCTCTTTGAGTAGGCAAATAATTCTTTTATTGAGCGTGAGAACCTTCACGAAGAACTTCTAGAAATAATAAAACTATTGTCCTTAATCTTTTAATAGACATCGGTTGTTCAGAGAACTGTCCAATTAACTAATGTAAATTTTGGTAAAAGTTTTTGTTCTGCAGTGAAAAGTATGATTTAAATAATCTTTGCTTCACTGTGCAAGTTGGAAGACAAAATATTTATTCATATATAGTATAGTACAGGTATTTATATATATATATATATATATATATATATATATATATATATATATATATATATATATATCAAGAATTTTTAAAAATTTTCAAAATGTATTGCCAAAATTTTATCAAAGATACTTAATGTTTGTTTGTTGGGCGCCAGGTAAAAAATAATTATAAGAAATTACAATTATTTCTTACTAATTTTGAAAATATTTAAATTTTCAAATTTTTTTGATATTCAAAATGTTTTACAGATATATATATATATATATATATATATATATATATATATATATATATATATATATATATATATATGTGTTTCTACCCGTTAATTTGATCCTCTTCTCAGGTGAGTTCAGATTTTTTAAAGATCACACTCAGATAATGAATACACAAACAGATTAAAACACAATATAAATATTTTATTTAACAATTAATAAGTGTGGCACAATTTTCAACAATTTTGGATGAAATTATAAGAACAATACTATAAAATTTCATGCAACTATGCTTCTTATCAATTTTGTCATATATTTATTTGAATTTGCCATGCATTATCCCTTTTTTAACAACCTGTATCACTCCTTGGCAACGTTTAATTATTTTAATTTTGCAACTTTCACTAGATGGCGTTACTACTATTTAATTTGTAAAACGTAGTTAATTTCTCAAAATTTGGTTTATTTTTAAAAATTTTCGTTTGCCGTCACGTGATATAAGTGACTAATTATTATTATAGCGATACCTACTATTGATGATTAATGTTATTTATATATATTATTAGGTTAGTATAACAAGCTATCATTCATTAATATAATTTTTTTTAATCTTGTGAAAACCTAGTCTATTATTGATGCTAGTTTTTATTTATTTTCTACAAACAACTAAAAGCATTCACCTGCGTGGACTATTATAAATACCTTGGTGTTGTTTTCTGTACCTTGGTTTTATTTTCTATACCTTGGTTTTGTCTGTATCTTGGTCCAATTTCATAAACACAAATTCCAGTATAATGATTTACTCGTTTTCTTCTTCAAAAATCTTTTAAATATCCCAATATAATTTGTATTGGTTCCTGTCAAGTGAGGAAACTAACAAATATTTTTTCCATAAAAAGAACTCGAACAAATATTTTCTTCTAGAAGAATATATCACTTAATTTTCTTGTATTTTCCAAAAGCCTCATTTCCATACTTGTTGTTATTTGAGAGTTGATTATTTTATTCGTAGGACAAACTTTGATACTTTTATTTAATTTTATTAAATACTGAACTTGTTTTACTTTTCAAAACAAACACATAATCTCAATTAAAAATAAAGCAAAACAAAATATTTTACTGTTGTTTTAATGACGTAGGTAAACAAATGAATATTTGAGGTTATGGTAAAATTTCGCGAGCTCTCAAGACGCGATGCTTTTAGCAACAGGATTATTTCAACTCTGACGAAATTTCTACGCTTCGGCTATTTAAAAGAATCCGAAACATCTGAATCGTCTCCAACCTGATTGGTCAGATTTATGACATCAGTTAACTTAATAAATATTACCAACTTGAGAAATTGCGATTTATGACAGCTTTTTAATTTGATCAATTTTTTACTGGAATTTTACATGTTTTGATGAATATATGAATTATGAACTTGCCCAAAATAAACTTAAGAGCTTTTTCGGCACTTTGATATACATTAGAGTCATTTTGGCATACTATTTATATATTAAAATTGATGAAAATAAACGGCTTGCACATAGAAATTTATGACTATTTGACTATATTTTTGTTCGAAAAAACTCTTAAATGTTTATTATTGCCTCGGATATTATTATCTATGTATTAAATAACATTTTCTGGACATTTAAATCCTAGATTTGCTTACTAAAAACTTAAATCTATCTTATAATCTTTAATAAATCTGTCTTATATTTTTCAGAAATATACCATACATGGTTTCAATTTTCCCATATTTTGTTTAATAAACCTTAAAACTATTACATTCTTGTTTCAAATTGAACATTAATGAATGTTTTCACTTATCACAGTGTTTTATTTTCTCAATATCCGCACTGATAGTAAACTTCACGCACTTTTAGTGTCAATGTGATTGTTTATTTTAAAACCAATATATATGAGTAACACTGGATTCTTAGTTTTTCTAATGCATTCACTCACTTATACAAATTAAAAATATATTAATTTACAATAATGTTTCCTCTTTCTTGTTCAATATATTTAACACAGTTTTTTATTGAACTTATCTCTAAAGAGGAAACTAAGTCAAGACTTTGCTAAAACAAACAGTTCGAAAATTATCTGCTTAAACCAGCTTTTTGGTAGCTATTGAGTTATTCTTAAAACTATTCCTAATTATCTATTCTATATCTTAAACAAAATACCTTAAACTATACTTAATTCTATTTGATATTTTAATCTGCACTGTGGATATTAATTTATTATGCATCAATGTTTGATTTTAACCTTTTATCTTGTAATCTCATAACCAATATTGGGTTTTTATCATTTATCTATACAATATATATATATATATATATATATATATATATATATATATATATATATATATATATATATACATTATATTATATATAATATGAGAAAGAAAAAAGTATTCGGAAAAGTTTAAAGTAAAAATAATTAAAAAAATGTTTTTAGAAAAAATTAGGTGGTATCATGGCACTGTCGTAATTAATTGATTATCAGCAGTCATGGTAAATTCATGCTCACGTGATAAGATGCAACTTTCTTATTGCATAGCGCAATCCTTCGACACCTTTTATCTGTCCACTACTGGACAAAATTCCCCTCTCCTTTCTCGATCATTTCTTTATACTTTTTTAGCTATCTGAAACGAGCTCCTTTCTATACTCTTTCTTATATCATCCTGCGATGACACTACCACAAAATTTTTTACAAAATACTAACGTTACTAGGCAACGCACTGTCATTTATTTTGCTCATGTTTATGTAGATATTTTTCTATTAATCTCACGTCAGTTGTTTCGTATCTAGGAAAAATGAAGCTTCCGGAATATTTATTTCAAATGTAATATAAAAATTCATCTAAAACATGTTTTATTCATTTATTTCTTAACTCGAAGAAGAAGCTCTGAATTTCTTTGAATATTCAAAAACAGTTGTCTACTCCACTAAAATTGATTTATACAATTTAACGTTTAACATACCCGCATTATTCTGCCAGTCAAAAGTCAAACAACTTAATTGTTATGTGTTTATACATATTCATAATACCAGCGATAACAGGCAGCCGACAGTGGCCTACATAATCTGGCGTTTATTACCTACTTTTTATTGCCGGTTTAAACTTTTTACTGTTTTACAATAAAAAAATGAATAGGTAACGGCTCCATTAATTCTCCACTTATTACGACGACAAAAATAGAAAAAAATAAGTACATAAAATTTGACCACGCCTTATATTTATTTAAAGGTAAAGACTGGGTATGATAATACGAATACTACACGGGGAGAAAATATTAAAAAAAATTGAATCAATTTCAAAAAATGCATTAACAAGTAAGAAATATGTTGATAACTGATTTATATCGTAACTAACAATAATTTTAGTACTCTATGATCGTATTTTTTGAGCATTTCTTTGCGCGTATCGACACGAGCGTTTTTTTGAGTGAATATCAAATTATGCGGGATCCCACGCGATTATAGCTTCTTTCCGGCCAAATATTTGTGAAATATATTATATATGCTGATGTTACTAATACTCAGGAATGCCTCAATCTGACGGTATGTCAAATGATGATATTGCATTCTGTAAGTTTTCTAAACCAGCGATATACATTGTTTTTTTAGCTTACTAAATTGCAAAAGCACAATTAAATTGAGAACCAAAGGCACAATCTGCAAAGTTCTCGTAAGATCGATCCTGACGTAGAGACATAGAATCATTAAAATAATATTTCGATAAAATAATTGTTAAGTATAATCTTAAGGCTAATTTGGCTAACAACTTAATCGACACATCGCACGTCCATTTTAGAACTAACAGATCTCATATACTACCAAAAGACTGGATAACTAACTAACGATACCATCGACAAAGGCATTTAATCCAAAAACCGCTCTATCACAGTAAGCATCAAAACATAAGAACAATATAGGACACCTCCTGACTTAAAAGAAAACTAATGGCCATGATTTAAAGATAATCGACATTAATAAAACCTTACATTTTATTAGAAAATCCTTGCTGTAAAAACAATTTAAAATTACATAAAGTTCATTTCTTTATTGTCCACCAGGGGCAGATCCAAGAGGAGGACGGTAGAAGCGATACCCCCAAGTGCTTCGAATTCAGAAAATATAAAATCACTTGTGCTGAATCCCTTTCAGGACTGTATACAGCTGACGTTTCGGTAAAATCTGCGCGAACTGACGCCTGCGGCTCGGGTGCTGTCGGTCCCGTGTGCGCATCGGATACGTTCGTTTTCCGAATGGTTCCTGCCAATCAGGTTGCGAGACCTGCTGCGCGTCATCGGCCCTGTTGCCAGTGTTTGGGGTTGCGTTGCCGAGTTGTAATCTGTTTCGTTACTAAGTGGTACTGGTTGATGTTTTGAAAGCAGATTTTTCCAAGTATTAGACACTTGTTGGCTATCATCTCTGCTATTTAAGTTGTTGGGCCTCTTAGCAATTTCAATGGCTTCCCTTATAACTCTTGTGGACAGGTTTTCACATCTCGATAGCATTTTTGTTCTTGAGAAATTTATCTTATGTCCTGTGTTTAACCAGTGTTGTGCCAGAGCAGAAAAAGTTGTTTTTTGCTTCACAGCGTTCATATGTTCGTCTCTTTTGGCGCTTATATAGTAGAGCTTAAATAGCAGAGATGATAGCCAGCGAGTGTCTAATACTTGGAAAAATCTGCTTACAAAACACCAACTAGTACCACTTAGTAACGAAACAGATTACAACTCGACAATGCAATTCCAAACACTGGCAACAAGGCCGATGATGCGCAGGAGGTCTCGCAACCTGGTTGGCCGGAACCATTCGGAAAACGAACTCGTCCGACGAGCAGACCGGCGTCAGTTCGTTCGTAGACGCCATACAGTGAGCTTTGAAAATGGTGAATGAGATTTCACCGAAACGTCAGGTGCCTTACAGTCCTAAGAGTGACTCAGCACATACACGGGATGCCCGAAAACCTTCGAAGTTTTTCAAAAATAATTTTAAATTCATAATAAACAATAACAAAAATCCCCCAATTCTGATTTTGGATAAAATCGAGAGATGTAAAATCTTTAATCCGCCATAGTGGATCCGCCATATAAGTTTTTAAAGTTAATTTCAGGTTCGTTGTGTACGACATCGAAAATTCCCCCATACCAATTTTGGAGAAAATCGGACAAAATTTTTTTTATCCGCCATATTATCAGCGCCATCTGAGATTTTACTGCACTAATTTTGTCCAAAATAATATGGGTCGACTGCAGCAACTTCCTGAACATAACGTAAAAATTTTCATTCAAATCGATCTCGCTATTCCGGAGTATTCGGTGTACATACATAAAAAAATACATCTTTTAGAAGTCAATTAAAAATAGACCTTTCTCAGTGAACCAAAACTTTTTATTAAATACTCTGTAGACCTAATTTTAGGATGTTTTGCGATTTATAGCGTCATATACATTTATAGCCAGATTCACTGAGAAGATTTAAGATTTAGACCCGATCTAGTTGCCTTGGAAATGAGATTTTCTAGATGACCAGTTTTGTTTTTCTTATGATATTGTTTTAATTGTATTTTAAAGGTTCAAAACTTGCTTGACGTATTGTTACCCTTGTCAATTTAAATTCTCTACTGTCAATCTAGACCGGTTTTAAAGTTAAACCATGTCAGTGAATTAGGGAGTTAAATTTTAAATTTTCAGATCAATTCTCGGAAAAACACATAATCGGCGAGTAATAAATAAATTAAAAAAAAAACTATGATATGTTCAAATATCTTGATCGGCACCTGAATCGAAGAAAAAAAAATTTTTTTCACAGGCTGGTATAATTATCCTTGCAATTACACAGAAAAATAAGTAAGAAGGTCGCAGTTATTTTCTAAAAGTAACAAATTGAAAAAATTCTAAATACATGGAATTTCTCTCATATCGTAAATATCATGCATATCTTATATAGATCTATAATAATTTATTCTTTAATTGATAATGTATTTAAAACGTTTATATGTGTTTTGCCGATATTTTGAATTAATTTGCATTTGATTATGCCAATTTTCTTAAGTCTAGTTTTTATATGTAACGGGTTTTATAACCTTTAAACAAAGTATTGATTTAATTTTTTTTCTTTTTTTTTTAATAAGGAAAAATGATACTGTTAAGCCGGTGTCAAATGGCGCGTGGTTCGCTAGGACATACATTTGTTAAATTGCCAATATTTCAAAAACTGCAAATTTTTCGAATAGAGAACCTGATACGTTTAAAAACGATGACTTTTAACGATTTTTTCAGTTAATATCAACACAGGTCGTTAAAGTAGAAGTCAACTAACCCCCAAAAAAATGTAATCATTACCATCAGTAACGTTCCAAATTTGATACAAGATTTGAATTGGATATTGCTTGCTTAAATCTATATCTAAGATATTCAAAAATATGTAGCCATAGTTTTTTCAAACCTCTAGAAAGTTTGAATTTCACGATTTCTTCGGGTTTTTCTTAGTTCGCTTAGAAGAAAAATATATAAAAATTATTTTTTTTTTTTTAGATTTTAATTGCAAGGCGTTTTATAAATATATACATAAATCGACTGTTTCATTATATCACGTCGAAAAATTTCTTTATTAAGCTGAAATATACATGAAAATATCCTAAAAAGTTCGCTCATCATTCATTTCATTTTAGCCTAGTTTTCATCCTTCCAAAACTGGATATAGACCTCCCCTATTTGTTTCCAAATCTCTCTATTCTGGGCTCTTCTTTGCCACATCAAGCCGGCATGTCTGATTATGTCATCCTTCCATCTCATCTGTGGCCTCCCTCTGAATCTTTTCCCTTCATATGGGCGCCATTTTCCAATTTCTGAATTCCAACGGTTGTCTTTTATTCGTTCGTTATGGCGTGCCCATTTCCATTTTACTGATGCTGCTCTTTCTATAGCGTCAACTGCGTTGGTTTTTCTTCTTATCCACTTTGATCCCTTTGAGTTTTGCGGATTCTGTCCAAATTTGATTTTGTAAAGGTCCACGTCTGCGCTCCGTTTGTTAGAACCGACAATATACAACAATCAAATACTTTGGTTCTTAAGTATAAGGGAATTTTCTGATTTTTCAAAACATAGGAGAGTTTTCCGAACGCCGTCCATCCCAATCGAGTTCTTCGTGTTATTTCGGCTGTCTGGTTGTCCTTACTCGCTCTTATGGCCTGGCCTAAGTATATATATATATATATATATATATATATATATATATATATATATATATATATATATATATATATATATTCATTCACCTGTTCTATTTCGGTTGCATTTACTGTTATAACTTGTTGTTCGTCTGAGTTTGACATTACTTTTGTTTTTCTGAGATTCATCTTTAATCCTCGTTGGAGCGATATTTTATGGAGGTCGTTTATCATTGAATGCAGCTCTTCCCAGTCGGATGCGATCAAGAGTATATCATCTGCATATCTCAGATGATTTAGGAATCTACCATTAATGTTTATCCTTTATTTTCCCAATTTAATGATTTGAACAAGTTTTTCAGGGCCCTTGTAAATAATTTGGGCGAGATTGTATCTCCCTGTCTCACTCCTCTTTTGATTGGGATGCGGTTCGTCTTTAGTTCGTCATCAAGTTGTACTGTCATCGTTGCGTCTAGATAGACATTATGCAATAGATTTTTGTATCTCGAGTCTATTTTCCTATTTACCAAAGCTTCTTCAACAGCCCATAGTTCTACGCTGTCGAAAGCTTTCTGGTAGTCAACAAAGGACATGTACAGAGGCAGATTATACTCGTTGGTTTTTTCTGTTAATATTTTTAGTGTATGCAGGTGGTCGCATGTTCCATATCCGATTCTGAATCCTGCTTGTTCAACAGGTTGATATGTGTCGAGTTTGTTCGGCAATCTACTAGTTATGGTTTTCATGAAGGTTTTGTATAACGGGGAGAAAAGGGGTATAGGCCCATAATTGTCCAGAGTCGCCGGATCGCCTTTTTTATATATCAAAATTGTGTTAGCGTTGTTCCATCCACTGGGTATCCTACCTTCGACAAGACATCTGTTGAATAAGATCTTTAAATATTCCTTAACTTTTCTTCCTCCTTCCTTAAGAAGTTCTATTAGGACTTTGTCATCTCCCGCTGCTTTATTTCTTTTCATATCTTGTATGGCTTTATCTATTTCATCCTCTGTAATATCTGGCAGGTCTTCAAAATTCACATTTGTTATTGTCTTTTTAAATTTTTTATAGTATTAGCAGAGGGAGGGTTTCTTGGGCTATGTAGATGTTCATAGTATTGTTCAGTTATCATTATTATCTCCTTTCTATCTCTTGCTTCATCGCCCCGGTTCTTTAGCAGAATTATCTTCTTCATTCCTACTTTGGACTTCATTCCCTTTAGACTTCGGTTCTTTTCTATTATTTGTTCTATGCGATCTTCTTGGTATTTTCTTAAGTCGGCTTTTATTTGTTTTCTAATGGTCTTGTTTAATTCTGCGAACTCCACTGTGTTTCTTTTATTTTCACTGAAAAGTTGACGTCTTTTCGTTAACAGGTCTTGGGACTTTCTGCTAATTTTAGACTGTTTTTGTTGTTGATTCGCGGCGACCTTAGAGCTTGTTTCTAATAATTCAATGGTTATGACTACATTCAATTCATCTAATTCAAGCGCTTCCAGATGTAATTCATTGGCTTCTTTCAGTTGATTTGTATACTGTTCGTTGTTAATTTTCAGGAGTTTGGTGTCTATTTTCTTATTTATGAGTCTGTAGTTTCTTCGATCTGATTTAGTTGGTATCTTTAACTTTACTCTGAGTAGTCTATGATCGCTATCAATAGATACGGCGTTTATAGCTGTGACGTCTTGGACTATTTTCTTTTCCTTTCTTAGTACATAATCTATTTCATTTTTCGTGGTACCATTTGGTGATACCCATGTTCACTTCCTCTGTGGTTTTTTCTGAAACAAAGTATTCATTGCGAAAAGTTTAGTTGCTTCTAAATAGTTCATTAACATTTCCCCTCTCTCGTTTCAATTTTCGTCGCCTATTCGGTTTTCTGTGTCTTCTAAAGAAGTTCGCTACCCTCTGTTATTTTATTTTTTCCTTAAAAATCCCAAAAAGAAACGCCTTTTTTAGGCCTCCTAAAGCAGGATCCCTCCTTAAACTCTGTATTTGAATATTTCTCACGTACAAACAATATGAACAGTGTTACATATTCGACTTGCCGGTCTTCAATAAAATCTCAAACATGCGATTCCTATATTTAGCATTTTATGTGCTATTTTAAAAGCAAAAACAAAAGCGTTCATGCCAGCTGATATGATTGTTTTAGAAACAAATAAAACAATCGCCGGTCGTGCAATCTCGCTACATCGTTGCTTTGTTTTCTTTCGTTATGTTCCTTTGTCGGTCACAGAAACGGTTGGCCTCGGTCTTCTATGGCCGTCTTCGATAGTCTTTTTTCGATAGTCCATTGTTTAGAGTTTTTAATGGCTTGATACTGTTAAGTTGAAATAGATGAATTTATACAAGTAGAGTAATTGTAATGACGTATGTATTGTATAACACACTAAATTTGAAAGATAACGGAAGATAGGGTTTAAGTAAAAAAAGCAATTAAAATCAAATTTGTCTGTCAAACACATATGAGTGCAAAAAGAAGTAAATTTAGCAAGATCGTTTATATATATATATATATATATATATATATATATATATATATATATATATGTTGTTGCCTAGTGTTCACGTATGATGGGAACATGTGATTCAGTATTAATCCGGGAATACATCCGTTCGTTCGTTTGGTTTCCTGTAGAAGTTTGCAGACGTCTCACCAAAATCTCATTTGGCATCTTCTGTGCTTGAAGGCTGTAGAGCAACAACAACAACAACAGTTGATCTACAAACAAACAAAAATAGTTTTCAAGTCATAATTAAGACTCACAATACTCCCTCCTATTCCAATTTTGTTGTAAAATTTTTAATCCTCCACATTTTAAACTCCTTCATACCCATTTTGGAAAAAATTGGACAAAATTTATTTATTTTGTTGGCCATATTGGATCCGCAATATTGAATTTTTTAAAAATAATATCAGATTCGTTATGTGTGACCCCGAAAACTTCGCCATACCAATTTTGGGGAAAATCGGGCAAAATTACTTTTTTTGTCTGCCATATTAGATCCGCCACATTAAATTTTTTAAAAATAAGTTTAGATTCGTTATGTGCGACCCCGAAAATTCCCCTAATAATTTTGAAAAAAATTGAGCAAAATTAATTTTTTTATCTGCTATATTATCAGCGCCATCTTGGATTTCACTGCACCAATTTCGTCCAAAATCATATATGATACCACCGCAGTAACTTCTTGAACATAATGAAAAAAATTTCATCCAAATCAGTACCTCCGTTCCGGAGTAATAGAGGTACATACATAACAAATAGATAGCGGTGGAATTGAGAACCTCCTCCTTTTAGAAGTCGGTTAAAAAGAAGAAAAAATACTCATTACTGTCGGTTATTTTCAAAATTAAAATTACCAGCATTAATTTCTCATACCATATCACTTTTTAAACTCTTCACCCCAGATAAAGGAACACATAATTGTTATTTTCATTAGATTAAATGCTCCAAATTTCCAACATTTAAGTTTCTGCAAGCGACGCTTTTTTGGAAAAAAAGTCGATACTGATCTCCTATTTCGCGGTTATAGAACACAGTTTTGGCTTTGATTTTTTACTATTTTTTCTCAGTTTCCCGGAAAACTCAGAAAACGCTTCACTAAGCACTGGAGAAACCACTGAACCTACATATTTATTTTCAATGGTACTAGTTAAAATATCATTTGTGTAATATATTTTAGCTATTTTTGCACACATTTTAGTGCATAAATTTAGAAAAACTTATATTTTCAAAGGAAAACCAAAAATAGGTTCCGGAAAGGCCATCGACCATCAGACTCGCGAAAACGACTAATATTCGTTTGACACGTTGCCAGATGTAAAATACTTTTTAAACTCTTCACCTCAGATAAAGGAACGCATAATTGTTGTTTTCATTAAATTAAATGCTCCAAATGTCCAGCATTTAAGTTTCTGCAAGCGTTACTGCTTCTTAACCTCCTTTCCCGAATTCGTCGAAAAACTTTTGGCATATTTCTAATGTGATCAGCAGCAACACTGACCGATTCTATATATCATTGTTCCGAAAAACACGTCATACTTTTCTGGAAGCAAATAAATAAGAAACTAAATTAGCTATATAATCCGTATTAACCCTATCAAATCTCTGTCAATTTGTTGTCTATCAAAAGACTAATTATGAATTTGATTTGCTGAAAGAAAATAATAATTTTCATTACAATTGTCCCGCGTACTCATTGTCGAAATTTAAAAACAACCGCTTTCTATACAATATTTGATATATGATTTTTTAATGATTAAAATGAACGTTTGTATCGCTGGTATTACGTAGCCACGTTGCCACATCTTTTTGATAGATGTAGAGATTTTTTTTTTAATTTAAAAACTATTTTTAATAATAGGAATTATAATTTATCTGTTAAATAACAATTAATAATTCCGAAATATGCTTTTTAGACATAGTTGCTTAAAAATTTTAGTTCTTACCATAGTTTTTCGGTTGTTTATTTTTGTTAGGTTTTTGACCCTTGTTGTAAGTATCTTTGGTTAAATTTACGAAGTTATTTTCGTATAGTTTCAAGCTGATAAGAGCAGAATCAGAAATGTATATTTTTTAGCCTTGTGATGTTAAAATATATTACTTTTTCAAACGAACAACGGCATTCTTATATTTCCATGTTAGGCGATATCTTAACGTATTGACTTCATTTTTAACTTATTGTCCATACCCAGTACCCACACAATACCTGTTCATATCATGAACATATCAATTCGTAAGGCAGTGCCGACGCAAAAAACGATCCTTATCTTTTACAGCCACATTATATTTCTTCCGTTTTCGCTCTCGAGCGAGACCAAATGTTATCAGAGCATAAACAGTCGAGTGTTAAATTTATGTCACTGAGATAGGGCAGGAA
The DNA here is from genome assembly GCA_034092305.1 of Diaprepes abbreviatus. Taxonomy (NCBI): domain Eukaryota; kingdom Metazoa; phylum Arthropoda; class Insecta; order Coleoptera; family Curculionidae; genus Diaprepes; species Diaprepes abbreviatus. Next base: position 1,224,983 of record JASJET010000047.1, on the reverse strand, counting down.
AGGGTGTTTTTGCAACGTTGTTTTATCCATTAAAAACCAGCTGATTAGCTAAATAATGCGAAAAGTTTCAGTTTAAGCCAAACACAAAAAAAAAAAATTAGTATTTACTGAATAATTCCTTATAATCTAGGCTATATTTTCAAGCCCCAAAGTGACATGGACAGTGGAGAATAATTTACCCTAAAGTTATTCGTCAATAACACCCAAGGAAGTTAGAGAGGATATGGAAAGCTACAAAAATAGACTAAATGCCTAAAAACTTATCCTAACATGCAGAAAATAAATGTCATAAATTGACATTAAGTGGCTAAGTAGAGTAAGGGCAGAAAGAAATTTCAAAATAAATTTGTTGTATGAGGTTGGCAATATGAGAACCACAAAAGTAGAGCAGGATTTGTGATCGGCGTCACGGCGGATTATTTGTGTTTAATGTAGTCGTTTACCATCGTCCTAGACGCTTAAAATTTTCTTTATCTTGTTGTTGTGCCGTGCAGGAACATTTGTTAAATTTCGGAATTTAAAGGTTGTTTTTTATAGAGGTATAGAACTTTTAAATGGAATAAAACAAAGATGAATTTTTTAAATTGACATGAAATTTACTTTATTCGAAAGATAAACTTCTGGTATTATAATTTAAATATGACTTCTAGCATATGACCGCCACGGCTGGCTCGGACGTAGTCTAATCTGAAGGTCCAATTTTCGATGACTTTTTCCAACATTTGTGGCCGTATATCGGCAATAATGCGGCGACTGTTGTCCTCCAAGTGATCAATCGTTTCGGGCTTATCGGCGTAGACTAGCGACTTCACATATCCCCACAGAAAATAGTCCAATAGGCCAATTCACGGGTCCGAAACGTGAAACTATGCGGTTATTAAACGTTTCCTTCAATAAATCAATTGTGGCACGAGCTGTGTGACATGTTGCGCCGTCTTGTTGAAACCACAGCTCCTGCACGTCATGGTTGTTCAATTGATGAACGAAAAAGTCAGTAATCATGGCTCTATAGTGGTCACCATTGACTGTAACGTTCTGACCAGCATCGTTTTTAAAAAGTACGAACCAATGATTTCACCAGCCCATAAAGCACACCAAACAGTCAGTTTTTCTGGATGTAACGGTGTCTCAACATACACTTGAGGATTATCATCACTCCAAATACGGCAGTTTTGTTTATTGACGTATCCATTCAAACAAAAGTGAGCTTCATCGCTAAACAAAATTCGCTTATGAAAATCGGGATCAACGGCAATCTTGTTCTGGGCCCATTCACCGAATCTACGTCTTGTTAGGTGATCGTGTGGCTTCAATTCTTGCACGAGTTGGATTTTGTAAGCACGCAAACCAAGATCTTTCCGCAAAATCTTCCATAAAGTGAATGGGCACATATCCAATTCCTGTGCACGATGGCGGATAGACTGATTCGGGTCTTCCTCTACGCTATGCTCTACAGCAGCAATGACTTCTTCTGTACGCACTGTACGACATCTCTGTGGATGCATATTATCTTTTAGAGTAAACGTGGTGCGAAAACGTTCCATAGTTAATCGAATTAATTGCTCTGATGGACGATTATGTTGACCGTAAAATGGACGTAGTGCGCGATACGTACTTCGAACAGAACCATGATTTTCAAAATAAATTTGCACAATTTAGAAGCGTTGTTCAGGCGTCAGTCTATTCATGTTGAAATGCCAAACCAAACTAAACATAAATCACTTGACAGCTGACAAAATGGCCGCCAGTTAAAAAAGTGTTGCCAACTTAAAGTTCTATACCTCTATAAAAAAACACCCTTTATATTTGTGTGTATTATCAAGGCATTTGTGCATACCTTTTATTTATAACAATGCATCAATTTATGGCATTGTGCTGTAATTCCTGTTAATTCATTACTTTCGATAAATACATTTTTATATTTTGGTAATTATTTATATTATGGTACATCTAGGAGAACGACGTTTTTTGGAAAAATTCGATACTAACCCCTTATTTTGAGGTCGTAGCACACAGTTTTGGCTTTGATTTATCACTATTTATTTTCAATTTTTCAAATATTTAAAAAAAAGCTTCACTAAGCACTGAAGAAAACACCCAACCTACATATTTATTTTCAAGGGTACTAGTTAAAATATCAATTATGTAATATATTTTAAAAATTTTTGCACAAACTTTAGTGAATAAATTTAGAAAAACTTATATTTTCAAAGAAAAAACAAAACTACGTTTCGGAAAGGCCATCGATCATAGGACTCGCGAAAACGACTAACATTCGTTTGACACGTTGCCAGGTGTAAAATATTTTCGTGGTATAAACTATAAATTTGCCCATCTCAGTCAATAACACAGTTTAATTTTTGTAATGTTTTATACAGTCTCACGGAAAAATGAGTCTTAACCACCCAAAATTTTTGGTTATTTTAGGTTTAACTTGATTTTGGTTAATTTATAAAACTGAAATTAATTTCAACTGACCGAAATTGTCCTGGACTTATACTTTCGTAATATAAACTTTAAAATTTATCCATTACAGTTAACAACATAGTTTACTTTTTGTAATGTATAAAAACGGGTAAAATTATTGTTAATCACCCAAAATTTTTGGTTAGTTTTGATTAGTTCAGGTTTAGCTTAGTTTTGGTTAGTTTGAGAAACTGAAACTAACCTAGATTTATTAATTAAAAAAGTTATTGTCCAGCAGAGACCACGTAAAGGCGGGAAAATCTGTGAAAGAAAAGAATATATGTGAATTTCACAGAAATCTTGTTCGCAATCTGGCAATAGCGTTATTTTTTCCGGTTTTAGGAACGACTCACACCACTATTTAATGGAGGAAGTAATTTTGTTCCTTTTTGTTTTGATTTGTTTTTTGATAATTTTCTTGATTTTTCCGATAAAAATGTGCAAATTTATAAATTTTTATATAATACAGAGGCTTCCATCAGTATGGAATTTATAGTTGTAACAAAATTTTAATTTATTACAAAAATTGAATCTAAAGTGAAAAATGTTTTTCACTGTTTTCCTCAAAACTGACGAAAAATTATGGAAAACGGAAGTCCGAATCGTGTTCTATGACCTCGAAATAGGGTTAAGTAACGAATTTTTTTCATAAAAAGCGTCGTTTTCCTAAATTTCCCATAATGCAAATTTTTACCCAGAGAATTATGTTCAAATCTATTTTATTTCAGTATTTATTTTATTAATAGACTCTAAATTGTAATTTTCCAACATTATAACGTAATAAAATGTTGCTTAAGTCCAGTCCTGTTCCCTGACTTAGTGCGCAAGTACAGTTCAGCCCCTTTAAGGGGAGTACAACTTTACTTGCCCGACCGAATTTATTTTAGGGTATTCTCCTTCCTTTTACCCCCTCCAACTTCCTTGACTATACCGTAGTAGTAAGTAAAACATAATTTGATTGCTTTAAAAGATTGAATTTTCTCAGTTCTCGTCGTTTCTTCTCCCCATTTTGAAATTTTACGCCTAAATAAGCATTTTTTTCAGATCTTGTGGCCAAAGTAGTATGATATCTAAGTTGTTTATAGTAAACACAGTGTGAAGAATTTTTTGTTGTTTTACACTTTTTTAGAGCTTTACTTCTTAACTTTTGCAACAGTTTAATTTTTTTTTGTATAGTTATAATTTCTGTTTTACGAAGTTGTTTAAGGGGAACATTTTTACTGAAAAAATTCAAAATTGAAATAGTCAAAATGAGTTCTTACCAGGGCTCCAATTTAATAAAAAAATAATAAACTTCAACAATTTTTCTTTTCAATTTCATATCATTTTTATGCTTATAATAGCAATAGTAAGTTAGGGTGACTAGTGCTAATATACAAAAACTACTCGTATTTAAATATGGCAGGTAAAGGTTCACACCTACTGGCGTTTCGCGGAAACGCAATGCAATACGCCACTTTTAACGGATGTAAAACAATATTTTACGACCGGTGTTGATTGTTCGTGCCGAAACAATATGCAATATTTACGTCTGAGAAATCTTGCTGAATGACTTGGTAAGCAAAGCATATTATTTTGAAATGTATCCCTGTAACATACCAAGATTTCGACTAGCGATAAGTACTGCTTATTTTTTTATGTCTGCCACTAACAGTTCAAACACTCCTTTTCGTGAGACATTTGAAGTCGAGAATTAAAGTATTTTAGGTCTACTGTGGTAATTTTAGTAGCGTAGAAGTACTTAACTCTTTCTTTCTTGTGAATAGAAAAAAACAGACATTATACAAACTCCCTTTACATTCGGTCAAACAATATATCATATTATAGTGAGTTATGTGATTATTCTTTTGTTTCCTATACCAAATGTAACACCTCCCTCGCCCTTATCTATCTATCTATCTATATATATATATATATATATATATATATATATATATATATATATATATATATATATATATATATGTTATGTCGGATATTCTCACGGGTGTGATGTGTAATCGAAGGTTTTCGGGCATCCCGTGTATGTGCTGAGTCCCTTTCAGGACTGTAAGGCAGCTGACGTTTCGGTGAAATCTCATTCACCATTTTCAAAGCTCACTGTATGGCGTCTACGAGCGAACTGACGCCTGCGACTCCGGTGTTGTCGGTAGCGTGCGCGCGTCGGACGTGTTCGTTTTCCGAATGGTTCCGAACCAGGTGGCGTGACCTGCTGCGCGTCATCGGCCCTGTTGCCAGTGTTTGTGGTTGCGTTGCCAAGTTGTACTCTCTTTCGTTACTAAGTGGTACTGGTTGATGTTTTGTAAGCAGATTTTTCCAAGTATTAGGCACACGTTGGCTATCATCTATGCTATTTAAGTTGTTGGGCCTCTTTGCAATTTCAATAACCTCCCTTATAACCCTTGTGGACAGGTTTTCACATCTCGATAGCATTTTTGTTCCCGAGAAATTTATCTTATGTCCTGTGTTTAACCAGTGTTGGGCCAGAGCAGAAGAAGTTGTTTTTTGCTTGACAGCGTTTATATGTTCGTCTCTTCTGGCGCTTATTTTACGGTTGGTTTGGCCTACGTAAGATGAGCTGCACTCTCCGCATGGAATTTCGTACACTCCCTGGTTTTCTAGAGGGATTCTTTCTTTAGGTGTTGGCAAGAGATCTTTTACTTTACGGTCTGTGGTGAAAATGGTTTCAATGTTGTGTCTCCTGAGAATTCTTGCGATCTTGTCTGTGGTGTCTCTTATATAAGGCTTATGAAGGCCGACGATATAAACAAGTTGAGGGAGCCCCGATGGGATCGCCGCTATCTCCTGCACTCGCTAACTTATTTATGGAAGACTTTGAATCAAAAGCTTTGGAGACCTCTTCACATAAACCAAGACTGTGGCTACGTTACGTGGATGACACATTCGTTATCTGGCAACATGGGGAAGAAAATCTCAAAAGTTTCTTGGAACGCATAAACAGTATACATCCCAAAATTAAATTCACCATGGAGACAGAACAGGAAAGAGAACTACCGTTTCTGGATATCCTACTGAAAAGAAAAGAGGATGGCTTGCTTTCGTACACTGTCTATAGAAAGCCCACTCACACCAACAGGTACCTCAACGCCGATTCACATCACCACCCCGCTCAATTATTTGCAGTAGTGAAATCACTTGCGTTTCGATCGCAGTCCCTTACAGATCCAGAAAATTATCACAAAGAGATGAACATACTGCAGGAAGCCCTAACAAAGAACGGTTATAAAAAAGAACATATAGACAAGGTTCTAAAAAACAAACACTTGGTCCAAAAAATCGCGAAAACCAAGAGAATAGTTCCAAGGCTTTTGTTCCTTATGTAAGAGGCACCACAGACAAGATCGCAAGAATTCTCAGGAGACACAACATTGAAACCATTTTCACCACAGACCGTAAAGTAAAAGATCTCTTGCCAACACCTAAAGAAAGAATCCCTCTAGAAAACCAGGGAGTGTACGAAATTCCATGCGGAGAGTGCAGCTCATCTTACGTAGGCCAAATCAACAGTAAAATAAGCGCCAGAAGAGACGAACATATAAACGCTGTCAAGCAAAAAATAACTTCTTCTGCTCTGGCCCAACACTGGTTAAATACAGGACATAAGATAAATTTCTCGGGAACAAAAATGCTATCGAGATGTGAAAACCTGTCCACAAGGGTTATAAGGGAGGCTATTGAAATTGCAAAGAGGCCCAACAACTTAAATAGCAGAGATGATAGCCAACGTGTGCCTAATACTTGGAAAAATCTGCTTACAAAACATCAACCAGTACCACTTAGTAACGAAAGAGAGTACAACTCGGCAACGCAACCACAAACACTGGCAACAGGGCCGATGACGCGCAGCAGGTCACGCCACCTGGTTCGGAACCATTCGGAAAACGAACACGTCTGACGCGCGCACGGTACCGACAACACCGGAGTCGCAGGCGTCAGTTCGCTCGTAGACGCCATACAGTGAGCTTTGAAAATGGTGAATGAGATTTCACCGAAACTTCAGCTGCCTTACAGTCCTGAAAGGGACTCAGTACATACACGGGATGCCCGAAAACCTTCGATTACATATATATATATATATATATATATATATATATATATATATATATATATTTATATATATATATATATATATATATATATATATATATATATATATATATATATTTATATATTGCCATCAAAAATGTATATAGCAACTTCCTCGGTATCAAGAAATCGAAGAACTACAAAGATCTAGTTAAAGAACTTATCCAATCTTACAAGACGTTAGGTTGCAACATTGAGCTGCATTTTTTTATGCCCATTTGAAATTCTTCTATTTTCTAAAAAAATGATTTTTTTTTAACTTTTAAATTCACTTGATTGCTTGTGGTTTGGGTTTCTTATATTTTTCTTTCCTTTTCTAAAATCTAATGGATGATAGGTAAAAATCCAGGTCATATTTGAATTCAACACATTACATAGACACAAAAAATTTCAAAATACAGAACAGTGCAATTAAAGCACCATTTTTTTCTTGGGATATAACTTTCACAACACGTAAAAGCTTTGGAGATAAAAATAACTGCTTGTAATACTTTACAAATATATATTCTTCAAGAGATAAAATATGGACGTCAAAAGAATTCGTACAACATTGCCTTCGAACATATTTTCTACGGTTTTTATTGTATTTATAATAATGATGTAAACCAAGAGATCGGTAACTTTTTATATAGCAAGGACGTTTTGAAACAAGAATCTTGGAACTGATATAATAAACAACATACCCATGTTAAATAATCGCCATATGGAAGTTGATATTTTTATTTTTATAACCATGCGTGGGTGTGTATTCGAGAATTTCGAATTAATATTAATATTGGAATTAAAGAAAAAATATTTTTAAAACAAATATTAAATAGATAATATTATCAATATACCATTACACCAAAAAAGTTTTGCAATCTTCTTGTAGTCAATTTTATCTCAATATCTAATCATTTCATTTAAAATTTCGGTTTAATTATTCATCACTCAAATAAAAAGGTTGAGGGTTAGAATATCACACTTAACCTAAGTATTATATAACGAGGTTAGAAAATATTAACAATGTAAGCGTCACAATATTGAGACCCGAATCAACAAGCATAATTTTTTATATTCTTTATCTCTTTCAAGGTAGTGACATACTGATGCATTACTACTACGGATTTCCTAAAATAAAATAGATGTCCAGGGCACACTCGGCGCCATATTGGGGAAAGTGACATTTTGGCACGTCAAATTAACCGTCAAAAGTCAAAAAAATAGTGTCACTGTTGTTCTTGTTGTGAAGTTATTGATTATCATTAAAATATTTGTTTTTTCCCTGAATTAAATTTATTTTGTATTACTTAACAACCAAGTAATTATCTTAAATTAGCACTTTAGAATTGTTAAACAAAAATGTATACAAAGAGCCAAAATAGCTTAGGAGACTAATATACAAAAAAAGGCATATCAGGAGAAACAACAACTCATATATACAGAGCAATATACTGACCTTTATTGAAATACATGCCCCAACATACAGTAATTGCAGGGAGGCCAGCACTGATAAACCTTGAAACGGTGGAAACCGCAGCTTTATGTAGTATGACTAAGATCCATCATCCTAGCAATCCACCAGAAAAGCCATCCAACCAATTATTGTATGAATTCACTAAATATCCAGCGTCTTACTGCAAGACTTCCTGTCTTGACAACTAAGTTTAATAGAAAACCTGAGACTTGACCGGTGATAGAGGAACTGTGTACGACCAGGGACTGAAACCATAGGTCAGCCAAAAGACCTCCATTATTGATACTGCCTGATCTCATATTCAACCTTTAATATACTTTTTTTATTATTTTGTAAAGATTTGTAGGGGTTTGAAGATCAAATGTACCATCAATAAGGACCTCGTTTGTTGGTCTGTAGGGTTCAAAATTATGTATCCTAATAAATTATAATTATAGTAATATTTATTTAATTGTAGTGTAGTATAGTGTTTAACACAACGCAAGGAAGTAAAATGTTGTATTTAACATTATTTGAATACAGGGGCGGATCCAGCCTCTCTCTGGGGGGGGGGGGGGCGATGATGTCACAAAAGTACAAACATCTCCATTTCTGATGTAAAAGGCAAGTTCGGGTTTATTTTTCTGAATTTGAAGTTCTTGGAGAGGGGGGGGATACCAGCAGCGTACACATTCCTAGTATAAGACCCAGAATCGGGTCTATTTTTCCTGAACTCAAAGCTTTTGGGTGGCGGCTATTGCAAGAAAATAAGTTGTCAGCGGAAGGGAGTGCCAGCAGCATACACATAATAATATAAAAGGTAGAATCGGTTCTATTTTCCTGAACTCAAAGCTCTTGGGAGAGGGGAGGGGGAGATCGCAAGCATACACAATTTCTATACTCTATTCAAGAACTAGAGGAAAGTAATAAAACTGTTACCGAAACCTCCAACGTACTTGCTCCAGTGCCGCAGGTAACTGAAGACTGTCGTAAATCTAATTATATTTAAATATTATAAGCTTTTATAAATTTACTGCAACAATAAAATTTCTGTTAGTTCAATTTAATTCTGTCAGTGAGAAAAAGTACACCTTAATGATTTATCTTGTTTGCGATTGTTTTATATACTATTTGAGATTAGTGAGATACCCAAAAGATTTATCCTTCCACCTCTGTTTTTATTCCAAAATCGTTAAACCAAGGTATTTTTTCCTCAACGAAAAACTTATTACGATGAATGTTTATGATGCCTTAAGATATCAATATCTAGATAATAATGTTAAAAGCTCTGTTGTGATGTGTTCCAATATGACAGGAGTTGGAAAATCCACTATGTACCGAATACTGAAGGAGAAAAAATACGACTGCAATTGTTAGTACTCCCAAGACACATTCGGATCACAGGCAAACTTCGTTGGAAGAAGAGCTGCAATAAAAAGAGTTGTGACAAAATCTAACTAAAATCAATGAAGATCGGGATTTACCTGAAATTAAAAGTACTGAGCTCTGGAAATTGTTCAGGCAATTTTTGCTGGGAAGAACACAGGTAGGAAATCTGTTACAATCATACGGAAACTGTCCATTGGAAAAGGAAATATCTCTCTCAAGTAAAAGGTAGAGTTGCTAGAAATAACACAACTTACAAAATTAGTAATTTAACTGAATTTTTGAAAGATTTTTTTGAACAAAGTTACTGCGGAAAATTGGGAAAAATCCATATAATAAAAGAATAAAGCAAAATGTGGAAAACTCGATCTCATGATCGGTGAGATAGAGGAACCAATTATAATTAATTTGAGCGAAGATAGCTTCACTGATTTTGACTACGAATTAGATACGTAATGTTTACCAGTGTAAACACAATTTATTATTTAAATTTTTGTTTTTATTGTATTTTATTGTTTATATATATATATATATATATATATATATATATATATATATATATATATATATTATATATTTTTTATTTTAATGTGTCCCACTCTTTAATTTTATATATATTTAATTCCAATAAGCCGTAGTTTTTTTGAAATATAAATAAAAATATTATTACGTTATTCAGCGTTCAAACAAACCGGGCCCTAGTTCTGAGGTTATGCTACTTCTACAGGGGTATGTTCGAAGGATATAACCGATTATATGTAACTCGTATAATTTTCTTACGGCGACAGCGTATTCACTGTTGTTATAAGTGACTTTCCCCAATATGGCGAATAGCATGATTCGGACAATTTCGGTTTTATTATACGATCAGTATATTTATTTTACACGTGCGTGATTACTACAAACGAACAAAGATGCAAGGTCCTTAGTCTGGCATTCTCTCTCTCCCTATTTTTTTATAGAATCCCAGTCCTGGATCTTTGTCATTTATAGCCAACTAAATTTGAGAAAAAAAGTCCCTAATACCTAGGAATCTTAGTATTGCCAACACAAAAGTATTGGTTTAAGTTAAGTTTATGATACATAGTGTAAGAACTGTATAGTACATTTCAGTATTCATTATTTCCCAATGAAATTATAGAAATATGTGTGCATGCAAACATATACCTAAACTTAAATATGTATTGTTTATTGTTATGATTTAATGATATAACGCTTTAGGCTTAAGATATGTAAATAATTTTCGATATTTATCAGACCCTGTGGCTATTTTAACTAGGTAAATGGATACATACAAATTAATGAAACCGTCAGAAAAAACACATTTCAAAAGGATCTGCGAAGGTTATAGACACTATTTGATCGTAAATAATATTTAATTGTTTGACTTTCACTCCCTTTATTTCTTGGAGCATTACGACGTTTCAAAATTTCACCGGAGTACTTGTATTATGGCCGTAAATACGAGGATAAGATTAAAAAATTCCCACTTCCCCTAAAGATGGCGCTTTCAACGCTATTTTAAATACACTACCTTAAAACATCATCTTTGTCATTATTGTATTCTGTAGTTTAAGGTTTTTACTGAGAACAAGCGAAATTTCAGCTCCTAATTTAATAATAAACAACGATGCAACGGTTTCAATTATTCGCTCTTAATTGTTATTAAAAAATATTTACTAAAAAGAATTCGAGACGTTAAAGATTAAAGATGTTTTGCATCACCTAGAAAAACAATTCCCTTGAATTTTAAATATATTTTTGCTTGATATCAGCCTAGTCTTCCTAGTCTATTAGGATTTGTTAAAATAAGACTTGCAGTGTTTCGCTTCGGGTCGGCATTATTTGATATGCGAGTTACCTATAAATATGGTGACTTCCCATAGAAAGGTTTTTTACTGCTAACTAATTGACTTTTATGATATCTACGACTATTAACTTTTATAAGCTTTAATTCAATTCTCAAATATTTCCTGAAATTTTATGTATTTCTGCAGTGACAGATGGAAAATGTGACGAGATATTTGTGAGAGGTTTTTGTTACATTACAATTATTTTACATTCGCAAGTACAGGGTGTCTCACAAGAAAGTACACATTTGTTTTGCTTATTGCGTGAACGCAACTATTCCGAGCGGCGCGGGGGTATGTCAATCGGTAGCCTGGCTCTTGGAATTTAGTCGCTATGGAGCGTTTCTCGGGAGCGGACCGTGCTTGTACGTACGTGAGTTTTACAAAAACGGTAATTCGGCGACTGTAGCGCGTAGAAAATTCTGCAATTTTCGACATATTCGTCACTTAAATAATGCGCCAAGCGCTCGGCTTATTGAAAATGGGTCCAGAAGTTTGAAGAGACCGGTTCAACACTAGATAAACCAAAATCCAGGCGTCCGAGGTCTTCGGAGAACGGTCGAAAACGTAGAGAGTGTTACTCAGTCTGTTCGTGACGACCCAAACGTTTCGATTCGTAAGGCGTGCTGTTGCTTTAAATGTGCATAGGTCATCATTTTCCGCATTTTACACAAAGATTTAAAGCTGAACCCCTATAAAATTCAGTTGGTGCAAGAATTGAAGCCTCAGGATGCTGGTCAGAGGCTTGACTTCGTAAACCAGATGACTGAACGCTTTTCAACGTTTACCAACATCTTCTTTTCGGATGAAGCCCATTTTTATCTTAATGGTCATGTAAACAAGCAAAATTGCCGCTATTGGAGTGCAAACAATCCAAAACACAAACATCAGAAACCTCTATATTCGCCGAAAGTGACTGTATGGGATGCGATATCGGCGCGAGGAATTATCGGCCCGTACTTTTTTGAAGATGAAAGGGAACGCACAGTAACAGTGACTTCAGAGCGGTATGTGGAGATGTTAGACGACTTTTTCGTGCCTGAACTGCAAAATTTTCCTGGCTATAACCAAAGAACATGGTTCCAGCAAGACGGAGCAACTTCACACACGTCCAATATGTCTCTGCCACGAGTGCGTGAAATTTTTCCTGGCAAATTGATCTCAAAGAAAGGTGACATAAGTTGGCCTCCATGCAGTCCTGATTTATCACCTATGGACTTTTTCCTATGGGGTTATGTCAAATCAAAAGTTTACGCCAACAAACCGACTTCCCTGGCACAATTAAAAGAAAATATCCGCAACGAAATGGCAGACATCACGGAGAATACCTGCCGAGCCGTCATGGGCAATTTTAGTGCTCGATTAAATGAATGCCGTGAGCGCAACGGATTACATTTGGACGATATCATTTCTAAAAAATAAATTCCCAAACAATGTATTTTAATATGTAATAAACATTTTTTCAATAAAGTCCTGACTTTTTTTTAAATCGATTTTTTAAATGTGAACTTCTTTTTGAGACACCCTGTATTTTAAGTAGAAATGCATATTTCCTAGAAACAACTAGAAATTAATTATGTGGATATATCCACTGCTATGGCATCTCACACGGAGGAATCCGTGAAAGTGGCATAAACATATATACGCCATCCAGCGGGAGGTCGGCGAAGCCGCGTTCAGTTTTGCATGCTTCCTTCCGTTCTGTCCTTTGCACAGACAGGTGCACGTCGATACCCTGATGAATCTAGTAGAGACAAAACATGTACCTCTGCCGTATCACTGTGGCGGGGAGGGTAAGTTTTGACTTTCTTCTCGGTACGGTGGTACAGGTGGGCCATCATCTCGATGGTGGTGGAATGGGATGGATTGTGTTTTATCGCAATTTATTCAAACTGTGCAACCTCTAACACGGAAAGGATATGATTGGAACGAAGTTTGCATTTACTGATCGCATTTACTTCATTTATACACGGAGTTGCATATAGTTGTACGTTTGCTGAATGTAATTTCAGCACTACAACGGCATAATGTGGATATATCCACTGCTATTGCATCTCACACGGAGGTATCCGTGAAAGCCGCATAAACATATATATATATATATATATATATATATATATATATATATATATATATATACAGTCAGTCATGGCCAAAAGTATGGAAAGATTTGTTTTCTGCTTATATTCTTAATATTATGTTATCAATAATTAATTATATGTCAAAAAATAAATATAAACTTCTAAATTGATAACCTTTTATTCAAAAAATGAAAATGCAAAATAAAACAAAATTCTCTTAGGATAAAAAAAACACTTGTGACAAAATTATGGAAAGAATATTGTTTTCACAAGAAATAATTAAGTCTGTACAAATTAAAGAAGCAAAGTTCAATATTTTGTTAAAAACCCCTCTGCCATAATAACTTCCCTACTCTTTTTGGCATTGAATCGACAAGATTTTGACATACATCAACTGGAATCTTCCGCCATTCATCTTGTAAACCTTCCCATAGATGATTTTCATTTTGAATTATTCTTTCTCTAATTTTTCTCTTCAAGTGTTCCCAAAGGTGCTCAATCGGATTTAGGTTCGGCGATTGAGAAGGCCATTCCAGTAAATCAACACTTTTCTCTAAAAACCAATTTTTTACTAAACGGGATGAGTATTTGGGGTCATTTTTTTTTCTACAGGCCTTTTAACAAACGACCTTCCGTCTGAATCAAACACTTTAAATTTACTTTCTTCACTCCAAAGCACCGTACCCCAGTTTTGAGGTGTCCAATTTAAATGCCTCTGAGCAAACTGAAGTCCGTCCTTTCGATTTTTTTGGAGAGTAAAGGTTTTTGGTACAGCAACTCTTCCAAACAATCCAACTTCACAAAGACGTCTTCTCACAGTTTCTGCAGTAATTTGGACGGATAACTTATGCGGATCAGTTATCAAAATTCTTTTGATGCACTTTTCAACATTGAAGGTAGTTTTTCTAGGACAACCTAACTTTGGTGGATTATTAACATTTTCCAGTAACCGAAACTTCTTTAGAATTTTCGAAACAACACCCTCACTTAAACCTAAATTTTTTGCTTTTGTGCATTGCTTTACATCTTGTGTTTTTAACTCAACAACTCTAAGTTACAACTCTTTCGACAAATACTTATTTTTACGCATTCTTAATACGGTGTTGGTGACAACAGTGGCACAACAATACTAATCCAATGACTCTAAATTTTAAAAATGCACAGAAGAAATAATATATATATATATATATATATATATATATATATATATATATACAACCTTTATAATGCAATGCGTTTTTAGTTATTGGGTTGTTTGGCCTATATATTCGCCTTTGCAGTCTTTGCATGGGATACTGTAGACGACATGTTTTTTTTTATCTTTTGATATTTCCGATTTAAGCTTACTGTAACAATTTTTTAGCAGGTTGTGACCCTTGTGGCTGACCGTTACGTCAGAGAGAGGGTGTTGGGATTTAAAATGTAAATATCTGGAGGACCATGTTTTTTTAGTGTTTATATGGTAATGTTAATGTGGTGTAAGGTTAGGTCGAGGAAATTGATTTTATTTTGTTATTCTGTTTCTATTATAAGTTGTAGTTTAGGGTGGCAGGAGTTAAATTTTTCTAATACAGAGGCACCTAGGTTTTAGGGTACTGTTGTGATGCAGTCATCAACGTATCTATGGAAGAAGGGCAATTTGAATTCAAGCTTTTTTATTACAGTTTCCTCAAGGTCCTCTGATACAAGTTGTGCTATAACACTGGAAATGGAAGCTCCCATTGCACATCCCTCTATTTGTTTATAAACTTTGTGGTTGTGTATGAACTATGTAGAGTCTAAAGTTAATTCAAGTGCATTTAAGAATTCATTTAAGGGTATATCGGTGAATGATTTAATTTGGTTCCATTTTTTTGTTACTATTTCTTTTGCTAAGTTGATTGGTATGTTTGTACATAAGGAAACGACGTCTAGGGATATAACTTCATGATCATCTGGGATGGGTATATTTCTTATTTGTTCTTGAAGTCCACGGAATCTTTTATGTAATAGTTATTTTTGTTAATAATGTTTTGTAGAATGTTTTCGAGAAATTTGGAGAGGTTCTCTAAGCGGGATTGAGTACAAGCTACGATGAGTCTTAGAGGAATACCTTCTTTGTGTAACTTTGGGAGTCCATATATATGTGGTGGGAGGGCATTTTGAATTTTAAATTTTTCGCTGTGTTTGGTGATATATACATTTTCTTTTTCCAACGGGTTATTATTTTGTTGTTGTTTATTTGATAAATAGTGGTTGGGTCGTTTTTTAGTTCTTTGTAGGTAGTGTTCTTGCCGTAAGGCATCAATTTTTTGATCATACTCAGCAGAATACATAACAATTCTTTGCTGTATTTATCGGATAATAGAATTTTTAAGTTGTTATTTGTTTTTAAAAAGAATTTGGTTCTGTTTATTTTTTTTTAAGAAGGTTTTTTGAGATTTGCTGTTTGTAATTTTAGGTAGGTTGTTTTTGTAGTTCCCAGATGACGTCGCCGAAGTTCTTAGTTTAGCACCGAATTTTGCAATGCCAATTCAAAATAAAAAAAGACTTACCAAATTCCAGAAATTATCAGTAATATAGAAGCCTCACTTACAAACTTTACAAATAAAACCAAAGACAAAATTAGATCCTCTTATTGCAATATCATCACAAACTTAATTCCATATATATATATATATATATATATATATATATATATATATATATATATATATATATATATATATATATATATATATATAAACCTTTATAAAGGGTAAATTTTACATAAAATATTGTATTTGCCACCTGTGTGTGCTAAACAAAACGGATAGCGGTTTCCACCGTACAATAAAATAAAACGCGTTGTTGATGCTGATTTCTTCTCCACAATTATTATTTGCTTGAGGCCAATTTTAAATAGTTATTGAACTTTAACTGTTTACAGTAGTTTTATTCTTAAAAATACGACAATGTACCGGTAAACAATAATAATTTTTACGAGACTGGATATGCTTTTGCTCGGCTGTAAATGTTGTTTACATAAATATGAAACAATGTTTGGTCAGGTTGTAAATGTTATTAAATTGGCGGAAATTGCTGTAAGGAAATTGAAAATTATTGCTAGAAGCTTGTAAAATTTAAATAGGTTTTTACAATGTTATTAAAAATAATATTAATTAGGTAATAAGAATAATTTTAATCTGTGAAAAGTATGAACTTCCAGAAAATAGTCTCTTATTGAAATGGGAAATTAAAATTGCATGAATATCTCAATGGTGTCTCAGAATGGTTTTCGTTTTTGTTTTGCCTCATACGCACCAAATATCGATAGCAGGGGAGGGGAGTCGTGCCAAACGCTTGATTGGCTGTTCAAGTTTAGTAGCGACTGAACATTTCAAGGAGTCACAGTGCGCATTTTGGAGACATATTTCAATTTCACGACCATGAGAAATGTAACCCTCTCTTTAATCCCACGCCATTAGTTGCAATATGGATTACCTGATATTTTAGAAAGTGATTTCCAACACTAACTTATACCTATAAATTAAATTCTGTACTGGATTTTACATTAAATCACTTAAAATATATATATATATATATATATATATATATATATATATATATATATATATATATATATATATATATATATATATATTGTAACGTAGGTTTTCACGGATGGTGGAATGTGCACTGGTGGTTTTCCGTTTTTCGGTTTTCAATCCGTTCGTCAATAGAAAAATTTTCACGACGTTTCGCCAACATCTCATATGGCATTTTCAAGTGAAGCTTCCTCGACGCCTGCTCGACTTGGACATTTTCCAAGTTTTCTCATATTTTATACGAGGATGGTTCGATAAGTTCTCGGCCTGAAACAGAGAGGACGCTAGTAGGATGAAATAACTATTATATTTTGTAAGCATTAACCTTGAGATGACGCCCTGCAAACTTTCAATTGATTGAAGTTTGAGCGGTTATAAAATACTTTGATTTAAAGGGCTTAACTCCTACGGACATTAAAAATGAATTATATTCTACTGCAGTAAAAAAATTGGCTGCTGAATTTAATCGTGGTCGTACATCAACTCTACCAAAAACGCCTTCGAATGAACACTTCGGAAAAGTTTTTAGACTTGTTCACACGTAATCTTGCTGAGTTTCTTCAGCGTTTTATACCTGTAGATGAAACATGAATTCACCATTACACGCCAGAGACAAAGCAGCAGTCTAAACAGTGGGTGGGGGCAGGTGAAAGTGCGCCAAAAAAAGCAAAATGGTCAGGAAAAATCATGGCAACAGTTTTTTGGGATTAACATTGCGTGGTGCTTATAGACTATTTAGAACAAGGCAAGACCATCACCGGGGTGGAGCATTAGGCTTCATTACTGGACCGTTTACAGCATGTGGTGAAGTTTAAACGTCCACATCTTGCCAAAAAAAAAAGTGCTCTTTCATCAGGATAACGCGCCTGCACACAAATCTCTGGTTGTTGCTGCAAAACTCCATAACTTACGTTTCGAAGTGCTTCCACATGTGCCATATTCGCCGCACCTGGCTCCCAGCGATTACTTTCCCTTCCCAAACTTGAAAAAATGGCTCGTTGGCCGAAAATTCCCTTCAAATAACGAGGTCAGATCAGCGACAACCGCTTATTTTGCAGAGTTGGACAAATCACATTATATTACGGACATTAAAATGATAGAACATCGTTGTTCTAAATGTTTTGAAGTACAAGGGGACTATGTTCAAAAATAAATAAAAACATTTTTAAAAATCTTTTGTTTTTTTTTATCAGGCCGAGAAATTATCGAATCATCCTCGTATTCTTATTTTCTTGTCTAAAAACTTATGGGTGATAAGTAAATAAATAATATTTGAATTCAGAACATTACAGTAGATACAAAAAAACAAAAAAAAAATATATCATGGAGCGAAAAAAAATTCAAAATGCAGAACAGTCATTTTTGTACAAAATGCTTACAGATTAAAAATTTACGTACATTATTTTCTTTTTCTCCCTGTATATTAAAAAAAACAAACCTCTAAAACATTATCAAATAGAAACAGAATTAGGACAAAACTCCTACAAATATTACGAAATACGATTTAAAATTATTTCGTAATTACCTAATTTATTAGATCATTTAAAATAACTTCTTAACAACTTGATGTCAGAAAAGAAAGTTGTTAATTGTCAGGAGCCGGAACCACTTAAAAAAATAAATCGTCTAAAGATCGACGTTGAAAATTACGAAACAATTTTAATTTTTTAAGTTACCCGGTCCCACTCGAATTATTGTGTCTTGTCACCTGCTTCACAATGATTTGTATGCAAATCAAAAATTTTCATTTTAAAGATGTAATGGAGGCGAGGCGACAGCATGTTGCTATAAATTCTGTCCATAATGAAATCATTTACAAATTAAACAATAAGAAAACAATTTCATTCAACTTTAGGTTCATTTTGTGAAGGTGGTTTTTGACGATTATGTATTCCGTTATTATATTGTTCCGGACGGCCGATTTTTGAACCTTAGTTGTGACACTTGTCAAACTAATTCAAATTGCGTCGACAAACTCTCAAACTATACTGTCCCTGAACGCCGATCTGAACCCTTTATATACCTTTTTGGTCGATACCGGAAGATTCCCTAATTTTCTAGAAGGATTTCTATACTACATGGTGTAATAAAAAGAAGAAAAAAGAATAATCCGGCGAATTCTAGACCTTCTATCATAGGCGTTCCATATTAAAAATAAGGAAATAAATAGAGTTTTCTAAAAAGTTCCAGACCTTCTTTCATCGATGTCTCTTGAGGAAATTAACAAAAGGTAAAATTAAATAAATAAATTATAAACTCGTAGAAAATAAACCTAAAACGGTACAAACTACAAACAAAAACTAATACTATGAAATGTATAACGCTATAAAGTTCGTTACAATATCTATACTTGTCCCATCTGTTATTTGCTCGTCTGCTAACTAGTTTAGGGACAGAATTCCCTTTACAAAGCTCGCATTAATTCAGTCTATGTTTGGTTTGTCCCATTTTTATTATAGACCTTTCTTATACAGCGTGTTCGGTAAGTACCTCCAAATTTCTCGGGAACATACAAGGGGGTTAAAATAACCTTACTTTGTCATAAAAAAATTCCTAAAGTGCCCCTTAAGGAGGGTACAGAGCCCTAAAGGGGAATCCAGCGATTTACCTTATTGGCTCTAAGTTTTGAACCGACTTGTATAATTTAATCCAAAGTTTTCGGGTATCCCGTGTATGTGCTGAGTCCCTCTCAGGACTATAAGGCAGCTGACGTTTCGATGAAATCTCATTCACCATTTTCAAAGCTCACTGTACGACGTCTACGAGCCAACTGACGTCAGTTGCTCGTAGACGCCGTACAGTGAACTTTGAAAATGGTGAATGAGATTTCACAGCAACGTCATCTGCCTTACAGTCCTGAGAGGGACTCAGCACATACAAAGGATACCCGAAAACCTTCGATTACATATATATATATATATATATATATATTATATATATATATATATATATATATATATATATATATATATATATATATATATATATATATAAATATATAAATATAAATAAATAGATAAGTTTTTGTCCGTGTAATTTAAAATAAAATAGAATCAAATATTGGCGAAGCGGACGTGAAAATTTGTCAATCTACATGATTCTCGTGTTAAAAAGTGTGGAGCACTCCAAAATATGGAAAAACTCCGGGTCCGACAGATGGCGACAGCGCTGTTTCATCCTAATATGGGACTCGTCAGGCCACCGCATTCGGTACAAACCATCATCTCGCCTTTGCATCCTATAAAGCTGAGTTTAAACTCAAAAAACAGCAAACAAGACGACAAAGGCGACATCTCGTTGGTCCACTTGATAACACAAGAACCACACAGATTAACAAAGTTTGTAAAAAACCGCCATATGGTGGCGCGACGGTGAATTAAAACAGAAATATGTAAAATCGAGTACACGAAACGCGCTGCCGAAAGGATAGGGGTCGCATTTTTCGGTACTGGCAACCAAGCCTACTGCTCATTTCAGCAGCCAAAGCCACGTGTCGCACCAAACGAATCCACCATGAGAGCACCGTTTAGCGTGTTTCCAAGCCAAGCAAGTAAATAAATAAAAAGATAAGTTTTTGTCCGTGTAATTTAAAATAAAATAGAATCAAATATTGGCGAAGCGGACGTGAAAATTTGTTAATCTACATGATTTTCGTGCTAAAAAGTGCGGGGCACTCCAAAATAGGGAAAAACTCCGGGTCCGACAGATGGCGACAGCGCTGTTTCGTCCTAATATAGGACTCGTCAGGCCACCGCCTTCGGTACAAACATCATCTCGCCTTTGCATCCTATAAAGCTGAGTTTAAACTCAAAAGACAGCAAACAAGACGACAAAGGCGACATCTCGATGGTCCACTTGATAACACAAGAACCACACAGATTAACAAAGTTTGTAAAAAACCGCCATATGGTGGCGCGACGGTGAATTAAAACAGAAATATGTAAAATCGAGTACACGGACAAAAACTTATCTATTTATTTATTTACTTGTTTGGCTTTGAAACACGCTAAACGGTGCTCTAATGGTAGGATCGTTTGGTGCGACACGTGGCTTTGGTTGCTGAAATGAGCAGTAGGCTTGGTGGCCAATACCGAAAAATGCGACCCCTATCCTTTGGGCAGCGCGTTTCGTGTACTCGATTTTTCATATTTCTGTTTTAATTCACCGTCGCGCCACCATATGGCGGTTTTTTACAAACTTTGTTAATCTGTGTGGTTCTTGTGTTATCAAGTGGACCATCGAGATGTCGCCTTTGTCGTCTTGTTTGCTGTTTTTTGAGTTTAAACTCAGCTTTATAGGATGCAAAGGCGAGATGATGGTTTGTACCGAATGCGGTGGCCTGACGAGTCCCATATTAGGACGAAACAGCGCTGTCGCTATCTGTCGGACCCGGAGTTTTTCCATATTTTGGAGTGCTCCGCACTTTTTAACACGAGAATCATGTAGATTGACAAATTTTCACGTCCACTTCGCCAATATTTGATTCTATTTTATTATATATATATATATATATATATATATATATATATATATATATATATATATATATATATATATGTATACATATATATATATATATATATATATATATATATATGTATACATATATATATATATATATATATATATATATATATATATATATATATATATATACATATATATATATATATATATATATATATATATATATATATATATATATATATATATATATTTTCTTCTTACAATAAAATAAAGTACTTGGTTTTTATTTTGAAATCGAAAAAAAAAATATTGTAATAACTGATACTAACCAATCGACATGTTCAATGGACCGAATCCAGACCGGGTCAGGTAGCATTATCATTTACCACGTGAAACTGAATCGTCCACAATGGTACCGATGTGTGTGGGACCAGAACAACGCAAAACACCTTGGGTATGCTAAAACCGATGTTACAAGATTATTTTAAGAAATGCGATATTTTTAAAATAATGAACCTGAATGAAATTCAATCCGCCAGAGCAAAAGGAAACATATATCACAAAAGACCTACCTACGCTACCTGAGAACGAAAGACTTGCTAATTCGCTAGTCGCCTTTATATGATAATTTTTGTGGTTTTCTAATACCGACCATTGTTATTTTGGGCGCCAAAGAATCGGTATAATACTGACGAATATTTAATGAATATTTTGTAGAATTCGGATGGAGTAAAAAAGTTATAACTATCGTTTTTTTAGTAAATCCTATAAATTTATTCAGGCAGATGGTCCGGTGCCGAGTAGGTCATGGAATAATTCGAGATTTTCGAAGTGGAAGTGACACAATTGAGTTAAAAATACAGTATTTGATAGAAAAGTTTCAACAATGTTTTTTGTTCAACTTTTTAGTACCCTTAGTACAATTTTTTTAAAATTTTTAGCATTACTAGTTTTGAGAAAAGAGAGCTTTTTTCTGTGAATTAAAGGGTGTTTTTTTATAGAGGTATAGAACTTTTAAATGGAATAAAACAAAGATGAATTTTTTAAATTGACATGAAATTTTCTTTATTCGAAAGATAACCTTTTGGCATTATAATTTAAATATGACTTCTGGCATATGACCGCCACGGCTTTCTCGGACGTAGTCTAATCTGGAGGTCCAATTTTCGATGACTTTTTCCAACATTTGTGGGCGTATATCGGCAATAACGCGGCGAATGTTGTCCTCCAAGTGATCAATCGTTTCGGGCTTATCGGCGTAGACTAGCGACTTCACATATCCCCACAGAAAATAGTCTAGCGGCGTTAAGTCGCACGATCTTGGAGGCCAATTCACGGGTCCGAAACGTGAAACTATGCGGTTACCAAACGTTTCCTTCAATAAATCAATTGTGGCATGAGCTGTGTGACATGTTGCGCCGTCTTGTTGAAACCACAGCTCCTCCACATCATGGTTGTTCAATTGATGAACGAAAAAGTAAGTAATCATGGCTCTATAGCGGTCACCATTGACTGTAACGTTCTGACCTGCATCGTTTTTAAAGAAGTACGGACCAATGATTCCACCAGCCCATAAAACACACCAAACAGTCAGTTTTTCTGGATGTAACGGTGTCTCAACATACACTTGAGGATTATCATCACTCCAAATACGGCAGTTTTGTTTATTGACGTATCCATTCAAACAAAAGTGAGCTTCATCGCTAAACGAAATTCGCTTATGAAAATCGGGATCAACGGCAATCTTGTTTTGGGCCCATTCACCGAATCTACGCCTTGCTAGGTGATCGTGTGGCTTCAATTCTTGCACGAGTTGGATTTTGTAAGCACGCAAACCAAGATCTTTCCGCAAAATCTTCCATAAAGTGAATGGACACATATCCAATTCCTGTGCACGATGGCGGATAGACTGATTCGAGTCTTCCTCTACGCTACGCTCTACAGCAGCAATGACTTCTTCTGTACGCACTGTACGACGTCTCTGTGGATGCGTATTATCATTTAGAGTAAACGTGGTGCGAAAACGTTCCATAGTTAATCGAATTAATTGCTCTGATGGACGATTATGTTGACCGTAAAATGGACGTAGTGCGTGATACGTATTTCGAACAGAACCATGATTTTCAAAATAAATTTGCACAATTTGGAAGCGTTGTTCAGGCGTCAGTCTATTCATGTTGAAATGCCAAACCAAACTAAACATAAATCACTTGACAGCTGACAAAATGGCCGCCAGTTAAAAAAGTGTTGCCAACTTAAAGTTCTATACCTCTATAAAAAACACCCTTTATTACTCTGCCTATTTTGAAACCTCTACCATCATTTATTCGAGAAAAATTCGACTGTGAACTCTAAAAAAAATTATTTATTCTTATTTCAAATAAATACAATATTACTTTAACAAACCGTAAAAGTAAATAATTGTCTTTGACACTTAAGTAATATTACATACAAACAATAGCATATTCTTTAACAAAGTATAGTTGGGCAATATTCCTACCTATCTACATACCTTAAATAAATGTCTACTATTTCCAAACAAAAATATATTTTTGTAAAACAAGTCGTAAACTCAAAAAATGACATGCAAGTTGTTGCAAATTATATGTATGCATATTAGTTTTGCTTTAGAGATTTGTTGCGTAAAAATACATTTAACAAAAAGAAAATTTTAGTTTCGTTATGTGTATAGTAACCGTTAACGTTTGTTTTTAGTAATATGCTAAATACGAGGAACACTTGAATAGATTTTTCCCAAATAATGAAACAATGATAATTTTATTTTGCAACGTAATCTTCCTTAAAACAACACAAAGAAAGTATTATAAATATAGATAGTATTAGTACTGGGGTATATATCTTATGCTGAGACTAAACGAGAAACATGCTATCAAAATTATCCAAGTATATACACCAACAAGTAGCCAGAATGAGGAAGATATCGAAGACTTCTACGAAGATCTATATAAAGCCATGTATAAAGACAAAACACATTATACAGTCCTCATCGGTGACTTCAATGCTAAGCTTGGATTCAAGGAAGATGACGTGAAGATCTCTATGGGACCCTATGGTTATGGAACAAGGAACGATAGGAGTGAAACTTTGCTCAACTTTCTACTACATCACAAACTATATGTTATGAACTCGTTTTTCAAAAAGAACAAACAACGTAAATGGACCTGGGTGAGCCCAGATGGTAACACGAAGAACGAAATTGACTTCATAACCACTGACAAAAATTTATGATGTCACAGTCCTTAACAAAATGTCAGTAGGAAGTGACCACAGGTTAATCAGGGCGAAGATAAGGCTAAATTTAAAGCGAGATCGAGCAAGGATGGTAACTGGGAACCGAAAAAATAAATGGACCTCTATTAAAGACAAGGAATCCTATGAAAAGTTCATAACTTCTGAATTAAAACACATGGAGCTCCTCAAAAAAGACAAACTTGATATAGAACAAGTAACAGCACAAATAAGCTCTACCCTAAAAAATGCTCACGCAAAATAAGGAATCAAAATAACAAACAAGAACGACAAAATTACCCAAAAAATACAAGAAATCTTATAAAAACAAGAAAAGAACTTAGGGACAGAAACTCAACCAACTCTGAAGAACTAAGAAAATTAAATAAAGAAATCTCTAAAGAAATTAGAAAAGATGCCAGGAAATACAATACAGAATATATTTTCCAGGTTATAGAGAATAATAAGAGCCTAAAAGTCCTACGCAGAAAACTAGCAGAAGGTACAAATAATGTCTGTAAGCTAAGAAATAAAAGGGGTGCCATCGAAACAAATTGAGAGGAACTGCTGAAGATAGCAGAAGATTTTTACTCCGAACTGTATAAATGCAACGTGAACAGTAAAGATCGCCCACTAATACCAGAAATCGGAAATGTCGGATCCGAAGATATACCAGACATCACAGAAGATGAAATGGCAAATGCTATTTCTGGCATGAAGAAAAACAAGGCACCTGGGGAAGATGAAGTGATAATTGAAGCCATAAAAGAAGGGAGATCAACATTAATCCTCATTTTACAGAAGTTATTTAATGTGTGCCTGACAAAGGGCATAACTCCCTCCACGTGGCTTAGGGTTCTTGTAATAATGCATAAGAAAGGGACATTTCAGATCTGAAAAACTATCGCCCAGTCGGTTTGCTCTCACACATGTATAAGTTATTCCTAAAGATAATAACAAATCGACTCACAAATAAATTAGATAGTTATTTATCAACCTTGCGAGCAGGCTGGGTTTCGCTCTGGTTATGGAACGACTGACCACCTACAAGTTCTTAAGTCCCTGATAGAAAAGCGCATAGAATACAATAAGCCACTTATTCTTATATTTATTGATTATGAAAAAACATTTAATACCATAGACCGATATAAAATGCTGAGGGCGCTTGTAGACGGTCGACCACTGCTACATTTCGTTAATCAAGAACACATACGATATAGCAACATCCTATGTCAGACTCCACAAAGACACAAATACCTTCAGAATAGAACGTGGAGTTCGGCAGGGAGATACAATCTCACCGAAATTATTTACCACTGTCTTGGAATATATGTACAAGCAGATTTCTTTTGAAGGAAATATGGGAGTAAACATAAACGGGGAGGACCTTAATCACCTAAAATTCGCCGATGACATTGTCCTCATATCGGATAGAACGGATAAAGCAGCTAGAATGTTGGAAAAGCTCAACAGACTGTCAAGTGATGTTGGTCTAAAAATAAATTGTGAGAAAACGAAATTTATGACCAACCTTATATTAAACGACAATATATCAGTAGGAGACCACAAGATCGAACAAGCCACCACCTACAAATACCTAGGACATGAAATTCGTATAGGCCGAGATAACCAAACATGCGAAATACTAAGAAGAATAGGGCTGACATGGACAGCTTTTGGAAAACTGAAAAATATACTTAAATCGAACATCCCTGTTTGCTTGAAGAGAAAGGTGTTTGACCAGTATACCCTCCCCGTTTTGATATATGGAGCAGAGACGCTAACACTAACAAAGAAAAGCGTAAATAGGTTGAGAATGACACAATTGGCCATGGAAAGATCTATGCTGGGAGTTCGCATCAGAGATAGAATACCGAATACAGAAATACGACGAAGAACGGGTGTTGCAGATACAGTCAGGAGAATTACAACGTTAAAGTGGAACTGGGCTGGACATGTCGCTAGGAACACGGACAATCGGTGGACGAGAAAAATCTTGGAATGGAGACCAAGACAGGAGGCTTACCGAGGAAGAGGCCGCCCGCCTACCAGATGGACTGATGATGTAAGGCGCATAGAATCAAACTGGATGCAAGCGGCGTGGGACAGAAATAAGTGGCAAAACTTACGAGAGGCCTATGTTCAGCAGTGGACGGGAACGGACTGATTGATGATGATTGTGAATCTTCCTTAACTCAAAGCACGTGCGCCACCTGTCCTGTAACAATTTTATTTCGTTAGAAAAAAATTATTCTTTTGAGTTTTAAAATAAGCGCCATCTTTTATCTCGTTATGGTTTATAAAATGACATCTTCGAAGATACTTTTTCAAATCTGTGCGATCCAGTAAGTGGTCAAGTTCGAGAAATTTACACTTGGCAAGAATAAAAATAGATATTTAACGACATGCTGTACCAAAGCATAGAGGTCGCTTTGTTCGCCACTGTCATCCAAGACTAACCGCTCGTTTTGCGATCTTAGAAAGGATGGCACCAAGATCTCTCTCTAACTGCACTGCATTTTTTAAGCCACAAAATATAAAATAATATAAAGATAGAGCAGCCTGATGAATTCCAACGAGATTGAAAGAGCAATGTAGTCATTTTTGGAGTTCTCTGGAATTTTAAATACGAGAGTACTTCTTACTAACAATCTGTGTCCGCAAAGTCATAGGTTACTACCATGATATCAGTGGATGTTCCTCTAATGTTATTAAGTGATCCGTCGAGATAGAACCTGTTATTTTATTCCCTTGAAAATAGTCGGACGAATATATATATATATATATATATATATATATATATATATATATATATATATATATATATATATATATATATATATATATATTCTTCTTCAGCCCATTGACGTCCACTTCTGGACATAAGCCTCTCCGATGGTCCTCCACTAGGATCTGTCTCTCGTCTTCTGGAGCCAGTCTTTTCCAGCAAACTGTCTTATATCATCTACCCATCTGCGTTGTGGCCTGCCACGATTTCGGTTCGTTTCTCGCGGTCGCCATTGCAGTAATTTACTCGTCCACCTATCGGGCTGTTGTCTAGCTATGTGCCCCGCCCATGGCCACTTTAGTCGTGATATGCGTTTAATGACGTCAACTACTTTGGTTCTTGATCTTATTACTTGATTTCGTATTTTATCCCGCAACGAGATTCCTAACATTTGTCTCTCCATGGAGCGTTAAGTGACTCGGAGCCTATTTGTGTTTTGTTTGGTTAGTGTTATCGTTTCCATGCTGTAAGTAGCAACAGGCAAGACACACGTGTTATACACTTTCCGTTTAAGGTTGATTGGTGTGTTTCTATCTCTTAATACGTACTGCAACTTTCCAAAGGCAGTCCATGCCAGCCCTATTCTCCTTGTTATTTCCGCCGTTTGATTTTCTTTGCCCAGTTTCATGACGTGGATTCAATAAATGTACTCTTGGGCATTCTCTATGGTTTCATTTTGAATCTCTATTTGTACATATGCGTCAGGGCTCATTAACTTAGTTTTCCCCAAGTTCATTTTAAGTCCCACTTTTCTCGCCTCTTCATTGAAATCTTGAAGCATTTGTTTTAGCTCTTCTGGGTTGCTAAACATGACAACAACATCGTCGGCGAAACGAAGATGACTAAGATAAGAAACATCGACTCTCAAACCTTTCTCATCCCAATTTAGTTTTTTAAAGACATCTTCCAAAGCTAGCGTAAATAGTTTCGGAGAGATGACGTCTTCCTGACGCACACCTCTCATAACGTTTATTTTTTCAGTTTTTGTGTCTTCGTCGATTTTAACCTGTATAGTTGCGTTTTTATATATATTCTGTCTGATAGTGGTATACTAGAGTCAATTCTAGCATTATTAAGTGATTTCAAGATCGCCCATGTTTCTATAGAGTCAAAGGCCTTGTGAAAATCTACAAATGTCAGGTGTATAGGAATGTTATATTCCTCGGTTTTTCTAGGACTGTGCGTAGGGCTTGGATATGATCTATCGTACTAAATCCACGTCGAAAGCCGGCTTGCTCCACAGGCTGGTAATAGTCCTTAGGGTATCAATCTAATCTAAATTTTCAGATTTCCGTATGGACCAAAATACTAGTTTATAAGGTCAAAGTTAAAATTTTTTTTGTTATATCAAAAATAAAACAATTACCTACTATTTCTATTGTTAATAAAGATTAACAGAACACGAGCGTGCAGGTGTTTCAACTTAACATTTTGCCATTAAATAATGCAAATATTTGAGACGACTTAAGAAGTGCCAAATTATTTATTTGTTGATCATTAAATTTATCATGCAAAAATATTAATTTGAATATTTAGTGTCAACGATTCTATACGTTCGGGATTTCCTGGTTTTTTTAGATTGCTTTTTTATTTTGTGGTGATTGTTCAGTTGGCAGATTTCTATGAATATTTGAAACACATTTTTTAAGAAATAAGTTAATTTATTATATTACTCATTGATTCATATACATAATGCATTTTTATTTGTGTAGTAAATATAGTTACATTTTTACATATTTAAAAGAACTGTCAAGTGTATATTGATCATGCACATGCTAGGATTTTAAAGCTGTTTCAGAGTAAATTATTATAATTACAAATTCCTCAAAGAAAATTTCCATGACAAATTATAAAGTCTTTCAGCCACTTAAAATTAAATGAAAATTTTCCTAACACAACAAAAAAATATTCTACAGGGTCAATTTGAAAAGTTCACACCACTGATATCTCCATTTCAGTAAATAATATACAGGGTGTTTAAAATTAGCTCAAGAATGATTCTTTAAAATTTTTCGCACTTATTTGGAAACACCCTATATATATATATATATATATATATATATATATATATATATATATATATATATATATATATTTATTCATGGTGCGGCATTTATCTTGAGAAAAAGCAACATCTCGGTGCGATCACATTTTTTCGAAAAATATTTTATACAAAAATTATAGGATGCCAGGGGGGCTAAATAGCAATGACCTTGACCTTGCCCTTTAAAGCAATTTGAAGGCAACTTTAAAATTTTAAATAGAACCCTCAATTTCGACTTCGGATATGACCTTAACCTCAAGGTGGATGTTAAATATCAAGGTCAGTTCAGAGTCAAAACAAAAATATCGCAATGTTTCGTGAAATGTTTCGTACAAAAGTTGTTGAGTGGCACGGGCACCCTGAAGAGAAAAACTCCACGTCGTTGTTCCTAGGCAGTGCTAAAAGTAGTTAATCATGCATATAATCATACTAAGTACAATTTTTGCTAACAGTTCTGAACAATTGAATTTCTTCAAATAACCGTGAAGATCGAAATCAAGATAATGTTATAGCAACTTTACAATCTTACAACTTTAGCATGAAACATTTTATAAAATAATGAAGTTGAAGATCCTCGTTTGACGTTAAGATTAAATCCTAATATCTGATGACAAAATTACTGTGAAATTGATCGTCTTTTCATTTCCAGACGTCAAATTGGGGGTTTTCTTTTCAAATTTTGAAATTTAGCATCGAATGTCCTTGATGGCCAAGGTCAAGGTCAAGGTTATCTTCAACATCGCTGCCACTTGGCCCCCGTGCCACTCAACAACTTTTGCCGGAAACATTTCGAGAAATACTGCGATTTTTTGTTTTAACTTTGTAGTGACCTTGATATTTGTCCTTTACCTTGAGGGCAAGGTCATATCTGATGGTAAAGTTTTTTGCACTTTTTATTTCTGGGGTTGAAATTGATTGAAAATTATGAAGTTGACCTTCAAATGGCCTTGAAGGAGTTCAAGGCCATTTTCAAGGTCGTTGCTAATTAGCCTCTCTGTTACTCTATAATTTTTATATAAAACATTTTTCGAAAAAATGTGATCCCACCGAAATATTCTGTTGTTTCAAGATGAATGCCGCACCCTGAATTTATGGGGTCCCCAATGTGCACCGTATGCCCGGCGCCTTCACCAATCGCTCGACTATAAATTTTGAACAACTTTGCCAATGATGCAGCTAAATAAAAAATATTATATAACATATTGAACTGCATTTTCGTAGATCAAATTAATGTTGGGGTACACGAAACAAACTTTCAATCCCTACTACTATTTGCTCTTATTATACCTCATATCTGTTTATGGATTAATTAAGATTAAATGTCTGCAAAATTTCATAGCAAAAGATGAAAACTTGACAAACTTATAACGCTGTGACATTTAGATGGACGAACAGACGAACATGTCAGACACCTAGCTGTAGAAACCGCTCAAATACAACGATGATTAGCGCGTCGAGTGTTCTGTACCATCCAACTTTATGTATCACTAAAATTAGATTATATTAGCGTTATAGTATCTTTTTTTTACTGATTGTGAGGGTACGAACACTGAAGTAAGGGTTGTTTTCTCGATGTAAGGCTAGCTTTTTAATCTTTTTAGATATTGATGCTTTAAATAGGAAAGAAAACTTTTTAAAATTCTTTAAGGATATAAATTTAAACGTTTTTTTTTTCTTTCAGTTTTTGGCAATAATGTGACAGCCATGACATCTTGTACCACCGACAGCGGCACGGAAACGTTGTTTTCCGACGATTCCCCTTGTGAGTTGATTAGGTCGCCCAGTATATGTTCCGGAGACGAAACCATTTGTCAAAATGAGCAAAATGATGACTCGATATCTGTTCATAGCAGACTGGCGCCACCCAATATACAGCCTTACAGTGGGGTTCTCGAGAAGGTAAGTTTTTAAAAATAACTGTATAACTTTTATATATATATATATATATATATATATATATATATATATATATATATATATTCTTCTTTCAGGCAGACAAAAGGAAATAATGTGTACAACTGATATATGAAATATAAATTCCAAGGTATGTCGGTAGGATATGGCAAACCCGCCACCTACCGAAAGTTTGACATCGGGGTCGGTTACTGCGAATTTTCATGAAAATGTTTCCTATAGTAATTGGTTGCACCTCAGATTTATATTCATGCATTTTGAGGTTATGGATTCGAAAATTTTGGACAAGCTAGTCCAGATTCCTGAAAGTATAGCAGAATAGACCTTTCTCAGCGTACCAAGAATTTTTTATTAAATACCGTATTGCATTTTGCACTAATTTTTTGAGGTTATGCATGACTATTTTCCACATAAAGACTGCGGGTTCTATAGAAGCAAGTTGACTCACACTTAGAAAGAGGCAAAGCGGTTTCGATAAGTAGTACCTCTCTTTCTAATTTCAATCAGGTGATAGGGATATCCAATGACGTTTGGAGTATCGTGTTTGGTTCCACTATTAGAAAGAGAGTACTTCTCATCGAAAACGCTCTATATATTTAACTTTTAGGGTGAGTTCACACGATAAGAAAAATTTGAGCATAGGCGTATTACGCGCTTGTGTGTTAAAAATGTCTCGTCCACACGGGAGATTTTGTTACGTGGTCATGAGGGGTTTTCTCTTAACTTTTATCAGGATTTTTTGTTTATATTTTATCTAAAAATTAAACTGAAGCAAAATAAAACTTTAATTGCGGCAGTATTTTAATTTAGAAACAAAAAGTTACAAAATTTAAGGATATTATTGATATATTCTTTATTAAAAGAATAGGAGAGTTGTCGTTACAGGGTCCGGTCTATATTTGAGAAAAACATTGGAAAAAGACTTGGACATACTAATAATTTAATTAATTCAAGAAATGTGAGGAAGTCATCCTGATTTTTTAAAAATATTTTCCTGTTACTATTGGTGAATTTGAAGAGCTCTTCGCTGTTGTTGGTCCAATAATTAGGAAACACGATATGGAAATGTGTACAGCTATACCTTTATTACTAAGTTGAAAATAACATTGTGATATTTAGCTGATGAAATCAACACGTGAAAGCAACAGTGCGAATTCCGAGTCGGTAAATAGTGTTTCTGAAATTATTCAGGTTGCTTGTGCGGTAATATGGGACTCTTTAAAAGAAGTTTTATTTCCAAAGTTTAACATTTCTACTTGGTAAAGAATTGCCAGGGAGTTCGAAGACGAGAATATCAGTGTAATTTTAACAATCGTTTTAATTACAACTATTTGTAGTTTTTAGAAGTATACATTACAATGGATTTCTGTTATTAAATTTCCATCAATGTTATTTTTTAGTTTTTAATTGTTTATAATAGGTTTATATAAAGTTTACGAAGGGTAAGGTTATCAGACGACAGAAATTTTCCTGACATGTTTGAAATTTTAGCCCCCTGTTAGAGAAACAGGAAAAAACGACAATTGTCAGTATTTTTTTGAAATTATAAGAGGAAAATATAAGTAATAAAAAAATATTTATTAATCATTGTAGTAAGAAAAAATAAATTAATTAAACATTAACAAAATGAGTCAATTATTAATTTAGTATATTAATAAATTTATTTTCATACTTTTTATTGCTTTATATTTCTTTTGGCAATTGCTAGACTTTTATAACCATTTCATGACATTCTTCACATGATATGTTCTTTAAGTTAAATTGTGTCTAGAGTAGAACCTTAACAGAATATATTGTTGTAATCCAACTATTACTACAAATTATTCATTATTAAATTACTATATATCAATATTTAGTTACTCTTATGGATTAATAGATAATTATAGTCTAATATTTAATACTTTCTTAAGAAGAAAATATATCTTAAGTAAATTTATATTTTAATAGACTCAAACAAAAGTATGCCTTAATCTCCAAAACTCTAAAACTTTATTTTTTACAGAGACCATTAGCTTTGTTTATATTGTCATTGTCCCATAAATACACACTTTTTCATCTCAGTAATCATGTAAATAAATAGTTATGTTATATTTGTTAGTACGCCTATGACTGTAGAATAATAATTTAGATACAGAAATAGAATATAACTAGGACATGAACATAGAGACGAGGGAAACTAAAATTAAAAAACTACAACAGACATTAAATTAGTAAGTAAGAAGAAAAACTGTTGTTACCTCATGATTTAGTCAACATTTTAATAAAATATTAAAAGTAATATCAAAAGATTTATTTGAATTCATCAAAATTAGTGATAAACCAAAAGCAGACCAGCAAAGTTATAACATTGGTGGCGGCGAAAAGCAAAGCTTATGACGATATAGCAAATATTTTAAAAATCTCACTGCCTTAATATACCACATACAACATTCAGATAAAATATCCGGATATTTATTGAAAATTCAGGGATATTGTCAGGAAATCTCATTGTTTGATCTGGTAACTATATCTAAGGACATGTCTGTGGATTAGCGTCTCGATATCAGAGATTGTCGTTGAATAGAAATTGTATTATAAAATGGCCTTTATTTCATAAGCTTTAATTTATATAACGAACAATTGTTATAAAATTAATACGAAAATGAAGATTTGTTTTTTTTTTTGAGGCCAAGCAGTAATGATCTTTGGCAACAAGCATTTTTAATAAATTAAAACAAGTTAACATAGTTCATAAATATCCATTATCTCAAAACTTACAAAATAAAAAAAAAAATATAAATAAAACAACTAACTTCTGAAAAAAAAAAAGTTATGTTCATAGGAAATATTAAGAATAAACAGTTTCCGCCATATTTAAAGCAGTCCGCTGAAAAGTTAAACATTATTTGCGTAATGACCTTCGAAAAGGCGGATTTAGGCGGTAAATCTTCAGTTTTTGTCTTTTTTTTTTAATTTAACGAATCACAATGCTTGAAATTTGACATGTCTTATTCCGCTAAGCTTACGCCCAGATTTTTCTTATCGTGTGGACCCACTCTTATAGCTATGCTATTCTCATAGACATAAAAGATATAGAGAACGCGGTAGAAGCGTGTTGGCGTTGGTTTAGAAAGAGACAGAACGAAATAGGTTAGTAGTATTTCTTTTTCTATAGATGGCGCTAAAAAAGTACTGTTCTGCCTATTATGGGGCGGGTGCGGTCTCAAAAATCCTAGTTATTTCATGAATGAACTCTTGTAAAGATAATTTTCATAAAGGAGCAATATAAAAAATAATGTACCTCATTTGTAGTCTAGCGAAAAATTGTACGTGCCCGAGAATAACAGAACATTACATTTGGCAACACCTCTCAGTAAAATCTTGGGATTCTCGGAACTTGCACCATCTCTCGGTGTGGCGATTTGTATATATTTTTTTTGCTGGTTGAAGAAATATATCTTCGTGCTGTCACCATTGCTTTATTTATGTTTACCCAACCATTTATCCACTTATTTGCGGCTCGTTTCGCGGTTTGCACTGGGCAACCGGTATCAGTGACGTGTTTGCCTTTTTTTTCGAGGGTTAACTAGTTCGTTTACAGGGTGTAACAGATTATATGCTCAAAATTAGGGCACGGAAAAAAAATTTATAGTAAAATTTGCTCTATACATGCTTTTTTGACAACAAGAAATAGTAGGAATGTGTAGATATTTTTAAAATATCATCATGTTTTTTTATAGTTTTTTTCGTTTCAGTGGAGACCGCCATATGATGAACAGTTTCGTATTTTTTCTAAATCCAGTATTGGGAGTTTATTTCTTGCTCTGTCAAGGTGTATTTTTTAAATGTAGACCCAATTTTCGTTCGATTTTTTTTTTAATTTTTGCTGCAATATGCAGATTTTTGGAAATTGGAAAAATAAGACGGAATTGGAAAAATAAATGATTCTTTTAATACATTCTTTTAAAACTTAGGAATAATTGATCCAGTTTTCTTGGTATACTATAGAATCGCCAATGCGTGTGACTAAACATAGGATCATTATAAAATATGTAGCACGACAATTCTCGTACCTATAGTCACCGTAAGAAAACTGTGTTTTATGTTTATCTTGCCAAGCATAAAAAAGCCAAAAACTTTATTCAAGTGAACCTTAGATATTTTTTTTAATTTATCCCATATATGAGGAAGAAGGCCTATTCCTTTTTTTTCGACTAATTTTTGTCACTTACAAACACCGCACATACAAAACAGTTTATGTTTGTCTTCATACTTGCACCGCCAAAAAATTTTATCATCTATTTTTATTAAATTTGCATCAGAGAGAATTTCCTCCACTTCTATTTTGTATTTCAATCTTTAAATCAGGCTATTAACTTTGTTTGTAGTCATAGCGACTAATAAAGTGACTTTTAGTAAAAAAAAACACCGAGATATGTCAGTAAATACGCAATCAAAAAGTAAAAAGAAGTACTAACAAAACGAACACGAACGCCGAAATAAATAAAATTTTTTATTAAAAAAAATTTTTATCGATTTCTAAAAATGGGCTAAAAAGCGAAAAATAATACAAATTTTAAATGAAATTGAAATTTTTGAAGTCCGCACCAAACTAATACCTGACAAAATGTAATGCACATGAAAAGATAGATAAATACTTTAGTTGTAATAGGTTTTTTTGACTTAGCTTGCATGTGTCTTGTGTTGGTAATTTATTTGTTATTTAGTATTAATTTGGAACCGACTTTAAAAATTTCAATTTCATATAAAAATTTATATTGTTATTTTTTGCTTTTTAATGCTTTTTTAGAAAAATTTTGCTTTCCGATTTTTAGTTTTGAATTAATTTAAGTTAGATCACATGAAAATTCTTTGATTCTAGGAATTATCCAAATACCAGTTTTAAATGAAATTGTACCAAACAAATGTTTAATATTAAATCGTAAACCTACGATTCCAAATACCACCTAATACCAGTTTCGAAAATAAGTGAATAACATATAATTTTCAACTCACCATATTGAATCCGCCATATTGAACTTCAAGAAAATAATTTTAAACTCTTAATTTAATGTTAATCTACACCCTCAAAAACCCCCTCAGTACCAACCTCGGACATATTGCGGAAATATAAAATTTTTGAAACGTCCTATTGCATCTGTCATATTGATTTTTTTTTAAAAAACAATTTTAAATACGTTACACTCCTAGAAAGACCCTAGTACCGATTTTGAAGAAAATACAAGAGAAGACTACAACAAAAACCAAAGACCAAGATCAAACAAGGAACAAAGCCATAATACCATACATAAAAGGAATAACAGACAGAATCGGAAGAATCTTAAGAAAACACAACATACAGCCCATATTTAAACCACAAAAAACAATAGCCAATATCCTGTGAAATCCCAAAGACAAGACCAATCTTGAAAATTATGGCGTTTACAGCATTCCATGTGCAGATTGCCATCCAACTTATATAGGACAAACAAACAGGCGCATATCAGCAAGAATCCAAGAACATAAAAATAGCCTCAAAAACAAACAGACAATCTCATACGGAGGGACATAAGAAAGCATAATACAAAAGTGATTAAAGACACGATAGAAGCTAACAAATCAATGAAGGTTCTCAGATCTCAATTGGATAGGGGCCGGACAAAAATATCCGGACTTAAAACTAAACAAGGCCAATTAGTTAGTACCCGGGAGGAAATTACGATGGCTGTCCAGGACTTTTATACAGAGTTATACAGTCCAAAAACTCAAGGTCCTTACTACGAAAGAAAGGAAGTAAGAAATGTCGGTTTAGAAGAGATGCCCGAAATAAATACCGCAGAGTTAATGAAAGCGCTTAGTCAAATGAAAAATAATAAAAGTCCTGGCGAGGATCATATAACCGCCGAAATGTTAAAAATAGGGGGAGAACAACTAAGAGAAAGCGTAAGAATTTTGTTGAACAAGTGCTTAATGTATGGAAAAATACCCGAGGCATGGGAAAACGCAGAAGTCATCATATTATACAAAAAAGGCGATAGAAATAACATAGAAAATTATCGGCCAATTAGCTTACTGTCCCACTTGTACAAACTTCTTACCAACCTTCAGAACAAGCCGGATTTCGCAAGAACTTCAGTACAATAGACCATCTACAGACAGTACACACGCTTATCGAAAAAAACACGGAATATAATATACCTCTGCATTTGGCTTTCGTTGATTACCAGAAGGCGTTCGATTTTATCGAATCATGGGCAGTTCTCAAAGCACTGGACAATGTTCGGATTGATTCAAGATACTCTGCTCTGATTCAGCATATATATGAAAACGCTTACATGCAAGTTACAATAGACAAGGATATAAAAACCTCGAGGATACCTATAAAAAAGGCGTACGTCAGGGAGACACAATCTCTCCAAAATTGTTCACGTTGGCACTTGAAGATGTATTTAGGGGCTTGGACTGGCATGACAAGGGAATTAACATAGACGGAACATGACTAAACCACTTAAGATTTGCTGATGATATTGTTATAATCTGTGATTTACCAGAACAACTCCAATGTATGATACAAGAACTTCATCAAGCATCAGCTAGGATAGGACTCAAAATGAACTTGTCGAAAACAAAAATAATGAGTCTAGAACAAATACAAATTAAAGTTGAAGATAAAATAATAGAAAACGTAAGAGAATACATATATCTAGGTCATAAAATACAAATAGGGAAGGAAAACCAATCGGCTGAAATTCCTAGAAGAATAAGCCTCAGCTGGGCAGCTTTTGGCAAACTCGGATTCATTCTTAATATATATATATATATATATATATATATATATATATATATATATATATATATATATATATATATATATGTATGTATTATTTGCGTTATGCTGAGACAGTTTCTGCAGTAGTCCCATATCATTTTGGTCAAAATTGGTTCAGTAAAACCCAAGATGGCGCACAAAAAATTTAATTTAATCCAATTTTCTCCCGAACTGATATGAGGGAGCCTTTTAAACTATACATTTTTTATAAAGTCCAATTCATGCCGTAAAAAAAACGTATTGGATATTTTTTTGGCATACTCCAATATATGAAGAATGAAAGAAATCGAAAGCGGACTTTCCTGTGAGTAAAATTTAAAAATATTTTTTTTAAATCAATTTTATCAAAACTTACTTATATATAAAGCGCTTTAAAAGGGCAAAATTTATTTACTACACAGAAAACTATTTTATTGTTTATAATAAAAAGTTTCTTTGTAATTCAATCATGCAGTCTGCACCTCTGAACTCAAAAAACAAACGAAATAAATCCTGCTAGATAATCGAATTGAAACTAAAACGGAAACTAAAATGGCGGGAAAATACTAAAACCTAGTTTGCGAAAGCATGAGCAGACAATACCTTATAGCAGTGGTCTCAAGTTATAGGTTAAATTAGGCAACCAGAATACATTGAGAGGTGTCGTTTTTGCCGAAGGGTTGTGTAATGTTGTCATATTTCAAAAAAGCATTCAAAAACTAAGATTTTATTTGTTTTAACAATAGGCCTATATCATACCATTGTTACAGAGGTTTTCTTTTCTCAAAGAACAAATATATTTAAGTCACCTTCTAGTTTGTAGTTTTGTACTTGTTTTTCTGTAAAAACATGTAGCATCTTATTAGTGATATTTAAGAATTGGCTACTTTGTGATTTCAATAAAAGATTGCTTGGAAGTGGCAACCGTGCATCTTAGGTCGGTAACAAGGAGGAGTTTATCCTCTTTAGTGGTAAGAAGAGCTATGCAACATTACCACGTTTTGAAAGGAAATACAACAATTTAAATTCTTTTATACTTGTTACAAAGGCATGTATATAATATTTTATTACTGATTTCCAATCATTTACAACATTGTAATGATGAATGAATTGTGTCCCAACGTTGTGTTCATTTTATAAGCGTCAAAATTATAGCACTGGAGTAATAGTCTAAGATTATTTAGTCAATGGCCGTATCAATAAATGGTACGACTATGTTCCCGATTATAGAAAATCCACGAGTGTTACGCTGTTGCTCTGTTGCCAAACATCCAAATAATTAATATGGAAAAGGAAAAAATATTATGTTTTTAGAAAAAATTGAATAGCTTATTGTTATTCAAGTAAAGCTAAAATCTCCCAAAATTTGCACAATATACCAAATATCTATTAAAAAAAATCGGACATAAATCGAAAATCGAGTTAGAGCGATCCATAAAGAAACCAATTTTCCAATTTTTGACTTGTTCATTAAAAAATAACGTTTTATTTTCATTAATCATCTCAGAATTAGTGTCAATTTTAACAATCGGCAGTTAATAGTAATTAACCAATAAAATTCTTTAATTATCAATGAACAAATAAACCGCCAATTAAATAAATTAAATTAGTAACATGTTTACAAGTTCCTGTAATGCAGTTGTGTGCCGCAAGTGATTTATTTAACGAATAACTGCATCAAATATCGGTTAATAGATAAATACACGTCTACGGACATACATAGGTGGAAATGTAGATAAGGATATAAATATTCTTTAATTTAAACATCTATTTAAATCAATGAACATTTTAAATTTAAATAAAATAAAGTAGGCAATGGTGAATGGGTTAGGCCATCCGTTAGACCATAGGCCTAAGCAATGTTGCCATATACAGATATTAAGTTCATTACTTTTTTTAATAACGATAGTTTTAGAAGAGGTTGATAATGAACATCTTGTAAAATATCTGAAAATTTTTAACATTCACAAAAGTTTGTATAAGCACAACAGAGGATCCCTTCACTTTTGTCATACATGTTAGGAGCAGTCGAACTAAACAGCCTGAAAAATTCCAAGTTGTTGAACTTGACATTTTCAAAGCATTTGATATGATGAATTGTTGACTATGTTCGTAAAGCGGTGGTTCTCTCCACAAGAGGGATCGCCTCGATTTTTTTTTGGGGAGGGGGTTGCCGGTTATTAATTTTAAAACCCAATTTTAAATTTGAGAGTAGACGATTAAATTTGTTTATGTATTTAGCAATATATGTCTACCAGGTCAATGCCCAATTACAAGAAATCGTAATTCATAAATTGTACATTTCATTTTGAATTGTAAACCTGAACTAACCCTATTACATCAAAATGATACAACACTACATTAATAAGATACACACAACTAAACCAACTTTACGTCAAACACCTCGCGTAGATGCCTAAAAATAATTGGGAGATTGTCAAAATTAATGTCATAAGGTATGGAAATTTTATTAAAAATTTGACACATATTATAAATTGAATATACGGGGTACCTGGGGCCGTATTCTCGAACTGGGGAACGTGAAGTGAACGGTGAAACATGCGCAAAAATATAATTAAAAATTTGTATTTTATTTTTGGATGTTCAAAATAACTCCTCATTAAAAAAATAATATGTTGACGAACAGTTTCTTTAAGACGTTTTATTTTTTGAATTAACAGTTGAAACGTTAATTAGGTGGTATCCCGATATTTTTAATATTTTTAAATTTTTTAATAAAATATCCATAGAAAGGTGAATATGTCCCACAAATAATAAGTAAATTTGAGATTACAGATATATAAAATTATTACAGGAGATTCTGTTCATAACTCTATTTTATGAGCGTGCTATTTAAAAATGTTTTTCTAAATACTTGCGTCCATAACACTCGAGTATTTTAATTTTAAACAGTTAAGTCTAACATAAGTCTTTTCACGATGCAACTTATAATAAATTTGAGAAATAACAATTTGTAAGCTATCTGAAACTTTTATTTAAATAAGTAACAAATTTTATATTTAAATTATGTTTACTACGCACTTAATTAGACTGTGCTAAACACTATACCACACTACAATTAAATAGATATTATGATTATAATTTTTTGGTACATATAAATAGGAACCCTACAGACCAACGAATGAGGTCCTTCAGCATAAAAACCTTATTTATGGTACATCTGATCTTCAAGCCTCTACAAATCTTTATAAAATAAAAAACAACTATATTAAAAGTTGCATGTGAGATCTGCCAGTATCTTTAATGGACGTCTTCTGTCTGGCCTTTGGTTTCGGTTCCTGGTCCTAAACAGTTTCTCTATCATTGTTCAAGTTTCAGGTTTTCTTTCAAATTTAGTTGTCAGGACAGAACATCTTGCAGCAAGAAGCTGGATATTTTATGAATTCATACAATAAATAACTGATTGGATAGTTTCCGTAGTAGATTGGGATGATGACTTTTAGTCATGCTACGTAGAGTTGTATTTTCCACCGTTTCAAGTTTTATCAGTGCTGGCTTCCTGCAATTATTGTATATAGGAGGCACGTATTCCAATTGACGTCAGTATATTACTTTGTATATATGAGTTGCTGTTTTTCTTGATATCCCTTTTTATTTATATATTAGAATCCTAAGTACTTGGCTCTTTGTTTGTTTGGCATTTTTGTTTAAAAGTCCTAGAGTGTTAATTTAAGATAATTTTGTAGTCTATATTTACACCTAAATATTTCACTGATGGTTTGCTGTACATTTCTTGGTTGTTAAGTGCTATAAAGTAAATTTAATCCAGGAAAAGTACAAATATTTTAATGGCAATCAATAACTTCACAACAATAACAACAACGACACTATTTTTTTTTACTTTTGACGTACCAAAACTGCTTTTTGCCTAAAATGGCGACATTTTATTTTTTGAAATCCGCGGGTTTTAGTACCTTCATATTTGGCAACATTGCCTTTTCAAGTATACGGCTTTTACTGTCAAAAGTATGAAGCGACAGTTCACATCGCCATTCACATCACCTTTCACATCACACTTTCGAGTATAGGGGTCCTGAAAGGCAGTGATGGTTATTCCTTAGTTTTGCAGGTTTCCGTAACCCCCCAAAAAATTGTAAATTAAAATAAAACATATGAATAAATAAAAGTAGAAATATATTTTTTTTTAATTTCTACTGATAATTTAATGATTAAATTTAAATCAATTTTTTACCTAGATTAACAGCAGCAAATTAGTGAAATAATTAAACTTACTTTGCCTAAATGTCAAGAATAATTTGTCTGTATTACAGTATTACTCCTGGAAACGTTATCGCTTTGCTGGTGTGTAATTTTAATGCAATCCAAACTAATACATTGGAGCGTATATAGAGCTGCCTATCTAAGACGTGAAAATTAATTTCGTCTCATAAGCTTAATGAATGTTGCAAGTCGACTTGCACACGTGTATTTAAGCTGCATTATCGCTGTCAATTTATTCAAAGAGTTTCTGGTCACATTAAAATTGTTTTCACGTGTTTTTAAACAATTATAGATATGTTTTGAACTAAGTGAACATACGCCTTTCGTCATTACCGTATTCGGGCGATTTCAAAGTGTTTCAAAACAGATATAAATATATATTAAACCGGGTTACCTCGCAAAAAAACATCTTTAGTTTGTTGCTTTTCAATTTCGTAGTCGTAAGTGTTTGTTGTGCGGTACGCTATTGTATTTTGTTATGTTTTACGTTTTGGTTTTGGTAAAAATAAAAGTAATTCCTTTCAGACCTTAATTGTAGAGACATTTTGTGGTCGGTCATTAAGTGATAAGGCTGAAATAAAAAGGCTTGGAAGGCCTACTATGAATTTAAAATAGAACATCCGTGCCTAGCAAAAAAAGAATTTTACTAGGTTGTTTAATCCGAACCTTTATAATAAACATACGTGTGAAAGGGAGACGTAATTGATACATTTTAAACATTATAATTAATTGTGTACGTTTCTGTGGATCTTTCAAACTCGCGTTACGAGGACATGATGAGTTTACGTCTTCCTCTAATCCCGGGGTTTTTCGAGATTTAATTTATTTTAGTGCTGAGTTACAGGGGGCTCTGAAAAAATTTTTTGGAAAAAGTATTGGTATTTAAAGATACGTGAAAAACCATTCAAACTGAAATTTTACAAGCAATATTCATTGTATGTTAAGAGAAAATTTCGGGACTATCTTTCGCAAAACATCGAGCTAAGTGAGACATTTAGTGAAGTTGTAAAACTTTTACCCCCTAATTCACTAACATGGCTGAACTTGAAAACTGGTCTAGATTCTTCTTCTTTCTTCAGTAGCCCTACAACCCGGGGTGGGTCTTGGCTGACTGCACAACTTGCTTCCATCTCACACGGTCGTCCATGATAGTTGGGTCAGTGGGTAACCCCATTGTTCTTCAATCTGATCATATGTTATCTCTCTATCGCATTCTTGGACGCCCTAAGGGTCTTTTCCCTGTCGGGGCCTCCTCCCAAATTAACTTGGTAAGGCGGTTATTAGGGAGCCTATGGACATGGCCAGCCCATTAAAGGCGTTGGGATTTAATTTCTTGTACGATGTCGCAAGCATTATATATTTGTTTGACCTCGGCATTTGTTCTTATTCAGTATTGATTAGTATTGGGGTCGTGATAGGGTTCAAAAATTCTTCCAAGGATTTTCGTCTCAAAACATCTAAGTTTCATTTCCATAGCTTTTGTCAGCGTCCACGTCTCACAGCCATACATGAGCACTGGTCTAATCACTGTTCTATATATCCTGATTTTTGAGGTTCGTGTTAGTTTCTTGGATTTGATGATGTTGTTGAGACTATACATTCATCTGTTTGCTGCCTGAATTCTCCCTTTTATCTCCTCTGTGATATCGTTATCTGCGGTGATTGTCGCTCCGAGATATTTAAAACGCTCCACTATTTCAAAGTTATATGTGTCTATTGTTACATTTTGTCCTATTCTATCTCGATTCTTTTATTTGTTTATGCACATGTATTTGGTTCTCTCCTCATTGACCATTAGACCGGTTTTCCTTGCCTCTATCTCTATTTTGTTGAAAGTTTCCTTTACATTGGTGACGGTGTTTCCAACAATATCAATGTCGTCCGCGTATGCTTGTAGTAATTTTGGTCCATATACTGTTATTAGTTCTGTTCTAATTTGTGTTGTTCTTACTACTTTTTCCAGGATTATATTAAAGAGGAGGGGTGACAGTGCGTCTCCTTGTTTTAGGCCACTGTTTATTTCAAACGATTCTGAGAGTTGGTTACCTATTTGTACCCTGGATCTATAGCCATTTACGCATACTTTTGCGAGGTGGATCAGTTGGTCTAGATTGACAGTAGAGAATTTAAATTGACAAGGGTAACAATAAGTCATGCAAGTTTTGAAACTTTAAAATACAATTAAAACAATATCATAAGAAAAACAAAACTGAACATCTAGAAAGTCTAATTTCCAAACCAACTAGATCGGATCTAAGTTCTAAACGTCCTTAGTGAATCTGGCTATTAAAATTTTAATTACTTTTCCGGTGACATCGGTTGAAGCAGAACGGTGCTTTTCTACCCTCAAACGGATAAAAATGTTTTTATGGAATACTATATCTTTAGGGTTTAAAACTTGCTCTTGTTAGGTTAAGTCCTCTACTGTCAATTTAGGACTGTTAGTGAATCTGGTTGTAATTTTTCAGGGATTAATTACTTAAAAAGTAACCATAGTGAAAAATCACTAAGACTGGCAACGTCGACCATCAA
Source organism: Diaprepes abbreviatus (assembly GCA_034092305.1). Taxonomy (NCBI): domain Eukaryota; kingdom Metazoa; phylum Arthropoda; class Insecta; order Coleoptera; family Curculionidae; genus Diaprepes; species Diaprepes abbreviatus. Next base: position 1,180,069 of record JASJET010000047.1, on the reverse strand, counting down.
CATCAGAGAGGCTGCGGCAGCGGTATCGTTTCGTTTTTGTTTTGGTCCTCGATCGCGAGTTACGTTCGCGTTCCCACGATCGGCGACTGTTTTGCCCGCGGCATGCTGCGACCAGAAGAGCACGAGCCTAACGAATCGGTCAGGATGGACATTAGCCGTCGGGTACAGTCTACTCCTGATAAATATTTTGCAACAAAACTGATTCGAATAAATAAGTACATTAATTTTACTTTTTTTACTTATTAACGGGATTTAATGATGATTTATTGTTTCACCTTTGAGAAGATCAGATTATAAAATAAGTTCTAGAATCGATTAGATGTAAACAAATACATTTTGTTGATGGTTTCAAGAAGTTTTACGATCTTATCATATTTTTTTGCGTTTCCGATATAATGTTAGGTTAAGTTAAAAGTGAGTGGGTAGACTAAGGAAGTTGGAGGGGGTAAAAGGAAGGGGAATACCCTAAATAAATTCGGTCGGGCATGTAAAGCTGTACTGCCCTTAAAGGAGCTATACTGTACTTACGCAGTAGGTCAGGGGACAGGACTGGACTTAAGCAACCTTTTATTACATTATTATACTGGAAAATTACAATTTAGAGTTCATTATTTGTATTATGGAAAAACGGCTTCTTTTGAAAAAATTTCGGGACTTTCCCCTAATTCGAGGTCATAGTACACGATTCTGACCTCCGTTTTCCATAATTTTCCCCTCATTTTTGCGGAAAAAAATACTTTTCACTTTAGGTTCAATTTTTTTATACTAAATCGTTAAAATTTTGTTACAACCACAAATTTCACACTGACAGAAGCCTCCATATTATATAAAAATTCATAAATTTGCATATTTTTATCGGAAAAATCATGAAAATTATCAAAAAACAAATCAAAACGGATTCCACATTTAAATAGTGATGTGACTCGTTCTCAAAAACTCGAAACATTACCGCTGTTGCCAGATTGCGAATACGATTTCTGTAAAAATTCACATATATGTTCTTTTCTTTCACAGATTGTCCCGCCTTTGCGTGGTTTCTGCTGGAAAATAACATTTTTAATTAATAAATCTAGGTTAGTTCAAGTTAGTTCTAATTTCTCAAATTAACCAAAACTAAGCTTAACCTGAATTAACCAAAACTGACCAAAAATTTTGGGTGGTTAAGATCAATTTGACCCTTTTCTATACATTACAAAAATTAAACTATGTTGTTAACTGTAATGGATATATTTTAAACTTTATATTGCGAACGTCTAGATCACTTTAGGTTAGTTCAGATTAGTTTCAGTTTTAGATTTTAGTTAAAATCAAGCTAAACCTGAACTAACCACAAATTTTCGGTGGTTAAGATTAATTTTTCCCTGAGACTGTATAAAACATTACAAAAAATAAACTATGTTGTTGACTGGGACGGACCCATTTTATAGATTATGCCACGAAAGTATTTTACATCTGGCAACGTGTCAAACGAATATTAGTCTTTTTTGCGAGTCTGATGGTCGATGGTCGATTCTCGAAAGTATTTTTGATTATTCGTTAAAAATTCAAGTTTTTCTAAATTTATTGACTAAGATTTGTGCAAAAATAGTTTAGAAATATTGCATATATGATGTTTTAACTAGTACCAATGAAAATAAGTTCGGTGTTTTCTTCAGAATTAAAAGTACTTAGTGAAGTGACGCTTGACGTTTTTTGAGTTTTTCGGGAAATTGAGAAAAAATAGCGAAAAATCAAAACCCAAATCGTATTCTAGGACCTCGAAATAGGTGGTGAGTATCGAATTTTTTCCAAAATACGTCGTTTTTTAGATTTACCTTATGTAAATAATTACGAAAATATAAAAAATCTATTTACCGAAAATGCATTAACGGGATGATACATTGATGCATTGTTATAAATAAAAAGTCTTGATAACATACACAAATATAAATTCCGAAATTTAACTAATACGGTACAACAAAAAAAAAATCGAGAAAATTTTAAGCATCGAGGACGATGAAAACTACCTCATTAAACACAAAGAATATGTCTGGACGTCGATCACCGCTTTCCCAAATCCTGCCCTGGTTTTCTGGGTCTCATATTACCAACCTCATACAACAAATTTACTACTGAATTTTTTCTGCGCTTACTCCACGTATCCACTTGATATCAATTTAGGACATTTATCTTCTGCATGTCAGGAAAATTTTTTGCTATTTAGCCTATTTTTGTAGCTTTCCTTATCCTCTCTAACTTCCTTGGGGTAGACCTATAGATAGATATTTAAAGAATAGACACCACACTATACTTCAAACTGCCAAGCCCAATATACATATAACATCAACTCATATATTTGGGGAATGGTGTTGAAATCAGAAATGTTGCCCCTTGAAAGAAATAAAAGAAAAAAGAAAGAAAGAAAAAAGAAAGAAAGAAAGAAAAAACTCATATATTTTCAAAATCAGCGGTAGTCAAAACGTGAATCGAACTCGGATCGATTTTAAACCTTTTTCTAATATTTATTCAATTAATTTTTCGCATATCTACACTGTCCCCCCTCCCTTAAGAGAGAGAAAGAGTATTTCCTTAGATGTTTGCTTTTCTTTCACACCAAGCACAACTCGATAAAGTGGAACCCTTCATCCTTTATATGTCTATGGATAAACTGTAGGATCTATTTTGATTCGCACCTATTTATATTTAGAGATGTCTATGGATATTTTCCCAAAAAGTATCGATACTCTAACATATCGGTGTCGAAAGATGTATATAACATTTTTTAGATTTAAACAATAAATCTGTTTGAAAGTTGTTGTTGGTCGGAGGCGGAGGAGTTTTTTTTTGATGTTTGACAGACATAAATATGTTTATTTAATTTTGTTTTTAACTAGTTTGCTTGTCGTGACTCCTTTGAGTATTTTTAAATGGTTAAAAATTAATACAAATGCAAAGTTATTTTTATCTGTAAATATTGTTAGATATTGTTAACGTATTAAAAAATAACATACCAATTCAAAATTCTGTCTGGAATCACAACAGGATCAATAAGGTAGCGATAAATAATACCTGCCAAATACTCTTTTCAAAATTTCCTCTTCTTGTTTGACTGTTTTCTCAAAGCTGCCGGTGTCTCGGAAATGACGCTCAATATTGGTGGTTTGGTATTCGGCGGTTAGGAAATCTAAGCCCTACCACTTCGACGGCCATTTCTTTTACAAAACCTATACATCAGGAGCATGCCAACCTTCTCGGAGTGCGTGTAGTTGCCTATGTTTAATAGTAAAATAGGCTTAGAATGTTTTAACATAATCCACCTTCTTTGGGTCTGACACCATCGGTATAGCGACATATATTTGTCCCCCCGCCCCCACCGTAGTTTATTTTGTAACAATAAAAATTTTGAATTTGAGAAAAAGACAGGAGGGTGCTACATTTTTAAGCCTAAAATAAACACTTCCATACAAATTCGTCTTAACTACCTTTATTCTTCTTTTTCCGTCTCGAGTTGTCTTCCTTTTAGTGACTATAAACCCAGGGGTCTTCTAGGTTACAATTTTTCAAAAAAAATCTTTTTTTTCATTTTTTTTTAATAAAAAGAAAAGAGATATCATTTTATAATTGTGCACATAATATTTATTCGTATTTTAAGTATACAAATATTTTTTTTTTTGGATTGTTTTATGGATTTTTTTACACTTAACAATTTTTTAAAAAAATATCAAGAAATGACGGCGGAGGTAACTCCAGGTGACTAAATCGTCTGAAAAAAAATGCCAAATTAATCCTTGTGAAAGTGCCCATGGTCGGTACCAGAATGATTTTTTTTCATCAAAAAATAACAAAATGGCGGCCATTTGAAAGAAAATCCATTTTTAAGGGTGAAAAATCGGGTAAAAATCGGAAAATTTGTTACGGATCAAAGCTATTCCGGTACTGACCATGGGCACTTGAACAAGAATTAATTTGGTATTTTTTTCAGACGATTCAGTCACCTGGAATCACTTCCGCCGTCATTTTTTGATGTTTTTTTTTTAAATTGTAATGGATAAAAAAATCCATAAAAAAATCCAAAAAGAAATTTGTATACTTAAAGTACGAATAAATATATGTATAAAATTATAAAATAATATCTCTTTTCTTTCTATTAAAAGAAATTAATAAAAAATTTTTTTTTTGAAAAATTGTTACCTAAAAGACCCCTTAAAACAAAACTTTGGCTACGATACTGGCAAAATTTTGAAGAGCAGATACCACCTAATCTTTGATGTCTTACCATTTGATCTAGATTAATACCTTAATCTTAGATCATCTTCTAATGGAAGGCACTCTACATTTCTATGAGTTCTCATAGGTACTTGCCGATCTAGCAATAAAATGTAATGGATTTCTAACATTGTTACGTTTATTCCTGACCGACAATCAAAATCATTTCACTATTATAATGATCTTGTCAGAAGCATTCGTTAAATAGTTTTAGGGTACAGCGTAGAAGTTGGCTGTGTTCCGATGTATTTTTTTCGTAATACAGGTTTGCGAAATGTAAATAACGAAATGTTATTGAATCAACAAAATGAATCATATATATATATATATATATATATATATATATATATATATATATAAACCTTTGTTAATATTTTTCTGGAATTCTTTCTTGGGTATAGGTTTTTTATTTGAAAATCAAAAAACGACAATTTTTCTGACGTTTCGCCTTCGAACATACCCCTGTAGAAGTAGCATAACGTCAGAACTAGGGCCCGGTTGTTTGAACGATGAATAACGTAATAATATTTTTATTTATATTTAAAAAAGTGTTGATAAACAGTAGATATTTAATTTCTTGGTACAGACATACCGATTTTATGCTAGCCTTTTCTAATTGCATTAATTAAACGGGTATCATCGGTACGTCCTTTGAACATACCCCTAGGTACGTCAATTCTGAAAACAAAGTATGAATATATGGTTGCCTAAATTTTTATTATTGTTATTTTCAATATGTAAACAATATCTAACAATATTTACCGATAAAAATATGTTTTTAAATCCTCTTTTTGTTAATATTAATTGTAAACTTCGCATTGATAGTAATTTCTAACACTTAAGAACACCGAAAAAGTCACTACAAGCAATTAAACTGAAAGACAAGATAACTAAATATGTTTATGTCTGTCAAACATCAAAAAAGCGTCTCCCCCACCGACCATAAACAGCCTTCAAACAAATCTATTGTTGTTTAAATCTAGGGTATGATCGAAGTTTTAATATGAAATACTTGGAGCGACTTCATAATAAATATTAGAAATAATGTAATGATGCTTGGCGCGTTTTGGTATAAACTCATGCAAATCAAGCAAAGTTTTTTAATAAAATAATAATCTTTTTTGCTGTTATAAAAAGTAATATATCTACATCAATTGCAGACCAGGTTCTAATAATTGAATTTATTTTTAACATTCGAACAAAGCTACTTTCAAAGTATGTACTCTGTTGTATCATTTTATTTTAGTTTTAAAATGTTGTAAAATATGTTTTATTAATTTTAATTAACTTAGAAATATAAATGTAATAGTTCTGTAAGATAATTTCTGTGATACATGCTTTATTGAAAAGAAAATTTGTAATTTTGTAGATTCGACATGAATATAAAATAACTTTGAAGTAGCTCACTATGTTAGAGCGAAACGTCAGAAAAATTGTCGTTTTTTGATTTTCAAATGAAAAACCTATACCCAAGAAAGAATTCCAGATATATATATATATATATATATATATATATATATATATATATATATATATATATATATACAGCTTCCGAAAATTAAAACTAAAGAGAAGGATAAAACACATCTGAAACCTTGGTACTATCGTTGGCTGTACCTTTATCAAATAGCAATAACCCGGACTTTAAGAATCGCTAAAAATACAATTATTTATGTAAATAAATAAACATTTTATTGTTATCTCGACAACTATGCCGGATATTTTAAAAACAAATGCAAATAAGTTAGGTGTCTAGATGTATGGACATATGTGTGATACGTTTCCAAGAGACACTTTAGCTTTACCTAACTTTTTACGTCATACTTTAAGTACGATATGTTGAAAAGTTAAGTATATGAACTTACCTTTTCTTGCTTATTTGCATTTCTTAACTAACATCTGTCATTGTGGTGCTGTAACGCTAAAATAATAATAACACCGTTTTACTTTTGTGTGGCGTAATAGTAAAAAACAGTATTAGGATTTTCCCAACAGGTAACCTAATTTTAAAAAACAAAATTTAATTTTTACAATAAATTTATTTGAAAAATGGCACTTTCAGTGGTTATATGTTTTTATAGTATATAGTGTGTGAAAAAGTAGCTTGAATTTTTTCAAATCTAAAAGTTAAATAATTTTACTCGTACGAAAATTTCAAACATGTGTTTAGAAATAGAAAAAAGGTAAGAATTGATCGAATAAATTTTCAATAATGATTTGATATGTTTTTTACCTTATTGCACATTTTGGAAAAAAACATTTCTTTAAACTTTTAGTTCTGATACGATATTTAGACTCTATAATGGAATGAGAAATCGGGCAACACCGCCTCTAATGTATGTATATATATATATATATATATATATATATATATATATATATATATATATATATATATAGATAGATAGATAGATAGATAGATAAATAGATAGATAGCGATACAAAAAGTGTATCGACTTACAATACAAAAATGAATTTTTAGGTTTAAGTTAATGTTGGAAGTCACTTTCTAAAGATATGAGGTAATTCATATTGCAACCAGCGGTGTGGGAACAACAAGAAGATTAATTATTTAAGTTTTTTTCTGCATAGTCTATTTGGGCTATTATTAAAATAATTTATGATTTTTTGAGTATTTTCACGTTAAAAAGGTTCTCTAGGAAAATATATTGGACAATCTGCGTCAACTTGATCAGAGCTACGACCAAAATTAGAAGCAACCAAGAAAGTCGACCAAGATCTCATTTTAAAGTTTAGAGCGTCTACTTTGAAATGCCGAGTGCGCCTTTGAGAAATTCAATATGGCGGCCGTTAGTCAGAGAAAAATCGAGTGTTTAGCAAAAAAAGCTTGTAAAAATAAAAAATTCACAACCGATCGGGCCTTTTTTGGCTCAAATTGTAGCTAAAGGATGCCTCTAAAATGCTTGTATGGTAGGTTGACAAAATCCAACATGGCGGATTCAATATAACCGTGAAAAATTCAATATAGTGGCCGAATTTTGAAAATCAACCGATTTGCATCAAATTTGGTATACGGGGGTTATTGGGGTCGCCAATGACGAATCTGAGGTCGGATATGCAAAATTCAAGATAACGGATTCAATATGGCGGGCGTATTTTTAAAAATCAACAGATTTGTATCAAATTTGGTATACGAGGGTTTTTGGGGTCGTTAATTACGAATGCGAGGTCGGATTTTCGAAATCCAAGATTGAGAACATAATATAGAAGATTGGGTTATTGAGTTTCCGCCATATTGAGTTCACCATCTTGAATTTTGAAAATCTGATCGATCCCAAAAAGCCCCGTATAACAAATTTTGTACAAATCGGTTGATTTTCAAAAAATGTCGTCCGCCATCTTGGATCTGCCATCTTGAATTCGGAAAACCTGACCTCAGATTCATGATCACCAACTCCCAAAATTTCCGTAAACCAAATTTCATGCAAATAGGTTGATTTTCAAAAAATACATCCGCCATTTTAGATCTGGCATATTGACCTTGAGAATTTTGGAAAAGGAAATTCGTAATTGGCGACCTCAAAAACCCCCCCTATATCAAATTTGATGCAAATCGGTTGATTTTCAAAAAATACGTCCACCTAATTGGATTCGCCATCTTGAATTTTGCAAATCCAACCTTGGATTCATAATCAGCGATTCCAAAAACCCCCGTATACCAAATTTGGTGCAAATCGGTTGATTTAAAAAAATTCGACCATTAAATGTGATTTTTGACCGCCATATTGGATCCGCCATGTTGCGTTTTGTCAACCTACCACACCATCTATTTAGAGGCGTCTATCAGCTACAATTTGAGCTAAAGATGACCCGATTGGTTGCCAATTTTTATTTTTACAAGTTTTTTTTTGCTAGACACTCGATTTTTCTCCGGCATTCGGTCCCCATATTTGAGCCGCCGTATTTGCTTTTTCAGAGGCGAACTCAGCATTTGAAAGTAGATGCTCTAAACTTCAAAATGAGCTCTTGGTAGATTTTTTTGGTTGCTTCTAATTTTGGTCGTAGCTCTAATCTGATCTGAGGCGGATTGTCATATATATATATATATATATATATATATATATATATATATATATATATATATATATGATTCATTTTATTGATTCAATAACATTTCGTTATTTACATTTCACTGTCTACAGAAAGCCCACTCACACCAACAGGTACCTCAACGCTGATCCACATCACCACCCCGCCCAATTATTTGCAGTAGTGAAATCACTTGCGTTTCGATCGCAGTCCCTTACAGATCCAGAAAATTATCACAAAGAGATGAACATACTGAAAGACGCCCTAACAAAGAACGGTTACAAAAAAGAACATATAGACAAGGCTCTAAAAAACAAACACTTGGCCCCAAAAAATCGCGAAAACCAAGAGAATAGCTCCAAAGCTTTTGTTCCTTATGTAAGAGACACCACAGACAAGATCGCAAGAATTCTCAGGAGACACAACATTGAAACCATTTTCACCACAGACCGTAAAGTAAAAGATCTCTTGCCAACACCTAAAGAAAGAATCCCTCTAAAAAACCAGGGAGTGTATGAAATTCCATGCGGAGAATGTAGCTCATCTTACGTTGGCCAAACCAACCGTAAAATAAGCGCCAGAAGAGACGAACATATGAACGCTGTCAAGCAAAAAGCAACTTCCTCTGCTCTGGCCCAACACTGGTTAAACACAGGACATAAGATAAATTTCTCGGGAACAAAAATGTTATCGAGATGTGAAAACCTGTTCACAAGAGTTATAAGGGAAGCCATTGAAATTGCAAAGAGGCCCAACAACTTGAATAGCAGAGATGATAGCCAACGTGTGCCTAATACTTGGAAAAATCTGCTTACAAAACATCAACAAGTACCACTTAATAACGAAAAAGATTACAACTCGGCAACGCAACCACAAACACTGGCAACAGGGCCGATGACGCGCAGCAGGTCTCGCAACCTGATAGGCCGGAACCATTCGGAAAACGAACGCGTCCGACGCGCACACGGTACCGACAGCACCGGAGTCGCAGGCGTCAGTTCGCTCGTAGACGCCATACAGTGAGCTTTGAAAATGGTGAATGAGATTTCATCGAAACGTTAGCTGCCTTATAATCCTGAGAGGGACTCAGCACATACACGGGATGCATAATTACGCTCGTCTTAAAAAATGTGCAGAACTCTAAAATGGAGGATCTCCGGGTCTGGAAAATGACAACAGCACTGTTGTTTTTAAAATGAAAAAACAGCCGACAAGACATGAGTAGCGACATTCTCGACGGATCACTCAATAACACAAGCGCAATATAAACCAACAATGTTTCATTAAACAGGCATATGATGGTGCGATGGCAAATTAAAAAAGGAATATTTCAAAACTCGACATACGAAATATGCCACCCAAAGGATAGAGGTCGCATCATTCGGCACCGGCAACCAAACTAACCATGAGCTTTCGCAGTTCAACCGAGGTGTCGCATCAACGATCTCCCTATAAGAGCGCTGCGTGTTTTTTAAGTTTTCATCTGTATAATTTAAAAATAAAATAGAAAATTTTCGTCTGTGCGGACATAAGATTCTTAGTAAACATTACTCCCGTGTTAAAAAGTGTGGACAATTCCAAGACAATGCAAAACCCATGTATGAAAAATTTGCAAATTTACACTAAAAAAATGATTTTGTTCTTAAATTTCAAGACACGTTTCTTGATAATCACCCATATAAGACTCATTTATTTAAATTAATATTTCTAGGCAATTCAAAATCAAATTAATCACACTGCTTAATCTCAAAATATATTTGAGGCGGTAAACATCAATGACGTAAAAACTGAAACAGTTTTAGAATGTTAAAGTAAATTTTTTTTCGCTAAAAACATCCTGATTATGAAATATGTTTCGTTGCCGTATTTGCATTTTTAAAAATTCATAATAATTAGTTATGGTGAACGTTAAATATTACTGTTAGAGTTGCTGTTTTGAAAATTCCTCTGCTTTAAATATGTGAAAATTATTATTTATTTATTATCGATTTTTGCCTTTTATATAATTGATCTCAAAAATGAAGGGAGTTTCAGAATGTTTTTCGTTTTTAATTTAAAAAAAAATAAAACACCAGAATTAATTCAGACTTGTTAATTGCTGTTAAATTATAGAGTAGTTTTTGAATTTTTATTTATGAGAAACAACCATCCTTAAATCCACACATCTGCTTCTTTACAAGAATGTAGGCTCGAACTGAAATTTTTAATTACTCGCTCTAGCATCGTTCTTGGAATCGCGTGGTTATGTTTTGAAAACCTTACTTTTTAAGTAGCCTTATCAAAAAAATCAGCAGGTGTTAAATCTGGACCCCGCGCCGGCCAGTTGATGTCCCTTCGGCGAATTATCACTCTTTCGGGAACTAAATCATGAAGAGCTATATTATATTATATATATATATATATATATATATATATATATATATATATATATATATATATATATATATATTTAGTTGGTTATTTTCTTGGGAATATGGTTCATTTTATATTGAATCTACATATATAAAGTAGTCATACTTATTGTATATATATATTTTTATTTTTCAGGACTTTTCGATTCTTCCGAATCTTTTTCAACTGACGGTTTCGGCGAATGCTACAAAAATGTACATTTTTAATATTATTATATATGGAATAGGAGGTTAAACACTTACCATTAAGAACAGGGATTTTTGTTTTAAACAAAAATTAATTACATCATAAACCAATTATAATCACTCACTCTTTTGTGTATTCACTTTTCAAAAGTATTTTTAACAGTCCAGTTAGAAGAATGGACACTACATTTTTAACCCTATAACTGCCTTGACTTGACTGAATGTGGAACCCAGATGGTGTATGTTTTAGGTACTTTAAGTGGCGTAAAAAGTTTCGGTCTTTTAATTGAAGTGATATTTTTCTGAAAAAATATCGTGATTCAATTTAGGAGAATTGAAGGCGGAGAATTATTCTTATTTATAGTTATAGGGTTAAAAATGTAGTGTCCATTCTTCTAACTGGACTGTTAAAAATACTTTTGAAAAGTGAATACACAAAAGAGTGAGTGATTATAATTGGTTTATGATGTAATTAATTTTTGTTTAAAACAAAAATCTCTGTTCTTAATGGTAAGTTTTTAACCTCCTATTCCATATATAATAATATTAAAAATGTACATTTTTGTAGCATTCGCCGAAACCGTCAGTTGAAAAAGATTCGAAAGAATCGAAACGTCCTGAAAAATAAAAATATATATATACAATAAGTATGACTACTTTATATATGTAGTTTCAATATAAAATGAACCATATTCCCAAGAAAATAACCAACTAAAAATATATTTAATGGTTTAAGAAAAATTAATTCCTATACTATATATATATATTTTCCAGATTCTTGAACCATAGATTATATTCTTTTTTTTATTTTATCTTTTCTTGAGTTTAGGTTCTTCATTTAATAAAAAATTCAAACAATTGACGTTTCGCTCTTTATTTAAAACATTTTCAAAATTTTTTGTTTTTTTATTTATTTCCCTTCCTAAAAATATTTTTTATATAATTAAAACATTCATACAAGAACATATCTACAATTTAAAAACACTTTAAAACATTATTGAAATTTTTTAAAAATTATTTAATTTTACCAGTACACTGGTACTGAAGATACATGGAATGCGAATATGTTTTATTTTTTACTAGCGACCCGCCCCGGCTTCGCACGGGTGCAATGCTGATACTAAATACACTACAGAAAAACTGTGACTATTTATTTTATTTTTACAACAATTATTACATCGGTCTCCGACGCGCTATTTATAGGCACGCTGCCGCCGCCCCGGTCGGCCAGTACCGCCGCAAGCGCTACTTCCCGCTTAACGACATCACATTAGAAACCTCAAAAATAACAGTATTTCTCCACTATTTAATGGATGTTCTTATACATATAAACCTTCCTCTTGAATCACTCTATCTATTGAAAAAAACCGCATCAAAATCCGGTGCGTAGTTTTAAAGATTTAAGCATACAAAGGGACATAGGGACAGAGAAAGCGACTTTGTTTTATACTATGTAGTGATAGTGATATTTTACAATGCACCCAAAAAATCGAAAAAACGTATACGTTTAATTTTATGTTTAAGAGGATATTTAATTTTTGATGTTTATTAACAGGATCGAATACTTAATATTTTGTTTAAATTAGGCTGGTGTAAATGTGGCTTAAATTTCCTATATTCGTTCTGTCGTTAACAGTGTTTTTATCTTTTTTAATTTCTATCATTTTTTTTATCTGCAATTTTTGGTAATTCATATCTTTATTTTTAATTATGGTACTGATATAATCGAAGGTATGTTTTTCAATCTGTGTGTGTTTGTTTAACGCTGTTGAGGCGTTTTTTCGTATATTTATGGCCATTTAATCTGTTCTTTAGCAATTGGCTAGTCTACTTATATATTTTTTGGGACAATTTGAGCAAGGGATCGAATATACTACATTTGACTTATCCATGAGAGGAGTTTTACTTTTTAAACTAGTAAATAGTGTATTTAATTTATTATGAGACCTGTGGCATACGATAATATCATGCTTTTTTAAAATGTGTTTAATTTTTTCTGACAGTTCACTAGTGTACTGTAATGCTACATATTTTTGCTGTTTATGTTCTATGTTTCTTGTCATTAGATTATTATAAAATTTATATGTTCGTTTATTAATTATTTCGGTGTTTTTTCATTGAAATTATTATTTATTAGTGTCTTTTTCACTTTTTGCTGTATTCTTGGTCGGAATTTTGGAGACGTTAGAGAGATTGCACGATCAGACAGACCGGTTATAACATTATTTTTTTGAGTTTTTGAGTGATTAGAGAAACAGTTTAGATATACCTGGCCAAGTTGGTTTGGTGTATCATTCAATTAAAATTTTGATTTTTCTGCATATAAGTATCACATCTAAAAAATTTATTATTTTATTATTTTCTGTTTTGGACGTAAATTGTAATTTTTCATTGAAACTGTTAAACTCTTGGATAATTTTATTGATTTTATCCTGTGACACAGCTGCTGTGCAATCATCGACAAACTTTTTGAAAAATATTATATTAAAATTTAATTTTTCTAAAATTTTTTCCTATAAATATTCCATTGCTAATTGAGCAATGGTAGATGAAATTGGTGATCCCATACCACATCCATCGAGTTGTTTGTAAAAGGTGTTTTCGTGCTGAAAGTAATTTGTGTTTAGAACGAGGTGAATAGCATCCATAAAATTATTTTTTGATAGTGATGTATGTTTCTTTAAAATTTCTCATTTTTCTGCTTTGTATACAAAGATATAACATCTAGAGAAATGAGCCTGCAATTTTCGGGTAGGTTTACTGTATCAATGGATTTTTTAAAGGCAAATGAATCTTTAATAAAAAAATCGTTTTTTTCTGTAATATTTGAGATACAGTCTGATAAGAATTTTGATAAACGATAGAATGGCGATTATACACAAGAAACAATAGGTCTTAGTGGTATATCATGTTTATATAATGCCTTTCTGCATCTTTTTCAGTTAGTTTTTTGCCCTGAGTAATTTTTTTATGAGGGTATTATTTTTCTTTTGATATAAGTCAGTTGGATCACTCTTAATACTTTTATATATATTTTCGTCCTTGAGGAAGTTGTTCATTTTTGTGTCATAATCTGCCTTGTTCACAGCTACTGTTTTATTGATTTGATCAGGCCTTAGAACAATAATTTGAGGATTGTCTTTTATAAATTTTTTTATTCGATTCAACTTTTTTTTTAAATTTTTTTTGAGACTGTTACTTTTTATTGATTTGTGTCTTATTTTGATTTTATAATTATTTATAACATTAGCTACTTCAGCTCTAATTGTGTCCTTTTTGTCATCTGGATGATATATATATATATATATATATATATATATATATATATATATATATATATACTTATACTTATAAAAACCCGGATTTAACATAAAAGTTAAACATATTTCCATCCTAAATTTATGGCTTTTATAAATTAACAGCAGATTTTAATGAATTAAATATCAATTAATTACATCGACACGAGTTTTATTAATTGCTTAACAAGACAGCGGCAATCAATTATCAATTTGAAAGTACGTAATTAATTGTTCTCAACACAAAATTTACTGTATTATTATGACATTATATAAGTATATTATTATAACTTATTTTCACGTATATTAAATAATATCTTTTAAAACTCATTTGTTTTTGATTTAGTGATAACATTTATGATCCACGGGTCGTGAATAATATTTTATTACACACGGGTGGCTGGTCATTCACGGTGCAAGTATTAAAAGTAGAAAAAATTATTTTACCAAAAGGTATATTTTTATGTACAAGTCGCACCTACTAAAATTTCACAAAATATCTGGATCAATCTCAGACATCTCGAGGAAAATCGATTTATCAAAAAAAAAACACCACGTATCTCAGAAATACAGCGGTAGCGGATCTAGAATGATTTTTTCCATTAATTCTTCCGATAATTCATTCTCTGAAATATTATGAAACACTCTATGTAATATGATAGTTTGTATCCGGTTTTCATCTTTTGGTGAACTTCAAAATACTGTTATGGAAACTTCGATCGCACTGGGCTTAAATTAAGGATTTCAAAAAACACGATTTAAAGACGACAGTACCAAACATTTATATCAATCAAGATTAGACCAAAAACTGGAAAAAATCAATCCAACAGTTTAAACTACAGATGTTTTACATACAGACTATTAAGGCTATACATTTGGCAGCGAAAGAAGTCCTAGGAAAAAAGAAAGATCCAACCTAAAACCAAACATTTCTTTGACTTGGAACATTGACCTAGAAAACTAACAAATACAAAATTACAAACGAATGTAAAATATGAATACGAAAAAGTAGAAGATAGAATAAAATACCAGGAAGAACCAGCAAAATATAAGCCAACAACTAAGAAAAATAAAAATTAAACTTGGGATTGTTCTGAAACCAACACACGTAAAGGAGGAACACGATCCTTAGAAGCCTGGAAATTTATAAAACCTCTAAGAAATGATAATATTAAAAAAATAAATATACAATTAATTAATCTGGCAAAATAGAAATAACACTACTAACAAGAATTGAGAAAAAATTAGATGGGAATATTTAACGCAATCTCCAACTGCTTATGAAACTCAAGGTCTTAGAATAGTAATAAATCAAGAAATAGTTGATAAAGCCTTAAAAATAATGAAAAATGATAGGGGGAATGGACTTGGAGGAATTTCTCCTGAATTACTCAAATGCGGCTTTAAACAATTAAAGAATCGGCTCGCTGGACTGCTAGAAAATTATGCTAATATAGAGCAACTGCCAGAGTTGCTCTATATTAGCTCCGCACTTTTTAATACGAAAATCATATAGATTGACAAATTTTCACGTCCGCTTCGCCAATATTTTATTCTATTTTATTTTAAATTATACGGACAAAAACTTATCTACATATTTATATATATATATATATATATATATATATATATATATATATATATATATATATATATATATATATATATATATATATATATATATATATATATGTTGCTGCATGTGATTCAGTATTAATTCGGGAATACATCGGTTCGTTCGTTTGGTTTCCTGTAAAAGTTTGCAGACGTTTCGCCAAAATCTCATTTGGCATCTTCTGTGCTTGGTGGTTGTAGATCAACTTGCAGGTTTTGAATTTTTTTTTGAAAAAAAAATTAAAATTTGACAGATAATGTTAGTCACGTGACTACTATTTTTTTGGTTAATTTTCATCTCGATCGAAGCAGAAATTGATGCCAAAGTCAAATTTCGAATAAAGTTATTAATAAAAAAATCTCATATGATGCGTACTTCACTGGTCATACTGTATACATACATACATACATACATATAAATACATTGCACTTTGCAGATGATCAAGTCGTTATAGCTCAAGATCAGGATGATCTGGAATATTCGACAAGAAAATTAATGTAATAAATCGAAAAATGGAGTTTAAATGTAAACATGAAAAACACAAGGTTTTTAAAATCGGGGAACAAAGATAAACCGAAGTCGACGAACAGAAAAATAAATTGAGAAAAGAGAGTAGTCACTGAAGTACTAGACTCAATTTTGTGGTCATGAAATATATCAACAAAAACGCATCTACAACACAATATTTAAAAGTATCTTGATATATGGGTGCGTGACTTGGCAACTGAATAACCACCAAGAAAACAAACTATAAGCAGTCGAAATGGATTACTGGCGACGATCAGTTGGCAAGACTTAAAAGAATACCAAAAGAAAGAATCAGGGATATAGTCGGAGTACAGGAGACAATTACAGATAAAATACAATCATGTCCCGAAAGTTCAAAAAAGATGCAAACCAAAGCAAACTTGGGCTGCAGGCATACAAAACGCTATATCCAAAAGAAACTAAGCACCAAGAAATTGTAGAGACCGTAAAAGGTGGAGAGTGAGGACCGGAGGTCGTCGAGTAACGCTATGAAGTGGAGTTTACTAATCTAAAAAAGATGCATTGAAATAGAAACTGCTGATAAGTTACGATGCCTCACATACCCGCACATACGAGTACATATGAAATGAGGTGGGTCTGGGGTTAAAAATAGAGACCATATTTTGTCTTTTGAAATTTCTAATATAGATGTCTAAATATGTTCAAAAACTAGTACAAGACCCCAATTTTAACTTGTTTGTCTTTTTAAAGTTACGTGTAAAGCATTTAATACGTTTGCGTTTTTAAATACGAGTATGCGGTCTACTTACTTCACAATAGAATCTTATTATTATCTGTCTTGAAAAAGTAAATTTAATCATGCAACAGAAAACCTTCTAGCATACTGTAAGTATAGGTAAACGTTTCAGTTTTTTAAACTAAATTTTTTAAATACATAAATAACTTCATAAAGATTGAGATTGATTTTATGAGTTTGAATTGCATATAAATTGGTACCTCATCAGCTAACCAAGTGAACAAAATTAACTTGATAGTAGGGGCTTATATTTTTGAACTTTGACAATCATTTAAATGTAAATTAAACGTTAATTATTGCATTTATCTTCTAAAAATAAAAGAAATATCAAATTTTGGGGATTTTAATGGCATATTCTTAACACTCCCTATATCATATTTTTTTGCTTTTTTTCAGTTCGCCCTTATTAAAAAATTGTCCCATCTTTCGTGTAAACAAAAAAGGTTAAAACTGGCGAAGTGCCGAGGGGCAAATTATAGGTTTGAAACTTCTCGTAATATACGCGCTGGCTTACCCATTATTATAAATAACCACGATGCTATAGCAAACTCAGAGCATAGGTGTAGAGAAGAAATATTTTTAAACTAATTTACCGTATCATGTATATTAAATATAGATAATTCATTATTTAGCAATTGTTTTACGAGTTATTAGTATTGGGTCATACCATGTGTCCCACGACGGCCTGCCACGATCGATTTTTTGAAAAATAGACTTTGGAAAATTTTTAAAATTTGGCCCTTTGATAAAGTCGATTCGGCTAAAATATTTTTAAGATGGTATCACTTCCCGTTATACCGGAAGTTGATACCTTCTTGCTTATTTTAAATGAAACTTTCTATACGTTATTTAATTTTAACGCAAAAATCGGAAAGAAAGAGCAGGGAGACACACACTATATTGGCCACTTCGGGCTGGGTGATAGGAACGAGAGAGGAGAGATGTTATACAACTACCTGAACAACGAAAACCTATTTTGCCTCAATACCTTTTATAAAAAACCCAAACAACGTAAGTGGACCTGGACCAGCCCAGACAAAACAACCAAAAACGAAATAGACTATATTCTCTCTAATAGGGAAAACATATGCACCGACGTGATAACACTGAATAAGTTTTATACCGGAAGCGACCACAGATTAGTACGAGCGAGAATCAAGATACACATGAGAACAGAACGCAACAAGCTCATCAAACAAGAACGCTACCCAACCACGGAAACCCTGACACGAGAACAAATCAACTATCAAAATGAATTAGAAAAAAGATTAACACCAATAGAGACAATAAAGCAAATGCAAATAAACGAACTAGCCACGAAAATAAAAGAAACCATAAACACATCGGTTAAAAAAGTCTGCTCAAAATCAAAAATAACAAAGACCTCCAAACTACAACCAAATACCTTGAGACTTCTCAAAGAAAGACGAGAAAGGACAGATCGAACAACAGACAGTTTCAAAACTCTAAACAAGGAAGTGAAAAAGGAAATTAGAAAAGACAATAGAAATTACACCAATAAACTAATAAAGGACACAATAAGTGAAAACTGCAACATGAAAGTACTAAAAACAAAAAAGAGGCAAAACAAAAATAATAAAAATAAAAAACGCGAAAAACGTGACTGTCCAGGACGAAAAGGAAATAAGCAAACCAATAGAAGAATTCTACACCAAGCTATACTCGCCACACGCACAACAAGAGCAACAACGAACAAAAAGAACCATACTCAACATAGGCTCAGAGGAAATTCCAGAAGTAACAAACTCAGAGATAAGAATGGCACTAAATAAATTAAAGAACAATAAATGTGCAGGAGAAGACAAAATTACGTAGAGATACTGAAAATTGGCGGCAGAAAAATAGAACAAATATTGAAGATTCTATTTAATAAAATAATTGAAGAGGGAAAAACTCCACAGGAGTGGTATAACTCCGAAGTAATCTTACTATTCAAAAAGGGGGACAATACAAATATTGAAAACTACCGAACAATATCCCTACTATCACACACCTACAAGTTGTTAATCAAAATCATAACCAACCGCATAATAAACAAACTCGATTTTTACCAACCTGTTGTGGAACAAGCTGGATTCAGAAAACACTTTAGCACCACAGATCACCTACACACCATAAGAATACTAATTGAGAAGTGCACTGAATGTAACGTACAGCTCCATATGGCTTTTGTAGATTTCCAGAAGGCATTCGACTCCGTCGAAGTATGGGCAATATTACAATCCTTAGGAAACGCAAGAATCGATTCAAGATACATAAACATCATAAAGAACATATACGAAAACGCAATCATTCAAATAAAAATAGACGACAAGACGAAAACGAACCCCATAAAACTACAAAGGGGAGTTAGACAAGGGGACACTATCTCGCCAAAACTGTTCACGCTAGTCCTAGAGGACATTTTTAATGAACTTAAATGGGACTTCAAAGGTATAGACATCAACGGAATATACGTGAACCATCTTAGATTTGCTGATGACATGATCTTAATAGCAAGTAATTTCCAAGAATTGAACGAAATACTCCAACAGCTAAATGATGTATCCGCATCTGTAGGCCTTAAAATGAACTACAACAAAACAAAAATAATGAGCCATGAACAGGCAAACATAACAATACAGAACCGGAGGATAAAAAACGTAGAACACTATGTATACTTGGGTCATGACATCAGACTAGGGAAATCAAACCAGGATGCTGAAATAAAAAGAAGAACACATCTAACATGGGCCGCTTTCGGTAAACTTGCATACATCCTGAAAAATAATTCAATTCCCATAAATCTAGAAAGAAAAGTATACGACACATGCATATTACCGGTGTGTACGTATGGATTAGAGACCATGTCCCTCACCAAAAAGTCCGCTAAAAAATTAGAAACAATCCAAAGAGCGATGGAAAGAAACATGCTTGGAATATCATTAAGAGACAGGATTAGAAACACCGAGATAAGACGCACAACGAAAATCAAAGACATCGTGAAGGAGGTTGCAAAGATGAAGTGGCGATGGGCTGGTCACATAGCCCGATATGGGGACAATAGATGGGCACGAAGAATCCTGGAATGGAGACCGAGGAAGACAACAAGAAGCACGGGAAGACCTTAAAAAAGATGGGTAGACGACATAAGGACAGTGGCGGACAGACAGTGGATGAGATTGGCGAAGAATAGAGAAAGATGGAAACAATTGAGAGAGACCTACATCCAGTAGTGGATGGACAGAGGTTGACAAAGAGAGGGAAGAGAGATTTAATTTTTAGATTTTACGCAAACTTATAGACATAATGTCCTATACCTAAGTCTGATTTTGACATATTTTAAGTTTTATGTCAAAACTAACGTTAGCAGGCCTAAATATAATTATCAAGTTGTCCTATATGAAGCCATTATTATTTAATTGGCGTTGATTTCCTTCTAGAAGGGGATCTAGTTTAGGGAAATGCGTTGATATTTTGATAATAAATAAATACAGGATGATGAAAAACTCACTTTAAATGTTAACTT
The DNA here is from genome assembly GCA_034092305.1 of Diaprepes abbreviatus. NCBI lineage: Eukaryota > Metazoa > Arthropoda > Insecta > Coleoptera > Curculionidae > Diaprepes > Diaprepes abbreviatus. The sequence goes on along the minus strand of JASJET010000047.1, from coordinate 1,159,452 downwards.
GAAAAATCGTTAAGATAATTTTTTTAAATGTAAACCACATATTTTTATAATGTTATCTTATTAAGCATCAAAAATAAGAGCTACTTTGTATAAAGTTGTCTATTCCAAAAAATTGCGATTTTTGAAATATTGACAATTTAACATTTTTGTATTGTAAAAATGCTAAACGGCTTACCTACACAGGAAAAAAAAATATTTTAATAAGTGTTTAAAATTTCCATCCTGAACTTCAACATTTTTCACGTTGCAAGTTTGTTCAAGTCATGGGTAGTCGCTGTAATTGAATCTAGAGATAAACTTTCAAACGCGTCCCTTATCCTTACCATTTAGTCCATCCTTATCACTAGATTACAATAAATGATGTTTTTTATCTTTCTTCATATAAAATAATCTAAGACAGTCAAATCAGGAGAACAAGGAGGCCACAGAAACGGTCCATTATTGTCAATCCACTTGTCATAAAATGTTGTTTGTCAAAAGTTGGTAACTGGAACTGTTCAGTGTGGTGCGACGCCCTCGCATTGAAAAAAATTTGCCTGTGTTCAGTTAAAGGTAAAGCGGCTAAAATGTGGTTGTCGGACTTGCATTGTCTTTGATTTTAGAACGTTTCGATTAAGTTGTATCTCTAATCTTTATCAAGTATTAATTAAATGTTTTATCTTAAGACTACGAGCTTATATAGGGACTGTGTCCATTGAAGCACAAAGTTTCGCTTCACTGTACATACCTCAAGGATTTGATGTTACAAAGTAGTGGTTGTCAAAGATTAGGTATCTCAACACTCGGTTTACTGAAGATTCCATTATTGTTTTTAATGTAAGCTGCTTCTATAGATTTTCTTTTTTCCATGTTGGGTTCCATATATATTGCCGCAGCCTCAGACCATTTTACATGATGTTGTTTATCCCAGGCGTTTCCCCTTTTTGTGTATGAGTTTTATGTTCATTAATTTTTCATCTAATGAGACTGCTGGTAGAAAAAAACTTGGATAAAAGAGACATCAGGATTATTTCCAAGATTTACTATAACCAGAAAGCGAATATTCGAATAGAGCAAGAGACAACGGAGGAACTCGAGATTAAGAAAGGCGTAAGACAGGGATATATACTTTCACCAATATTATTCAACCTATACTCAGAAGACATCGTAAACAGAGCAGTTTCAGAGCAAAATATAGGTATTAAAATAAATGGCATCCCAATAAACAACTTGAGATATGCCGATGACACGGTTGTAATTGCAGAAACTTCGGAGAATCTTCAGATTCTAATTAACAGAATAGTAGAATGCAGTGAAGAATATGGATTATCACTTAACATCAGTAAAACAAAAATAATGGTGGTATCTAAATCACCACAAAACTTCCCTGACATAACCGTGCATGATCAAAGAATTGAATGTGTGAGAAAATATAATTACCTGGGAATTATCAACGAAAATAACGATAGCTCTGAAGAAATGAGAATCAGAGTGGAAAAAGCTAGAGCTACGTTTATTAAAATCAAGAAGGTGTTCTGAGGACGAGATTTAAGCCTTGAAACTTAAAATTCGCCTTGCGAGATGTTACGTGCTGTCAGTTCTTTACCACGGAATGGAAGCGTGGACATTGAAGAAGATTGATACCAAGAGGATGGAAGCATTTAAGATGTGGATCTACCGTAGAATATTAAGAATATCGTGGACAGAGAGAGTAACAAATGTGAATGTTTTGCGAGGAATGTGGAAAGAGAAAGAATTAGTACTTACTATTAAAGAACGCAAACTGCAATACTTGGGACATGTTATGAGGGGAGATAAATACCAGTTGCTGCAATTAATCATCCAGGGAAAAATAATAAGGAAAAAATCCATAGGAAGAAGAAGGCATTCATGGTTAAAGAACTTAAGAGAATGGTACAATTGCAACAACTGCCAACTGTTTAGATCTGCAGTATCAAAGATACGCATGGCTTTGATGATAGCCAAACTTCGGAACGAGGACACCTAAAGAAGAGAGAATTTTTCTTCTAGTGGTCATTTAGTTTCTCCAGTATATATTTCACCACACTCACATGGAACTTTGTAAACACATTCTTTTTTATCGGTAATTGTTGGTTTTATTTTTGTTAAATGAGCTCTAAGTGTATTCCCTGATTTAAAGGCTGTTTTTACATTGTAACTACTGGCAATTCGTCTTATTTTCTCCGAAGTTCCCTTAATGTACGGAATTGTGAAGAAGGAATGTGTTTTTTGCTGTCCAGTGTTCGTTGTTCTAAAGTCTAACATCGTCAATTAATTTTTAAGGATAACCATTCTGTTGTAAATCTGATTTAATATTTGCTACCTCTTTTTCCAATGAATGAATGAATGAATTCCCCGTTTTGTTACAATAAAATGCTTAGAACTATGATTAAGATATTGTCCAGTGTGTGTTGGCTTTCTGTATATTGAAGTTTTAATAGTTTTGTTTGAACGGTTCACCATGTCATCGAGGAAGGGCAATTGGTCATAGGTTGTCAGGTATATGGTCTTGGTATTTCCTTAATGTTCTGTAGATTTTTGACTCTATAGATTAGATAAAATATTTAAATATCTGTCTCCTGACAAAATTAATACACAATTTAAAATGTAGTTTGACTATTTCATAATTTCTTACAGCAGAAAAGACGTTAAACTGCCAGTTCGTGTAATTCGAACAATTTCGGAATTATGTAAGTTTGCTACATGTAAAGGGTGTTTTTTATAGAGGTATAGAACTTTAAGTTGGCAACACTTTTTTAACTGACGGCCATTTTGTCAGCTGTAAAGTGATTTATGTTTAGTTTGGTTTGGCATTCCTACAAGAATAGATTGACGCCTGAACAACGCTTCCAAATTGTGCAAATTTATTTTAAAAATCATGGTTCTGTTCGAAAAACATATCGCGCACTACGTCCATTTTACGGTCAACATAATCGTCCTTCAGAGCAATTAATTCGATTAACTATGGAACGTTTTTGCACCACGTTTACTCTAAATGATAATACGCATCCACAGAGACGTCGTACAGTGCGTACAGAAGAAGTTATTGCTGCTGTAGAGCGTAGCGTAGAGGAAGACCCGAATCAGTCTATCCGCCATCGTGCACAGGAATTGGATATGTGTCCATTCACTTTATGGAAGATTTTGCGGAAAGAGCTTGGTTTGCGTGCTTACAAAATCCAACTCGTGCAAGAATTGAAGCCACACGACCACCTAGCAAGGCGTAGATTCGGTGAATGGGCCCAAAACAAGATTGCCGTTGATCCCGATTTTCATAAGCGAATTTTGTTTAGCGATGAAGCTCACTTTTGTTTGAATGAATACGTCAATAAACAAAACTGCCGTATTTGGAGTGATGATAATCCTCAAGTGTATGTTGAAACACCGTTACATCCAGAAAAACTGACTGTTTGGTGTGCTTTATGGGCTGGTGGAATCATTGGTCCGTACTTCTTTAAAAACGATGCTGGTCAGAACGTTACGGTCAATGGTGACCGCTATAGAGCCATGATTACTGACTTTTTCGTTCGTCAACTGAACAACCATGATGTGCAGGAGCTGTGGTTTCAACAATACGGCGCAACATGTTACACAGTTCGTGCCACAATTGATTTATTGAAGGAAACGTTTGGTAACCGCATAGTTTCACGTTTCGGACCCGTGAATTGGTCTCCAAGATCGTGCGACTTAACGCCGCTAGATTATTTTCTGTGGGGATATGTGAAGTCGCTAGTCTACGCCGATAATCCCGAAACGATTGATCACTTGGAGGACAACATTCGCCGCGCTATTGCCGATATTTGGCCACAAATGTTGGAAAAAGTCATCAAAAATTGGACCTCCAGATTAGACTACGTCCGAGCCAGCCGTGGCGGTCATATGCCAGAAGTCATATTTGAATTATAATGCCAGAAGGTTATCTTTCGAATAAAGTAAATTTCATGTCAATTTAAAAAATTCATCTTTGTTTTATTCCATTTAAAAGTTCTATACCTCTATAAAAAACACCCTTTATAGCACGCATATTTTAATGGAAGCGAAAATATAACTATAAACCTTCACAGTTACGTCAGTAAACATATGTTAAAATTTGGTTCCGATTAGATCAGTAGATTTCTCGGTTATCTATAACAAACTCTCTTTTTCTTCATACGTATGTATACTTCTTACGATTATGATATCATTTATTTTATATACTTTACATTTTAGTGCCGTTTTGTTTCTACGTTGCGTTACAATTTATGTACGCCGATGTTCGTTTGACCTAAGCAAAAATTAAAACTTATTAGTCTGGTATAATGCAGCATTATTCGCCCTAAGATACACAAAAGGAAGTAAATAAATTAAATGTCCGTGGCTAGATTTATTATTATAATGCAGTGCTGGTTGGCGAGATGAACGTTATGATTACATCGCTAGATAACAGCACGGTTTTCCTTATAATTTTAAAATGATGAGAAAAATAGGCGGTAAAATTAAAAGTGCTGGGAAATCATGTAATAATAGTAATAATGAGTCTACGTGTATAAGCGTCTATTAAAGTTATTATATTTTTTGCACGACTGCATCTAAAGCATTATTTCTTTTTAAGTTTATCTATTTTTTTTTTTTAGTAAGAGGCAAAACTATTTTAATGGTTTATTATATGTCAAAATCTTCTGGAAAAGCTGAAGAAAAACTCTGAAAATAAATCCAAAATCATCTCAGAATATACTGAATTATTTGTTGAAAAACCATAGCAGCCTTTGCAGGGAGTATAGCTTTTGATGAATATGGTAGCCCTTTTATTATTATTCGTGATTCTTCTTCTTCAAGTGTCTTCTCCATTGCGGAGGTTGGCAATCATAATAGCTATTTTAATTTTTGAGGCTGTTGCTCTAAATAGTTGTTTTGAAGTGCATCCAAACTATTCCCTTAGGTTTTCTAGCCATGAAATTCGTCTTCGTCCTACGCCTCTTCTGTCACTTATTTTGCCTTGGATTATGAGCCGTAAGATGCTGTACTTTTCTCCCCGCATAATGTGTCCGAAATATGCTTTTACTGTTATCTCGACTTCCTTTTCTTTCCCCATTCTTCTCAACACTTCGGCGTTCGTAACTCGATCCACCCACGAAATCCTCTGAATTCTTCTATAGGTCCACATTTCAAAAGAGTTAAGTCTTCTCATTGCCTCTCGATTCAGTGTCCATGCTTCCATTCCATAATATAGAACACTGTATACGTAACATTTAGTCAGTCGTATTTTCAGGGCTAATGTTAGATCTTTGCTGCAGATAACCTTTTTCATTCAAATAAAGTTGGCACGTTCTTTCTCGATTTTGGTTTTTATTTCGACGGTATAGTCATTATTTTCTGTCATTAGGGTTCCCAAGTAAGTGTACTTCTTAACTCTTTCTATGTGCTGGCCTCCCACCATTAGGGTTTCATTATTATTGGTGTTGTTTTTACTAATTATCATGAACTTGGTCTTTTTCGTGTTAAGAGAGAGTCCATATTCTCCACTAACTCTTAATATTTTATTCATTATTTTTTCTAGGTCCTTCAAATTATCAGCTATTATTACGGTGTCATCTGCATACCTAATATTGTTGATTAAAACTCCGTTTACTTTTATCCCTGCTGTTTCAGATTCAATACTCTCCAATATGACCTCTTCAGAATAAGCGTCAAATAGTAAAGGTGATAATATACACCCTTGTCTGACTCCCCTGTATTTCCACATCTCCGGATATTTCCTGTCCAATTTTTACTACCGCTCGCTGATTGTAATACAGATTTGATATCAACCTTAAATCTCTTTCATCTAAATTTTTGCTTTTTTGAGATTCGTGATTAAGAAAGTCAAAATTGCCTGACCGGAATCGATGCCTTCAAGTCACATATTCTGGCTGCAAGACAAATCGCACTCCACTTTAAGGGCGTGGGTTCGTATCCCACCTCTGACACCAATTTGTTCCGAACTGCCGTTATTGATAAATACACTGTATTATTTTAATAACTTTATTGTCAACTTCTATTCTGACACTTGTCAAAATAATTCAAGTTGCATCGATGAGTTCTCAAACTGAACTGTCCATGAAAGCCGATCTGGACCCTTTATATACTCTTTTGGCAGATACCAGAAGATTCCATCATTTTCTAGAAGGATTCACGTACTATATTATTTAATAAAAATAAGAAAAAAGAGTTATCTGACGATTTCTAGACCTTCTGTCATAGGCGTTCCATGTTAATAATAAGGAAATAGAATTTTTCCAGACCTTCTTTCATAGAAGTCTCCTGAGAAAATTAACAAAAGTTAAATTAAATAAATAAATTATGAAATCCTAGAAAATTAATCTAAAACCCTACAAACTGTAGACACAAACTAATACTATGAAATGTATAATGCCATAAATTTCGTTACATTACCCCTTTCCAACTATTGATAGTCCCGATCAACCTTCTTGATCTTGATAATGAGCCTGTCTGGTATTATGCACGACTTTCATCTTATTGTACGGACCTTCCAATGACTTTTGAAGCTTTAGTGAACGCCCTTTGGTTTTTTTCGGATTGTACTACAACTAAACTTTTCCACCAACCATGAATTCACCAAGTAATATCGGGTCTTCATTCTGTCGCTATCTATTTGTAATTTTTGACAGACTTCCTCCTGTAGGACCTGAAGCTGCTTACTAAGTTGGTTAGTGCAGTCTTCCCAAGTTGCTTCAGAATCGGGTGGACGTCCAGTAAGCAAATCGACTGGAAGACGTAATTCTTTTCCAAAAATTATGCTAACAGGTGTTTTTCCAGTGATTTTGTGAATGGTTGAACGATAGACCAGTAAAAATGGCTGAATGCATTTATCCCAGTTATTTTGTTGTTCATTTACTTGTATTCTGATGTAATTCTCCAGCATTCTGTTAAATCTTTCAACTATTCCATCTGACTGTGGATCTAGCGGTGTGGTTCTAGTTTTGTGGATTTTCAGAAGCTTGCAATGGTTCGTAAAAAGTTCAGATTCAAAGTTTCTGCCTTGATCAGAGTGTATTTCTCCTGGCACCCCATTTCTACAAATCCACTGTTCAAACAATATTTCAGTAACGGTGGTGGCTTCTGGATTCCGGATCGCATATACTTCTGGCCATTTACTGAAGTAATTCATGGCTACCAAAATATAGGGATTTCCGGACTTACTAATAGGAAATGGTCCTGCTACCTCTACTGCAATTCTTTTAAAAGGTACTCCAACATTGTACTGCTTTATTTTACCATGGCTACGGGTCCTTGGTCTTTTACTGGCAGCACAGTCAGTACAGACTTTGCCCCAAAATAGAGCGATTCCCGGATTTACCAATAGGAAATAGTACTGCTAGGTCTACTGCAATTCTTTCAAAAGGTACTCATACATTGTACTGCTTCATTTTACCATGGCTACGGGTCCTCGGTCCTTTACTGGCAGCACAGTCAGTACAGGCTTTGTACCAATTTATTATATCTGCGCCCCTCCCCAGCCAATAGAACCTCTCTCGAACTTTTTCAAGGGTTTTCATAACCCCTAAATATCCGCCACCCACACCATTATGTAAAGCTTGCAGTATTTCTGGAATCTTCTTTGCCAACAGAGCTTTCCCAAATTCCTTCTAATAAACCATCGTGCATAATCAAGGAATCCCATAAACCATAGTTTCACTCTCTGAGGTTTTGATGACAGGATTCAGATCGGCTTTCATGGCCGTCCCCTGAGGATATTAACAAAGGTAATATTAATTAAATAAATTATGAAATCATAGAAAATAAACCTAAAACCCTACAAACTATAAACACAAAGTAATCTATGAAATGTATAACGCCATAAACTAAGTTAAATTATTTCAATAACTGACTGTTGTTCGCGTATAATATAGGTAAAAAATTGATTTTAAATTTAATCATAAATTTATTAGCATGTTTTATTTTAATTTACAATTTTTTTGGGGGTTGCGCAAATCTGCGAAACCTAAGGACAAGCCGCTACTGTCCTATATGGACAGGAAATGGTTTTCCTTATCTACTGAATGAATCAATAACGTAGCATCGCATTTGAAAAATTAATTTTTTAAAATTTTTTTTTATAAAGCTCAAAATTTGTCACTTTTCCACTTCCCTGTGTCTAAAATGCAATTTTCCGACAATTCATGATCTAGCCCAATAATATCTGAAGCCACGACTGGAATTGCGAGTTTCACTATTTTATTTTTGAAACAAGATTCGGACAACTTCCGGTATAATTGGAAGTCGCACAAGATCGCTGCCACTTCATTTGCAGGATTCAAATCGCATTCTTCTTCTTCTTCTTCTTCTTCTTTCTCAGCCCATTGACGTCCACTCCTGGACATAAGCCTCCCCGATGATCCTCCACTGGGATCTGTCTCTCGCATTCTGGAGCCAGTCTTTTCCAGCAAACTGTCTTATATCATCTACCCATCTGCGTTGTGGCCTGCCATGATTTCGGTTCGTTTCTCGCGGTCGCCATTGCAGTAATTTACTCGTCCCCCTATCGGGCTGTTGTCTAGCTAAGTGCTCCGCCCATTGCCACTTTAGCCGTGATATGCGTTCAATGACGTCAACTACTTTGGTTCGTGATCTTATTACTTGATCGTATTTTATCCCGTAATGAGATTCCTAACATTTGTCTCTCCAAAGGCAGCCCATGACAGCCCTATTCTACTTGTTATTTCCGCCGTTTGATTTTCTTTGCTCAGTTTCATGACGTGGCCTAAATAGATGTACTCTTGGACATTCTCTATGATTTCATTTTGAAACTCTATTTGTACATTTGCGTCAAGTCTAATTATTTAGTTTTCCCCAAGTTCATCTTAAGTCCCACTTTTTTCGCCTCTTCATTGAAATCTTAAAGCATTTGTTTTAGCTCTACTGGGTTGCTAAACATGACAACAACATCGTCGGCGAAACGAAGATGACTAAGATAAGAACCGTCGACGCTCAAACCTTTCTCATCTCAATTTAGTTTTTTAAAGACATCCTCCAAAGCTAGCGTAAATAGTTTCGGAGAGATGACGTCTCCCTGACGCACACCTCTCATAACGTTTATTTTTTCGGTTTTTGTGTCTTCGTCGATTTTAACCTGTATAGTTGCGTTTTTATATATGTTCTGTATGATAGTGGTATACCTGGAGTCAATTCTAGCATTATTAAGTGATTTCAAGATCGCCCATGTTTCTATAGAGTAAAAGGCCTTGTGAAAATCTACAAATGCCAGGTGTATAGGAATGTTATATTCTTCGGTTTTTTCTAGGACTGTGCGTAGGGCTTGGATATAATCTATCGCATTACTTCCCGTGATATTTTAATAGACGGTCACCGCGGGACACCCTGTATAGTAACGAAAGCTAAATAAACACCATCAAAAATTATTTAATATAAAATAGTATTTATAGAAAGTGGTAAATTCGCCATTTACGTTACTATCTCTTTAATTGCCAGTCTCTCGTCACGTTAATTAGGGAAGCCTTATCACCAACTAAATCGCGTACAATAACAAATACAACAAAAGTATCGGTCGCTACCTTTTTTTGCAGAAAGTGAAACTTCGCATGCACGTTACAAGTGTCTTGAGGCTGTTAATCTTTGGCTCAAATCACGCAAACAATATTAAATAAAATTACGACCCAGTTAAAGTCATTACGTTTACTATCTAACTCATAATACTTGGTTATATAGCCTGGAGTAAACGCCTTTAACACGAATAATTTGTCGTCCTTTTATTTTTTTAAATAATGAACCAAAATCATAACTCTTATTTGTTTGGTTTCGTTTTTTCTTTTCACAAATGAAACTGAAAAACAATTTCAATATTAATATTTGATAGTGGCGGCTTTTCCTTAGGTTTACAGGTTTGCGCAACCCCCCAAAAGATTGTAAATTAAAATAAAACATAGTAATAAATATAAGTAAATTTATTTTTTAATTTGATTAAATTTAAATCAATTTTTTACCTAGATTATACGCAGAGAGCAGTCAATTATTGAAACTATTTAACTTACATCGGCTAAATGTCATTAATAATTGGTCTGTAATACATTATTACGCCTGGAAACGTTATCCAATCCATCCAAGCTAATCCATTGGAGCGTATATAGAGTTGCCGATCTACCACGTAGAAATGAATTCCGTCTCATAAGGTTCATGTAGATTGCAAGTCGACTTGCAAACCTGTGGTTAGTTTGCTCCACAAAATATCCCTCTACTATAAAAATCTCTCTTAGGCAACCCATTGGACGAGTATTTGAACTGTTGCTTCCAGTCGCGCGAGGCGGTGCCAGTATCAAATAAAGGTTTCTTATTCAAGCAGCAATTAAACCTGTAAGATTAGAATACAACAGTGGTGTCTACTGTGCCTGTATTTCTATTGGAATTGAACCTTTACTATTTTAACGCACTAATGTTTGATACAAACTCTTTTTAAACGATTTTATTTTGTTCATACCTAACTATGCACAATACTCTATCTACCCAATTTTGGGATGGAAAAGGACTTGAAAGTAGAGGTTGATCCAGCCTTTCTCTTTGGAGGGGGGAAGAGGAGATATCACAAAAGCAAAAAAAGATTAAAATAAATTACCCCCACCCCACTGGTATACACGATAGTACGGTATGACAAGTGAGAGTGGGCCAAACGATAAGAAAACTCTGGGCGTAAGCGTAGTGTAATAAGAGATATATCAAATTTCAAGCATTGTGATTCGTTATATTTAAAAAAAGACAAAGACCGAAGATTTACCGCTTAAATCTGCCTTTTTCAAGGTCATCACGCAAAATAATGTTTAACTTTTCAGCGGACTGCTTTAAATATGGCGGAAACTGTTTATTTTTAATATTTTCTATGAACATAACCTATGTTTTTTTCAGAAGTTTGTTGTTTTATATATATTTTTTTTATTTTGTGAGTTTTAAGATAATGGATATTTATACAATATGTTAAATTGTTTTAATTTATTAAAAATGCTTGTTGCCGAAGATCATTACTACTTGGGCCTAAAAAAAATACAATTCTTGTTCATTTTTTTTTTATTAATTTTATAACAATTGTAATAATAAGCTCATGAAATAAAGGCGGTTATATAATTCTATTTCTATTTAACGACAATCTCTGATGTCGAGACGCTAATCCACAGACATGCCCTTAGCTATGGTTACCAGATCAAATAATGAGATTTCCTGACAATATTCCTGACTTTTCAGTAAATATTTGGACATTTTATCTGAATGTTGTATGTGGTATGTTAAGGCAGTGAAATTTTCAAAATATTTGCATGCGAAGCACCAAATGCGAATATCGAGCGAGTGTTCTTATTAATGGCAGCGTAGTGGACAAAGGATAGAAATAGGCTGTCTATATTGTTATAAGCTTTCCTTTTTGCTGCCACCAATCTTATAACTTTGCTGGTTCTGCTTTTGGTTTATCACTAGTTTATTAAAATGTTCACTAAATCATGAGGTAACAACAGTTTTGCTTCTTACTTACCAATTTAATATCACTATTCTAGTTTTGTAATTTTAGTTTCTCTCGTCTCTATGTTTATGTCCTAGTTATATTCTATTTCTGTATCTAAATTATTATTTTACAGTCATAGGCGTACTAATAAATACAACATAACTATTTATTTGCATGATTACTGAAATGAAAAAGTGTGTATTTATGGGACGATGACAAAATGAACAAAGCTAATGGTCTCTGTAAAAATAGACTTTCGGAGATTAAGGCATGTTTTTGTTGGAGTCTATTAGAATATAAATTTACTTAAGATATAACTTCTTCTTAAGAGAGTGTTAAATATTAGACTATAATTATATATTAATCCATAAGAGTACTTATGTAAAATATTTATATATAGTAATGTAATAATTAATAATTTATAGTAATAGTTGGTTTACAACAATATATTTTGTTAAGATTCTACTCTAGACACAATTTAACTTAAAGAACATATCATGTAAAGAATGTCATGAAATGGTTATAAAAGACCAGCAATTGCTAAAAGAAACACCAAGCAATAAAAAGTACGAAATTAAATTTATTAATATACTAATTTAACAATTGACTCATTTTGTTAACATTTAATTAATTTATTTTTTCTTACTAGAATGATAATTAAATTTTTTTTTATTACTTATATTTTCCTCTTATAATTTCAAAAAAATACTGACAATTGCAGTTTTTTCCTGTTTCTGTAACAGGGGGCTAAAATTTCAGACATGTCGGGAAAATTCCTGTCGTCTGATAACCCTACCCTTCGTAAACTTTATATAAACCTATTATAAACAATTAAAAACTAAAAATTAACATTGATGGATATTTAATAACAGAAATCCATTGTAATGTATTCGTCTAAAAACTACAAACAATTGTAATTATTAAAACGATTGGTAAAATTCTCGCCTTTGAGCTCCTTGGCAATTCTTTACCAGGTAGAAATGGTAAACTTTGGAAATAAAACTTCTTTTAAAGAGTCCCATATTACCGCACAAATAACCTGAATAATTTCAGAAACACTGTTTACCGACTCGGAATTCACACTGTTGCTTTTACATGCTGATTTCATTAGCTAAATATCACAATATTATTTCCAACTTAGTAATAAGATTATAGCTGTACACGCTTCGATATCGTGTTTCCTAATTATTGGCCCAACAACAGCGAAGAACTCTTCAAATTCACCAATAGTAACAGGAAAATATTTAAAAAAAAACGATGATTTTCTCACATTTCTTGAATTAATTAAATTATTAGTATGTCCAAACCTTTCTGCAATGTTTTCCTCAAATACAGACCGGACCCAGTAGCGACGACTTTCCTGTTTTTTTTAATAAAGAATATATCAATATTCTCCTTACATTTTGTAACTTTATTTTCTAGATTAAAATATTACCGCAATTATTGTTTTATTTTGCTTAATTTTTACTTAAAATAAACAAAAATCCTGATAAAAGTTAAGATAAGACCTTATGACCGCGTAACGAAATGTCCCATGTGGACGATACATTTTTAACACAAAAGCGCGTAATACGCCTACGCCCAAATTTTTCTTGTCGTGTGGACTCACCCTGAAAGCGAATTGACAAAATTAATTCAATCTGCTAAAAGCTAATCTACCAAAATCACATAACCGAGGTTCAGCGATATCCACGTCCCCAATGCAGTACGCATGCGAGTCTATTTTTTCTGAAATCAACGCTCTTGAGGGGACAATTGCCCCTCCCCCCCAATAGCTCTGTTATACTATCCACCTTTCTATTCACTATTAAATCAAAAATAAACTATACATCATTGTAAGCTCTGATTGCTTTCAGTTTATATTGAGTAATTCTGCCGACACCCCGTGTTTCAACGCAATGTTGGGTGGCGTTACGAACGCAATTTTTACTTGCAAATCCTAAATTATGAGAAAATATTCTATATAATTAACATGTAGTAATAAAGTCATGTTTATATTTGGTTAAAATATAAAAAAATAAAACCTCAAAACATTGATTTTTCTTGACAGTAGATATCTGACAACAGTGTACACAGTTGCCTTTTTGTATTTATTAATACTTAAACTGAAAGAGCTTATGTAAATTTTAATTTTTGTTTAAGGGAAAAGTAGTAATCCGGCCCATAGCGTTTAAACCATCAGCACCAAATATGACTCCTTCTGCAAGATTTAGTGATCGATATGGATCAACGCCTATACTTACAAGACCTGGTTCCAGACTGACTCTTTATGGAAGTAAGTTTAATTATTCTTTACAGAGTAAAACAAATTCACTTTTTTTTCAAAAAATGCATTTTTAAGGTTCCTTAGCCACTGCTAGTCTTTATAATGTCCATATGTCACATTTTTTCTTCTCTTGCGATGTGAAAAGATGCGATACATTTTTTTTGCTTACTTCATCGAGTAGGATATCTTTAAGTAGGATTTCAAAAATGCAATTAAATATATCATATCGCATTTTTAAAGCCTCATTCGTGAAGTACAAATGTCCAAATTTGCTTACAATGACTGAAACCGTGTTTTATTGCAACAACGACACAGCAAGGATCGACCTAAAAGAAATAACAGACACAGTAAAAAGTATGGGATGGTGGTAACGCATTAAAAATAGCATTATAGCATCTCAACACCGATATTTAAAAAGTATGATAAAGCGATCCCTGATAACTACAACGGAGTCTCCTTATTATGTTCCATGTTAAAACTATATATGAGCATTGCTAAAACAAAGATGGAAGTCTACATCATAAAGATGGAAGAGCAGCAGGGATTTGGACGATATAGATTAGTTACATGAGATATTTATAGTAAGGCAGATTAAAGGAAGAACTCTTAAATTTAATTAAACAGCATTGAAGTACTTTATCTATCTCACCAAAACGTTTGGGAGAACTCTATCAATTTCATATGTGTTCCAGTGAGCACAATATGCAAATATCAACAGCGAAAACGAAAAGCATACCTAAAAAGGAGACTATACAAACCGTAAGTGTAACCATCCTATCAGCCTGGCCAGTTTTTTAGTTGATGGACCGATACATCAAGGAGGGAGTAAGCTCTCACCAGCTCATTGGCTTTTTCATTTACATGTATACCTTCGTGTCCTGGTAACATAACTCTCTTATCCTTTGCGAAGTTCACTCTGATATTCCCAAAACAATCTAGAACTCTTTTGACCCTTGAGGGGTCTTAGGGCTGCTTGGCTGTCGGAATAAATGTAGATTTGCTTCCCTTTGTAAACTCTCCTTTTTATCTCATCTGCACATTGTAAAATTGCATCTATTTCTGCCTGGAATACGATGGGTATTTTGCCAAGGGAAAAATAATTTATTTTCTTGGTTGTAACCCATATATCCCATCTCCAGGACCCTCATTGGTTTTTGAACCGTCAGTGCACCAGATAAGTGTACTAGAAGATGGTTCCGGTTTAGCGTGTTTACTTATCCTTTGATCCTCTATAATCACCTCGAACGATATAATACAGCGGCAGCCCGAGGTCATATGGTCTGGGTCCATTTCCGATTCAGGGCTCCTGAGTTTATTATATAAAATTTGATGTCGTGTCATCAGCATTTGTGCTGTTGATGTTGAGTGGTTACTGGTGAATTACTAAATATAGTGGAGGGAGACCCAGAACGCACTCCACTGTCGAAGTCGAGGTCGAATTCATAGCCCTCGTGATGTTTGAAACAGGCGACCCTCTGTATGTCGCCTAGCTTCGTTATAGTTTTCCTTTGCATTACCTTAGACTACCATACCAAGGCTGCAGATGTGTTTGCTGGTCTCACTACACTGGTGCATAGTTAATGCAACATATTTAGTGAGAGACCCCATGTTTCCCCATACAACCTTCTTACAATCATAAGGGTTGTTTCCGATTTTCTTGTTATCTTTGCCAAACACTTGTTCAAGGTCAGTCTAGAGTCCAAAATTACCCCTATATTTATCGTGTTTTTTTGTAGGATAATGGGATCGAGGTCCTCAAGTTTCCTTCGTTTCGTAAATGGGATTAAGATAGTCTTTTGGGAACTAGCATGGAATCCTTCCTGTCTTACCCATATTTCTACAACCCTGAGATGCTATTGCATTCTTTCTATCACAGTTGTATTAAATTTACCTTGACTTAAGATTACCAGGTCGTTAGTATATCGTAGTACCGAGGGTACTTTCCTGCTCAGAGTTTGCAAACCTCCATCCATTACCAAGTTCCAAACCAGGGGAGAAAGAACTCTCTTCCTCGGACATCCGTCAGTTACCCGCTCCATTAGTGTTTCTCCAAGTGGTTCTGTGAAGACAGTCCTGTTTTTTTTAACATGTTTTGTATCTATTTGCAACAGGTCTCTTTTAAATTGATGTTTCTTATTGCCGTGTTGATTGACGTGTTATCAAACGCCCCTTCTATGTCGAGAAATGCCCCTTCTCCTTTTTCCAGAGTGTTTTCCACTTTGCTAGCCAGTTCCTGGAGCGCTGTTTCAGTAGATTTCCCGGTGCTCTAGGCATGCTGATTCTTATGAAATGAGCTGTTTACCATTAAGCTATCCCTAACATGCATATCTAACATCATCTCGAGAGTTTTGAGAATGAATGACATTAGAGTTATTGGTCTAAATGCCCTTACATTCTGACGAATTGTTTGGCTCAGGTTTCGGTATAAATATTACCCTGGTTAGCCTGCATATTTTTGGTAAATATCCTAGGGCTAGGGCAGCTCTTAATATACAACAAAGGTTGCTGATGAGCAGTTTTGAATCCTGCATGGCCGGATAAATCCCGTCTGGTTCCGGTGGTTTATCTTTTTGTAAATCACCTTTTTGGCAATTTGCCAGTGTCTCTTGCATGCTTGCAATTTTTTATCAGGAAGGAAAGATAGCGCTACATTGACTCGTTGCAAAAGTCCATCTGCCATAGTACTTTCGTAGATAGGGTGCTGAGGCAGAGCCATTTGGAGATAAAATATTGTCATCTGAAGCCGTTGGGCAAGTTGAATCATCGAGGCTGCTCGAAATCGCAAAGGCGAGCGGCCTGGAATAACAATGAGGCTTAAGCATCGAAGACCAAGGTCACCACTCTTTATTAATCCGTTTATTAATTCATTCATACTTAAAGAGCCAGTAAGATGCAAACTTTCAAATCAAAGTGAATCATTAGAACCTACTTTAAGTATGTAGATGTGGAAATTTCAAGCTTTCATTGTCCTTTCATGGAAACAGCAACACGAGTCGGCAAAGCACATGTGAAATAGTTTGATCTAATCAATAAGCAAAGTCAAAATATATGACTTGCATGAAATCCATAATGACTTGCGGAATTGAACACAAAACTGAACGAACATAAATAAGTTTTCTATGGGTCAAAAACCATTTCGAATAAGAACTACTATAATTCGAAAAATATAAAATAGAGAAATGAAAAAATAGACCTGATGAAGCCAGTCACAGTTAAATCACTTGGAAAACTCAGCGAGTTGACAGTCCAGCTCACAACTAAATCGATTAGAACAGGTCACAAGTCTACAGTAATTAATGCAAATGAACGCAAACTTATTTTCTGTTTGAAACGGGACACATCCCATATTACTTTGCTTACTTCATTTCAGACTATGACCTATAAATCATATGAAACAATGAAGTCTACATGTAACTAGGAACAGGTATAGTTTTCTAACAATTTATCATTTTTAGGTACAAGCGACCTCCATAGACAACCTAACATTCAAAACTACTCCCTAGATAGAAAATTACGTTCCTCATGTACATCTACAAACTCTTCACCCCCATTGGCTATGAGTTCCTTACCATCGATACCTCATAGTCACAAACTGATGGACTATGACAGTTTAGAGAGCGTAAGAAAAAGCCCCAACCAGCAAGTTGACTATTCCTCAATGTAAGTATAATCAACTCAAAAGAATGTTGCACAATTAAATCTACCATATTCTTGCTATTTGGTGATCAGTACAAAAATATTTAAGGTAATAAATTTGGTACTATCTATCTTTGTACCGATGTGAAATTTTTTGTTTTTCTGTTAGGTAATCTTTTGCAGAATCAGTTTGGGGGGACACTTCCACACCCTTGACCTTAAGCTTCATTCTAGTATACAACTATGTGAAGGACAATTTCTATTCGATATTACCTATTTCAAAAAAAAAATACTTTGGATTTATTTGACAGAGAGAGGGGCAGTTGTACCCATTCTCCCCTCCCCCCTCTTATTCGCTCCTGTTAACCCTTACTTTAGGACATATTAAGACTTGATTCTTCTTCTTTTTTCCTAATCTTACAACTCTGGGTGAGTCTAAGCAGCATCCACTATCGCGCTGCATCTCCTACAGTCTTGTGCTTCCATTTCCCACTGCTGGACTCCAATCGTATACAAATCAGCTTTGACGGCATCCTTCCATCTTTTCCTGGGACGGCCTATTGATCTTCTACCATCTGGTCTCTCAAAGAATACTGTTTTCAATAATCTGTGGTCCCCTGATCTTACCACATGGCCTGCCCATCTTATTCTATTGGCTTTTATACAACGGACTATGTTTTCACTGCCATACAGTGTCGCCAATTCAGCATTGTGGCGTCTTCTCCCATTTCCTGTTGTTTCATCTCTTTGGGGACCAAATATCATTCTAAGAACCTTTCGTTCGAATATGAGTAATTTATTTATATCACGTTGATTGAGGGTCCAAGTTTCACTGCCATAAGTAACTACCGGGCGAATAATTGACCTGTACAGAGTTAGTTTGGATTGTCTTTTTAACAGTTTAGATCTCAATAATGTTGTGAGGGAGTATAACGTCCTATTTGCTGTCGCAATTCTCGCTGAGACGTCTTTTTCAACTCGATTGTCGACTGTGATTACCGCTCCTGGGTACTTGAATTCCTTAACCACTTCGAAGTTGTGTTCATTCAGTGACATATTCTGCCCGATTCGAGGTCTTGGATTCTTGGTTATTACCATGTATTTAGTTTTTTCTTTATTTACTCGGAGACCCATATTACTTGCTTCTTCCTCGAGTTGTGAAAATACTTCTCGCACGTCTCTTGTTGAATGAGCCACTGTATCATATCATCAGCAAAGGCCAGCACCAGTTTTGAACCTTGGTTTGCAAAACCTTCTGTCAGCCCCGACGCAACCCTGCTCATTGCATGTTCCAAGGAAAAATTGAAAAGCAACGGTGACAAAGGGTCACCTTGTCTGAGTCCTGATGTCACACTGAATGGCGCCGATGTTCTATTTCCTACCCTTACCTGTGCATATGAGTTTGTCACGCACATTTGTGTTAGATCGGCTAATTTTCTCGATACGCCCATATGCTTGCTGGAAATCCACAAAGATTTGGTGGACATCTCGGTTAAATTCCCAGTTTTTTTCCAATATTTGTTTCATCGTAAATATCTGGTCTATTGTTGACCTTCCAGCACGAAAACCGCATTGGTAGTCGCCGATAATATTTTCCGCACAAGGCGTCAGTCTGTTTAGTAGAGTAATTGCCAGGATTTTGTGTGTTGTGTTGATAAGAGATATACCCCTATAATTTCGAAATTGTTCCTTGTTTCCTTTCTTATATATAGGTATTATGACACTTCCATTCCATTCCTCCGGCATTTGCTGTTGTTCCCATATTTTCAAAATGATTTCGTATATTTTTTGATGTAGACCGTCTCCTCCCTTTTTTAGCAGCTCTCCATTTATACCATCGCTACCTGGCGTTTTATGATCTTTGAGTGATGCTATAGCATTTTTAATTTCTTGAAATGTTGGTGATGGCACTCTTATATCTGCGGAATGGAATGTAATGTCCTCTTCCTCTGTCCCATTTTTAATACTTAGTAACTGCTGAAAATATCCTTTCCATAGCTCGACAATTTCTGTTTCCGTCATTATTAACTCTCCTGTTTCTTTTCTAATGGCTTTCGTTTCTCCAACATTTCCACCTCGTCTCACAATCTTTACCTCCCTAAAGAATTTCCTTACTTGGTTCATGTTTCTATTTCTGTCTATTTCCTGCATCTGATGCTCCAGGTAGCTCTTCTTTTTGGTTCTAAGTAGTCTTCTTGTCTGTGCTCTTATTCTGTGAAATTCTTCTTTGTTCTCCTCCGTGGGGTTTTTTAGCATTTTCAGTCTTTTTCGAGTTTTTACTTCTAGCATTTCATCGCATTCGTTGTCAAACCACTTTCTTTTTGGGCGTCTCTTCTTTCTACCAATGGTCTCCGTCGCTGCTTCTTCTATGACTGTTGCCAATTGCTGCCATGTCTTCTCCAGTTCTATATTATTATCCTCATGTTGTAAACATTGGAATTGTTACTTATGGCTATTTGATACTCAATTTCTTTATTTGGTGTTTGAAAGGCTTCTAAGTCCCATCCTTCTTTTTGCTCATTGTGTTCCGGTTTCTGTGTTGTTATTCTTGTTCTCAACTTGGTTTTAACCAGGAAGTGGTCAGTAGCGCTGTCTGCTGCTCTTATAATACGTGCATTAATGATGCTACTAGAGTGTATTGCATCTATAAGAATGTGATCTATTTGGTTACTCGTTCGTCCATCATTTAACACCCATGTGACTTTGTAAATGCCCTTCCTCTCAAATTGTGTAGACTTCACAATCATGTTATTGGATATTGCAAATTCTGTTAAACGGTGTCCGTTATCGTTTGTTATGTCGTGTAGGCTATGTTTACCTACCACTTCTCTTAGATATTCTTCCTTGCCAATTTTGGCATTACAATCACCCATCACTATTTTTATATCGTGTTTTGGAGCTGCTTTATACTCTTGGTCTAGTAATTCGTAAAATTCCTCCTTACTGTCATCTTCAGCATCTTCTGTTGAGGCATGTATCGAGAATATTGTGAGATTGAACCATTTACCCTTGATTCTTATATAAAAAATTCTTTCATTAACTGGTTTGAAATCCATCACTGCTGTTTTTAGTTTCTTGGATATGACAAAGCCACACCCGTATTCGTGTCTGTCCTCACTCCCTGACCAGAAGACTATAGCGTTTTCCATCTCCATATTTCCCGTTCCTGTCCATCTCATTTCTTGTATTATCGCTGCTTCGCTTGTAAGACTGTATGAAAACTAAATTAATGATGAGATGATAGAGAACTTAAATAATTAAGAACATTGATCAATCAGATTAAATAAAACAAAATCACTTTTATTGGTTCACAAAAATAGACCTCTTTTTAGCAGTCTATAAAAGAAACTATACAGATCTTTTTTAGGAACGTATTTTCATTTTAGAAACAAAGGTGCATATCGACTCTCCACTTCAAATATGGAAAGTTTTATGGACCTGACACCTTCACCTAGTGACTCTGGAGTTTCTGAACTAGAGGCAGCACTCAGAGACCGAGATTCGGAGTTAGCTTATCTCAGACAAACGATGGAGCATAACGAACAAGTTATTTTTAGGGTTTATCAGGAGAAAGAGAAGGTTTGTAGCATCAATTATTATAAGAAATGTTATATAAATGATACTTTGGTGATACCCAAACCATAGACATTGTTGTTTGTCTATATTCCAGAAATTTAAAAGGATCCTCTCGATCGTAAAGACTATTTACTTAGTAAGCTTACAAAAAAAAATATGATAATTTGGTTGTAAATAACCATGTTAATTAACACACTCAAAAATTGACAGAATGGACACCAAAATCAGATCCTGATACTTTCAGGCTCTAAAATTTTTTACGTTTAATGCTCTATATCCGTATTTCTTTTTAGGTGTGGGAAAGGGAATTGCGTAGACTTAAGACAGTTCATGAACATAGACTGCGAGCTAGTGCTCAAAAAGCTTTAAAATTAGAACAAATGCTTATGATGCAATCTTATCAGTTAAACCAGGATAAAAAACGACTTTCAGGTAAAAATTTTGCATTAAAAAACTAAAAGATTTCATAGAAAAACTCGGTTATTTATATTTGGATTGATTCAAAAACTTTAACTTTTAAACCCCATTTCGCTACCATCTAAATTGGACCTTCTAGTTGGTTCAATTTGTTGTGTTTTAACGATTTTATTATAATTGGTATTTTACGGAGTCTCCGGGAGAATGTGAAAAATCTCCTGGATATGAAAAAAACATGTGAAAGGAATTCTACAGGTTCATATAAACTTTTTTTGTATAGGCCTCCTCTTCGGAGATACGGGCTCTCGTATTCGTGGAATTAATTGTGAAATCACGGAGGACGGAATGGAGAACTTTATTTGGATGTTCTGCAGAACGCTTTTCACAATTTAGTGGAACACATACCACTTGAAACCCTCCGAAACATGTACTCCATGCATGATGGGGCACCACCTCATTTCAGCGTTGCTGTGCGGGAGCACCTAAATAACGTCTCTCCAAACCGTTGGATATGTAGAAGAAGACCTGTTGCCTCGCCTCCTCGATCTCTCAACCTAACGCCGTCGAATTTTTCCCTTTGGGGACACCTTAAAACCTTGGTCTATTCCATTCCGGTCAGTAGTAGGGAGAAACTTGTACGGAGAATCACGTTTCATTGTGATCAAATAAGGAACAATGCTGAGTTAATGTAACGGGTACAACAGTCATCAATTCGTCGTACCTGACTTCACGAAGCCCATGTTGAACCCTCTTATGACGTTTTTAACTAAGCAGTGTTAGTTTAACTTTTTATTGAAAATTCCTTTTTTTTATGTTCAACCCGATAGAAGTTAGAGGAATAACAGTGTAAATAAAATGACGTTCTTTCGAAAACTGTTAGGATTAGCGACATGAGTGTCACAGCTAGTCCATCCCTGCAGCTGTGGGTAATTCACAACACTTTCTTGGGTACCAATTTGAAAGGTTTTATCTGGTATACATCATATTAAATTAAATTGAAATATACCTGGTGGTTCAGTAATTATCTGTAGCATTCCTTTTTGTCATATCCGGGAGATATCCCACATTTTCCCTGACACTCTGTATATGTAACCTTTATGCAGGGTGTTAAAGATAAAGAATGGGAATCTTGGTAACACTTAGAGATAGGTATTTAGTTAAAAGGGAAAAAAGTTGCATAATTTAAGAACCAACGATATAAAAGTCATAAATTTTTGATACAACTTTTAAGGCCCGATTCCGTAAGCATATTTTTTAACATTCCGTTTCGTTATCTCCTTCAAGACAGTGATATACTTGTGCGTTACTATAAACTCGACAAAGATGCAAGATCGTTACTGTGGCATTCTTTTTTCCCATAATTTTTGGATTTCAAATCCAATTTTTTTCTGACATTAATATTAAAGTTACAGCAAAACAAATTGAGCTTAAAAATAACGTTATCTTTTTATTATTTGACGTTCCGTCTTCATCATCTTAACTTTTTAAATACGGTCCTGATTTTCTATTGTCAAATTTTAAATGCACGTTTTATTTTGAATTCAATGATGTAGCATACATCACAGTTTAACTATATTTTAAATAGTTCACTTCCGATATCGAAAAAAGTAGGCTTAGGAAAACAAAATAAGTATTGTTAGCTTGGCTTCACATTTACATTTTTATTGTTCTTTTTTGATGCTGGTATGTTCCCGCATTTTTTATTTTTTGTTAATAGTTATTTATTAGTAATTAAATTAACGTTTCAAAGTTGTTATGAAGTGCATTTCAATATTTTATTAATATTAGAGTATTTAACAGGTCCGTACTTTAAATCATTTAATGATGGTTGCTCGAAAAAAAAACGTAAAATAAATAAAATCGATAAAGCTTATTTAAAATTTCTCTAAAAAGGTTTTAGCTTTTTTGTTTTATTATATTGACGCCAGAAAAAAAACATGAATTCAAAACCCGAAAGTTCTGCTTTTTTTAAAATAATTCAAAAGCTAAAAGTCCTATCAAAAATTTCTGATCATTATATTTTTGTTCTTAAATTACACTACAATTTACCCATTTAACTCAAACTATATCTCTTACAATTACTGAGATTCCCATACGGGCCCTTCTTATGTGTTCCGCCGAAGATAAATATTTTTTTTTGTTATTTAGTAATAAAAGAACACGATATTTTTTTCTTGCATTTTTTAATTTCAAAACTTGGTTTACTTATTTAATTCGCCTGTCAATCTAAACCTTTTATTTTCAACTTAGATCAATTTTAAAGTTAGACTACACAGTTCATTCAAAAAGTTCCGGAATTAATTTTTTTTACGAATGAAGATAAGAGTTTAAAAAAAAGATTTTATTTAGTTATCAACATAATACGGTCCTCATTCTGTACAAATTTTGCTGCGCTCGTATAGCCGCTGGAACGAGCTGGAAAACTCCTCTTCTGAAATAGCTTTCAGAACCCTGGTCACATTTCTTTGAATCGCCTTAATGAATAGGGTGGATGATGAATCATGGAGACCAACTTTTGGGACAAAAATTGTGTGATGAGTATTGAGGAAGGGGCTGGTGCCTTGTCATGCAATAGAAACCAGTCACCGGTGCGGTACATTTCCGATCTCACAGGACAAATCTGCTTCAAAAGTCGATCCAGGACACTTTTGTAGAATTGTGCGTTCATTGTTTGGCCTGGGGGCACGAATTTACTATGGATAATCTAGTGAGAATCGAAAAACGAAAGCTTTCACACGGCGCTCTATCAGCTCTTCCATTAATATGTGCTGAACAAACTTCGCACACATTTTTTTTCCCGAAAACATCGTGCAAAATGTAGTGCACTTTTCCTACACTGATGCTGAGTTCCTTTGACAATATTTCAACGGTAATCCGCCGATTATGAGACAGTGCGACGCGTATACGTTCAATATTCTCATCAGTAGTCGAGGTTAAAGGGCGCTCCTCCCGTGGATCGTCTTCCAGCGACTGTCAACCGTTCTTGAACCGTGCATACCACTCGAAAATCTTACTGCGATATAAAAAATCCTTACCATACGCAGTTTTCAATAATTGCGGTGCGTTACTCCATAGCGAAAATTGTGACGCAGTGGCAAAAACACGTCTACTTCAACCGAATACAACTGGCCAATAACTGAAATTCAGCGCTCACATCTCCACTGTGGGAAACTTAACATATTACATAGTTCTCCCGTCGGGTAACAGATAGCGCTAGTTGTAAGTTTTTATACAAAATTAATCACGGAACTTTTTGAATGAACTGTGTATGTTAATGAATTAAGGGATAAAAGTTTAATCATGCACAAATATAATATATATATATATATATATATATATATATATATATATATATATATATATATATATATATATATATTTCAAGGAACAAAAACATATTTCTCGATGGAATGTTAAAATAAAGGAATTTAATTATATTTATCGCTTGCTATTCGTTTCGATTCAATGTGTTTGATGTGTACCATCACAAAAATCTTAAAATCATTGAGAAGCTTTAGCGTAACTGTTTTTTTTTCAAATGTTAGGTGAAGTACAGAGAGCAAATTTACAAAACGAAAAATTTAAACAGGAAGTCAGCGCTTTACGAAGTAGACTTGAAGAGACTGAATGGGGACTTTGTCAAAAGACTGGTGAAATGTCATTGCTCAAAACTCAATTAAAAGAATGCCAGGTAATTATAAAACAAAAATAATTTTTCCTAATATTTTATATTCTTCTTCTTCTTCTTCTTTCTCAGACCATTGATGTCCACTCCTGGACATAAGCCTCTCCGATGGTCCTCCACTGGGATCTGTCTCTCGCCTTCTGGAGCCAATCTTTTCCAGCAACCTGTCTTATATCATCTACCCATTTGCGTTGTGGCCTGTCACGATTTCGGTTCGTTTCTCGCGGTCGCCATTGCAGTAATTTACTCGTCCACCTATCGGGCTGTTGTCTAGCTATGTGCCCCGTCCATTGCCACTTTAGTCCTGATATGCGTTCGATGACGTCAACTACTTTGGTTCTTTGATCTTATTATTTGATTTAATATTTTATGCCATAACGAGATTCCTAACATTTGTCTCTCCATAGAGCGTTGAGTGACTCGGAGCCTATTTGCGTTTTGTTTGGTTAGTGTTATCGTTTCCATGCTGTAAGTAGCAACAGACAAGACACACGTGTTATACACTTTACGTTTTAGGTTGATTGGTGTGTTTCTATCTCTTAATATGTACTGCAATTTTCCAAAGGCAGCCCATGCCAGCCCTATTCTCCTTATTATTTCCCCCGTTTGATTTTCTTTGCCCAGTTTCATGACGTGGCCTAAATAGATGTACTCTTGGACATTCTCTATGATTTCATTTTGAATCTCTATTTGTACATTTGCGTTAGGGCTCATGAACTTAGTTTTCCCCAAGTTTATCTTAAGTCCCACTTTTCTCGCCTCTTCATTAAAATCTTGAAGCATTTGTTTGAGCTCTTCTGGATTGCTAGACATGACAACAACATCGTCGGCGAAACGAAGATGACTAAGATAAGAACCGTCGACTCTCAAACCTTTCTCATCCCAATTTGGTTTTTAAAGACATCCTCCAAAGCTAGAGTAAATAGTTTCGGAGAGATGACGTCTCCCTGACGCACATCTCTCATAACGTTTATTTTTTCGGTTTTTGTGTCTTCGTCGATTTTAACTTGTATAGTTGCGTTTTTATATATGTTCTGTATGATAGTGGTATACCTGGAGTCAATTCTAACATTATTAAGTGATATAGAACTTCTTAATCAAGTGCCATGCTCTTCTTAGAGCGTAGGTAACCTCTCGTACATATCTGTGTTGCGAGTTGACTATGTTATTCACAGGTATGCGAAACCATCGGCTTTCCGTACGTTCCGAGCGTATAAATAAATATCTATGTTCTTGCCGAGACACGAACTGGAGTCGTTCAAGTTCAAAGCTGACACGCCAACCACCATATCAAGTTAGCCACTTATATACAACAAAATATTAATAGTTGTCATATTTCTTAAAATTTTAGACCGAACAAACGAGTAAATGTCAAGATCTTCTCCAACTAAGAACAGATTTTAGAGACCTTCAGCAACAATATGAAGAATTAGATGAAGAACTTGGCAAGCAAAGGGCTCAAAATATCGAAAAAGAGAATGAGATCTCTGACTTGAAGATAGAAATAGAAAATTTGATGTATCAGCTTAAAAAATACGAGAGCACAGAGAGTATTGATAAGTCTAGGTAAGTAGCTCTAACTTTGGGGGATCTGGGAGTAAGATTTCAAAGTCACGTGATTTTGAAGGAAAATAAACCTTATAAATTCTGCTTAATTGAAGTTTCAAACAATTTTTTATAGGTTTGAAGATATTTCAGAAAACGAACGATTAAAAGCCGAAATCAAAGAACTCCGTGAAGAATTATCAGATCTCTCTCTGAACGACTACAGTAATATCCAGCCGGGTCGCTTGCTTCGAACACAAAACCCACCAAGCGAGTTGCAAAATATCCAAAATAAAGAAGATCGCATTTCTTTGGAAGATTTGGAAATCCAGAAGCTTAACGGAGAGTATATAGAAAGCTTTAGTGAAGAAGGCAAAGTGGAACGATTAAGGAGAGAGCTAGAAGTAAGGTGTAAGGAGTTTGAAAGGGAAAAGTTAGTGTGGGCTCAAGAAAAGGAGAAAGTACTAAGGTAAGCGAAAAGAATTCTAAAAATTTAATATTACGTAGTAAAAACAATTTAAACGTTGTATTTTTCCTGAAAAACACTTCATAAAATACAAACAATGTTTAATATAAAGGTCCGGATTAAACGTCCTAGTAAAAGTCCGTTTTTTGCTAAACATGTATTGTTCCACTTTTTAATTCAGAGTAGGCCTTTCAAGCCTTTTTATTTCAGCCTTATCACTTAATGACCGATCAACGAATGGCTTTACAATTAAACGCTGCTTTAATCTTTACTCGTATATTACAAACGCATTTACTTTATTCAGTAAATTATTACAACTGATGAAAATATTATCTATAGATATAAAAGTTAAATATATAGATTGCGGATCCTATAGAGAAGCAAGTTGGCTCACGCTTAAAAAGAGACAAGGCGTTTTCGATGAGTAGTACTTCTCTTTCTGATGGCGGTCAGGTGACAGAAGTATCCAATGACATTTGGAGTATCGTACTTAGCGGCTCCATTAGAAAGAGAGGTCAAGTTATAGAAGTTCCCAAAGATATTTGGAGTATCGTACTTAGCTGCGCCATTAGAAAGAGAGGTACTACTCATCGAAAACGCTCCGTCACCTTTTAAGCATGAGCCAATTTGCTTCTATAGAATCAGCAGTGTAGTATATAGAATACTCAACTTTTATAACTATTATCAACACAACAAAGTAAAATGGCGGCGAATATAATTTATTCGTTCATTTGCTCAATAGATGGGACTGTTAGCTGTTCTCCCTAAGATTTCCACATAAATATGTTTTTCCGCAACAATTTTCCCTTGTTTTCGCTTTTCCCAAAAATTGCGAAAAAATCTTCCATTCTGGCAACCTTGGCTTGCCTTAATGAGGGACCATGAGCACGCACTTGACATTTATCAAATTCGTGACCACGAGAGCTTAGAAGCTCGCCACATAGCGGCCAGAATGAGAAGTGCATAGCTGGAGTTTTTATCTGCTTATATACAGTTTTCTATAAATAATTTTTCATTTTTATATAATCTATGACACTTCTATTAACTAGTTTATTTACACTACCTCTCTCGGCTTTACAAATACGCGTGCAGGAGAACGATAGATAAGTTTAAAACAGTCATTCCAATCTACGATTACTGGTGCAACACGCCAGTTGTGTTCGCCACCTAGCGGAGATAAATCTAACTTAACCCTTTCCCACTTATGTCAAGTTTAAAATTTGGTTTAGATCAGTTACATAGTTTTTTGCTTATCTTTAAAAAACAAGAAACGAAACCTCTTTTTTATATAATTAGATATAGATTAGAAAGAATGGCAGATATTTGTATTTTACTTAATTTCGTTTTAGTTATTGATATTATTTATTTAGGTATCAGCGACAACTACAAATGAACTACGTCCAAATGTATAGAAGAAGTAAAGCTCTGGAAGCGAAAATAGAAACTTTGGAAATGACATTAGGTAAAAGTGAATCCAATCAAGGGCAGATTTCAAAAGCTGAGTTAGCTCAAACTATAGAACTCTGAAAAGTCCATCGTTCCGCACACGAAAGAGTGTTCTAGTGTCTAGTAAGAGAACCGGGATTGTGATTCAGGGGCAGATTCAAAATTTCCCCCCTGCCCCTAAATCCGCTCCTAATCAAAGTAGCTT
This sequence comes from Diaprepes abbreviatus, assembly GCA_034092305.1. Taxonomy (NCBI): domain Eukaryota; kingdom Metazoa; phylum Arthropoda; class Insecta; order Coleoptera; family Curculionidae; genus Diaprepes; species Diaprepes abbreviatus. The sequence continues at coordinate 1,130,731 of JASJET010000047.1, read as the reverse complement.
AAATAAAATATATCTATCCTATTTAATCTAGTATTACTTTTAATTATGATCGAAAAATAGGATAGAAAGCCGTGTGCCAAGAATCTAAACCTTAAATTGTGCCTTAATATTATGGTTAAAAAATTCAAAAATCAATAAACAAACTTGACATTATTAAATGTAACTGTGTACGTTAATTAGAAGTTTAATTAAAAATGGATATTGCAGGAAACATGTCGTTTTGAAATATCATTTCAAGATTCCAAGCACATTTAGTTGTTAAAGTGTCATACGGTGTACTAAAATGTGAAAAATTAGTCCACTCCTCAATTTTCATCCGATCTTGATATATAACATTTCTCTTATACCGATTCGGAGAGGAAATTTTGAAATATTCAAAACTAACCTCAAAATATGCTGAAAACTCTAATTTGATCACGAAAATGTTTAACAAACGAAGTAAAAGTCTTCAAAAGAGTGAACAATTAACATCAGCAACTTTCCCTGTGAGTCAACACAGTAACTATATCAAACTTAGAGAAGAAAATTATGTTCCCGTACCTAACCTCAAGTTATAGTCAAAAACAGCCAACCAAAATTAATTTTCCTTTTGAACTCGATCGGTGATCAAAAAAGAAATGTTTAATAAATTCACCGGATTTTGAACAACTATCTGAAGAGTTACATGCAGCTCAATCCCTAAATCTACTACTTACTGAGTCTTGTACATTACTGAATTTCGAAACTTAAAGTTCAAGGTCATTGCTCTCAGTACTTTGAGTACATGCCTAATGATCATAGTTAGAATGAAAAAATGTCACTGATAGTTCTTTTATCTGTTTTTGTCCATAGGTCTTAGAAAAAAACTCAAATAGCCTTGGATTACGGTTAAATGAGTTGTAATTGATTCATTTTCACGATCTCTAATAACTTCCATTTCATTTCTGTAACTTTTTTATTATCGAATAAGCGTTTTCAAAAAATTTGAGGTTAAGTTTGAATGTTTCTGACTTCCCGTACCAGCTTGACATAATAGAAGTTTTTAACTTGAATGAATTAACGAATGAAAGGTGGTGAGACTTATTTTTAGATGCTTAGGACTCTTTGGGCTCTTTATATCTCATCATGGCTGCAATTTATTCGAAGCCGATCCCCTTTGCTCTTCGAAGCAGAGTCGGTAACTTGCCTAATGGCTTAAGGTCTAAATGTCTCTGCCTCAGTCCGTTGAGCGCTGGGTACTCTCTAAGGACACGGACAGTTTTATACTCTTCTAGACACCACCTGCACATCGGGTCATCAGTAACGCCAATGTTATGAAGATGTTCGGGAAATGTTTAAAAAGGAACTACTATGTTTTATACCACTAAATTTATTAAGAATACAATGACTGCAGTTTCAACTCACAGAGCCATTTTCAAACTGAATTACAAAGGTAGACTAAGTATTCAATACAGAAACATGAAAAAATTTATCAATAAATAAAAACTACCTGAGAAATTACATTATTACAAAGGGGAGGTACTAAATTTTGGGAACTAATTATTATTTGGCGACACAAATAACGGGGAAAACCCAAGTTCTGTCTGGTCATTAAGCAAATTTACATTTTTATTTTTACTATGTTTATATATTTCTAAAGATTCAAGAATATTTAACTTTTGGCCCTTTGTTGAATAATGTAATATGTCAGTGTTGCTTAAATCAGAAAAACTGTGGCTGTGTTCTAAGCAATGGTTAGAAAAACTCGAGTCTGTTTTTTGTAGTCTATATGATCGGTGGTATTTTGAAAAGCGAGTTTTAAATCTTCTACCACTTTGTCCAATATACAAGCTTTCACACTCTGAACATTTTAACTTATAAACTCCTGATTTATTAAACTTATTAATTTTATCTTTAGCATTGTAAAGGATAGTGGACAGATTGTGTTGAGATTTAAAGGCTACTTTTATGTTATGTTTGGAAAGAGTATTAGCTATGTTTTCTGATAGGGTACCACAGTATGACAAAGATATATAAGATGAACTATCTTTATCATTTTTTATTTTGGGATATATTGAATTAAAAGCTAGTTGTTTTTGTTTTTTAGTTATTAATTTCTTTATGGTTTGTTGGGAGAAATTGTTTGATATTGCAATCCTTTCAATGATATTTAGTTCCTATTGAAGATCTTCTTCAGAGAGAGGCAAAGGCTCTATGTTTCATTGAATTGTATGTAGCCATTTTGTGTAAGGGGTGAAAAAGTCATTAGATATGGTATTACCTGTAAACGTTGGTTTTCTAAAAATTTTAAAATTACACTGATTATTGAGGTGAGATATGGCGAGATCAAGAAAATAACCATAAACCAACGTTTACAGGTAATACTATATCTAATGACTTTTTCACCCCTTACAACACAAAATGGCTGCATACAATTCAATGACACATAGAGCATTCTCTTTGCCTCTCTCTGAAGAAGATCTTCAAGAGGAACTAAATATCATTGAAAGGATTGCAATATCAAACAATTTCTCCCAACAAACCATAATGAAATTAATAACTAAAAAACAAAAACAACTAGCCTTTAGTTCAATATATCCCAAAATAAAAAATGATAAAGATAGTTCATCTTATATATCTTTGTCATACTGTGGTACCCTATCAGAAAACATAGCTAATACTCTTTTCAAACATAACATAAAAGTAGCCTTTAAATCTCAACACAATCTGTCCACTATCCTTTACAATGCTAAAGATAAAATTAATAAATTTGATAAATCAGGAGTTTATAAGTTAAAATATTCAGAGTGTGATAGCTTGTATATTGGACAAAGTGGTAGAAGCTTTAAAACTCGCTTTTCAGAACACCACCGATCATATAGACTACAAAAAACAGACTCGAGCTTTTCCAACTATTGCTTAGAACACAGTCACAGTTTTCCTGATTTAAGCAACACTGATATATTACATTATTCCACAAAGAGCCAAAAGTTAAATATTCTTGAATCTTTAGAAATATATAAACATAGTAAAAATAAAAATGTAAATTTGCTTAATGACCAGACAGAACTTGGGTTTTCCCCATTATTTGTTGTCGCCAAATAATAATTAATTCCCAAAATTTAGTACCTCCCCTTTGTAATAATGTAATTTCTCAGGTAGTTTTTATTTATTGTTAAATTTTCTCATGTTTCTGTATTGAATACTTAGTCTACCTTTGTAATTCAGTTTAAAAATGACTCTGTGAGTTGAAACTGCAGTCACTGTTTTCTTAAGAAATTTAGTGGTATAAAACATAATAGTTCCTTTTTAAACATTTCTCGAAGATGATTAACTACCACATAGTTACGGCTACCAGCATCAACTTTTTATGAAGATGTCTCCGCAGGTGTCAGTGTTCTGTCAGTAGTCCCACCACGATTCACAATTCTTTTCTTTCCAAGGAAAGGAGTTCGCTAGTAAGTTGTTAGGTCCAGTTACATGTTCCTTGGCACACCTTTTCCAGGAACCTTTCCCTACAAGAATGTACCTTTATTTAAAAAAATCTCCAGAACGGATAAAAATTTGAGGAGTCAGCTGATTTTTGTTATATTTTGGAACACTTTGACTAAGCGATGGTAGGCAAAATTACCATGGGGTGAGAGACAGCACATTTTAATTTTTTTGTTAAAAAGCGAATAGCATCGCTACCTTGTTCCCAAGATATTTGTACTTTTCTTGTGGTATCCATAGGGACTCGCATCTATGCAAAATATTTTAAAATTATGACTTTGTTTAAAGTATCTTGCCACTACGTTTGATGTTTTTGCATCCAAATATTATATCTTGCCGTTAATTTAAATATATTTTTGAGCGCTACAATACAAATACTATATCATAATTACTTTTTCTTATGTAGATCAATAATCTACAAATAAGTTAAAAGTTGAGCCCTTATTTTTTTAGTGTGTCTTACATGAAGTAGATAAAACATCTACAAAAAGGTTTGTTCCAACGAGCAGTCCGAAATCGCTCCCCAAAGCGGTTAATTAATGAAAATGGGTTGACAGACCTGTAATAGAGTGATTCTGTTTCTCATTAGAAACTAGCATCGGGCTACTTCTTCGAACAAAGCTAAAAATTGTTCACTTGTTAAGAATTTTAATATCGTTAAAGTGATAGGGTGACAGTAAAAACTGATTAATCCTTTAGGAACAAAGTATTACCAAATAAATTTAATCTCAATTTTGTGGCGAAGAAATGTCCGAATATAATTCATTGAAATTTTATGGTTTTACTTAACAAAAAAAGGCAAATCACTAGAGTCTAAATTTAGATCATAACACAGCGTATATACCAAAGATCTGGCAACATTAGATCAATCATATCAGTAACATTCCATTAAAATCTATGAAAATAGCTGGAAGCAAAAGAAATGTTCAGTTAATACAAGTAAGAAAACCCCTGTTAAAAATTCCCGACCTATATAAATATTTAGGGTCTCACGGGTACTCGTGTAACCATGGTAACCGCTAGGTGATGCTCTGCTTGTTGCTAAGTATACGCTATGTTAGTAAGAAAATGTAAAGTTCTTAAGATTAATATACTGGAGATATTAAATAACGCAATTTCTGGAATGTACAGGGTGTCTCAAAAGAAAGTTCACATTTAAAAAATCGATTTAAAAAAAAATCTGTACTTTATTGAAAAAATGTTTATTACATATTAAAATACATTGTTTGGGAATTTATTTTTTAAAAATGATATCGTCCAAATGTAATCCGTTGCGCTCACGGCATTCATTTAATCGAGCACTAAAATTGCCCATGACGGCTCGGCAGGTATTCTCCGTGATGTCTGCCATTTCGTTGCGGATATTCTCTTTTAATTGTGCCAGGGAAGTCGGTTTGTTGGCGTAAACTTTTGATTTGACATAACCCCATAGGAAAAAGTCCATAGGTGATAAATCAGATCTGCGTGGAGGCCAACTTATGTCACCTTTCTTTGAGATCAATTTGCCAGGAAAAATTTCACGCACTCGTGGCAGAGACATGTTGGACGTGTGTGAAGTTGCTCCGTCTTGCTGGAACCATGTTCTTTGGTTATAGCCAGGAAAATTTTGCAGTTCAGGCACGAAGAAGTCGTCTAACATCTCCACATACCGCTCTGAAGTCAATGTTACTGTGCGTTCCCTTTCATCTTCAAAAAGTACGGGCCGATAATTCCTCGCGCCGACATCGCAGCCCATACAGTCACTTTCGGCGAATGTAGAGGTTTCTGATGTTTGTGTTTTGGATTGTTTGCACTCCAATAGCGGCAATTTTGCTTGTTTACATGACCATTAAGATGAAAATGGGCTTCATCCGAAAAGAAGATGTTGGTAAACGTTGAAAAGCGTTCAGTCATCTGGTTTACGAAGTCAAGCCTCTGACCAGCATCCTGAGGCATCAATTCTTGCACCAACTGAATTTTATAGGGGTTCAGCTTTAAATCTTTGTGTAAAATGCGGAATAATGATGACCTATGCACATTTAAAGCAACAGCACGCTTACGAATCGAAACGTTTAGGTCGTCACGGACAGACTGAGTAACACTCTACGTTTTCGACCGTTCTCGAAGACCTCGGATGCCCGGATTTTGGTTTATCTAGTATTGAACCGGTCTCTTCAAACTTCTGGACCCATTTTCCAATAAGCCGAGCACTTGGCGCATCATTTAAGTGACGAATATGTCGAAAATTGCAGAATTTTCTACGCGCTACAGTCGCCGAATTACCGTTTTTGTAAAACTCACGTACGCACAAAGCACGGTCCGCTCCCGAGAAACGCTCCATAGCGACTAAATTCCCAAGAGCCAGGCTACCGATTGACATACCCCCCGCGCCGCTCGGAATAGTTGCGTTTACGCAATAATCAAAACAAATGTGTACTTTCTTTTGAGACACCTTGTATAAAATGTTTGAACTTATTACCCTTGGCTTCTACTATAATGTTTATCCCACAAATAGCTAGAATTCGTAACATTAAAACTTCTCCAGACTAACTGCTTATCATTAATCTTGTACTGTAATTTATGACAATTGGCACTTCTTTTTCTCTAACCTAAATCTTTTTGATTGTGACGGATATAACAGTCTGGTTTTTTCATCACGTATTCACAATAATTTTGCTTGTAAACAATTATATGGCTTGACAGTCTCTAATAATCAAAAATCTCTTTAAAATGAACCCATTTTTAGCGTCATCCATTGTTGCCAGATCTTTGATATAAACGATTATAAAGTTCAAAAATTGAGGATCTAATATTTCATTACTCTTTCAATTATGTAAAATGTATAGTATACCAGCTTTCCTGTATTTATTTCTACACACCATGTGATTTTAATCCAAGATTGTTTATTATTTATTTTCAAAGTAAGCGTAGGATAAGTTGAATTGTATATTTATTTTAACTAGAACAAAACATTTTTACCAGACAAATTATAGTTTTTAAGGTTTTTTTACTTTTGTTATTATTTTGTATATACTTTTTCTAATAAATACAATATTATTCTTAAAACTACGACTTGCCTTTTACTTTAGGATCTATTAACTATCGTTCTATTAAGGAGGATAAGGAGGAACTGGCTTATTTAGCTTTTGCGCGCCACTTCCCTAGAATGCCTATTATCGTTCTCGAGAGAACGATCATTTTGACAGAAAGCAGGGGTGGTTTTCATGATAGAAAATGTTTTCATGAGAACCACATCTACTTTCTATCAAGATGATCGTTCTGTTGAAAACAAGAATAGGCACCTAGGTGACGGAACAGGAGGATATGGTTAAGGTCCGGGAGAGCCTTCCTTGATACAAATTCTAGATGGCTTTATGAAACGTTCAACTTACCTAACGTAACAAAAACGGTCATATTAGGTTAATTTGAAGAATACCTAGAAAAACACTCAATATACTTTTAATATTTATTTTGAATAAAACATGGATAAAAAAATAATACTGACATTGATGTTTGGTAGCAGTCATTTTTAAATGTAAATTGCAAAGTGGGGTTAAGGATACAAAAATAAAAAATCATGGTGTTAAAAAATGCAATATGCATTTCGGCAATTTGGCTTGTCATTTTCAGATACATGAAAGAATGAATAAATAAAACAAAGGTGGCCTCGTTGAGCCCTTTATATCCCACCATAGTTACAGATTCTTTCGAGGCCGATCGCCTTCGCGAATTCAAACACCCTCGTTAATTTAACTTGCCTAACTGCTTCCGGTAACAAAATTGTATCTCCGTTGAGTTCCGGGCACTCTCTGAGGATATGGCCATCAGTTGCATCCTCCTCCAGAGACCATCTACACATCTGGTGATCTGCGACACCAATCTTGTGAAGATGGCCCCTCAGGTGACAATATCCTGTCAATAGTCTCACCAAAATTCCCACTTCTTTGCTTCTTAAGGAGAAAAACTCCCTAAGCCATGTGCTAGGTCCACTTATATGTTTCTTAGCACACCTCATTCCAGAAGCTCCTCTCCAAGATTCAATAAATTTACTTTCCAGTAACAATTTTAATTTCCTTTTACCTATGGCAATTAGGACAGGTAGAATTTGTGGGGGTCCATATGGATCAACTGCATCTTTGCCAGATGGTCCGCTTCTTCATTTCCGGGTATACCTACACAAGTCTGATTGTGCAGCCTTTCCTTGTCAGATTGTTCAGTACTTCCTTGTAGACACCAGTCCCGAAGATATGACTCTGAACTTCAGTGCCATTATCGCTGCCCTACTGTCTGAGCATATGTTTATTACCCTATTCCTGATTATGTTCCTGTCACAGAGATGGCCACACGGCAGAATAGCATAAATTTTTGCTGTAAAGATCATTGCACATTGTCCGAGAGAGTAGAACTTTCTAACTCCCGTGCTCCTGCCGAACACTACGGCTTCAGCTGTATCATGTTGTCGAAATCCATCTGTAAACCACCAGGATCCATTTCTCGAAATATTTTACTCTTCCTCCCAATCCTGGCTACATGGAAAAAGTATCTCAAGAGAATGATTGGGTTTCAAGAGTGGCGTTATTCGGTGTGTTTACATGAGGAGTGATGGGCACCTCGCCACCACGCTTTTCCAGACACCGAAGTAGCCGCCTGTTCCAGTTCGAGATGCCTTAGGCAAATGAGCCTCATTCTCTATATATAAGTGAAGAGGAGGTAGGTTCACCAGGACTTCCAGAGCCCTGTGGGGGCAGCATTCAGAGACGTAAGTATATTGCTTCGGTATCTGAAGATGGCAGGTGAATTTGCCGAAATACATACATAATACATTTGCAATCATTTTTTACATTTATCTTTGTGGAAAACGTTATCCTTAACCTTACTTTACAATAATTTATTACATAATGTCAATCTCCTACTTTTTACTTACTATTGTTAAATTTCAATAAAATCTACTAGGAATACGATAAAATAGTAACTTCCCTGCAAAGATAAAGGCGTTGTTTCCTAAAAAAAATATTTTTAAAAATTTCCCAGACACTTAAACGAAAATTTCGAACATACCCCTGTAGAATTAGCATAACGTCAGAACTAGGGCCCGGTTATTTGAACGCTAAATAACGTAATAATATTTTTATTTATATTTGATAGATATTTGATTTCTTGGTACACACATACCAATTTTATGCTAACCTTTTCTAACTGCATTATTTAAACGAGTATCATATGATAATCGGTACATAAATTATGAATACATAAAAGTATGAATATATGGTTGCCTAAATTATTTTTATTGTTATTTTCAATATGTAAACAATATTTACCAATAAAAATAAGTTTTTAAATCCTCTTTTTGGTAATATTAATTGTATACTTCGCATTTATAGTAATTTCTAACACTTAAAAACAGTGAAAAGAATCACGACAAGCAATTAAACTGAAAGAAAAGATAAGTAAACATGTTTATGTCTGTCAAACATCCAAAAGACCTCTCCCCCACCGATCACTAATAGCCTTCAAACAAATCTATTGTGGCTTAAATCTATAGGGTATGATCGAACAACGAAAATCTAACTAACACATATTTTCTTCAAAATTGCGGCATATCTTAGAATGTGGGAAAAGAAATTTTATATATAAAAGTTTTATAGAAACGACCCATAGTCGACATTAGTAAATATTTAGAAATATGACAAAAACCCCTTATAATCCAAACTCTCAGTTTGGCGAGTTTTAAGAATTTTTTCCTACCCGTTTTTGGAATTTTGTAAATCTCGAAAAAAATCTGGTCGACATGGCTACCCTGGTGGGGAAAACTTACGACATTGGGAAAGTTATCTTATATTCGAAATATCATTCAAAATTAAAACATTCAGGGATTTTCGTCGTTGTGTTGCCAATTTATTAAAAATTATAATACTTAAAAATTTGAACATTTTATGGATATAGAATTATTTTTCTCAAGTCATAAGAACAATATTCAAATAAGTGGCGGATCTATGTACTTGTATATACTAAACGGAATTAAGAGATCGGGGCTGTCCCCTAGATATGTGGGTTTCCTACCTTTTTTTTTTTTGGGGGGGGGCGATTATTCCCCTCTCTGGATCGGCCACTGATTCAAATAGATAAAGTCCTAAATTTGACGTTCGATAACTCTGGAGAAGCCATACATTTTATGAATTGGATTACAGATTATTGTGTTTTAAGTTTTAGTTTGACCAGTATACCTAATCATGTTAAGCCATTCCTTATTTTCTACAATATATATGCGCCTCAATATTTCAATAATTCTTTTGCCTTTGCAAGAAAAAAATTAGTAGGTGCGCTTTACAGTTAAAGTACCACACTTGTCTACTAAACACTATTAGTAATTTTTTCTATGACTACTTTAACAAACGTGATATTATGTTAAATACTAATACAGTAGGGAGGCGCTTTTTACATTGTTTAACAGTGTGAACAGTTTTTTTTTCATAGACATTTATAAAACTAAAAAAGGACTTGTGTTTAGGGGTGTAGTGGATTCAATTGTATTTAAATTGCCACAATATCAGTTTATATACTGCAACTAGTTCCAAGACAGTGAAACAGAGATTACTTTTAAAGTACTTGAACAAAACTGTGTATTCTCGACAATATCAATTGCCCGTTGTTGCCAAATAATTCAAACTTCGTGATTTAAAAAAATCAAAAATAAGACAGTTACAGCATATTTAAAATTTTTTTCTAAATATCTCAAGAAGTCAAAGAGCTAAGGCCCCTCTATAAACACCATTAAATTACTAACATAATTGTTCGGAATTGTTCCCACTTAATGGTTCTTATATCTTTTATAGTTTTTGATATCGCAATATAGCTACTAGCGACACACCATATGTTTTTGTGTAACAGATCCTAAACAACCTGTATAGCTTAAAATTTTAATGTTACTTGTTAACAAATTATAACTAGCAAAGTCAATACTTGATACCTTTGAACATTACTGAAGACAGCGTTCTGAACCCTGAGCGGAAATAATAAAATTAAACTTCGAACCGAGAGAGGGAGTATCTAATGCTAATCGCCCTATCTCTCTCTTTCTGCTATGAATTGGCACTCCAAGCTGGTTCTAGAAGTATATGTTCGGAAGTTGACATCGTAGGAAGTGTAAAATAAAATTTCGTGTGATTCAGAATACTTGTCAAAAAAGAACAAAGCTGACAACATAACCTTTCTCAATTTTGATGACAGTGTTACCTAGGGACCTGGATACCTATTCCCGTTCTTGAGAGAACGACCATCTTGATGGAAAGTGGGCGTGGTTCTCACGGAAAAGTACGAAAACGTATTCAGAATACGGTTTCTTACTTTTTCGTGAGAACCACGGCCACTTTCCATCAAGATGATCGTTCTCTCGAGAACGAGAAAAGCTACCCAGAATACGGTTTCATACTTTTTCGTGAGAATCACGCCCACTTTTCATCAAGTGGTCGTTCTCTCAAGAACGAGAATAGCTACCCTGGAGGTCCAGTGAAAGAGGATAGAATGGATAAACGAATACAAATACGTAGGCATGATATTTGACCGTAAAATGTCCGGGAACAGTCATATTGACATGGTCTGTAAAAGAGCGCAAGTGGGAATTATTATTATGAAAGTCATTTCTAGAACTTGGTGGGGAGCAGAGCAAGTAATCATGCTCAACATATATAGAGGAATCGTAAGATCACACTTGGATTGTGGATGTCAAGCGATATTCTGTACATCTAACAGAAATAGGGATAAACTAAATAAAATGCAATACCAGGCCCTAAAAGTTGCAGTTGGATTCATTAAATCCACTCCTGTCCTTGCCATATTCTCCGAGGCTGGGGATATCACATTGGAGCTAAGGAGGGTTTGGTTAGCCACAAAATTTTGCTACAGGAAATTTTCACTGCAGAAGGATTAGATAGTGTAAGACTTAATAAAGATATATGGATCTTATAATCAAGATCCTCCTTCTGGAGAAATAAAACTGTTTCTGCAATACTCGAGGGAATTGATTCGGTTCTTTCCCAACTGGACCATTTAGAAAGAAACCGTATATATAAGTGAATCGATACACCGTACTTCGTTGAGCTGTCTTCCATAGTCTGTATAGATTCAGAGTTTGGAAGCAGCAGCCGGATAGTTCCAAAAAGCTGCAGGAGACCCTGAGTACAGAGTGGGAGGGTTAGAGTCCAGTATATACCGATGCATCCTTGGACCTTGATTCGGGACGTTGTGGTATTGGGATTTATAATCAGTTCCTAAACACTTCAACTTTTGGGAAATGTCTTGATTACACTGGTATTTGCTCAGCTCAGATATTAGCCAATAAGGTGGCTATTAGTACACAGCCCCAAGATGCTGGTAAAGTTTTGATCTTGTCTGACTCAAAAAGTGCTATCCAAAAGATAGCCAGAAGAGGCATTTTTAGCACCTCGCACTCTAACACCATCGCGACCAGGGAAAAATTCGTCGAATTGATGTTAAGAGGCAGACAGATTAAGCTAATGTGGATTCCTAGCCACTCTGGCATCATTGGTAACGAGAGAGCAGACAGTTTGGCAGCTAGAAGAAGACTAGGCGACAACCGAATCAACACTAAGAAGCACTACTCGGATTTTATTCCACATGCTAAAAGAGAGATATGGAATCAGTGGAATAATATATATAGAGCAAAGACAAGGGGATCTGAATCCCAATATTTTAAGCTAGTCAGGACTACTTTTAAGTCCCCGTGGTTTAAGACGCCTACCAGGTATAGTCGGGCCAAACTCAGCACAATCTATAGAATTAGGACCTCTCGCTGTTTAACTCCTGCTCGTCTGCATAAAATAGGAATAAAAACTGATAACCTGTGCAGCTGAGGTTGTGTGGGTGGTCTTAACCATATTCTATTGAATTGTAATGACAGAAATATGGAGTGTAGGGCTTTGTATGCTAATCTCGCTAAACGGAATCCTTTGCCTTTGACTGTTAATCAAATTCTATGTAATCCGCTTAGTAAAAGTATTGACCTAGTTTATGACATTGTAAGAAAAAACAAATATGTGGTTGCAGGAACGCTATTGTAAGTAGAAGTACATATATATTATTAATAAAATATTATTGTTTAAAGTTTTCTCCTTGACAGATTTTCCCTTTTTCATTCTTCCTGGCGAAATCCACAGTATTGCTGGACACGCCACAGCAATCGTTTGTCCTCTATTAACATTTCCTACTAACAAAAGATATTGGCAAACTGGAGGGATGGGTACTTCTCAGACGTGCCTCACGACGCCCCTTCTTTGGATGTTGTAACCTAAAGATGTAAGTGGCTGGCTGACTGTTGAAAGACATGTGGCCATTTATAATTGAGAAGAAGAAGAAGTAATTTTGATTTGTAGTTCCGTTTCCGTCGTCCAAGTGATAAGACGTTTGTGGATGTATTCTAGCGAAAAGTGAGAAAAGATGTGGATTGAATCTTTGGTGATGAAAATGAAGCCTTGGGCTGTCTGTGGTGTAAGGGGGGAACGTTTTTTTTTAGAATGAGTCCTAATGCACATTGGAAGAAGATTTGTGCGTGGTTGCGTGTTTTATAGTGAGAGGGGTGAATTTTATCCCGCAAATCAGACCACCGTATGCAAGAGAAGGATATATTTGTGATGGGCGGTCAATTCTACATTCAGCAGGACATGTATTGAAATAGTTACATTTAAAATTTAGTCATATTAAAAAAAAACGTATAGCTATTGTGATCAGCAATTTAAATTATTGTGCAGTGTCAAAGTACGGAGTTTTCAGGGACACATATCCATTTATCTGAGAATCCCCACTGATAGATCGACAAACCAGAGTCTGCGTAATTTTTCCAGAAGGATCTCTCTAGCTCTAAATAAGCACCAATCGTGGTGCCTTAGTAGTAAAGCTTTCAAAATCAAGATTGGAAAAAAAATGGCGTAAAATTTAGCAAAAAGCACTGGATATCCTCGTACAACTTATGACACTTGCTTTCTGCTCGTGCCATTAAACTGTCACGCTCAAGGGAAAAATGTAATTTGTTTATCTTTGCACAATATGCTATAATATTGTGCGTGTTTATTATACTTAAGTTATAATAAATCCAATAGATTATAAGTACTTTACTAATCTCATTTTGCAAACAATCTTTCTATAAAACACATAACAAATTATTTATAATGTTATTGCAACGAACATAAGAGACTTGCTTTACCATTTCTTCCTAATCTTCAAAATCACCTTAAAACTTAACCTTAGGATACAATTTGTTCACTTTTAAAGCAACCCCACCTTCTGCATCTTTAGATTTATACCCTCCATCCTTAGGGAGTGCCAGAGATTTATTGTGATGTTTCGTATTAGGAGCTTCGGTCACGACATTTGTAATTTTCGTGTTTTTTCGGTATTTGTACCACCAATACTCGAAAGCTAAAGTAATACATGCCAGACCTATTCCAACGAATATAACAATAAATACTCCACCGATGTTTTGAATGCTGATGCCGTCTGATTGGTCGTCGGCTTTGTCACACTGTTGTTTTTCTGGATTCTTATTCCACCATCTTTCTTTTAGGCGTTCTAGTTCTCGACGATTTAGCAGTTGCAAAATTCTATTAAATTAAAAGATATATGTTACATGTTAACACTTGTAGTTGTTAAGCAATATTGCATTTTCAACAAACTATGTGCGCATGCAGTCGGGCTCACTAATTAGAAACACTAAAGACAAAAGTAAAAATTTCATTTTAATGCTGTTCATAAAATACAATTTTTACTTCTAAAACAAAATTCTTTAAGACTCTTCTCAAGATTAATATATACAGGGAGGGCCATTTCAATCGACAACCTCGAATATCACGTGAAATAAATAAATTGGAAAAAATTGTTTCAGACAAAAGTTGTAGGACGCGGAGAGGAAAGTAACCTTGGTTTTAACCTTAAGAGTTATCTGAGGTCAAGTTGATTTTTTTTAATGGGATCCCCTTTTTTTATTACAGTAATCGAAAGTATGCAAAATTTAACTTTCGTACATATAAATATCATGGGGAGTCAAATGTCACCTGAAAGTCATTTGTTGGTCAAATGAATCAGCCAGAACTAAGGGAGTTCGAGAAAAATGTTAACTAAACGTAAAAAATTTTAGAAAACTATCCGTTTATAGTGACGCTAATGTTGACCTTGAGAGTGACTCTTGAGGTCATTTCAACATCACAACGTCCAGTTCTTTGAATGGAGATTCATATTTTTTATTGTAGAAATAAAATCTACCGAAAATTCCACGTTCCCTATATAAATTTTATCAGCTGATTTGATAATGACACACTGAATCAGTTAATTGATCCTGAATGCATCATCTGTCTCGCTCTATCTCTGTCTAAGTGAGAGCGAACACTACGGATTTCGAAAATAAAATGGATGACAGGTGGTAATGGAGCTGTCAAACGAAAAATGTCCGGAGTATGTTTTGCGCCATTTTGGGGAAAGTGACATTTTGGCACGTCAAATTAACCGTCAAAATTTAAAAAATAGTGTCATTGTTGTTATTATTGTGAAATAATCTTTGTTTTTCCTTTGATTAAATTTATTTCAAATAACTTAATAACAAAGTAATATGCACCAAGCCATCAGTCAAATATTTAGGTGTAAATATAGACCACAAAATTATCTTAAATTGGCACTTTGGAACTGTTAAACAAAAAATGTATACAAAGGGCCAAAATACCTTAGGAGTCTAATATACAAAGAAAAAGGCATATCAAGAAAAACAACTCATATATACAAAGCAATATACTGACTTTAATAGGAATACATACCCCCTACATACAGTAATTGTAGGAAGCCAGCACTCATAAAACTTGAAACGGTAGAAACCACTGCTCTATGTAGTATTACTAAAATCCATCGTCCTAGCTATCCACCAATCAATTATTGTATGAATTCACTAAACATCTAGCCGATTATTGGAAGACTTCCTGTCCTGACAAGAAAGTTTGAAAGAAAACCTGAAACTTGACCGGTAATAGAGGAACCGTGTACGACCAGGGGCCGGAACCATAGGCCAGCCCGAAGACCCCCATTAATGATACTATTCAACCTTTAATATACTTTTTTTTATTATTTTGTGAAGATTTGTAGGGGCTTGAAGACCAAACGTACTATAAATAAGCTTTTTATTCTGAAGGACCTCGTTTGTTGGCTTGTAGGGTTCAAATTTATATGTCCTAATAAATTATAATCAATTATATTTATTTAATTGTAGTGTAGTATAGTGTTTAAGACAGCCTAAGGAAGTAAAATGTTGCATTTGTCATTATTTGAATATAAAATTGAATGTTACTTATTTAATTTAAAGTTTTATATATCTTACAAATTGTTACTTCTCAAATTTTTTATAAGTTGTGTTGATGAAAACAATTATGTTACACTTAACTGTTTCAAAGTAAGATACTCGACCGTTTGGGGATATAGGAACACAAGTGTTTATGTTAAATCCATAATTAGAACTAGCCATAGGAAAACAATTTTTAAACAGCACGCTCATACTATTGAGATATGAACAGAATTTAGTATAATAATTTTGTATGTCTATAATCTCAAATTTACTTGAAATTTGCGAAACATTCAACTTTCTAAGGAAATTTTAATTAGAAAATACTGAAAATAACAGGGTACTACCTAATTAATATTTCAATTGTTTTTTCAAAAAATAAAAGGTTTTGAAGAAACGGTTCGTCAACATATGGCTTTTTTTAAGGACTAGTTATTTTTAACAACCAAAAATATAATAAAAATTTTTAATTTATTTTTACGATCGACCAATAGTATGGCAGACATCCACACATAACAATCAATTGACACAAATTGGATAAGTTGGGTAAGGTTAGAACGTAATACTGTCATTTTATCTCTTTCTACCATTCGTTTCGTTCAACTACTTATGTCGATGAAATTTTGGAAAGGTATGCAAATTGCATCAAACCTTGTCAGTGGGAGGTAAACGATTACATTTAGTCGTTATAATTTTTCAGTGGCGACAGCGTATTCACTGTTATTATAACTTCACATTGCCCAAAATGGCGCATAGCATGGTCTGGACATTTTCTGTTTATTTGACGATCAGTACATATACTTTATATGTACGTGGCCAACACACTCAAGACGACGACATTGACACTCATCAGCTGTGAGCGGCCATGTTCCCTTATTCACCCTACATAATAAATTGATTAACACCGAATGGCATCTTTTAAAAAACAAGTGTTTTTCAAAATTATATTTATCAAGTGCAGAATTTTATAATAATAAGTATTACTTACGCAGTATTAAACTGGTCTTTTAACGGCGACCCCTGTTGAACAGCTATCGCGTAAGGTTTTCTAGAAAACTCCTCTCCAACAATAGTTAAATCACAACTTGTCATCTCCAAATATTTAATATCTGTGGCATCACCCAGATATGCAAAACCTAAAAATGGTTATGTGTTATTATGAAAGTAAACACTGGTGCAATTTAATAATATAAAAAGAAAAATCAACAAACCTTCTGATGAAGATTTCGATTTTTTAACTCTTTCCACGGCTTCATCGAGAGTTTGTGGCAACGTGGCCTCTTTCATTGCTTGCCACATTTTCGTATATTTATCAGAAACTGGGTAATCCCAAACAGCTAATTTGGCCCTCTCAACATCGGAAAGACTGTCATTTAAGCTCATATCTTTCCAGATTCTAAAATATATGTAAACGATTACTTCGGAACGACTGCATCAACTTAAATGAAATATTTCGCGTTATGTTTAGGTAGTTTCTGGGGGACAAAAGAAATTAATATTTTCCGAGTTACCTTAAAATTGATGGAATGTTTTTGAGTTCTCATATTATGGGCCGATAATTAATTTGCAGATCCAATATGGCGTACTAAAAATGTTCACAATTTCGTCAAAAATTGGTAATAGCGGGGGTTTTTGTAAATTACGAACTTAAAATTATTTTTTTACGATTCAATATGGCGGATTCAATATGACAGGTAAAAAATATTACAATGTTTGAAGAATTTTTCCACTCTGGTTTCCTCTTTAAAATTCTTTATGTATTTACTTTTTAAGGTTCTCAACATGATAATGTGCTGGAGGCGCATGAATTTTCTAGAAACTTAACTTATTTATTCTAAATTATTTTTAAAATTCCACACATTATGATAATATGATATGGACACTCCAAGCTGATTTTCAACCTATAAACAGATTTCACAGATGAAAAATAGTAAATAAGATATAGTGGCGACATCTTGACGACTCACTCAATAACACAAGAGCAACACAAACCAACAATGTTGCCCAACACCGCCATGTGATGGCGCGATGGTAAATTAAAAAAGGCTACAGATGCGAGATGACGGTTTGTACCGAATGCAATGGCGTGATGAGTCCCATACTAGGACGAAACATCACTGTCGTTATTTATATATATATATATATATATATATATATATATATATATATATATATATATATATATATATATATATATATAAAAGTGGGACTTAAGATGAACTTGGGGAAAACTAAGTTAATGAGCCCTGACGCAAATCTACAAATAGAGATTCAAAATGAAATCATAGAGAATGTCCAAGACTACATCTATTTAGGCCACGTCATGAAACTGGGCAAAGAAAATCAAACGGCGGAAATAACAAGGAGAATAGGGCTAACATGGGCTGCCTTTGGAAAGTTGCAGTACGTATTAAGAGATAGAAAACACCAATCAACCTTAAACGGAACGTGTATAACACGTGTGTCTTACCTGTTGCTACTTACAGCATGGAAACGATAACACAAACCAAACAAAACGCAAATAGGCTCCGAGTCACTCAACGCTCTATGGAGAGACAAATGTTAGGAATCTCGTTACGGGATAAATACGAAATCAAGTAATAAGACCAAGAACCAAAGTAATTGACGTCATTGAACGCACATCACGACTAAAGTGGCAATGGGTGGGGTACATAGCTAGACAACAGCCCGATAGGTGGACGAGTAAATTACTGCAATGGCGACCGCAAGAAACGAACCGAAATCGTGGCAGGCCACAACGCAGATGGGTAGATAATATAAGACAGTTTGCTAGAAAAGACTGGCTCCAGAAGGCGAGAGACAGATCCCAGTGGAGGACCATCGGAGAGGCTTATGTCCAGGAGTGAACGTCAATGGGCTGAGAAAGAAGAAGAAGATATATATTTATATATATATATATAAAGCACATTGTTAAAAGTAATAAATGATTATTCTTACTCATAAAATCTAGCTTCAATATCAGCCATTCTCTGAAAATACGTCATCGTAGAACTTCCATTGACAGGAGCATACTGAATCTTGTATTGTTTCGATAGATCATCTAATGATTCTATCGGCGTGTCCAGTCGAGAAACTGTTAAAAAGGCGGCCAAATTCGCCGTGTAAGACGCGATGATAATGAATCCGAATAACCACCACGTAGCTGCGACAAGGCGTCCTAAAATTAAAATTTATAATTTTAGGTCACTTAATTCCAGAACAAAAATAATAATGTATATTTTTTATACCTGACAGATTTTTAGGCGCCTCACCACCTCCTTGAGGGGTTAATGACGTCATGCAGAACCACAAACACTCTTTAAGGTTAAATTCACGTTTTTCTTCATCGTCTTTGTATTTCTCTCGGTTATTTTGGTAGCTGTATGGAGACCAGCGGTCAAATACCCACATGAGAAAGCTAAATAATATTAAAATATATATTTACTATATTCAAAGTCCTGAGAGAACAGACAGACAAATGACGTAAAAATGACATCGATCATGCGATATAGAGAGTTCGAATTTTATCTAAATTAATAAATTATTTTTGTGCCGTACTAGCCTAAAGTGGTTAAAATTATTGTTTTATTATAGGGCTATGAACTCGTTAATTATTTGTGAGCAAATAAATCCAAAAAATAAGTTGATTTTTCCCCACACTTTAATCTTTTACGCTATGTATTTAATGTCTTTAAAGGAAATAATTTTATATAAATTGCGAAGAAAATTTAAAGTCCGGTCATGATTCTAATGTCATATGCCAATCAGTGTTGTGCTTATACTAGTACTTTATGTTAATTTATGGAAAAAATAAACATCCGAAATTGAATTGTCTCAATTATTTTCTCAATGTTGGTGAAATTAAATATAAAATGCGAATATTCTGTTGCTTAGAAACGTGTCTTCTGTTGAATGTAACTAATATTTCAATTAGAAAGTTAGTTACTGTAAAGTGTTGTGAGTTTCAAGCTTATTGAAACACACAGGAAGCTAACACACTTTAGAGAACATCACAAGCATGGGTCTAATCATTCTGTTCTAACACAGCGAGAAAGTATACACAATTTTTATAATCGCGTAATATATATATATATATATATATATATATATATATATATATATATATATATATATATATATATATATATATATATATATATACAAGATATATACAACTTCGAATTTGATTCCCAACAAAATGGTTACCCTGTGTATGACTCACATTACGTCATAATTCAAGTGTCAAATGATGTCAGAAATTGTGACAGATTCTTCTTGATCTGCTGTGAGTGAATAATAAGGAATTTGCAATATTTCAATTAGAAGGGGTTAAAAAGGTTTAAAAAACTGATTTTTCGCCGTTGATAATCGATTTTTATTATTTAGGTTATCGAAAAGTTAAGATTTCTAGTTTTTAGGGTATATACTGCAGTTTAACGTTTAAATAAAATTGTTATCAAAAAAGATTTTTATAATTTAGCATCAGGTTGTTAAGGACGACCGAAACCACGACGAATAAATGTTGGTATAATAAAAGTACTGTATAAATTTAGAAATTACGTACATTAGTGATAGGTCAGAGTGGTCCGGTTTATATAATTTTTTCAGCTGATATCGCGTTGGTGTAAACTTCAGGACTGGACTTTAAATTTCCTTAGCCATTGTAACAATAATTTACTGTTATAGGGAAAAACTTTATATATCACATGATCGATGTTATGGTTATGTCATTTATCTATCAAATCGACTAGTTTTCTCAGTACTTTGAGTATATTATATAAAGCAAGTAAAATATATACCTTGTGAAGAAATAGGCTGCCAAAATACACAACCACACCTCGCTCTCCAACACTGTTAAAAACTTAAACAATGACGTTGGAGTCTCAGGTAACTTCATTAAAATAGTAATGCCGACCAAGTCATAATACGGCACTGTAAAATCGATGACGTTTTCTCGTTCTGCCATGACGGAAAGGGAGCCTAATCCAATGTCCGCCTTTTTATCAATAAGATCCTAAAAACAGAGAAATATCTAGATCAGGCAAGGCAGTTCTAAAATATTATTTGAAATACAACTTTTGTATATATTTTTTACGTGCCTTTATTATACCATTCCAATTTCCTTTCTCGTCCATATTTCCGAACATTCCGTCAGCTACAGCTTCAATCTCATAATCAAAATGTATAATATTCGCAATTTCGTCGATAAGATCAATACAATAACCCTTAAAACCTTTGGGCGCTGTCTCATCTTTATAAATAAAAGGTTTTTGCTAAAATATGTAAAAAAAAATAGTAGTGGAGATAAAACATCACCAACTTGGTGCATATGAAATACTCAGAACCTTAAATGTTCTAAATTGTAATTTAGATATTTCTTTCTATGTATAATACAATTCACAGGAACAAAAAAAGCAAGGTATCACCAAGGTGAATACTTGGTGTTGCAATTTTTCTAGATATAAACTAGTAATGGATATATTGCGATATCATTAACTATTATAGATATAAACAGGATGTAGATTCTAGATTGTGATACAATATAAAAATGTAATAGATACTTTTACTCAGTCGTTGAGTAATCAAAGAAGGATGTTCTTAGTTAGCATTCGTTCAAACTGTAACAACTGAATTTTTTCAGGGCCAATATTTCAATAACTATTTAAATATTAGGTATCGTATTATGTGTAAAATATGTTTAAGAGTTGAAGAATGAAAAATGATATAAGGTCTTATTTAACTTGGGAAATTTTGTTTCGATTGCTTTATGTAAATTAATTGATAATTCTTACCACAACGGTGACAACTTTATAAACAACATCGGCAGTGTAATTCTTCATTTCTTTAGGATTCACCAGTGTCATGTTATTGTCGAATCCTCCTTGCCAGATACCTAACTGAATCGATTTGTCCGATGCACCTGATCTGACATACACAGCTGATAAAACCATCGAGAACTCCATGTAACTTAGTCCATTTGTAGCTATGTTAAAGGGACCGTATGTAGGAGGTTCTGAGGATTCCTGTTATGGAAAAAGAAAAGGAAAAATTATAGACCAAAATTCTTCTTTCGGACGAAATTTAATGTTATCGAAAAAAAATTACGCAAATCGTACCTGTATATCACAAAAATAATTTATACCTTTTGCAAATATGATCTTAGATCTAAATTAAATCTCTTCGGGCTGTATTTCGGTTCATAGTCATCACAAGTTATGAAATTTGTAACATTATTTTTCTTCCAAGATCCATCTAATAACATTTCCCTAAAAATAGAATCATTTTCTTAGTGTGCTACATATAATTTTGTAATTTTGTAAATTTGAAGGTTTTCGGGCATTCCGTGTATGTGCTGAGTCCCTCTCAGGACTGTAAGGCAGCTGACGTTTCGGTGAAATCTCATTCACCATTTTTAAAGCTCATTGTACGGCGTCTGCGAGCGAACTGATGCCCGTAGAGAGGGAAGAACAAAACTAAACCAAAGAAGTGTCAGAGTACTGTACTGTTATTCGCCCTTTCCTCCCTTCTTGCCATATAAGGCGCGCGGAGCATCGAATTATACCTATATAGTATATGCTCGAAGCCTTAGCTAATAGAACGAGATATATGGATATGCTAAATGACTAGAGAAAAAGAGACTAGTATAACATCACGATTAAATTTTCCATTTCGTAACTTTTGAGTCGTGAGTTCCAGTATAAAATTAGTTCTAAATTCTATTTAAAATTCTAGATTATTTGTAAGAAACATCATACAATTATACTCATTTTTTTAGATATTTGCATTTAAAATACCTCCAATTACCTTCCAAGTTCAGTAAGACCGGAAGTTAATAACTTTGACTAATGCATGAAAACCTGTAAAAGTTTGAAAAGTGTATTTGATGTGTGGCTATACATTTTGAGATGCTTTGTGTTTCCAAATATAATGAGATCTTTAATTTTTGTATTTTAAACCTTCTTTATCGCTTTGGAACAACCTGTATAAATACAACAATTTTCAAGGTATAGTTCGAAGAATTACTTTAACAAATTTTCATTTTAATGAATCTGATAAAAACTTACTTGACAGATAAAAAAGATTTCAACGCTAGGTCAAAATAGAACGCAGCTTCTATTTCCGGTGTAACACTAGATAATTGAAATGTGGATCCAATGTCACGGAGTCTGTCTTGATACATGGTGTTTAACAATGGTTTTGCGAACAGTACGGTTGCGTTTTTGATGGATGCTTTTAGTTCCCCAGGATCCTGAAATAAGATAGAACAGAAAATTTTTTTATATTTTTGTTAATAATGCAAACAAGGAAGCCTGTAGATTACCGAAAGCTGAATCGTGAGACTTTAGAAGCTAGTTACCACTGAACTTAATTTAGACACACAAATATGACGAGATGGGTATTATCTCTAATAACTATTAAAGGTTAAGGTTCAAAGTGCCACCATTTTTGACATTTATTTAAAACCGTTTTCTATATGCGACTGATTTTCAGTTAGCAGGTCTCTCGTTCGACATCTATTAATAATAATACATTATACCTATATATATATATATATATATATATATATATATATATATATATATATATATATGTCTGAATTCTTCACACGGAACCAACCTTAGTTAACACGTGCCAAGCATACTTCCTATTAAACAAATTTCTCTTTTCGGCTGATTCCAACACAACCATAATATTCTCCAAACTTGCCAACACAAAGAAATTTTTGAGGTCAAGCTTTACCAAATCTTCGAGTTGCTCTGGTATTTTGCTTGAGTCTGTATTTATTTCGTCGATGAGATGACGAGTAGCCACGTTTTGGAGGAGAGCTTTGTATTTGTGATCCATTACTGAAATGAATAAATAGGAATCAATCTTGATACGTATAGTACTCTCCGAGTCTGATATTAATGAATCCGGTAATCCTTTCCCTGGATGGTCCTATATATGTCATGACAAAATTTAGAATACGATGAAGCCTCACGTTTAAATGCCATCATTGTTTCGTTAAAATTTTTCGTTTCTTTGTTAAAAAACACTGCAACCTTTCTTTTTCACAAAACTCCTTTTTAGTTGCAAAACGCCCAATAAAACACAAAATGCCGAGCGAATTGAAATGAAATTTGATGCAGAAATATAAATCGCTTGTATTATTGAACGTTGCTAAGCAACGCGCAATAAATTGTTTCTATCATGGCTAGGTAGATATTTTTTTAGTATATTGAAGTGAAGTAAACAGTCATTGAGGTCCAATGGTTGTACATTTTTACGTGAAAACTTATAAAATATGATTATTTAGTATGTGATAAATAACCTTGAATGTTTTAAATATTTTTTATCGGAGGTTGGCAAAAAAAACAACTTTAAAATTAAACCAAAATAATATTATTCTTTCTGAAAGTTCAAGCACCCATAGCCTAAAATTTGATTTCTTTATATACCCCGTGTTTAGAAATAGAAAAAAAAATAATGGTATGATAGAACAGATTTCCAAGAATGATTTGTTATGTTTTTTTCTTAACTCATCGCACATTTTGAAAATAAACATTAGCCTAAACTTTAAGTTTAGAGTCTCTGTTATTGTGGAATGAGAAATTGGACAGCATCGCATAATAAATAACTTATATTTTGCTGTCTTCAACATCACTTTTCGAACATTTTTTTTACAAATTTGCCTTTCGATCAGATTGTCGACATAATACGCGGAGGTTAGATTAGATTCGTCAAGAAAGAAGCGAGTATCACTGATAAACAACGCGTTAACACATGTCAAATAAAAAAGGTAAAAATGTATGCACTGTTGCCAAACCTCATTCTATATTTGCGAATTAAATATTTTTGATAATAGCATAATTTAACTTTCATATAAGAAATCCAAATAGTTGAAATCATATCTAACTGTTTTAATAAAACGTGTAACATTTCTTACCGAATGAGTCGTCGAACAAAATGGCTGCATTAGTAATATTTTGATTTAGCACTAAAGTTCGTACCATCTCGGGAATTATATCACCTGGAGGAGATACTTGAATAAGATATTCTTCTTCGTTCGGTTTTATGTTACGCCACTGGCGCAGATCGCCTTGTTGTCCATAAGAGGCACTTACTATAAATTAAAGAAGTAAAATATTATGTAAAAACAATAATAATATTCTGCTGCTACTTAAAAAACGAAAATGAAATATTGTTTGATTTTGTCGTATTGCCTCAATTATACAAAAACAAATTGTCTTTTTTTTCTATGGGAGACCTATAAAATAAATAAATTGAAATTCTATCATCAATGCTATACATATTCTGCACCTAAGATAAAAGAAAATCTTGCCGTGCAATAATTTTTTTTTATTTAACTTGTCACTCCTACGCATTTCGATTTGATGAAACATTTTAAAATCTTTCTTCGCCCCAAACTTTACCAACACAATATCTAATTATACGATTTAAAAAATATAAAAAGTAGAATTGACCTTTTAATTTTACACAAAAATCTATTCTAACAAAATATAGATAAAACATTTTTTAAAAATCGATTTAGAATAATTTAGATGACATAAAAGAACAAACCTGTAGGTAGTCCTAAAGCTGCTGTGAACGATTTTACAGTCTCAGAAGCTAAGCCAGCTCTTGTTGTATCAAATATTAAATGAGGAGGAGAGCCATCATCTAGCATCTGTTGATACGTTGCACATACTAGGATATAAAATAAAAATTATTAATGCTAACAACAATTGCGCATGAGCAATAAGGTGTATACAAAAAAGTTGTCATTATTTTATACTTACGTGAATCTAAAATATTTTGAGAATCGGTTCTATTTCCCACTACTCTTTTCATATCAACGCTAAGTCCCAATTTAGCTGTTTTCTTAATATAGTTTAAAACTACATAAATTGCCTTATCAGCCACGGTATTGCCTTCTTCATTTGTAAATACTGCAAAAGGAAATGCAACAATATTATACTAAAAAAAGGGGTCAAAGTAGAAGTGATTTTTTTTTAAACTCGTTTGTCCGAATCTAGAAATTTACTATATACTAGGTGATTTGAAAAGTTTCTAGACTGCCACATAGATGTCGTGGACATATGTGAAATTTCAAGCCCATCTGATAAATATTTTTTTTACTGTTGTTTGAGATAGACGTGTTTAGATTGTCTCTTAAAAATTGAAAAATTTTAAATTCGTGCAGTGATAAAATATTTGTGTAAAAAAAGATTTAAAGGGAGATGTATTAGGAACGATGTTCCTTTACGAGAAACATTATTTAATAGGCTTGCTGAATTTAACAGTGGCCGTACGTTTTGCTCCTACTGCTGACAAAGAAGAACAGGAAATCGAAGAATTTTACCACCAAATAGAAGAAGTGCTAAAAACAACAAAGAAACACGAAACAACAATACTTATGGGAGACTTCAACGCTAAGGTTGGACAGAAGGTAACGCATAACATCACCGGAAACTTTGGCTCGGGAGAGAGAAATCAAAGAGGTGAACGTCTAATCGAATGCTGCCAAGAAGCTGACTTTGTCATTGCAAATACCTGGTTTCAACTTCCAGAAAGACGTCTGTACACGTGGAATTCCCCTCAAGATGGACAACAAGGCAGAATAGTACGGAACCAGATAGACTACATTCTAATAAACCACCGATTTCGTAACAATATTAAGGATGTAAAAACTTACCCCAGTGCTGATATAAACTCAAACCATAATTTACTCTGCTCCAAAATACAAATTAAATTAAAGAAATTAACAGAGCCATCTAAACAAAACAGGATATGCCTCGACCCCCTCAGAAATCCTCAAACACGTGAACACATATCGCAGCAAATAATTAACGAAATACACAAAATATCGAAAATACCAAACGAAAACAGAACCATTAACGAATGTTGGTACAATATACAAAACTCGATTTTAAAAGAAGTGAAAGAGTCTCTGAAAACACCTAAAAGAAAGGCCAAAAATGAGTGGATGACACAGGAAATTCTTGACCTGATGGAGGTACAACGGAAATATAAAAATGGAGATACTATCAAATACAGTGAAGTCAATAAACTCATAAAAAGAAAAATTAAGCAAGCCAAAGAACTTTGGCTCGAAAATTCCTGTAAAGAAATAGAGAACCTCCAAAAAAAACACGACAATTTCAATCTGCACAGGAAACTTAAATATACCTCCGGAATTAGAAAACCAAAAAATGCTCATTTGTTCAAAGACGCCGATGGAAAAATCTGTAATCACGAGCAACAGTGCAGAGAATGGGAGAGATACATCAGTGATCTTTTTGACGATGCTACTCGAGAAAACGCTGCACATACACATACTATATGCGGCAGCGAGATAGACAGGGGCCCCAGTATTTTGAAATCAGAAGTCAGAAAATCAATACAGCAAGCCAAAAATAATAAGGCACCTGGACCAAATCAAATCCCTGCTGTGCTGCTTAAATTTCTGGATGAGGAAAATATTTCCTACTTAACCACTTTCTTTAATAAAATTTACAACGAAGGAATAATACCAGATGATTGGTTAGAATCGCTGTTTATCACACTACCAAAGAAAAGTAGACCCACCAAATGCAGCGACTTTAGACTGATTAGTTTAATGAGCCACACACTTAAGATACTTGTACGAATTCTACAGAACCGAATATTCCTTCTATGCGAAAGTAGAGTGAGTGATGAGCAATTTGGATTTAGAAATGGTCTAGGAACCAGAGAGGCACTATTTTGTATGCGCGTTCTCGTACAAAAAAGTTCAAAGTACAAAGAATTCCGAAAGAACATCTACGTCTGTTTCATCGACTTTGAAAAGGCATTCGACCGAGTACAACACGATACACTTTTCGAATGTCTACAAGCAGCAGGTCTAGACTACTACGATATAAGACTGCTAAAACATCTGTATTACAAGCAAGTAGCCTCTATCCAAATTGAAAACTCGTACTCAAAGTCTACTCATCAAACGTGGAGTAAGACAGGATTGCGTTTTGTCACCCTGTTTTTTTAATGTATACTCTGAAGAAATTTTTAGGGAGGCTTTGGATGACAGAAAAGAGGGAGTAAGACTGGGCGGAGAAGTAATCAACAATATTAGATTTGCTGATGATACGGCCATTCTTGCAGAAAGCATCGAGGATCTCCAAACATTAGTAAATCTAGTCAATGAGGCGAGCTGCCGAAGAGGCCTTAAAATCAACATCTCAAAAACAAAGTGGATGCCTGTTGGAAGGATTAATGTAGATAAATGTCAACTTTGGCTCGATGAAGAGAGGATAGAGCATGTAAACCATTTCAGATACCTTGGCAGTTGGTTGAATGTGAGTGGGGACTCAGATGAAGAGATAATAGCTAGGATCAAAATATCGCGTAAGGCCATTATGACATGGAAACCAGTTCTACGCAACAGGAACCTGTCAATGCATATTCGTAAGAGGGTCCTGAGATGCTATGTATGGTCTATTCTGTTATACGGTTGCGAGACATGGACACTAAAAACCACAACGCTAAACAAACTGGAAGCTTTCGGATTGTGGTGCTATCGTCGAATCCTAAAGATATCATGGGTTTCGCACACTTCCAATCAGGATGTTCTCAGAATGATGGATACAGATCGACTGCTCTTGAACATTATAAAGAGGCGGAAAACAGAATACTTCGGCTACATAATTAGAGGATCTAAATACAATCTGCTTCGCCTTATAATACAGGGAAAAGTGGAAGGAAAAAGATGGATAGGCCGAAAGAAGCTTTCATGGTGTGATTGCACGGTGGAGGAACTATTTCTCGCTGTAGCCGATAGAGAAAGATTTCAGGAAATTGTAAACATGATGACCGCCAACGTCTGAATACGGACATGGCACCTAAAGAAGAAGAAGTACATTTTGGATAATAAACGAATAACTACGTATTAAATTGCTGAGGCCGTGATTATCACAAATAAACGGGTGTTTCATATTTTGATGAATCAATTATGGTTCAGGAAACTATTGACAAGGTGCGTGCCCCACACGTGAATGAATAACTCATTCCAGTGAGGCTTTCACAACATATTTGGATTGATTTACAAAGAACAAAATTGATTTTGTGTGTTGATTTATAACTGTGGATTAGACTGGGGTTACCACTACGATCCTGAACAGCGATAATAAACCACAGAGTGGATTGAACCTCGTTTGTAATGGAACAAACACTAGTTATTTTATACTGTTTAAAGTGAAGTATATTTTGCTAAAATGAGTAATTAAATAATCACTTTGTGGATAGATTTTATCTGTGAGAACGGGATAGTTTTTATTTTTTTTACTACCCACAGTCTAAAGGAAAAATAAATCAATTATCGTACTTAAGCATAATCTCAACTTTATTACCTTTGAGTCGTTTAAATGTTTTCTTAAAAATATTGAAACCTAGACAATTTATGTGGACTAAAAGAAAACTAAAAAAAGACCCTCTATAAGATTTTTAAAAAATCTGTGGAAGAAATCCTACCCTGGTTATGTAATTAAAACCGAAGATATAAGAGCCCAGTGAGGTTTTAACATATGGTGTATGTAAATACCCATTATTAGGAAACAAAAGAATAATCAAATAAACTAAGTTTAATGGAATATATTGTTTGACATTATGTGAAAAGAATGAGTAAAATTACTGTTTTTTTCTATTCACAAGAAATAAAGAATTAGATATATATTTCCGGAACAGCTAAGAAGAGTGAATAGTTTTTTTTTTAACAGAAATTATCATATATTCTTTTAGTTATAGAAAGACCTAGAATAGTTGTATGAACCCTTTTGTATAAAAAAATAAGATTAAGATGCTCCAATCTAGATCAATTCGGGAATTAAGTATCCGGTATAGAATAGCTAACGCCCTCTGGGGACGAGAAGACCGAAGCTACTCGAACTTTAGGGAATAAAATTGACGGTTACAGGGTATACGGCCGGAATAGGTACTATAAGTGGTACGGGTGTAAAGATCGAGGATGCTTTTGTAGAAATACTAAGCTTTAGTTACGATCTGGAATTCGTTTATGACGGTCGGTACGACTTTTAAGAACAGTGTCTTAGAAAATTAGGTGACGTGTATATTCGTCGGGAATGAAGGTTTTCTTTGTTTTATTTTTTATTTCTTTTGGAGAATTTAAGGGAATATTCTATATTTAGTTCACCGGGTAAGAGGAGCGACTTTAATACTATTTGTTAAATAATATAAATAGCTTTTTTTCGCGTTCTTATTCCTTTTTCTGTTTAATATTTTAGAAAGCTATTTATAGATTTTACTCTAAACTGGGTTTTACATTTTTATAATAGAATGGCCAACGGGAGCAATTATTTTAATATCTCGATATTGTCATTCAATTCTAATTTTTAAATTTTTTATTGTAAATAATTCCGTTTCCTATTTATTTTTGTTAATAGACTTAAGTGTTTTGAGAAACTTGGTTTGTTTAATTTATTAAAAACCTTCACGCGATTAAACTCGCGGCCGTACTGCTGTGAGAGCTTCAAACAAAATATATCATCTGACCAGCTAGTTAGCAGTCTTGCCTTAGTCCTGAAATCTTGAGTTTTGATAGTAGTAAGCCTTAAATTAACCTGTAGTTGTTTAGTACTAAAACTGCAAAAGAGAATATGACCGACCAGACTTCCAGAGTGTCTTTGTTACTGTAAAATTTAATTATAGGGTTTTTAAAATAACTACTAATAAGGGACAGTAATATGATTGTAGACAGATCGGCCAACGCTACCCAAGATATTTCGTTTGCAGGAGTTGTTCTGGTGCGAAGTAGGAAAAGGGGTCAAAATTGTCCAAAAATGATTGTGGCATTAGTTTTTGGGGTGCAAAAGGAAATTTATTAATTGGTTACCTCTAAGCCCCTAAAATAATAACAGAAGAATATTATTGCAAATCAGCTGGATGTCAAAATTAGAAAGAAAAGATCCGGTTTACACAAGAAAAAAATCAGCTTTCATCAGGACATTGCATCTGCTCACAAAAAGAAAATCACTGAATTACAGTTACAATTGCTTAAAGGTCCACCTTGTTCACCAGATTTAGTGTCTTCGGACTTCTGATACGTGAATTAGAGAAATGCTGGAAAAACTGTGTTTGGCTCAAGGGAGACTATACTGAAGAATAAATATATTTTCAAACATTAATTAATGTTGTTTCTGCGTAGTCTAGAAACTTTTCAAAGTGATAGTTGTATTTACCAAAATATTATAATGTTTTTCAATATCTAATATTAAGTATTTTTAAAACTATTAAAGTAATATTTAATAAATGAATCTAATCAAAATGTAAGAGCAATTTGTTGTATAACAATTTAAAGCAACATATTCTCTAACAACATAATAAATATGGCAACATCTGCAGTCGAAAATTGTTACCATGCTGTTGACTAAATATCAGTACAATTTTGACTTGTTGGAGTAAAAATATCAAATTTTTAATTATTCTTTACACTCAAATTAACAAAGAAAAGCAATTGCTTTTATCAAATAAACACAGGTAAACCTTAATACTTCATTCATCACAATTAGATTAAAAAAAGTAAATCGATTTTGACATGCGAGCTCTTTCAGGAAAGTTTCTATTGTAAGCTTGAATAGAAACAAAGCCCGTGTGACCTCGATGGTTTATGTGTATGATTTTAATTGTTAATTATTATTTTGTAGGCCACACAGAACTACATATTATTTCAGGATATCTGGAAAATTGATTCCGACGAAGTTTTTTATAGAGTTGACGTAACCCTGATAAAAGCAGTTGTGCTAAAATTTGAAAATTTCAAATAATTTTTCATTGATGGGTGAATTTTATAAGAGTATTTATTTTTTTAAAGAGGTTATTGCTTCTGCAGAGGGAAAAGGCAGTTTGAAAACGCTTGTAATCCCAAGCTAATTTTAATGAAATTTTATTTTCACAATGTTAGTAATGTTGAATAAGAAAAATTTCATGTTAGAAATGGTGGATATACGAGTCTGACATAGTAACATTGAGACAATTGTCGAAATGGAGGCTGAAACAAGAGCAAAGTCAAAAAGGAGCATGTCAAATCAAGTAAAAAATCAAATTCTTCTTGGGGGGGGGGGGGGAAGGGATGTTACAAGAGCAAAGAAAAGGTTCAAATTATCCCCACTCCATACAAGATAGTACAGTATGACAAGCGAAAGCGAGTTGACAGAATTAATCCAATGTGCCATAATCCCAAGCTATCAAAATCAGATATCCGACGTTCAACCTAAACATAACTAGGCAACTGGAAGGCTGCAAGTTACAAAAGAAATTTTCATTTTAATAACCAAGTTGTAAAAATATATTTATGTTATCAATATGCCAGTTTCCTCCGTGCAGACACATATACTCTCACGAAAAGGAGAGAAATTGTTATGTATTTCAGTGTATATTTTGAATTATCGATCAAGCGCTTTCGGTCTTACTCAGACCATCCTCAGGGCTCAGACCTCGTCAACGGGCACACCTCAACCTTACCATTTGGAAAACAGTCTTCAAACGCCAGCGCAGCCTTTCCACAGTACAAATCAAGTATACAATTAAAACATCAGTGAAGCAGAGATGCGTGCATTAAGAAATTAAAAAACAGAAAATCACCTGGTACCGACCAAATTACGAAAGTACGGAGGCCTAAGCCTTGTTACAGAGCCCACTGTTCTATTTCAGAAAATACTCTGCACAACGTCAGTACCCAACGAATGGCGGAAAAGCATCACAATTCCGATCCACAAAAGAGGATCAAAGAAACAACCCGAAAACTACAGGGGAATCAGCCTACTGAACAGTTCAGCCAAATTGTTAAAATACTGTTACAACGGATCGTAGACAAGTTAGGGGTGTGCGAAGAACAGCAGGGCTTCCGGAATAACCTCTATTATCGACGGTATATTTATTATCAAACAGCTGGTTGAAAAATCTATCGAATACGATAAACCACTGTCCATTTGTTTTGTGGACTTTACACAAGCGTTCGACCGAGTCAAACTGGAACACATAACAGAACTACTGCGAAGAAAACAAGTAGACGAAGCAATCATACGCATAATATACGAACTGAATTCCAAAAACACCATGGTAATTAAAACAAATAACACTCTAACAGAGGAAATCCCTCTATCCATAGGAATAAGACAGGGTGATAGCCTAAGCCCAACACTTTTCAATGTAATCATGGACGAAATCATTGATGAGGTAAAAAGCACAAATATTGGATACCCAATGGGACACAACACCGTTCAGATTATATGCTTTGCAGACGATGTTGCCTTGACAGCAGATAGCGAGGACAACTTACAAAGAATGCTTTTGCATCTCAATCGAACAGCCAAACAGTATAATATGAAGATATCTGTGGAGAAAACCAAAGCAATGGTAATAGCAAAAGAACCGGTAAGATGCAAACTATGGATTGATGACAAATATATCGAACAGGTTGGGAAGTTTAAATACCTGGGAGCACATATAACAAGTAAAAGGGCAGTAACGGAAGAAGTACGCACACAAGCCAACAAAGCGGCCATGATATCAGGCCAACTAAGAGACATAATCTGGAACAATAAACATATGACGGTTGAGAGCAAAGTAAGAATTTACAAGGTCTGTGTAAGACCGATACTGACCTACGGCGCAGAAACAAGAAATGAAACAACAAAGACAAAACAAATTATGAGAACCACAGAAATGAAAACGCTGAGAATGATCACGGGAACAAGTTTAAGAGATAGAATAAGAAACGCAAAAATACGTGAGGACAGCGGAGTGTGGGGGGGGGGGGTGTTGTGAAGTGGGTTCGAAACCGTCGTAGGCAGTGGAGAATTGACGTGGAACGAATGGACGATGACAGACTAGCAAAAACCGTGATGAGAGAGAAACCAAACACCAAACGGCCCCCCAAAAGATGGAGAGACAGCTGGATTTCGATCTCAAACGAGGATCGATGAGGCATTGTGTAGACAACAGAACTTGGTTCTACCTAGAAGAAGAAGAAGAAGAAGAAGAAGAAGAAGAATTAAAACGTCAATTCGAAATTAAAATCATAACGGATAAAACAATGTGGACATTAATACTATTACAAACAATCAACTTTTACATTCACAACTTAAAAGATAAAAGTGAGATTATGCCACACAGTCATAGTGTAAAGGCTGCGCTAGCGTTGGAGACTGTTCTCCAAATAGCAAGGTTGAGGTGTGCCCTTTGGCGAGGTCTGAGCCCTGAGGATGGTCTAAGTAAGACCGAAAGCGCTTGGTTGATAATTAAAAATATACACTGAAATACACGACAATTTCTCTCCTTTTCTTGATTTCTTTGGTGTACAACCTGTTAATAACTTATATATATATATATATATACTCTCACGCCTAACACTGCACGTAAACTTTTGTTTTATCTGGAGTTTCAAATAAAATACTCATGTTCTGCATGAGATCAACAGTTCAACTAAATGTATTTTGTTGATAAAAATAATCGCCATAAAATGCGGAGGCGACCGGGAGAAAATTCACCAAAAAAATAATTGATACCTTTTCAGCGAATTTTCACTCGATCGCCCTGTTATTTTTTTACATTTAGACAAATTCTTTGGAATGTTATACATTTTGCTTTATACAGGGTGTCTAATAAGTACCTCCTAATTTCTCGGGATCATATAGGGGGGGGTTAAAATAACCCCTCTTTGCCAGAAAAAAAATTTCTAAAGCGTCCCTTAACAGAGCCCTTAAGGGATTTACCTTATCGGCTCTAAGTTTTGTCCGACTTGTATAATTTAATGAAATTTTAATATTTTATAGAGGCCATAACACACTCATTCGGCATAATTTTTGAAAGGTGTCATTTTACAGAGCTGAAAACTGATTTTTTAGATACTTTGTTCATTCCTCTTTAAAAAAAGGTAGTCTTAATTTATTTCGATAAAAATGGGGAAGCACTGTCTCACTCTTCGAAGGTAAGAAGATGTTATGCTGAAAGATTTCCAGCTCTTCTTCTTCTTTAGGTGTCATGTCCGTATTTAGACGTTGGTGGTCATCATGCTTACAACAGTGTAAATAAAATGACGTTTTGGGAGTTCGTTTCCGGTATTCATGTTGTTCATGGCTGTATTCTTTTGAGTAAATTATCACTGATCAAAGTGAAAAAAGTGAAACTGATAACTCCATGTTCTTTTGAATATACATTTACTTGTCATTGGGTCGAAGTGATCATGATTACTTCAAGTCACAGAACTGAAAGTGATAATTACTCAAAAGAATAAACCTCATATCGTAGCTGGCGTGCGTCCCGTAAAGTCCGGGAAAATACGTATGAGGGTTGAATATGGGAAGGGAATTTCACTGAGCTTCTGAGGGAGGTTTAGCGAAGTCCAAGCGATGATTCCTACAATCCCTGTTTGCGTCACGTTTCAATTTCGGGCTGGATAAGCATGAGCAGATATGCTAGCTGCGGAAGGCACGTTGCGGGGAAGTGTGGTTGACAGAAAGGCTCTTGTTAATGGAATATCGTCACATAAGTGACTAAGTGTAATAATAGTCAGGGATTTTCGGGGGTACAGATCCGACTATCCGAGAGTCCCTACCCAAATTGATTGGCTGGATGTCGAAAGACACGTGGCCATTGTAATATAGAAGAAGGAGAAGAAAATGACATTTTTTCGAAAACGGTTAGGATTACCAATATGAGTGAAAAAATTGAAATATACCTGGAGGTTCAATAATTATGTGTAAAAAACTTGATTCAATTGCAGCTCTTTGGGAGCGCATATCTCCGAAGAGGATGCCTATACTAAAAAAGTTCATATGAACTTGTAGTATTGCTTTCACGTGTTTTTTTTTTCTTATCCGGGAGATTTCCCACATTTTCTCGGACACCCTGTATAAAGACATTATTACAATATTAGAACCTTAATACTACTAAAGCAAGAATAAAAATATAACTGAGAATAATTTTTGATTTTGCTTTTCTCGAAGCGCAATTAAATACCATTTAAATTCCCACCCCCAAAAATATTACTTACTGACGTTAATATTTTGAGTCGTTTGTCCTGATACATTATGCCAAACACTAACCACAACAACCAAGCAAATTAGACACTTTCGTAACCTCTTCATTCTATTCCTTTACGGGCACAATTTCCAAAAACTGCAATTATATTTCTAGAACATAATGTAATAATAAATCCCCTCAATTACAGTAAATCTTGCCGCTCGGGTAAAACAATATACACTGATTATTAATCGAAAATATAGCCACGTATGGAGAAAATAATAAATAAAAAGTAGTTTTCGCGTTTACATTGAAGCCTTTCCGAAATGATTAAAATTGGTTTTGGAATGTAGCTGCACTTATTTTACAAATGTCTTATTCAAAAATTAGTATTCATATTTTGCTCTTAATAAGTTCCATCTTCGTTGTAGTATATTATACTCCTTTATTTCTATGCATAGTATTTTACCTTTGTGCTGTTTAGTGCGAAGAAAACAAGCAGACGAAGCAATCATACGCATAATATACGAACTGAATTCCAAAAACACCATAGTAATTAAAACAAATAACACTCTAACAGAGGAAATCCCTCTATCCATAGGAATAAGACAGGGTGATAGCCTAAGTCCAACACTTTTCAATGTGATCATGGACGAAATCATTGATGAGGTAAAAAGCACAAATATTGGGTACCCAATGGGACACAACACCGTTCAGATTATATGCTTTGCAGACGATGTTGCCTTAACAGCAGATAGCGAGGACAACTTACAAAGAATGCTTTTCCATCTCAATCGAACAGCCAAACAGTATAATATGAAGATATTTGTGAAGAAAACCAAGGCAATGGTAATAGCAAAAGAACCGGTAAGATGCAAACTAGTGGTTGATGACAAACATAGAACAGGTTGGGAAGTTTAAATACCTAGGAGCACATATAACAAGTAACAGAGAAGTAACGGAAGAAGTACGCACACAGGCCAACAAAGCGGCCATGATATCAGGCCAACTAAAAGACATAATCTGGAACAATAAACATATGACGGTTGAGAGCAAAGCAAGAATTTACAAGGTCTGTGTAAGACCGATACTGACCTACGGCGCAGAAACAAGAAATGAAACCACAAAGACAAAACAAATTATGAGAACCACAGAAATGAAAACGCTGAGAATGATCACGGGAACAAGTTTAAGAGATAGAATAAGAAACGCAAAAATACGCGAGGACAGCGGAGTGGGGGATGTTATGAAGTGGGTTCGAAACCGTCGTAGGCAGTGAAGAAATCACGTGGAACGAATGGACGATGACAGACTAGCAAAAACCGTGATGAGAGAGAAACCAAACACCAAACGGCCGCCTGGACGGCCCCCCAAAAGATGGAGAGACAGCTGGATTTCGACCTCAAACGAGGATCGATGAGGCATTGTATAGATAACAGAACTTGGTTCTACCTAGAAGAAGAAGAAGAAGAAGAAGCTGTTTATTTATTTTTTAAGTCAGCACTTTTAATATATAAGTCCTTTATTTAGTCATAGACTAATATAATTACATCCAAATCTTAACAAACAAATTCACATTTTAAAATTACAAACAACAATCAAACATCGTCAATCTTTGCAAAACAATGACATGCCAAACTAAACTGACACAAATCCAAAAGAACAAAACAAAGAAAGTACATGTCCACAAGGATAGATCCTATTAAGAAAATACTGCTTCAGATACTGTTTAAACGTATTTGCGGGTAATTGATTAAAACTGCTTACATGCAAAATATAAAAAAAAAACATCCTCTGCAACAAGATGTATACAGCAATCACCAGATGTATTCACTATATCGTCAATATATAAAAGAAATAACACTGGATCCAGCACACTATCCTGTGGAACAGCCATGCTGTTTTCAATCTCGTCAGATATCACATCATTCAATTTCAATCTTTACTTACTTACTTATTCCGTGGCGTTATAACTCTGGGTGGGTTTTAGTCGACTTTACGACATGCCTCCATTCATTTCGATCTTTCGCAACCTGCATCCAGTGTTCGATGCCCATAGTTTTGAGATCTTTTGTTATATTATCTCTCGACCGGAGTCGGGGTTGTCCCAGTGGCCTTCTCCCAGTCGGTGCTTCCTCCCAAGCGAGTCTTATTATTCTGTCGTCAGGAAGCCTTCTGATATGTCCTGCCCAGTGGAGTCTTCTGGCCTTTATTTCTTTTACTACATCTGTATCTGGGAATAGTTCTTCTAGTTCCTTGTTAGTTCTTGTTCTGTATTGTCCTGTAGTTTCATCTATCGTTGCTCCCGAGATTTTCCTCAAGATTTTTCTTTCAAAGACTCGTAGTCTCTTTTCGTTCGCTACCGTTAGCGCCCATGTTTCGCAACCATATATAACTATCGATCTTATAACTATTTTGTATAGGTCCATCTTTGTTCGTCTTGTGAGGTGTTTCGATTTCATCAGATCTTGCAGTGCGTACAGGCATCTATTTCCTGCTTATATTCTATTGTTTATTTCCTGTGATCCGTTGTTATCTTCGCATATTGTTGTTCCTAAGTATTTAAATTCTTTGACTCGTTCAAAGTTATATTCATCGATGGTG
The DNA here is from genome assembly GCA_034092305.1 of Diaprepes abbreviatus. NCBI lineage: Eukaryota > Metazoa > Arthropoda > Insecta > Coleoptera > Curculionidae > Diaprepes > Diaprepes abbreviatus. The sequence continues at coordinate 1,092,375 of JASJET010000047.1, read as the reverse complement.
ATGTTTTGACCTATTCTGTCTCTGTTTCGGCCATTCCAACTCATGAACATGTATTTAGTTTTGTCTTCGTTGATCCAAAGTCTCAAAGACCCTTCTCAAATCCAAAAACACAGCACTCGTAATAAGATTTTGATTGAAACTATGTTTCTAGTCATTAAGGACATACTACACTCCAGTTTCACAGCTATGCTTACCCTGAAAACTAGATTCCATACTATTTATATATATTTTGGCTTCTTGTTTCATCAGTACTTTTTCCATGATTTTTTCAACAAAACTAAGCATGTTAACAGACTGCAGATCAACAGCCCTGTGAGAATTATTCACTTTAGGAACTGGAACAATACATGCTAAAAATGACGAATTTATCAAATTAAGAAGTGGTAAAGCTATATTATCAAAACAGCTCTTTAAAAACACAACATTTATATCATCTGATCCTCCATTTTTATTTGGCAGGTCAACAACAATTTCCTGAAGTTCCTCAATAGTAACAAGCTTAAAGTTCACCATAAACACGCCCCCATGTCTGGATAAAATTGGAAAATCTTGTCCAGATTTATCTATGTCCTTGACTATTGATCCAATACTGGTAACTTAAAAGCAGTTGAATGAACTTGCTAATTCATTTGGATCTGAAATTATTTCGTCATCAATTTCCAGTTGCAAATAACTGTTGGTTTTACCCTCATTAGGAAGCAAAGTTTCTAATATATTCCACAATGAATTACTTTTATTTTCGGTTATTCTGTTTTTATAATATTCTTTTTTTCCTGACGCATAACTTTCACCGGAATATTTTTTTTTTGTTTGCAGATCTCCAAATCTTCAGATGTTCCAGAATTGATATACCTCTTGTAACCAACCTCTTTAGCATTTGTAGCAGCCTTAACTCTATCATTTCACCATTCCTTATATTTTGGATACATTTAATAGTCCTTTTTGGTGCAACATCATTAAAAGTGTTCATTAAAGTTTAGTAAAAGTACTAATATTTGAGGTTAATATCAAATATTTTATAGTTCCAGTTCATCAGGGATAATCTATTATTTATTGTACTATAACTAATCTTTCTACCTCTACTTCTTATTTCTATAGGTTTTTGCAAAATTGCAGCCGTTAAATGAAGGAAAACTATAAAATGAAATGTGATTCTGGGCTTTTATATGACTTGAGCCACACTTTGTTCAAGATGATTATCTATCAATTGCATTGAACACTAGCCTATCCCCACCTCTCAATTATGTTGACTGATTGAATAATTTAACAAACTAGAGTTGAGAAATCTTTCAACTGCAGCTTGAAGGAATATCGTGTTGTTTGTTATATCTGTTTTATGTAAACATATTAGTTGAGTTAATCAAGATCGTGTTCAGTAGTTTGTTCTCTGAGTAGAGGCCTTCAGGATTAACAGATCCTTGGAGATGTTTTCAATAGATTCGAGCTTAGCATCCTAGGATTGTACGTAAAGCTCTTCTTTACATAGTTTACATGTTAGTTCTTCATTATAAATGTGAATTGTGTGTAGATGTTTCCTAAGGCTTTAATGGCTGATTATTATATTGTCACCAACTTAATTTCTTGCAACAGATTGCTATGATTGTGTTTTGTAATGTGATTACAGTACTTCTGATGTTTTTATTTATCTACCAAATTATCTACATCCGTTTGAGTGATGTCAAATACTGGTTCGGGACTAATAAATGTTTTGCTGTGTTCTGCCAGGACGACACATTTTGAAGACAGTCCCAGGCCTCTTTAGATTTCATGTGAGGACATGCAAGTGGTGTCCGACTGTTGGGGAAGATAAGGTTAACTTGGCCTCCATAACCCCTTCTTAGATTCTCACGATAAACGGATATTAATTGCATATATTTCTGTCTGGAATGCATGGTGTATGGGGAACCGTGGCATTGATTCCAATATCTGTATACTGGCTAGTTTTAGACAGGTATGTAAACCAAATTAGGTTACCTAGCTGACTTCGTCTTAGATCAGATTTTGCCTCGTAGTCAGTCTGCTGAAATTATCTCCAATAATAAGTTTGGGATTATGACGGTATATCCCAGTATGCCTTCAATGCCGGTGTATCCGAGGACAGACCTTGTTTTGTCCCATCTTATCTGCTCCATCCTCGATTCAGCTTTAATTATTTATCAAAGGGGGGGGGGGAGATTTAGTAGGGTTTCCGTGGCTGCTATAGAGATGCCTCTCATAGCGTCCCTAATGCACAGGCGGGCTAATTATTAGCCATACGTCATTATGGGTCATACCACCACTGTATGTAACCAGTGTGGTTTTAATTCCCATATTTCGTCCAGCGCCCTTTCTGCTACTGTGGTGATTATTTTATCTTAATTTACCCATCCCTAAATCTGAACAGATTAGAAAATCGCTATTCTGTAGTGTCAAGAACAGGTTTAATCATCATTCATTCAGATTAAGAAAGCAAAAAAGGTTCTTTACTCAACAGAAATTTCGTAATAAAATTTATACGAGACATTTTACTCTAACAAAGTTACTTTGTAATTAAATAACAAGTGATTTTAAAGACTAGATCTCATGATAATGACTGCAGACATTATTTTAGATACTAGACTGTACATATTGCCACGAAATTCAATCAAAATATTGAAAAACAAACTTGATCCTTAAAGTATCCATACAATTTACACATATTTCTGTATTTGATTATCTATCGGGGCAAGTTCCAGTATCTACCTAAATATCCACGGAATTTGTTATGTCATTTTATTTCGAAATAAACTTCAACGTTAAAATTAATAAAATTATATTTTTAACGTTTACTCTCTAAAACTACCCTAATGTACATGTTGCTATGGACATATAAGGATGTACACACATATGGAATACAGAACTTTAATAATATATTATGCTGACATAAAAATAACAAACATTATTAGAACAGCAAGGCGGACAAAAATACTGAAAAACATTTTTTTTAAGGAAAATTAGGGATCGATATGAATAAAAGCGTTTAAAATGATTCAATTAGTGTTAATAGATATTTTATTATATTAAGAATTAATTTTTGATGCAGGACAAACAGTTTTTTGATAGAAATGTTTTAAAACTTGATCGTATGTATGTATCTATGCTTAATATGTGATCGAATATATACTCGGTTTCGTTCAGACATGATTAACCAAACAATAATATGTTCGGCCTTATTTTTATTTATATTAATTTTTAAACAATAAAAACTTCATCATCAATCAGCCCAATCTTGTCCACTGCTGAACATAGACCTCTCGTAAGTTTTGCCACTTATTTCTGTCCCGTGCCGCTTGCATCCAATTTGATTCTATGCGCCTTATATCGTCAGTCCATCTGGTAGGTGGGCGGCCCTTCCTCGGTAAGCCTCCTGTCTTGGTCTCCATTCCAAGCTTTTTCTCGTCCATCGATTGTCCGTGTTCCTAGCGACATGTCCAGCCCAGTTCTACTTTAACGTTGTAATTCTCCTGACTGCATCTGCAACACCTGTTCTTGGTCGTATTTATGTATTCGGTATTCTATCTCTGATGCTAACTCCCAGCATAGATCTTTCCATGGCCAATTGTGTCACTCTCAACTTATTTACGCTTTTCTTTATTAGTGTTAGCGTCTCTGCTCCATATGTCAAAACGGGGAGGATACACTGGTCAAACACCTTTCTCTTCAAGCAGACAGGGATTTAAGTATATTTTTCAGTTTTCCAAAAGCTGTCCACGTCAGCCCTATTCTTCTTAGTATTCATGTCCTAGGTATTTGTAGGTGGTGACTTGTTCGATCTTGTGGTCTCCTACTGAGATATTGTCGTTTAGTACAAGGTTGGTCATAAATTTAGTTTTCTCACAATTTATTTTTAGACCAACATCACTTGACAGTCTGTAGATCTTTACCAACATTCTTGCTGCTTTATCCGTGCTATCCGATATGAGGACAATGTCATCGGCGAATCTTAGGTGATTAAGGTCCTCCCCGTTTATGTTTACTCCCATATTTCCTTCAAAAGAAATTTGCTTGTATATATATTCCAAGACAGTGGTAAACAATTTCGGTGAAATTGTATCTCTCTGCCGAACTCCACGTTCTATTCTGAAGGTATTTGTGTTTTTGTGGAGTCTGACACAGGCTGTGGCTGTATCGTATATGTTCTTGATTAACGAAATGTAGCAGTGGTCGATTCGACTGTCTACAAGCGCCCTCAGCATTTTATATCGGTCTTTGGTATCAAATGCTTTTTCATAATCAATAAATATAAGAATAAGTGGCTTATTGTATTCTATGCACTTTTCTATCAGGGACTTAAGAACTTGTAGGTGGTCATTCGTCCCATAACCAGAGCGAAACCCAGCCTGCTCGCAAGGTTGATAACTATCTAATTTATTTGTGAGTCGATTTGTTATTATCTTTAGGAATAACTTATATATGTGAGAGAGCAAATTGATTGGGCGACAGTTTTTCAGATCTTAAATGTCCCCTTTCTTATGCATTATTACAATAAGAGCTTTATGCCACGTGGAGGGAGTTATACCCTTTGTCAGGCACACGTTAAATAACTTTTGTAAAATGCGGGTTAATGTTGGTCCCCCTTCTTTTATGGCTTCAGTTACCACTTCATCTTTCCCAGGTGCTTTGTTTCTCTTCATGCCAGCAATAGCATTTGTCATTTCATCTTCTGTGATGTCTGGTATATCTTCGGATCCGACATTTCGGATTTCTGGTATTGGTGGGCGATCTTTGCTGTCCACGTTGCTTTTATTCAGTTCGGAGTAAAAATATTCTGCTGTCTTCAGCAGTTCCTCTCTATTTGTTTCGATGGCACCCCTTTTATTTCTTAGCTTACACACATTATTTGTACCTTCTGCTAGTTTTCTGCGTAGGACCTTTAGGCTCTTATTATTCTCTATAACCTGAGAAATATGTTTTGTATTGTATTTCCTGACATCCTTTCTAATTTCTTTAGAGATACCTTCCTTGTAATCGGGATTTGGAGTATAAATCTCCAATTCCCAAGGAAGGTTGATTGTCTACGAGGTGGGGGTGTTGTGTACACTACATCTCACCGATAATTCCCGCCTCAATTTAACTTCAAATATAAGATCGAAATCTGATATAGTACGACAACGGGTGTGTAGCAAGGGGCCTACACACATGCGGATTACAATTTATATATATATATATATATATATATATATATATATATATATATATATATATATATATCATTTTTCTTAATTTTGTATTTTCTTGGGTTTAGGTTCTATAATTTCTCTCCCATCCCCACCATAGGCGGTGTATGGAATTTTAGTTCTTAGTTTTTTTTAATATAAGATTCATCTTCCTGAAGTTTATTCATATGCAATATACACAAAAAACATATAAAAACAAATTATAATAATTTTTCAAAGATCTGTGTATCATAATATAATAAAATGTGAAAATATTATATATATATATATATATATATATATATATATATATATATATATATATATATATATATATATATATATATATATATATATATATATATATATATATATGTGTGTGTGTAAAATGTTTTTCAATTCTATCGTTTCTCTTTTTGATGTCAGTTAATAGTTTTATACCTAGGGCTCGTTCGGGGTGATATATTGCAGTAAGGGCTGGATTCAAATGTTTTTGTAACAGGTATATAGTATATTGATATATTTCGATTAATTCACGTTCAATAACGCTTTGTCTTCTTTTGATTAAGGGGGTAAAGATAATTTTTCTTTTTTTAGGTATAATCCTTTTATCAGCCAACCAAATCGACCTGAACAACAAACTATAAAGAGCGGTGATTAAATTTAAGTTCTTTAATTTCTTTTTGTCTGGTGAAGAGTACATTTGAGTTCTTTACTTTTTCAAAATATGGAAGAAGTTAATCATGGTGTTTCCACTACGTTTGATAGTAAGACGCCTATACGAAAGTGTTTAACTGTTGACGCCAAGGAAATAATAAATAACGTTTACCAGGTTCTTCTCAACAGAGGCTGGTTTACGAGTATTTCTTTAAGAGAAACGTGTATTTTGACCAAAACACCTCTTTCCACAGTCAGGAATATTGTTTCAAAGACTCTTAATGTCTTCTTCTTCTTCTTCTAGGTAGAACCAAGTTCTGTTATCTATACAATGCCGCATCGATCCTCGTTTGAGGTCGAAATACAGCTGTCTCTCCATCTTTTGGGGGACCGTCCAGACGGCCGTTTGGTGTTTGGTTTCTCTCTCATCACGGTTTTTGCTAGTCTGTCATCGTCCATTCGTTCCACGTGGTCTCTCCACTGCCTACAACGGTTTGGAACCCACTTCACAACATCCCCCACTCCGCTGTCCTCGCGTATTTTTGCGTTTCTTATTCTATCTCTTAAACTTGTTCCCGTGATCATTCTCAGCATTTTCATTTCTGTGGTTTTCATAATTTGTTTTGTCTTTGTGGTTTCATTTCTTGTTTCTGCGCCGTAGGTCAGTATCGGTCTTACACAGACCTTGTAAATTCTTGCTTTGCTCTCAACCGTCATATGTTTATTGTTCCAGATTATGTCTCTTAGTTTTCCTGATATCATGGACGCTTTGTTGGCCTGTGTGCGTATTTCTTCCGTTACTGCCCTGTTACTTGTTATATGTGCTTCTAGGTATTTAAACTTCCCAACCTGTTCGATATGTTTGTCATCAACCATTAGTTTGCATCTTACCGGCTCTTTTGCTACTACCATTGCTTTTGTTTTCTCCACAGATATCTTCATATTATACTGTTTTGCTGTTCGATTGAGATGGATAAGCATTCTTTGTAAGTTGTCCTCGCTATCTGGTGTCAAGGTAACAGCGTCTGCAAAGCATATAATCTGAACGGTGTTGTGTCTCATTGGGTACCCAATATTTGTGCTTTTTACCTCATCAATGATTTCGTCCATGATTACATTGAAAAGTGTTGGACTTAGGCTATCACCCTGTCTTATTCCGATGGATAGAGGGATTTCCTCTGTTAGAGTGTTATTTGGTTTAATTACCATGGTGTTTTTGGAATTCAGTTCGTATATTGTGCATATGATTGCTTCGTCTACTTGTTTTCTTCGCAGTAATTCTGTTATGTCTTCCAGTTTGACTCGGTCGAACGCTTGTGTAAAGTCCACAAAACAAATGGACAGTGGTTTATCGTATTCGATAGATTTTTCAACCAGTTGTTTGATAATAAATATACCGTCGATAGTAGAGCGATTATTCCGGAAGCCCTGCTGTTCTTCGCACGCCCCTAACTTGTCTACGATCCGTTGTGACAGTCTTTTGGGTAACAGTTTGGCTGAACTGTTCAGTAGGCTGATTCCCCTGTAGTTTTCGGGTTGTTTCTTTGATCCTCTTTTGTGAATTAGAATTGTGATGCTTTTCCGCCATTCGTTGAGTACTGACATTGTGCGGAGTATTTTTTGAAATAGAACAGTGAGTTCTGTGACAAGGCTGGGACCTCCGTACTTTAGCATCTCATTCGTAATTTGGTCGGTACCAGGTGAGAAAAAAAAAACGTCTCGACAAGGGGGTTTCCAAAAAATTTGACGAACGTGGCAAAGACTTGATTGAAAGAAACATTTAGTCCATATACGAAGAAAATCTAGTACCCACTATAAGATCTCTAAATGGACAACTTATTGCAGATGACACAATTATACCGCAATATCGATAAACGGCAAGTATTAATGAGTCGCAGCGACTGCGACAGTGACTATATGAATTCCTCAAAGGTAGAAGAGTATCGATGACAACGTCGATCCATCATTTATATACCTCAACTAAACATAGTTTGACACACACGATACACCATCGAAAGGATGGTTCAAATCGTCTGGCAGATGTTAAACAAAAGCTCCATCCAATAAATGGAAAATAATTACCAAATTATTTGCGGGATTCGAGGGTGGTAGAGTTCAAAATACTTTGTAGCTTTCTGCATAAAAAAATTAAGGATTCTTCTTTAAATTACCATGAAGATACAACTGTCGACCTTTTTGAAGATTGGCTTGATACCAAATATTCCTCCTGATAGTGTAAAGGAAGTACTTAATTCTAGTGATTACCAAGCGGATATTCAAAAACACATGCTTGAAGATAACGTATTTTATGAATCTTCTTATATAAAAAGATGTTTTAAACGTGCTGAAAGCATTTAACCTTAAAAAAAAGTACGTGTGTGACACTACGACAAGAAATATGGGACATATAGTTCTGCGTCTTCCCCATACTACTGCATTTTCCGTCCCATAGAGCATTTGGGCATCAATTGAAATCTAGGGTACGCTTCGCAAACACCTCTCCTGCACTAAGCTCTAGCGTTACAGAAGAAGGGCTATTCTTTTGAGTAATTATCACTTTCAGTTCTATCACTCGAAGTAATCATGATCATTTCGATCTAATGACAGGTAAATGTATATTTAAAAGAACATAAAGTTATCAGTTTCACTTTTTTCACTTTGATCATTTGATAATTACTCTAAAGAATACAACCAGAGTTGATTAGGAGAAATATAGATCATGCAGACGCGGGGAGCTGAAAAAATTCAGTTGAACACGTTATTAAGATTGAAAACCCTTATTTTTCTTTACATGATATTGTAAACCCCCCTTATCATTAAGTTGGGTGAAGACAGCGACAGTAAAACTGAGTTGGATTTATAATTTTTAAGTAATTTGTTCTCTTTCTTTATTTCCATTTTATAATAAAGTGTATTATTATATTTATGTACGTATTATATAATTAATATTAGTTATTAAAATATATGACATTTATTATCTAAATATAAATATTTTTTTCTATTATATTAGTGTCTTAAAAATCTGTTTATTAATTAATTAATTTAAAAATACTCCACAGACCCTATATTTTTGGGCAAACTTCGAGCATATACTACTAGAAACAGTTTTAGAGTTCTGCGCTCATTACGCGATCAAAAGAGAGAGAGAGTAATAGGTGCGTTACATGCTATTTCTCTCGCTTGGAACGGGACTGGCGAGCACACCTTTTCGAATCTATGGGAATAAGGACGAAAGAATAAAACTAAATGTTCGAAGCGAGAAAGATAGCATGTATAGCTATTTCTACCTCGTTCTTTCTGCCGTGTAATGTACGGAAAGCTCAATGCTGCTTCTAATTTCTTCGAATATATACTAGGAGGTGCGCGTTACACGGCAGAAAGAGAGATAGGGTTTATAGTATTATATGCTATTTTCCTTATTCCGAATGCGATTGTCCGGTGCGCGCTTCGAGAGTTAGCATTACGAGCAAAAGAGATAGTATATATGTTATTTGTCATGTCACGTAACGCGCGCGAACCTCTTAACGCTGACTCCTATAGTATATGCTACATAGACTACTGGAGGCAACATGCACTGCTGTGCGCGCAAAAATAGAGAAGTGGATATTACAGGATTCTGCTCTCTCTCTCTCGCCCCGAACTGCGATAGAACATTCGGAGTGAAAGAGACAGCATAACCCCATATTCGCTCTCTTCCTCTTTTTGCCGTGTGGAGCGCGGGTAGTACATTGCATGTGGTTTTCAGTAATGGCCACGCATTTGTCATAAATAAAGAAGACTGTGTAGTTTGTGCCAAAATATCTTGAAGAAGCACATAACCCAACTTATTCTTGTCAAATTTGACAACAATCAGCTGATGGAGTTCTAACAAATGTTATCCAACACCTCTAATTAGAAAACTATGGCCCAAAATGAACCGGAAATCCTTCAAAACAACGAAACTTTTCAGAAAAAAACAAATCATTCAAAGGTACTCATTATCGGAGCTGGTATGGCCGGGTTGAGTGCCGCGTACCACTTAACAAAAAATAATTTTACCGATTTTAAAGTTTTGGAAGCCAGGGGACGATTAGGAGGGCGCATTGTACAGATTCCTATGGGATCAGAAAGAGTTGAGCTTGGAGCCAATTGGATTCACGGAGTATTGGGTAATCCTGTATATGAACTCGCTATGCAGCATGGATTGGTTGATATATTGGCCGTACCAAAACCCCACAAGGTAGGAGTTTTAAAGCAGAAAAAATACGTATTTATTATTGTAGTTTTATATTTATTTTATATAAATAAATTTTTGTCAGAGTTTGTTCTTAAATTTGTAGGTTTTAGTATTCTCAGCAGTTCTATTCAGTATCATGCTAAATAACCTATCACTTTCAAAAATTGACATGATGTCCAAGTTTTTAGCATGCCTGTTACATACATAAACCTATATAATTTTATTCTATTTAAAAATAATGGGCAAATCAATAATTCCAAAAATAGCATTTTACACTATTATGTGCCATTATGTTTAGCTAGATATATGCATAAAGTAATCGGTTTTTATGATTCTTCCTGGCTGCCAAATATACAGTATATTTGGATAAAACATATTTTGCTTTCATTTAGATATAAGGAAGTTTAATCTTTTTTTCATTTGTCATTTTATTAGGTTGTAGCTGCAACAGAACAGGGTAAACAGGTACCTTTTGCCATGCTTCAAGAAATATACGAAGCATATCTATGTTTTCTAAAACGTTGTGAGGAATACTTCATTTCTCAGTACGAACCCCCTGATGGAATTGACAGTGTTGGTGAACATATAAAATTGGAAGTTAATCTTTATTTAGATAAAGTTAAAGATACTCAGGAAAGACATTTAAAAGAATTACTATTTGACTGCTTACTCAAAAGGGAAACTTGTATATCAGGCTGCGATAGTATGAATGAAATTGACTTACTAGAAGTTGGTAGTTATACAGAACTTCAAGGAGGAAACATTACATTGCCTAGAGGCTATAGTTCGATTTTAGAGCCATTGGAAAAAGTGATACCAAAGGAAAATATTTTGAGGAAGCATCCTGTTAAACTTATTAAGTGGAATTGTAACAAGAAAGCTCAGGTAAGGGTAAGAAAATTTTTTTTGAAAAATTCAGTTATATAAGTTTTAAATGAAAATTTATATGATAAAATGAATGAAAATATTTGTAGAAATCTCATAAAATTGATACTAGTACTGACTCAGATTCTGATGACTCTGACAGAACTGTTATAGAAGATTTAGGAAGCAATCCAGGTAGTAGTAGGGAATCATCACAAGAAAAAACATTACCTCTTCCCCGTAGCCATAATGTGGAAGTGGTATGTGAAAATAACGAACATTTTTATGGGGATCATGTAATATGTACCATACCTTTAGGAGTTTTAAAACATAAAGCGAAAAGTTTGTTTAAGCCACCTTTACCTGATTATAAAATGGAGGCTATAGATAGACTGTTATTTGGCACTGTAGATAAAATACTTTTGGAATATGAAAGGTAATAAATAACATATGAAATTAGTGCAAAAATATAAATAACAATAATAAAAAATATATACTATACTTTTTGTAACCTACAATTTAAAGAAAATAAGATAGGAAGTCGTATAGTAATAGAAAAGACGTATAAAAATATAGGAACCAATAGAAGTGCTTTGGTTCTTGCTTAGAAAGAGACAGAGCGAAATGAATCAGTAGTACCACTCTTTCTATGGGTGGAGCTGAGAGCCACATACACGTGATATCCTTCACTTAATCTATTAAGAAAGCTTTCTGGTTGGTTGTGGCTATCATGCAATGTATTTCACTACCTCTTTTTAGTCAAGAGTCAACGCGTTTCTATGAGGCCATAGTCTACACCATTATATGTCAAATATACAATTTTTCTGAATTATAAAGTTAACGAGGAGGATATGTCTATGAGTTAAATAATTAACTTATTTTTTTAGGCCTTTTCTTCACCCTAATATTACAGAAGTCCTGTTATTATGGGAAGACAATCCAAGTGAAGATATTAGAAATAATTGGTTTAGAAAAATTTATTCATTTAGTAAAATATCTGAAACGTTAATTCTAGGTTGGATTTCTGGAAAGGAAGCGGAGTATATGGAAACTTTAGATAATAATGTAATAATAGAGACTTGTACAATGGTTTTAAGAAAGTTTTTAAATGATCCTTTTATTCCAAAGCCTAAAAGTTGTGCGTGGTAAGTAATTTTGAAAAACGAGTTTGTGTATATTTAGTTCTTAAAGAGAAATATTTCTCACCCTAAAAACTTTTGTAAAATTAATAGCTTTATGGTCAGGATTAGTATCAGAAATTGCATATCATTATTTTTAGTACGAGTTGGCACCATCAAGAGTACACAAAAGGTTCCTATACAGCAATCGCCGTTGGTGCGTCGCAGATAGATATAGAATGTTTAGCACAACCCTTATATTTAGACGAAAGTGAAACTAAGGTAAAGATTTATTTTTTATTGTTAATTTAATATTGGTAATATTAAATCCTTGGTTATTCATGTTAAAAAGTGTCAAAAAATGCCATTTTTGTCATACTCTAAAAATTAAAAAACAGCAGTTGTTAGAAAAATTAGATATTTTTAAAATTAGGTTTTTTGAAGTTCTGAAAAATGTAGCTAATTAATAAAAATTAACATTTACTTTATCTTTAAGCTAATGAAAAGGTGGAGACATTTTGTAACAGTTTTTTTTTTAATATTTTGTAGCCTGTTTTATTGTTTGCTGGCGAACACACCCATAGCAATTTTTACTCAACAGTACACGGAGCGTACTTAACAGGTAGAACCGTCGCACAAACAATTTTACAAAGTGATACTCCTCAAGAGATAGTTGTAGACTGTGAAGATGAAACTGATTTAAGTTCATGGATTCAAGGCATACACCTTGAGTGATAGATAAACCAAATAGACCTTAAAAGTATTGTATAGAACAAAGTGAGATGTAAGTACAATCAATTTGTACTTGTCTTTGTCTAGGTATCTGCATAGATATTTGTGGGTACTTACTGAGCCGCAGGGCATAAAATTTTTTTTAAAATCTTTATGTGATGAAATTGAAATTTGCTTATTATTAATTTAGAAACCACATCAGAACTTATGATTTTTTAATTAAAATGAAAATTTGTTAGTTGTTTTTCTAAAACTATGAATTAATTATTTTTAAAAACAATATAATAAAAATAAATTTTTATGTCTTGCATATATGCAAGAAAAGATATTATAATGTATTATAATTTAAAAAATCTAACTTCATCTATTGCCAAGTAACTGGCAATTCTTTGAAGAATTATTCAAGAGGGTAATAATGTTCTTCTTGTAAGGTATACGTATAATTGTTTTCTACTACCTTTCTTGCAACAAAAACTTATTTAATTAATCAAAATAAAGTTGAATGATGTTTAAATAGGAGATGTTAGATTTTATTCACACATATAATGTTTTCCTTTAATTTTGTTCTTCTGGAAGATCTTTGTAGTCCTTTAAAGAGGTAAGAACCCACACTGACGCTGCTTCTCCGTGTATTCTGATGCATGGTCTCCTCAGGTATAACCTGTTTTATAACCAACATTGAAAATATAAGGTAGCAGGAAGCAAGAGAGTCTTGTTTCTCCCTCAAATGGAGAAGTAAAAGATGAAGTTTGTGTAAAGATAATGGAAAAATATATGAATATGAAAATATAAATATATAACAGATTGCACGCAGTTGATATTAGAAGCGGCCAATATCAGATGATGTAAGCAATGTTAACTCAAATATTTTAAAAATTTGATATGCTGTCTTCCATTTATTCAGTTTATTTTAATTTGGTATTTTTAAATTCACACAGGCTTTGTGAACGAATTTTAAAAATTTTAACGGCTGCTTTTACAATGTGAAAGAAAAAGATGTTCCTATAAACATGTCCAGAAATGATATGTTTTAGAGATAACAGATCTATTACAGAATTGAGTGTTTCATAATTTTCACAAAAATAAATTTGGGAGATGATAAATAGAATAACGTCTTTAAATTTGTTTAAATAACACTAATTTTTATATTTTGCTACAACTTGTATCTGAGCAAGTTTTCTAGTTTTAATTCTAGACATTTTTGCTTCTAGTGAATCTTATCACGTATGTTTTTTTTTCTCTTTTATGTTTCCGGCAATAAGACAAATACAGGCTGGAATCATAGTAAATAAAATTTATTATAATGTGGCTTACATCACATTAAAGGGGGTTATCACACTGTAGTGATCAACCAAAATTTTTTGTGTTCAAACTCTCCATACTATATGGAAAATTTTTTTATTCTTTATGTAAATTAAATTTCTGCAGTTTGTTTTACACTAGGTAAAAAATAGGAAACATCAATTTCATTTCAAATAACAAAACGTTTTCTTGTACTGATACTATTTGTTATTTGTAATAATATAACAATTGGAGAAATTGTACAAAACTGGTCTAAAATTTGCAATTCTTTTCTAAGCGTATTTATGAATTTATTGAAGTTCAATAATAATATATCTACTAAGTGTTAGAAATTTTAAGGAAAATTTTGTAGAAAGAGAATTTTAGGTACATAACTTGTCCTAAATTTAAAATGAGTGATATTTTCTGGGTTTTTTACCCATGAAGGCTGAGAAATAAACATTCTTATTATATGAAAATAGTCCAAGAATGTCCATTCGTCTTTATAATTATTTTATTTAAAAAAAAGTATACCTTGTTATAAAAAACAAGAAAATTTTCTGTTTTTTTACATGGTAGTATCGGCTTTTATCTTTTTTTTAGACAATTGTACACTTCAGATTTTTTTTTTTGGAATAATATGGGAACAAATAAAAGTCAACAACCAGATTTATTATGAAGATCTAAGATTTAGATCAGATCTAGTTGCTATGAAAATGTGATCTTCTAGATGAGCAGTTTGTCTATGATATTGCTATAATTTATGTTACATGTCAAGAAATATTCGCTTATATTGGAATTTTAAAAATCTAGATTTAAAGCCTTGAAATCGGTAACAGGAATAGGTGTCTCCTTAAAATAAACAAAATTTTCCATTTTTGTCTGCTTAGTAATAAAAGAAAACGACTCTTTTATTCTTGTATTTTAAAGGTTCAAAACTTGCCTGACATTGTTAGACTTGTCATTTGAAACCCACAGTTTAGACCTATTATAAAGTTAGGCCCATAGACATAATATAAAGATACTAGACTGCGGATCCTATAGAAGCAACTTAACTCAAGGTAAAAAAGAGACAGAGTGTTTTCCATGAATAGTAGCTCTCTAATGGCGGGAGCTACAAATGATACTCCAAACGTTATTTGATCCCCTGTCACCTGACCGAAATTAGAAAGAGAGGTATGATTAATCGAAAACGCTCTATCTTTTTCTGAGCGTGAGCCAATTTTCTTCTATAGGATCCGTCTATATTCAGTAATATTAATTACTCTCATGTCTATGGTTAGACCATGTTAGTAAATGAGGGGGTATTAATTATTTGTAGAAATATAAATAACTTCTTTCCTTGACATTTCTTTATAGTATAATAAACAATGACATTTTCGGACATTTAATGTTTTTAAATGACATTTACGAATTGAATCAAATATTTTAGGTTTTTTATGGTTTTTAATATAGATATAAAAATTAAATATATAGATTGCTGTCCTATAGACACTTAAAAAGAGATGGAGCGCTTTCGATGAGTAGTATCTCCCTAATGGCGGTGAGGTGACAGGGGGTATCCAATGACGTTCGGGGTATCGTGCTTAGTTCCGCCGTTACAAAGAGAGGTACTACTCATTGAAAATGCGTCGACTCTTTTTAAGCGTAAACCAACTTGCTTCTATATGATCCGCGGTCTATATATTTAACTTTTATGTCTATGGTTTCTAATTAAGCAAAAACAAACTACAAAAATTATTTTTCAAATCATTTTCGTTGAAATTTTGTAATACATCTTTTGACCTGTGTTTGGTATCGGGACGAATCAAAACTGCTTTAAAATAATGCATAATTTGAACACAAAATATTTTGGTTCGTCTCCTAGATTCGCCTTTAAAAATGGCAGTGTTAAAGGAGAGATTTGTTTTGAATCCTCAGAAAAAAACTATGTGGCTGTTATTATTACGTTTCGTGCTAGAATGGCCATCTTCAGGTAATATTATAAAACTGAGTTCACTATCTAGGCAGCAGACTTAAATCAAAAAATAAAAGAGTATATCATGAAGACCCGTAAAGGTTGAAATTAGAAGACTGAATTCATTTGTTTTTCAAAAATGTTTCGCTTTTTGTGCCAACAACTAAAAATATGACTTTTTTTATATTATATTCTTTATTGTTTTATATCACTTTTATAGGTACAAATATTTTTAAAAAACATTTAAAAAAAATTAAAATCTTATATAATAAGTAAATAAATATATACATTAAGAACGTAAAGTCTGGAATAAATTCATTGTTTAGAAAACGCTGGGTTTTTTGAAAAATCGCTCGGACATGTCGATTTTGTTTTTTTGGTACAAATTTTTTCCAATAAAATAGGTGTTTTAGTTTGCAATGTGGATTTTTTTCGCAAAATTTGAGCATTTATTTCCAGAATAAAATGAACTACCTCAATAATCAAAGAATTGGCCATCGTTAGCTATGACTTTTTCTCATCTTTCTGTCTAAGAATGAATTCCACACCAAAAGAACTCTTCGTTTTTTGAGGTTAACCATTTATCAAGCTAAATTTTCACTTCTTCGTAAAAATGAAAGTGTTGTTCTGAAAATCCGTGTCTTTTGGCGTCCAACAGGCCGACGAATAAGGTCCTTTAGCAAAAAAACCTTATTTATGATACATTTGATCTTCAAGCCTCTACAAATCTTCACAAAATAAAAAAGAAAGTATATTAAAGGTTGAATGTGAGATCTGTCAGTATCGTTAATGGATGTCTTCTGGTTAGCCTTTGGTTTTGATTTCTGGCCCTACTCGGTTCCTCTATCATCGGCCGTTTCAGGTTTTTTTTTCAAGCTTAGTTGTCCAGACAGGACGTTTAGCGAATGTGTTTGTGGATGTTTAGTGAATTCTTAAAATAATTGATTGGATGGTTTATGTGGTGAGTTGATAGGATGATGGATTTTAGTCATATTACGTAGAACTGCGGTTTCCACCATTTCAAGGTTTGTCAGTGCCGACTTTCTTCAGTTACTGTAGATAGGGGGCATATATTCCAATTGACGTCTTAATTTACCTTCTTATTTATATATTAAACTACTAATTGATATATTTGTTACCTCTGGTGTTCCTCAGGGTGCTCACCTCGCTCCGCTCCTTTTTAACTGCTTTATTAACGACATTGAGGACATCATAACTTCCAGTAGATGTCTTCTTTATGCAGATGATTTAAAGATATTTCGGGTTGTCAGGAGTAGCAATGATTGCGAAGGCATTCAACAGGATCTAGCTCGGTTCTCTGAATGGTGTAAGTTAAATTTTATGCACCTCAATGTTAATAAATGCTTTATTATAAGTTTTTATTGTAAAAGGGATTGAATAACTTTTGATTACTTTTTTGATAATAACATGATTAATTGCGTTGAATGTGTGAAGGATCTGGGTGTTACATTTGATCGGGCCCTTTGCTTCGACACACATATTAATAACATTGTGAATAGGGGTTTGAAGTTGCTCAGGTTTGTGAAGAGAATGCTTACAGATTTTAATAGTGTAGACTGTTTTAAAGTGATATACTGCTCTGTAGTTCGATCAATCTTAGAATATGCGTCCCAAGTTTGGTCACCTCATTATTTTACATACGAAGAAAAAGTAGAAAGAGTACAAAGAACGTTTTTCAGTTTCATTGCCTTTAAACAGGGAATGCAGCAGGAGCGGTCTGTATATGATGATACTGCCGATGCTTTGAGGTTACCATCGTGTGTGAGACGCATCTTGACCTCGTTCTACTTTATAAGATTGTTAACTCTTATATTGATTCTCCCGAACTACTCAATAATATTGGATTACTAGTTCCTCAAAGAGCTTTTAGAGCGCACAATTTGTTTGATGTGATATATCACCGAACGAATTATGGCATTAACAGTCCTATTTCTCGAATATGTAGGGAAATGAATTCAGTTCCTACCGAGATTGATATTTTTCATTTGCCAATTAATGTCTTTAAATTAAAAATTTTACAGTTCTTGAAAAACTAGTTAATATTGTCAATTGTCAATACTAGTCTTTTGAAGCACTTTGATGTATGTTTAGATTTGTAGGTTTTTTTTTATTATTTCTGACTGTTTTAAATAATGATATTTGTAAGTTTTTTTAATTCTGACTGTTTTAAATAGTGTTTGTATTTTTTTTATTTTTGAAATGGATTGTATTTATTTGATCCGTTAATATACTATTATTATTATTATTATTAAAATATTTGACTCTTTGTATGCATTTTTGTTTGAAAGTTCCAGAGTGCCAGTTTAAAATAATTTTATGGCTTATATTTACACCTAAATATGTGACCGATGGCTTGGTCTATATTACTTGGTTGTTAAGTATAATAAAATAAATTTAATCCATTGAAAGAACAAAGATTTTAATGGCAATCAACAACTTCACAACCATGACACTATTTTTTTGATTCTTGACGGTTGTACGTGTCAAAACTACTTTTTCCCCAAAACGGCGACGAGCATACTACGGACATTTTTGGTCTGACGGCTCAATTTTATTCCATTTTATTTTTTCAAATCCGTGGTATTTTCTCACTGGACCAACTGTGAAAAAAAATTGGGGGTCACTATTTAAAAATTAATCCCAACAAGACTGAGATTCTCTTGTTTTGTTCCGAAAAACAGCGCAACATGCTTACAAATCGCTTCAAAGTATGTATTGGAGATGATGTTTTACTTTTTTCAAATTGTGCCAGAAACCTGGGATTACATTTGGATGTTAATTTAAGATTTCATAAACATGTCCAAAGCCTGTTACAAAGGAGTTATGTTAAAATGAAGGTTTTATATCCAAATAGATATATATTGAACTTTAAAATGAGAAAAAAATTATGTGAAACTCTTATTATGCCAATCTATAACTACTGCTATATTGTTTACTATCCCTTTTTGGATGTAGTTATAAAGAAGAGAATACAGTATGTCCAACATACATGCTGTAGGTTTATTTTTAACTTAAGAAAGTTTGATTCTGTATCAAATAATATCAGGCAAATTGGCTGGTTAAGATGTGAAAATATATACAGACTGTATTCTCTGATATTTTTTCGAAAATTATTAGATACTAAACAACCTATGTACTTGTATAAAAAATTGGAACTTAGGACTGATGTACATAATATTAATATAACAAAATTAAAGTCTGTTTACGATACCAAGACATAGAACTTCTTTGTTTCAGAGGGGTTTTTCTTATAGTTTTGTTAAGCAATATAATACAATTTCACCACAGTTTAGGCACTATAATATCAAAAGACTTAAATCAGAATACAAAAGTTTTCTACTTGGAGCTTAATAATAAGTATTTGTATTGTTGTTGATTACTTCTTGTTGGCGCATTGGGAGGTGTGGTTGGTTAAGTGGAAGAATGGCCATTGGTTAAACTTCGCCAGCCGCATCCCATGTGTGCATTGTATTACTTTGTAATATGTATGCATTGTTAATAAAGACGTTTATTATTATTATTATTATTATTTGAAAAATCAAAGTTGATCACAGCACAGCTTTTTTCAAGTCACTTTGTATGATATTGGAAAAAATTCGTATCAAAAAAAACAAAGTCGATGTACCCGAGCGATTTTTTTAAAGCCTAGTGTTTTTTAAATAATGACTTTATTTCAAACTTTACGTTCTCATTGTGTATAACTTTACGAATGTGCTTTTTTTGATATTACCCGAATATGGAATGTCTACACTATTAGTGCTACCTTTGCACTGAACAATACTGTTAAAATTGTTATCTGTAAGTACACAAAACTATATTTTAAAAAAGCAAATTTTAAGAAAAAATCACCTAGTAAACCAGTAAGCTAATTGCATTATTCTTTTGTGTTTTATTTATTTCCAAAAAAATTTTAATGCTAGTCATGTGAAATATTTTTTTAAATATGCGTTTTTACACATTTTTTTTCGAATTTAGTGATTTAATTTTAATGCAGTAGCAAACTAGCATTCTAATGAAAAGAGTATTGAAAAATTGTGTAAAAATAAGTTAAATTATTTTTTTGTTTCTAATTACATTTAGTAATTTATTAGTAATTAAAAAATTTTGATTTAAAGGGGAAAGAGCTATAATAGATACTGAGGTGCTTAAATTGAGGTAAAGATGTGCAATTTTATTTTAAATGTTGTAAAAATTAAAAACACTTAGAGGCTTCTTATTGTTTTTTTCCCACACGGAAGTATGATAATAATACTTGATCGATTTATATATTGTATTTTTATCAAACATTAGCTGATAATAAGAAAACAGTTAAGCTATATTTAATGATTTTTTGTCTTTTCCTGTTTTTGAGCCCTATTTTTAGCTCCCCTTTTAAGTTAACGTATTCCTTTTATTTTTATATAATATTTTTAAATTATACAATAAGTGTTGTCCAATTTTTCGTTTATTTTATCTTTTTCTATATTGTATCATGTTACATTACCAATTTGTTTACGTCTTAAGTTGTAATGTAAATTTTATAAGCTTGAAGCTAGTCAATTTTTAAAGTTTTAATAAATAAAAGTAAAATATAATCTTCCTGTGTTTATTAATACCTAATACGCAGTTTTGTGTTTTGGTTTACTCTGATATTTTTTTGAATTTAAACCTGCATTTTGGAGTTAATAACTATTTTTTCTAATGTAAATTCCTTATGTTTATGCGGCTTTCACGGATTCCTCCGTGTGAGATGCATTAGCAGTGGTTATATCCACATTATGCTGTTGTAGTGTTGAAATCACTTTCAGCAAACGTACAACTATATGCAACTCCGTGTGTAAAGGAAGTAAAATGCGAACAGTAAATGCAAACTTTGCTCCATCGCATCCTGTCCGTGTTAGAGATTGCACAGTTTGAATAAATTGCTACAAAACATAATTCATCCTATTCCACCATCATCGAGATGGTGAAATAGGATGATATATTGTGGTTCTGCCTTGCAATGAACCCACTATCATGCCGTTTGAACTCCACTCGATATGGCTTTAGTATTAGAAATAACAAAGAAGAGGTAGTATAATAAGAGTGAAAGCTGGAACAAATGCTTAAAATTGTAGGGGAGTTCTTTGGGGATATCGGAATGCAATTTGGACTTGATAAGTGCCGTATTTTGAACATCGTTAAAGGTAAGATACAACCAGAAGTATCTGGAATGCAGAACGGTGAAACTATAGCTGCAATGGAAGCAGACCAAACATATAAATACCTAGGTATGAAACAGGCTAAAAGAATTGACCGTCGCACTATGAAAGCTGAATTGACAACCGAATTTGTCTGGAGAGTAAGGCGGGTATTACGAACTAATTTAAATAGAAATTTGTTTAAGGCGCTCAACACGTACGCTTGCTCTGCACTTAGCTACTCTATTGGAATTGTAAAATGGAGCAGGACAGACATCCAAAACCTGCAACGACAAATAAGAACAAAAGCACAAAAACATCACCCTCGGGGTGCTATTTAACATACAATGTTCCCAAGACATCAAGGAGGAAGAGGATTGGTGGATATTGGTAAGCAGCTTGACCAACAAGTAATAATTTTACGTTCATATTTCCACAGGTTAGCGGACTCTTCCACACATCGAACAATATGCGAGGCAGACGATTCAACGCCACTACTGCTGAAGGAACAAGATATTGATTCTCACCACCAAACAGAACAAGAGAAGTTACAAACCTGGCTACAGAAGCCACTTCATGGACGGCATCCAAATGAAGTCAATAAGAACAAGATCGACAACTCAGAGTCGAACTACTGGCTGATTTCAGGACAGATGGGAAATGGAGGGCTTTTTGTTAGCTATTCAGGACTAGCTTATTCGGACTGTGGTATGAATTAACATTCCCTGGAGGGAGTGCAAAATCGGTTGGCTTGAAATCATAATATAAGTAAATAATCCTTTTACCCTTCTGTGAATGTTTAACAATGAGTTAAACATACATATAATTTACGTCGGATAATAATCTTCGTCGTTATAATGTACAGAGATATTTGGACTTAATGTATAAAAAAAAAGGATTTCCGTAGACATAAGCTGATAATATTAGACGTTAATCGTTATTAGTTAAACATTAATTAGTTATGTAAATAATAGATTAATTAAATAATTAGATTAAATTATTTAAATAAAATCATTGCATCATATAAACCAATGATGTTTCTACAGAAGTACGCATGCGCTAAAGGCGAATGACCGACAATTGTGTAGAGGGAAGCCTTCTCTTGTAAATGCGGAGCTTCCAGTGTCTGTAAACAAATCAATATAGCCGTTGTCTTCGATTATATAAGAGCTGTTTTTTTTTGTTTTACCGAAAAAATGATAAGTGTAATAAAAGAGCTACGGAAAAACATAAAACTTGGAAAAACGGCTTCTGAAACTTATCTTTCATTAAAAACGAGTGTCTGGGAATGATCGTTTATTATGTGCGCAAGTTTTTGAGCAATTTAAGCATTTCCAACATAATCGAGAAGACGTTGAAGATCATTCACATCCGGCTCGCCTTTCCACATCAAAAACTGAGAAAATAATGAAAAAGTCGGTAGTCTGTGGGTAGGAATTGAAAAGAACGCGTAAAGCAAATTTTACATAACAATTTTAACATGTACAAAGAAGTTCGCGAATATGTTTGTGCTGGCACTTTGAATATCATTGAAAATGACTCAAACTTGTTGAAAAGAGTGATAACGTGACAAACCTTGGTTTTCACTTGTGATTCTGACACTAACCGCTAATTCATGCAATGGAAAGGTCTAACTTTACCGAGAGCGAAAAAAGCTCATATGAGCAAGTGAATAGAAAAGGTGCTATATGAAAAAAATTTTAAAAAACTATTTTTTTTTTACAAAACTTATTTATTTTTAGCCCATGCCAGGTACTCTATACAAAAACTCCCCATCACAATCATAATAACAATCATTTAACTTATAGGTACACCCCTCCTTATAGAACTCTTTTGGTATTAAAATTCTTTCAGGATAGATTAAATGTGACATATCTTTTGAATTTTTCTCAACAAAACCTACTTTATCACTATTTATTTCATGTCTATGTTCTACTATGTTTGCAATTTCTTCTGGATTTAATGCTATCATTGTATTAAAATCTTCTTTTGTAGAGACTGTAGTTTCATTTAAAATTAATTTTTCTTGTTCTGAAACATTTTTTCCTGTGGATATATCTTTTTCTACCTTTCTCTGCAAATCTTTAAATGTTATTGGTTTGTAATCTTTTTTTGAATTTCTGTATCCCAATGTAACATCTGTACCATCACTGGCAGTACCATTATCAGTATATCCTAATTCCAAATCCTTACTTTGTTCTTCATTATCTACACGTTTACTTTTTAATCTTTGATAACTAGCGATTATTTCAGAAAATTCTCCCGGTGGTTTATTTTTACTCATATCTTGAATAATTTTTCCTTTATTATCTGGTAATTCAAATGGTTTTAAATTTAGTGCCCTATTCGAAAATTTCTGAAGATGTTCTTTAAGATCTTTGGGAAGATTATTTAATTTTCCTTGATTAAAATCAGCCCAGTTCTGTATGACTAATTTATCATGGGAAGTGATTCTAGTCTGTTTCGTTGTAGTCCATCTATTTTTAAGAATGTTCTGTAAAGGCAAAATATATTTATTAAAGAAAACTTTAGAATTTATAGACATATACCTTTCTAATATAAAACATAATATAGAATAAAATACCTGTATTACAGCCGGTAATGCTGGAAATCCTTCCGATAGCTTTTCTACATTCCATTCTTCAGGATCTGTGTCGTGCAAGTATCTGATTTGTTCCTTATCATGCCAAGTTAAAAAATTAGGAAATTTCTCTTTGAAATACTTCTGTTTTATTATTAAGTACTTTTGTTTTTTTTTCCATGCTTCCATTTCTCTCTCATGCTCTCTATGACTCTTGTGGACTTCCATGAAGTCTGATTCCATTTCTTCGAAATCCTCTGGGCTGAAATCTTCTTGGGTTTCTTCAAAAATTCTCTTTTGCTGAGAAATACCTGGATCCCTCTTACTTCTTACAAGATACCTATTTGGACGTGATTGTTTTGAAAACAGACGTCTTATGATCAGCATTTTTTTTTACAAAATATCTTTGTTTTCTTTTGCCCAAAAATGAGGTTAAAGAATGTGAGGTTTAGTCATAGACATAAAAGTTAAGTATATAGACTGCGGATCCTATAGAAGCAAGTTGGCTTAGGCTTGGAAAGAAACAGCGTTTTCAATTACTGCCCTCGATTCATTAGCATGATCAGCTCGGAACTGTACAGGTGCAAGAAACCCTCGCTTTATTCAAGTAGTGCATTATGCCTCGGCGCTTGTCAGATCTGCTTTCCCCTTACCGCTGAAGCACCAAAAAAAATATTTGGTGTATAAAGCCCTAACAGCTATCAGTTATCATTGTTAGATGCTATTTTTGGGTAAAAAAAACATTTTATACATGAAATGGAGACACAAAAATAAGATTGTTTCACAAGATATCGAACTTACCTTCATGGTTTTTTAACGAATTGCGAAATATTTATGGCCGAAAATGCCATGACACCAGACAAAATTGAAAACCAATAAGTAATAATATAATATTTTTACCTTTTTGTCTTCAATATGTTTCGCTATGTATATTAAAAACACAAATTTTGAAAAAAAATAATTTGTTATTTACTGTTCCAATTAATACTTTGACCGCTTTATTCAGATTTGCTCGGAGCTACTCAGGGTTTGATGCACCCGAGCTTAAAACTCTTGAATCGAGGGCAGTAAATGGCGGAGCCGAACATGATACCCCAAACGTCATTGGCTACCCCTGTCACCTGAAGGCCATTAGACAGAGAAATACTATTAATCGGAAACACTTTATCTCTTTCTAAGAGTGAGCCAACTTTCTTCAATAGGAGCCGCAGTCTATCATTTAACTTTTAAATCTATGAACTTTGTACGTTTATCATAGACATATAAATTATAGACAATGGGTCCTTTAAAAGCGCGTTGGCTCTCACCGAGAGAAAGACAGAGCGAAGTGAGGGGTATTGCGGGTACGGGGCTCTTGGCTCCTCTCATATTAAGAGGGACTACTGATCTATTTTGCTCTGTCCAAAGAGGTTTTAAATTTCTGTCTACACATTTTTTGACATTTCCTTCCCTTATTTCTTTTAGGACAGTGACAAACTTATATGTTACTACATACTGAACAAAGGTAGAATATCCTAATTATGACATTCTCTTTCCCCTTTATTCTTATAGAATCGCAGCCCAGTCTATACTTTATATGTCTATGGAAGAAAATAGATATATATTCTTTTGAGTAATTTTCACTTTCAGTTCTATTACTTGAAGTAATCATGATCACTTCGACCCTATGACAAGTAAATGCATATTCAAAAGAACATGAAGTTATCAGATTCACTTTTTTCACTTTGATCAGTAATAATTTACTCAAAAGAATACAGCCTTATACCTTATATGTCATAGACATATAAGGTATAAGGTGCAGGTCCTATAAAAGCGAGTTGGCTCTCGCTTAAAAAGAGACAGAGCGAAATAGGTCAGTAATGCCTCTTACTATAGGCGGAGCTAAGAGCACTATACATGTTATATCTGTCACTTCATCCATTATGAAATATCTTTTTCTGGTTGGTTGTGGCGTGCGAGATAGGTATAGCAGGTACGGGCTCTTAACTCTGAAAGAGAAGTACAACTGACCTATTTCGTCTTGCCTCTTTCTAAACGAGAGCCAGCTGGTCTTTTTTTCTAATGGCGGAGTGTAGAATCAGACAAAGAGAGTATTATTCACACTCGAGGGTCACGTGATACTATGCACCACATGTTAGAAAGAAGGGAGACTACTGCTTTCACTCTTTTTCCTCTCTCGCACTGTGGGAATGGCCGGCATTGGGACGCAATCCAGTATTTTTTAAATCTACAATATGGGATATGATTTTTCTCTAAGAATATGACCAACGTGTGGATATATATTTGAGCATAACAATTATATTTCGTATTTTGTGATAACTACTGTATAGACAACACACAATTCACAAAGAAAATTTAAAATAAAAAATATTGAAATTTTGAGTTACAGATGAACTTATAATTACAGTTTAAATAATATGTCAGAGGGCATGCAAGTGAAAAAACACTTCGTGGTGAAAACATTTTTCCAAATTCTTTACTTTATTATGTCATTTTTCATTGGAATAAGGGTTGCATAAAAACAGATCATCATATGTTATTGACAATGAATGACAAGTAAATAAAAACAGTGAGGTGAGTCAAGGTGCCAAAAATGACAATTTTTTTGCCAAAAAATAATGTAGAACGCGGCGTCAATCATTTGAAAAATTTATAGTGCCTAAAAATTTTTAGTGTATAGAAAAAATAAACTTTCAAAACAGATCAAAACCGAGACCTCAAGAAATATGGTAAATACACATCATGATCTTTGACCGCATGGAGGTATAATTATCTTTGAAACCAGTAATTATGGAGGAAAAAATCACAAGTACAGTAGAGAAAAAGATTAGGTTTAGACAACCGGCTAAAGTATTATTTACACAAGACGGTAAAATAGAAGATTTATTAAGAACAGAACGTAAAGATAACGGAGATATGGACAATTCGAAATCAGGTAGGTGGGTCAAGCTGGACATACTCCTTATTCTTATGGATTTGTGCCAAAAAATACACATTAATAAAACTTTTCAAATGTTTTATCTCAGACAGTGTATCTTTGTTTATAGAGACTAAATAAAAAAAGATAGATTTCAAATTTCTGTTTAAAAATTTTAAATATTACTTAATATTTTTTGTATAATTTCTTTTTTTAATTTATGATTTACGTTTCCTTTTACCACATATATGAATGGCTTCTGAATTACTAACGTTTATTTTTAACTTTTCTAACAAATATTTTCCTTGATATTTTATATGTTATCACAGATGCATGAATATATTCAGGGGTTACGTGGGTCTTATTTTCACCAATTTTTTTTATGCGAAAAAAAGTTTCTTTGTTCAAACTTTCAAGTATTTGAAAGAGTAACATTTGAACTATATTTGGTAAAATTTTCATCAAAAAATCTTGAAAATTCAGCTGTTGAGACATGATTTTTGGAGACCTTTTGAAAAAAAGTTACTTTGCGGTGGACGCGATAACTTCTGCTACCTATATTTATTTATTTATCAACGGATAACACTGTCCATTTTATAATAATTAGTTACAGGGTTAGGAAACATAACAATGTGAAATCAATAATAGTATAACAAAAGGGTGTTTGCAAAAGAAAAAAAAAAGTGTACACCTGTCAATCAGTAACAGCAAAACACAAACATCAATTGATAATCAATTCCAACAGCCTTCGTTTCAAATGATTCAAGGAGGTATCAAAAAAATTCAACTCACCCAGCCCATTAGCATATTCGGCCACCCTCAGTATAAAAGAATGGCTTGCATTGTTTGTTCTGTGAAAAGGCCGGTGAAATATATGGGAAGTACGAGTACTTGCAGGCATGGGCAATCGGTGATGCTGTTTATAATTTTAAAGAGAAGTTGTAAGTCTCTACCTTTTCTTTCATTAGCAAGGGGAGCAAATTCAACTCGGAGCACAAAACAGCATAATCAAGATCAGCACCCCATTGAATTTCAAATTAATATATCTGAGAAACCTTTAAAAGTCTTTTTTGGTATAATAAATACAAATCTACTAGACAGAATATTAAAAATAAAGTAAAGGCAGCACACTCGGAGTATTTGGCACGAGTGCGGTTGAGTCTAAGAAATAATCCCAAGTATTTTTGGTCATATGTTAAAAGTGTGGGTGAGGGTGATATTCCTGCAGAAATCTCTTATAACATTTACTATTCGGGTGCAAAGGGTATTGCAGATGCATTTGCGCTTTATTTTGGTAATGTATTAAGTGGTGCAGGGGTGATGGAAAGCAGTGGGGGTATATCTAAAAATCATTTTTGTGACTATCCCATAGATAAGACTGAAGTACGCTGTGCTCTTCAAAGGTTAAAGGGTAACAGAGCTATTGGACCAGATGGGTTGCCCGGCTATGTTATAAAGGGCTGTAGTGAATCTCTTTGCTATATATATTTAACCTTTCACTTAAATCAGCAACATATCCTATAGAATGGCGTATTACAAAGGTTATACCTACTTTCAAAGGAGGGGTAAAGCACGAAGTAACTAATTATAGGCCTATTAGCATAGTAAATGCAACGTCAAAGTTATTTGAAATAGTGATTTTTAACAGAATATATGATGAACTTAAGCACAGTATATCTGAGTGCCAACATGGGTTCTTACCAAATAAGTCAACATTAACTATCTTAATTACTTTTACACAATACAACACAATACATTCATAACTCTTTTAATAAAAAAGCACAAGTTGATGTAACCTACACGGATATGGCAAGAGCATTAGACAGAGTGAACCATACCCTTATAATACAATCTCTTAAGCAACTGAATGTTACAGAGAATCTGATAAATATTATTGTCTCTTACCTGACTGATAGAAAGCAGTATGTTGAAATAAAAGGGACCAAATCATATGTATATAGAAGTACTTCTGGTGTTCCTCAGGGGTCTAATTTGGGACCTCTTTTATTCTTAATTGCCTTTAATAATATATGTAATGTGATCAAACACTCAAAAGCACTACTGTTTGCAGACGACTTTAAACTTTTTAGGGAAGTATTGACTGCTGATGATTGTGACTGTTTACAGCAGGATCTAAATAATGTTGTTGAATGGTGTAGAATAAACGGTTTTTGTCTTAATGACAACAAGTGCTCGTCAATGTCTTTTACTCTGAATAAAAATGTCTTAAATCAAGCCTATTCTGTTAATGATATAGTGTTAAAACGGACTTCTTGTCAGAAGGATTTGGGAGTATTGTTTGATAGTTGATTGAATTTCAATGAGCATATAATAAATAAAATTAAGGAAGCTCACAAGATAATGGGTTTCATCATCAGATCTACTAGACATTTTGATGTTGATGTTTGCATAACACTTTTTGACAGTCTTGTACTGCCAAAACTTGAATACTGTAGTATAATATGGTCACCACAATATGAAGTGTGGAGTAGAACCATAGAACGTGTCCAGCGAAAGTTTTTGAAGTATATGTTTTTTAAAAAATTTGGATGCTATCCTATTTGGGATTATAATCACCTGGACTTATTGAATATATTTAACAGACTTTCATTGGAAAACAAACGTATAAAAATATGTTTGGTATATATATACAAGGTCTTAAAAAATAAAATAAATAGTCCAGATCTATTGCTGCAACTTCCATTTGTGGTAAATAAGGGTGGACAAGACAAAGACCAACATTTTATCTAGAATTTCCTAGAACAAATACTTACAAAAATTCGCCCCTATATAAAATGTGTAATTATTTTAATACATACGTTAATGATGTAGATTTAAGTAGTATTACTTTACGTAGATATAAGGATATTCTTGACCATAAATTGCTAGATTCTCGGGCTCAGATGTAATATTGACAATAGTATTAACTAGGAATGTTCGTTTAATGTTTTTAACTTTAAGAAAGGTATCTGTAACTGGCTTAACTGCTGTGGATGCTGTATTCAATAAATAAATAAATAAACCTTCTCTGTACCTATTTGAGCTGGTACATATGTGATTCGTAGTGGAGGTTCCAAACACAAGAAGGTTACTCAAGGTCTGTTCGAGCCAATGAGCAATAGAGTATTTTAAGGGACTTCACAGTGGAAACCTCCTTAGCATGATGTTTAATAAAATCTAACATCCTGAGGGATTTACTAAGAATGTCAGCGATGTGAAGAAGAAATGAAGGGTGGAATCAAAAAGGACTCCCAGGTCCCGCACAAAATCAACGCAGGCTTGTGGCCTACCATCCAGGTGATAGCGAAAGTCCGGTGGATAAAGCAATCTAGAAAACTTAATGAATTTACATTTAGGAATATTCAAACTCATCCCTTTCACGCTGCACCAGGAAACAAATCTGTCAAGTTCCCCGAAGCTCCAAGCAGTCACTGTAACTGTCGATGACCTTATACACCTTCATGTCAGTTGCAAAGAGTAAGAATTTGCTTTACTTAAAGCAGAGGGAAACATCATTAATAAATAGGTTAAACAATAGGACTGAGGGATCTCTGAAGACACTTAGAAGGTACAAAATCATTCACCCGCACTACCTGACAAAGATCACTCAGATAGGTCTCAATCCAATTAAACAGTAGACCAGAGATAGCCGCCCCCTAAGCTTATCCAGCAGAACTCAATGAGGCACCAAAATTCATAAATGAACTGCTATGTGCTTTAATAAACCAGTCGATTGTGGATGGCATTTTTCCAGATGGTCTAAAGCTGAGCAAAACACTGGCTGTTTTTAAGAACGGTGATAGACACTTAGCTGATAATTATCGGTCAATAAGTATCTTGAGCGTATTTTCCAAAGTGTTCGAGTGTGTAATGCATAATAGGCTAAGGAGTTATCTTTTCAAGTATAAACTGATTACTAAGAGTCAACATGAATTTCAGTCTGATAGGTCAATGGAAACGACAGCGATAGACTTTGTGGGCTATTTGGAAAGGGAAATGGATGGTAGGCGTCATGTCGCTGCTGTTTTCTTTGATCTCTCAAAGGCTTTTGATAGCATCAATATCAATTCTATTAGATATAAGCTTTCCAAGGATGAGTGTGCTTGATTGGATTGTTAACTTTTTGTCTGACCGAAAATTGTTTGTTCTTTTAAATGACTGTAAGTCCAGTGAGTATGATGTTGGTATGGGTGTCGACCAGGGTTCTGTACTGGGGCCACTAATTTTTACTCTGTTTATAAATGATTTGTCTTCTTATATAACTAGGGGTCTGGTGGTAACCTATGCGGATAATACCTTAATATCTCTATCAGAAGCAACTCCTGAAGAACTTGGAGCATCCATTAAACACATCGTTACTGACATGTCTGGATGGTGTGAAAAATATAGACTCATATTAAATGTAGATAAAACTAAATGTGTATATTTTAACAAGAATATCTTAGCGATTCCAGGAATTTCGTGTGCCTCCTATAGCAGGTTTTTGGGTCCGACAGTGAATAGTGGTACTACGTGGGAATTGCATATCGGGGAGGTTGCCAATAAACTCAATATGGCATATTTTGCTCTTTTAACTTTACGACGTGACTTATCACGTACTACATTGCTGCAGGTATACTATGCTTTGGTATACTCGGCGATGTCTTACTATGTCATTCTCTAGGAAGCTGCATCAAATACAGATAGAGTATTTTTAATACAGAAGAGAATTATTAGACTTATATTTAATTTAAAAAGGAGAGAATCATGTAGGGATATTTTTAAGAATTATAAAATACTAACTTTTGCATGTGTATATGTTTTTGAGTGTTGTCTTTACGTTAAAAGCAACATTAAACGTTTTGAAACGAGTTCGACTTACCACCAGTATAACACCCGGAATGCAAATGTTCCACTTTACATCTCGCACAATACGACTCACTTACACTTACTGAGCAAGCACCTCTTTACATGTGTGTCAAATTGTTTAATGCTCTACCAAACCAAGTAAAAAGTATAAACACCATAAAAACATTTAAGGTACAAATTAAAAAAATTCTAATAGAGTTAGAACCATATAGTTTAGGAGATTTTTGTCCAGATCTGTAGTTGTGATTTAGATTGACGTCATTTCATTTCATGTACCTATATGATTTGAAATAAAGAGTGTATTTATTTATTTATTTATTTATTTACATCTCGCACAATACGACTCACTTTGAAAGATCTGTCAGTTATCACCCTATTCGTATATACAACAAACTTCCTCAAGTTATCATGTCAACCAATAACTACAATAGCTTTAAGAATAAATTAATAAAATATTTAATTGGGAAGGGCTTCTACTCACTCGCGGAATATTTTGAGGATTCTCGAAGTGATACGATGATTGACGTTAATTATATGTTCCGTTTTTGTTCTTTGTTTTATTATAGCTAACTAGCTTTTAATTTTTAAGAAGTATAGCTAGTGTTTCATGCGTATTGTATAATTTTGATATATATATCTGATCATATGATGTCCTCCACATCAACCTTAATTGGTGTTAAAGGTGAATAAATGTTTGACTTTGTTTGCTAATAGTGATAATAAATTTAAGGGTAAATTTTTTAAAGTTTTCAAAATTGAAGGTGTATAGCTGACGTTGTATGTCCTCATTTTTATTATTTATTCTAGTAACTAGTTTTTAATTCTTTGACCTCCTCTTGCTAGTATTATTTTACTGTATATTTTGGATGTGTGATGTACCTAAGTGTAAATATATTTGGATATGTGGTGTACCTAAATGTCAATGTAAATTAATCTTAAAGGTGAATAAAGTATAAAGTATCAAAGGCCTTCGAGAGTGGACCTCAGATCCACCCTCCAAGGCCTCAGATAAACCGTCCACATAAGAGACCAGATTCACCTCAGTGCTCCTGTCAACACAAAAACCAAATTGCTCCTCTTTGATAGCGGACTTAAAAATAGAGGTGAGAAAGGCATTAACCGCTTTTTTGAAGATTTTAGGAGTAGTATTAATTATGCTGATAGGTATATAGTTCCGAATGTCAGCCCTGCTGCCGGCCTTGTGAATAAGAACCACAAAACTCGTTTTCCAGAAATGAGAAAAAATATCCCGCCAAAGAGATTCATTGAAAATGAGAAGAAGTGGGTGAACCAGAACAAACGAGTAGTTTTTCAGTAGCATTGGATGAACGCCATCAGGGCCCGGACCCTTATTGAGGCTAAGACCATTCAGCTTGGCGTAAATGTCAGAAATAGATATGGCGAAGTTGGAGACATTTATATCAGCTGAGACAGTTATCAGGCACTTCACTGTTACATCAGTGTACACTTTGCTGAAATATTTAGCAAAAAGTTCAGCAACCCCAGGACCCATGACCATGCTCTCATCCTCCAAAAACAATTCAGATGGCATACCGTTCAAGTGAAGTTTGTCATTCACAAAATTCCAGAATGGCTTCAGACTCCGGCTGATACCAAGTTCCGTGTTACGAATAGAATTATCATAATAAAGGCGTGACAGTTTGTTACATTCTGCACGCAAACCTGTTCATAGTCGTTCGGAGAACCACTCAACATAAACTGTTTATGACATATTTTTGTTTGTTTTGTTAACTGAATGAGCTTAATGGAAAGCCACCCAGGAAACTTTCTTGCAGAAACTCTTTTTACACCCCCATGACAGAATATAATTTGTTGTAAAAAATATTCAGCATATCATCAACACTACCCACCGAAGAAAAAAGGGTCTCCCAGGGTACAGAGCACAAATAGTCATTTTAAAGTCGAAGTAAAAATTCTCTGCCTGAGTGCTGGTGTCATAAGAATGAGAACACGAAGAAGCAGTATTAAAGGCAATTGGCGGATGATTGTCGTCTACGCGAACTAGCGCAGGAACGGAGTCCACAGCGAGCCTCACGTGACTCAAAACTAAATCTAAAATAACATTGTTAATATTAACTATAAAGTTGGACCGGAATAAGTTATGGAAGGCGCAAAAGTCAGATAGCGCAGCAATAACTTCCCCAATCTGATTTATTTATTTATTTATTTACAAACTCCACAGATTTACATCCAATTACAGAGTAGGACAACAGACTTAGTTTAGGAAAACCAATATTAAGAATAAAAAGAAAATAAACACTGCTAAACCCTAACATTCTACTGTATCAATTGCATTATATCATACAGCAATGCTTTGAGCCTATTTGATATGCTGATATCACAAATATTAAATTTTGATCGTATATGGTTATATAACCTACACATTACCATAACAGGTGAATTATTGTAGTAGTTAGTAGGAGTATTATCAACATAAAAAATAAGTGAATTTCTAGTTCTATATGGCGGAGCGTAAAAATGAATTAAGGCTAATAAGTCTGGAGCATTTATCATACCGTTCAACAATTTATATAAAAAATAGATAGATGATACCTTCTTTCTACTTTCAAGTGTTTTAATGTTATGATTGTTCATAATATCTATTTTTGGTATATGTATTTGATATATCCCCGTTTCTTTGTAATGGATATATTTTAAGAATTTATTCTGTATTTTTTCTATGCTGTAAATATGATTCTCATAACATGGACTCCATATTATTGAACAATATTCCAAAATACTCTTCACATAGGCTACATACAACAACCTAACACACTTAACGTTAAACTCTTTACAGTTTCTAACTATATACCCATACATCCTAGAGGCCCTACTAGTTATATCACATATATGATCTTTAAATGTCAGTCGAGTGTCAAAGATGACTCCAAGATCCCGCATTTCATCAACTCAAGTCAATGCTCTTCCATTCATTTCATAAACATGATTTGGATAATATCTTTTCCTACTAAAACTAAGGACAAAACACTTGTCAATATTAAAATGTAAGTTATGTTTTATTGACCATTGATATAGTACATCCAAATTTTGTTGAAGAACCTGACAGTCATTGTAATTATTAACTTTTATGTATAACTTAAGATCATCAGCAAATAATAGTACTTTAGATGTGTTAAT
The DNA here is from genome assembly GCA_034092305.1 of Diaprepes abbreviatus. Lineage (NCBI taxonomy): Eukaryota > Metazoa > Arthropoda > Insecta > Coleoptera > Curculionidae > Diaprepes > Diaprepes abbreviatus. Next base: position 1,057,691 of record JASJET010000047.1, on the reverse strand, counting down.
TTCAACAATTAGATTATTTATAAACAACAAGAAGAGCAATGCACCTAGGTTAGAGCCCTGCGGTATACCTGATGTAGCAAAGAAATAATCAGAATAGTAGCCTCTAACATTCACCCTTTGTGGTCTGTTTTGCAAATAAGATTTAAACAAATGTACGAGGTTGTCATGAAAGCCAAATTCTCCACGTAACTTCTGTATACGAATGTTATGCGATACCCTGTCAAAGGCCTTAGCAAAATCTGTATAAACAACGTCAACCTGGTTCTTTTTATCAAGGTTTTCAGCCATATATTGGGTTACTTTACATAAATTAGTGGCCGTAGATTTTTTATTTAAAAACCCATGTTGTCGATGTGATATTTTATTTTCAACAAAGTTATATACACATTTGTATAAAACAGATTCAAATATCTTTGCCGGACATGACAATAGGGATATAGGTCTATAATTTTTTACATCACTGTTATAGCCTTTTTTGAAAACTGGGCAAATTTTAGCTTCCTTCCAAACTTGGGGAAAGGTATTTGTTTTTAGAGAAAGGTTAAACAATATTCTAAGAGGTTCAGCCAGAAAGCCGATCATTCCTTCCTGATGGGAAACGTAAGTATCATCCTGAGGGACGGCTACTGCGCAAATATCTTCATTTGTCTAAGCTTGCCTTTGGTAAATTAAAATCACCAACCATGCAAAGTTTGGCATCAGAATAACGGCTTGTGATAGAGTCCAAGCCTTCATAGAAGGCTATAAATAGTTCTGAAGTAGTGAGTTCGAAGGCAGATATATATATTTCCAAAAACTAGTAATTGTGACACGCCAAGCAGGATAAAGACCTGCTGAAGATTGTCAGACCACATAATTTGTTTACACGGGATGGTATCTCTGGTTGCTAGAAGGACACCTCCAAATGATTTTTTAGTATTTGTTAGGTGAGAATGGTCTTTACGGAAAATAAAAAAACCGAACAACCCCAGTTCAGCTACTCACAACACTCACCCCGAGCTCATCAAGTTTAGATCTCAGGCCACGAACGTTCTGATAATAGACACTTATATTTATTTGTTCATTGTATCAACAACTTTTACAAAGCCAATTACAGATACAACCAAACTTAATGTACTAAGACTACAATCTAAATTAGAACCAAAATAAAAAGGCACTACAATTGCCTACATAACTCATTTCTCACTTCCTTTCTAAACCTGTTACAACTTACGTTAAAAATGTCAATGGCACCACAATACTTATTAAAACTAACCTGAACATAATCTTATTAATGGGGAATTTTTATACAGGTTAGGTCTAGGGGCATTAATATAAAATAAATTTCTGGATCTGGTGTTAACTCGGCCTATTTTAAATGGAAGCTGTTCTAAAAATTCTTTATCATCAATTGTGTTCCCAATCAATTTAAACAAAAACACAACACCCGCTTCAATACGCATGTGCTTCAAACTGGGAAAGTTGAATAAAGAACACAAAAGCTTCTGATCAGTTCCTCTTTGAGGGTATACCGAGAATGCCTTGTAATGCAAAAATTTTAAAAATCTCCGCTGAACCACCTCTAAGCTGTAAATTTTATTTTCACACTGCGGATCCCAAATTACACAAGCATATTGAAGGTTAGCAAGCACCAAGGACTTATACAAGACAATCATTGTATTGATATTATTGAAATATTTACAGCTCCTATTAATAAAACCAAGAATTTTTACTGCACTTGCAGTTACAATATCAATGTGCATACCAAAACTCAACTTCGTATCTAAATAAATACCAATATCTCTATGTAAATCAGTTCTTTTTAACGGCGTGTTATTTATAAAATAATTAAAATGAATTATTAGCTTTTTACATGTAAAAAACATTACTACACATTTATTTATATATACATTTAAATCATGTTCCTTGCACCATCTCACAACCGCATTAAAATCATCTTGCAGAGCCCTCGCATCTGACTCATCCCTAATAGCATGAAAAATTTTATAATCATCCGCAAAGATAAGGCCCTTGGCGAATTTTACATTCACACCTATGTTATTGATAACCAGTAAAAACAGAAGTGGCCTAAGATTTGAACCCTGAGGCACTCCTGAGGTGGGTACATAGCTTTGAGACTTATACCCCTTAAGTTCAACAAATAAAGTTCTATCATGCAAATAAGATATCAGCAATGAAACAATGTTTGGATCTACAGAAATACTATACTAAATTACACACTATATCCAGACCTAATGGTGCGCCGTCGGTTGACATTCAGTTTTTCTCCACACTGCTTGGGACACCCCCTTTATACCGCAATCGAACCCTGTCGTCCTTAGCCTTTCTTTCTATAAACTCCGTAGTAGAAAGTAGCCCTTTCAACATACCTCTGTTTATGGTTCAGATCTAAATTGATGTAAACATTTCGACCCTTGATTTATGGCGATGTTAAACCTAATTATTTACTCATAAAATCTCTCTTCCTTTTAAGATTTTTGATTTCTAAACCCCAAATTTATAGTAACCTGTTTTTGCAATTATTTTTTGTAGGTAAATTTCCTTCTCTTATGTCATTTCTCCATGTAGAAGTGACACGGGATTACCTCTTAGAAAATGATGAGGAAAGGTTCAGCGCGAGAAGAGAAAAAATATACTCTTTCATGAAAATTCCAAAGGAAGTGGAGAGATTCATGCACTATGGAATGATGCAATGCACAGATAGTTTTCTTTTTGTTTACACTTTTTTACCACTTAGAGTAGTACTGGCTTTATGGGCCCTTGTAACCAGGCCATTTTCAAAATGTTTTGGGTAAGTAATAACCACTAGGTTCGTTATGAAAGTATAAAATACATTAGGTCACTTAAAAATCTATTTATTCTTACCAATCAAAATATAACAATTGTTGTTCTAGTTTAGGTGACCGAAAAAATAAACGTATCTTAACCCCAGCCGAAATCTGTGATCTACTAAAAGCTATTATCCTAATATTTTGTACGGTAGTCTTATGGTCAGTTGACACTAATATGATGTATCACATGATAAAAAGCCAATCTGTAATAAAATTGTATATATTTTACAATATGCTGGAAATTGGTGATAGATTGTTCAGTTCTTTTGGACAAGATACCATAGATGCCTTGTTTTGGACAGCGACGGAGCCTAGAGGAAGAAAAAGAGAACATTTGGGGGTTATACCGCATTTGTTGTTCGCTCTTGTATATGTCAGTATCCTTTTTGAAAACATATTACAATAAAAAATTCAACTTTCAATATTTTTATCCACCAAACAAATGTGTAATTGGGTGTTATTTCTGATATTTTTGAAAGCTCGAGAGTAAGTACATTTGTATGATCTAAACCAACCAAACTTTTAATTATTTATTTATTTGATAGCATCAACAAGTTTATCCAATTACAAACACTATTTATAATTACAATCTATAGATAATAACTTAACAAAAACAATTAGAATAAGTGAAAAATAGATTGCTAAGGAGAAAAGCTTCTTAGTAAGCTGTGCGTTAGGTCCAGTTATATGTTCCCTTTAACTAACGGCAATTGGGACAGATAAAATTGGTTGAGGTTCATAAGCTTTAGTTGCGAACTCCAATTTTGCCAGACGGTCCGCTTCTTCATTCCCGCGTATGTCCGAGAGACCCAGGACTCGCACGAGTTGTCAGGTTGTTCAGTACAGTCTTGTATTCAAACACCAGTCATGAAGTTACGACGCTGGACTTCATGCCATTATGGCAGCCTTGCTGTCTAAGTATATGCTTATTACCCTATTCCTGTTTATGTCCCTTTCACAGACATGGCCATACTGCAGAATAGCATAAATTCCCGCTGTAAAAATCGTCGCACGTTGTCCGAGAGATTAGAACTCTCTGACTCCCGTACCTCTGTTAAACACTCCGGCTCCACGTCTTCCATCTTGTCAAGATCCATCTGTATAGCCCCATTTTTCGGAAGATTTTGTTCTCCCTCCCAATCCTCTCTACTTGGCAGTAGCAATGGCGATGTTGCGCCGTCTCTGTGGATTTCCTGCCTGATAGGCAAATTGTAAAGGATGTAAGAGACACTGCACCATTATTCCTTCTTTGATGTGTCGATCCACCAACCTTTCCAGTATCTTTAATAAGAAACTGGCCAGGCTGATATGGCGGAAAGACTTGGGGTTTGTGTAATCTGTCCTTCCTACCTTGGGAATAAAGACTACTACGCCACTAGTATGTAGCCCAAGAGCAAGCATGAGTGGCATAATTTTACCAGGTGGCTTATTATAATATCAGAGGAAATTTGTAGTAAAGTTGGGAATATACCATCTTAACCAAGTTAGTATGTAGTATGTCACTATCGTTTTAACTAACTTGCAGTCATGATGCACTAAGTGGACTCTTCATTTTTTTCTATAGGCATCAGCCGCAATCCCATCATTATGCGAATTAAATTTTAATTTGGGATCAACTATCACTCCAACATCTATATGGATCAATCCCCGATTCAACAATGCACTGTTAATATTATAGATATATTCAGTAACATTTTTCTTACAATTAAACGACATTACTGAACATTTGCGTACATTTAACTTAAATTTGTACTCGTTACACCAACTTTCTATATTATTCAATTCATTTTGTAAGACTTGGCAATCCTCAATGTTGTTAATAGATAAAAATAATTTAAAATCGTCAGCATACAAAAGCTCCACTGCGCCAATCAGACATCTATATATTCTGTTTATTGTTGTCAAAAACAGTCAGGGTCCCAAACTGAGTAACTCCTGAAGTCGGTACAAATTCCATGGATTTAAAACCTTATATCTTCACATACATTCTTCTTTTTTGCAAATAGGATAATACCAACTTAACAGCGTTGTCATTTACCCCGACATTCATTAAAGAATCGGCAACCTTTCCATAACAAACCCTGTCAAAGGCCTTCTGCAAATCGGTGAAAATGCAGTCCACCTGTTTACCATCAAGAAATATTAATTCGATAGACCTTTGACAGAGCCGATTCAACAGCAATAGAACTATAGCTGACTACACTTGTAATTTTATAGTTACTTCTTTTTACAAAGTTTAGGTTTGTTCACAACTTCAATATGGATTTATTTGTCAAAATAGTATCGTAGTAGTAACGGCACAACTGCAGAGGTAAAAATGCAATCTAAGGAAGTGATAAAGTGGGTAATAAATAGGGCGGTTCATCAGGACGCGAAAGAACAGAATTTTAAAACAATTTTGATTAGTTCAATGTGACGTCACATCTTCTCTGGTTGGGTAAGATGTCATACAATCAGAATTGTTTTGCTTGGTTTGCCAAAGGAAATGTTACTGTATTAAACTTCTAATTGCATATTCATTCTGGATGTTACCGATCAACCAGGCGATTAAAATTTGGTGACGGTCGCTGAAAAAGTCTGGTAATTGTCATTGTGAACCATGTTTTGAGATTCTTAAGCCAAGAAATCATGCTTCTTTCTGTTCCTCTCTTGCTCAGCATCTTTTCTTGTAATATGCATTGTAGGAGACCGTATCGATTTGTATTCGTCATTTTATGACCTAGATATTCTTATTTTCTCTTTGAATTAAACATTAATATATTTTCTATGAAATACTGTTATGTATTTATTAAAAAACTTCATGTAAACATGTGAAGGAAATGGTTCACTTATCTGTTTACCTCCCAGTATAACTTTTAATTATTTTGAAGGTAAAAGATAAGGTAGGTATTTTAAAAATACTTACATGTTTTAAAGTTATCATGCACCTACTTCAAGTGGGAAAATATTTTATTTAATATGAGTAAGCATAAAATATTTAAAAATATTTACAATATTGATACAAAATGGATCTGAATTGTCCCTCTCATAATGACGTTTAAACTTGAGAAGGTGACGATATCAATTAAATATTTATGCTGTTTTTTGATATAAAAAAAGAATGTGTCTTATCATAGGTGCTCTTTTGGCTGTATAGAATAAAAAATTTCAGATATAAAGCATGGTCATGACTTTGTTTCCAACATAAAATGCCTATCGGATCGGATGGAGACTTTAAAATCAAGTGTGTGTTTTAGAAATTTGGTCCATCCGATTTATTAATTCCTTATTATAAAACAGAGAAATTAAACTAGAAAGGCCAGTAAACAAGTTACGACGACTTATATTTCCCAGTTAAAATAACCAGTGGCAGTTCCTAAGTTGCTATTGTACTATGGCACTACTTGATTGTGTCTAAAAACATTTTTTTTATTATTTTTACTCTTGAAATACTTTTCCCTTTTTATATTAATTATTTGTACGTCTGGCAACATAACAACAGTTTAACGCACGTAACCTAACATAGTGCCATTTATTAATATGGCACAGTGGAAATATGAAAATCTGACGACACTGACATATGAGCAACAAAGATGGAACTGTGTATTAATATTTTCGATATGGAGCTATGTTTGAAGAGAGACGAAATTTGTTCTATGCACTAAATGACTGGAATGTTATTAAATAAATTGTGCAACATTAGTTTTTATGTCGTCGTTCATGTTTGTTTTGTTTCCATTTGATGGTTCTAAGGATTTTTTTTAAATTAAATTTTAGTTATTTATTGTATATTTATCGAGGTGTTTACATAGTATTTATCTTTCTGTGTGTCTTTTTTTTGTTACTAAAAGTCATCTTATTTGCCGCTATGACTACAAACGAAGTTAGTTTTTTAAAGAGCTGTTTTAGTTAGTGCGCCTTGTTTAGAGGAAAATCTTAAAGTAAAAAGATCATGATGACCATTGCCTGATTTATAAATTGAAAAAACAACGTGGAAGTGGAGAAAAGTTGCTTGGTAGCAAATTTTTTAAAAATGTACAAGAACGATAAAGATAGTCGACTGTGCGGCGTGAGGAAACACCTAAACTATTTTGTTTTACAAGTGTGTTGATTGGAGGTGATGAAACCTGGTCAAAAAAAGGAATAGATCATCTTATTCATAGATGGGAAGCTGTCATTAATGAGAACAGTATTTTTTTGTGTTATTATCTGAAAAAATGTGTAATTTTAAAACAGTTCCAGCCTTGGTCGCTGTCAGGTGGTGATCTTACCTTGCTGCTAATTTCGCACTATGTAAGAAAATATGAAGTTCTTAGGATTTGAATAAATGTTATTCTTTATTATATTTTTTGCCTATTTAAACAGCATAAGACATCAAATAACTTAATTTCATGAATGTTCAGGATTTTTCGACCTATACACATTTGCTTTTACCTAAAAGTCTTTGGCTTCTTCTAATAATTTTTGTTCCTTAAATAGTTAAAATTCGTAACCCTATAATTTTTCTAGATTAACTGCACAACTGCTTTAATTTGTGACAACTGGCACTTTGTGGCAATTTTAATCGATTTGCAGTGCTATTATAAAGATATTGGTTTGTCTTTGTGAAATAAAGTGGATTAAATAGTGAACAATGGTAAAATTCCGTGTAATTTGACAGAATAAATAAAATAATTAATGTATGGTACATTCTTCTTCTACCTTCTATAATAGGTCCCTGACCTGTTCCTTCTTCGATTTTCCTCATTCTGGACTTAAATTATCGCTCCACCTTTCCCGTTGGCGACCTCTACTGCGTGTACCACTAGGCGATTTATCTCGTGCGATCCTTACCAGTCTATCCTGTGTCATTCGGCTTATGTGTTTGTTCCATTGTGTCTTACGTTGTAGGACCCACTCATTAATGCAGTCTGTGTTGCATAATTGCCTGATGTTATCGCTTCTTTCTCTGTCTAGTAGCGTTTTTCCTGTTATTCGTCGAAGTATTCTCATTTCTGTAGTCTCCAATAGTTGTTTCGTTTTTGTCGTCTCTGGCCGTGTTTCTGAGGTGCATGTCATAATAGGTCTAATTGTGGTTTTGTAGATCCGAACCTTTGTTTCTTGTTGTAAGTGTTTGTTTCGCCAGATCACGTCGTTGAGGCAACCCGCCACTTTGTTTGCTTTGGTCACCTGCCCTCTTACTTCATCTTCGTTGTTGCCATAACTAGTTATGTCGATTCCTAGATATTTGAAACTCATTTCTTGTATTATTCGACCGTCTAGTTCTAGTTTGCATCGGAGGGGTTCTTTTGTTGTCATACATTTAGTTTTTTCGGCTGAGATAATCATATTATATTTTCTTCCCGTAAGATTAAAGGTATTTAACAATCTCTGGAGGTCGTCTTCATTTTCGGCACATATCACAGCGTCATCAGCGTAACAGAGAATTTTTATTTCTGTATCACCCATTTTATATCCTCTATCAAGTCGCACCTCCTTTATTATTTCGTCCATTATCATGTTAAACAACAAAGGACTAAGCGAGTCTCCCTGTCTAATACCGCTGTTGACTGGTATGGGTGTTGATAATTTACCGTTAGTGCGAATCTGAACTTTATTGTTTGCGTATATGTTTTCGATGGTCTGAATTATATTGATAGGAATATTTCTCTTATATAACAGGTGGATTACGTCATCTAGCTTTAAGCGATCGAATGCTTTTGTTAGATCTATAAACCATAAAAATGTTGGTTTATTGTACTCTAGAGATTTTTCGACTATCTGTCGTAGAATAAATACTGCATCCACGCAAGACCTTCCTGATCTAAATCCCTGCTGTTCGTCTTCCAGTGTTGTAACCGAATTAATTTTATTTTTGATTACTTTCGTAACGAGTTTCAGAGTTGTGTCCAGTAGATTAATACCCCTGTAGTTCCCTGGTTCTTGTTTGTCACCTTTCTTAAACATAAGCATCATTGTGCTGGTTTTCTACCTATCTGGTACTTTGCATTGTGTCAGGATTTTTCGAATGAAGCTTGTGAGTTCCTGTGTTAGTCGCTGTCCTCCATATTTCAACAATTCGTTATGAATTCCGTCTTGTCCGAGAGACTTTCTGTTTTTTAAGGATTTTATAGTTTTCTCTACTTCTTGAATGGTCACTTCCACATTATTCCTTATTGCTGGTATGTTGTTTTTTCCAATGTTAGCATCTCCCTCAAATAGTTTTGTTAGGTAGTCTATCCATTTCTCCTCTGATATTTTGTTTGTTTCAGAGAGTTCAGATATTTCTTTGCGCTGTTGTCTTATCAGTTGCCACATTTGTTTTTGTACACTATAGAAGTCTCCTTCCATTCTTTTAGAGTAGTAGTGTATGGTACATGCGTTGCTTAAAAGAGGCAAGAGGTGTGTGGTGAAATACCAGACTTTTTCAAGGATGCGTTAAACGGTATATTTTTTTTTACATATTCATAGCAATTTTTTCATTTAAAATCTCTTTAGTTAAATTATTTTTTCAGAACTTGTCATTTCATTTCTAACATGCAAAATATATTTTCAATCCGATCCATTCAATTCAAATTGATTGAGTTAAAATATTGCACCCGACAGAAACTTCAGAACCATTTAAGTGAATATAACTGTATCCCGTCGAAATGCTGCGTTAGAAACAGAGTTGTAATTTTTAAAATGAATAGTTATTGTTGAGTTATGAGCGGTTAAAATTACAATTATTTTAATTTTAACAATTTATAAATCGGTAATGAATTGTCAAAATTTAAACGAGTTGGCGTGTTTATATAAAGTTAATATAAAATGAATTTTCACTTGGCTCCACTATTTTAGTTTGTTCCTAATTCTACTTCTTATCTATAAGCACGAATATTGTTCACTTTAATAAAATTAATAATATATTATTTACATGCAGGTTTAAAGGTCAATTAAAATTACTCATTCTAATGATTTATTAACTACTTATGATTATTGTTGTCATAGTGAAAACAATGGAAACGTTATATATTTGTTACCTAATCAATAATTTAGTAATAGTTGTCTCTAATGGTGTTAAAATTTATTAAAATTAACAATCGATTCCGTTATGATTATTATTATTTTGTAATCAAAAAACTTGAATTACTTCTATTTGTTAAGGCATGGTTTAAGTTAATTTTAAAAATTTTAGGTACTCATGGGTTCTGATCAATCATAAAACTTCTTCAATCAACAGGGTTTTTTCATTTTTTTAACCAATAGTTTAAAAAATGTAACCCAGTAAGATAGGACAGGCTTCTCTAGGAGTTTTTTTTTTAAATTTGGCTGTACTGCCGAAGCTTTCCATGACATGGGTGGCTATAATCGATCTGAGGTTAACAGAAGTGTTCTGTTCGTTAGCAGATGACATAAAAAGAAGCGCCTCATGAGACATGTTTCCCTTTATTGGGCAAAATGATTCTAAATTGCGTTTAGTTTTTTAGCAAAGTAGTATGTCTCACTAATTTGATGAGGTAGATTTTATGCAGAATATCACCTAAATGAGTATAAATCCTAATCCCCTTCACAAAACGGAGGAGGATATAGGATCTCGGTTCCATCATCCCCCAAGGAAACACAATACCACGTTCCAGGGAAGTAAAATATCTGGGGGTGATTTTAGAATCCAGGCTGACCTGGAACAAGCAAGTTGAAAACATAACCTGAAAATCGAAAACAACTCTTATGACTGTTAGAAGATTATGTGGGAAAACATGGGGTCTCTCACCGAAAATGGTACATTGGTTATACACCAGTGTTGTGAGACCAGCTATCACTTACGCAGCCTTGGTCTGGTGGCCCAAGGTAATACAGAGAACAACCATGACAAAGCTGAGTGGAATACAAAGGGTCGCCTGTTTGTGTATTACTGAGGCCATGAAATCAACCCCCACTTCGGCAATGGAGTACATTCTGGATCTGCCTCCGCTACACATAGTGATTCAGGCAGGGGCGAGAAAGGGACTCCACCGACTAAATCACTCAACAGTAAAATCGTAAAGGACGTTGTCAGGATACAAAAACATATGTAAAAAAATCAGGAACCCTGAGTTGGAAATGGACACAGACCATATGAACTCGAGCTACCGTTATAATATACCGTTTGAAGTCACAATAGAGGATCGAATGGGAAGTAAAAGAGAAAAACCGGAAACATTCTCGGGAGCAAGTATCTGGTACACTGACTAGTGAGGGTACTGGAACTGGGATATATGGGCTACAACCGAGGAAGGAACTAACCCTTCCCCTTGGGAAATACCCAACAGTATTCCAGGCAGAAATATACGCAATCTTACGGTGCGCAGACGAGATAAACAGGAGAGCTTACAAAGGGATGCAAATCCTCATTTACTCTGAGAGCCAGACAGCCCTAAAAGCCCTAAAGAGCGAAAAGGTATCATCGAGGCTGGTTTGGGAATGTCAGAGTGCGCTGGAAATTCTGGCAAAAGACAACAGAGTTATGTTAAAGTGGGTACCATGACACGAAAGCATACAATGGAAATGAAAAAGCTGACGAGCTAGCTAGAGCAGGGTCAGCATCTCAATACATTGGTCCAGAACCGGCCTTTGGGGTGCCGCGGTGCGCGGCCCGAGAAGCAGTCAAAGAATGGATCAAAAGAGAACATAAAAACCACTGGATGACCAGACAGGGTTTAAACCACAGCAAGCTATTTATTGGGAATCCTGACCCGAAACTGGCAAGGAAATTACTCCAAATGAGTAGGAACCAATTAAGGACTATTACCGGTATAATGACGGGACACATGGCCGTCAAAGTACATCTAAATAGAATGAATCTATATAACGGAAACCTCGGCTGCAGACTATGTGGACAAGCCGAGGAAACAGTGAAGCATATCACTGTGAGTCACTGGAGATATTTAGACAACAAACATTCGGGTCAGTAAGTCTGGAACCGGGAGAAATACTCGCTCACTCCTTAGCAGGACTGTACAGATTGAGCCAGGGGGCTAGGTTGACAGAGTGGCTGTAATGTCTAGGGTGAGCACATTAGGCCTACTCTGGCCGCAGTGCGTCCGGCTTTAGGACGGACCCGGGAATATAAAAAAAAATAAATATAAATCAGAATTTTATTGACAATAAACCGGAAATTTAAATAACTATAAATTAAAAACCATTTTAAATAACCATGTCATTTAATAAATCACAGAAAGTGTCAAACGATTCTTCAAAATATTTATGTATTATTGCCTATACCTGTAGACTTTTTGTTATGACTTTACTACCTTTATTTTACCATGTAGAATTACCTCTCCAAGTATTCTGATGCATTATTCGAACACTTTATATAAAACAAACAGTATCAAAACTGTTTCCTTTTATAATAGAACACAGTCGTAAAATTAGTATTTTCTTAACATACTTTTAGTAATGCATAGTACATTGGTGCTATTCCAAGCAACAACACTGAATGTAGCTGTAAATGCAAACAACAAAGCTTTATTGACTATAATGATGTCAAATAATGTAAGTATTTTGATGTACAATTACAACGTTGTTACATCACACATTAACATTGGTTAGGCCACTTCAAGAGAAAAATTTTGGTGTATAATACATACATACGAAGTGTGGCCATAAAATAACGAGGCGAATGCTTCTATAGAAAAAGGATGCCTGTCTATAATAATATATGTTGTTTCGGTCAGTATAGTCAAGAATTAGATTTACTTACCAATTTCTTCACTATGATTTTTGAAAACGATGCACAATAAGTTATATATTGAAAAGGCCAATAATTTAACCATCTAAGACTCATCTAAACACAAAAACAACGAAATAAATATCACATATCATCGCCATATTTAAACAAAAGGACAGAATCTATGAGATGACAAATCGGTAAATCACAGTTCTATTTTTTGGCACATTGGCGCCATCTATTGAAATGTTTGCCAACTAAAAACACCGTCTCAATTCTCTCGTAAGGAGGGTCCAGACCCTGTTATTACTCATCGACAACGTTCTGTCCTTTTCTAAGCATGAGACAAATGTTCTTCTATAGGATCTAAAGTCTATATACTTTGTGTTATGTCTGTCATTTTTAAAGTCGCTTAGCGATCCTGTTGGTTAAGTACATATTATTTTTCGCGGTTGTCTTTAAGGCTATTTAAGTAACTTCTATTAAAATAAATCCTGTAATTTAACATTAAAATATGCGGGAAAACTATCTACACACCAACACCACATCATTCTAAACGAATTTATTTTTAGTTTGTAGAACTGAAAGGTAGCGTCTTTAAGAAGTTTGATAAAAATAATCTGTTCCAAGTATCCTGTAGTGATATAAGGGAACGATTTCACCTGGTAGTACTCCTATTTATAGTTATTTTACAAACAATGAAAGAATACAACTGGCAAATTGACATACTTTGGGTCTTAATGTTTGATTGCGTTGGTGTATTAGGAGCGGAAGTTTTAGTGGATTGGATTAAGCATGCTTTTATTACCAGGTTTGTTTATGGATACATACTCGCTTGCAAATATTAATATGTTTATGCTATTCTAGATTTAACGAATTACATTTGGATGTATATAAAGACTATCGCACCAGCCTGGCCTATGATCTCGCCCAAACTCGCCAAAAACACGCCTTCTCTGACCATTCTGATCTCGTGGCAAGACGCATGGGTTTTATTCCACTTCCTTTGGGCGTGGTGATGATTCGAGTGTTGCTTACCTCGGTGAATATCTACAATGTTCCAGCTGTTCTCATATTAATAATTGGATACCTCTGCTTGTGGTCATGGAAAATACTAAACAGTATATTTATTCTTGGAAAAGCGTGTCGTTTCATCGCGCAGCATAAATTGGAAAGGACTACGCAGAATAGCCCCGTGAATAACTCGGAATCGAAGGAGAGGCTTCGAGATATTGCGACGAGTCCACTTCACCCCATAAGTGACCAGCCGAGAAAGGGGGTGTTGCTAAGAAATGGATTCCCGCCGTTGGGTAAGTAGATGTCCCAGAGGTGAAATGAAATGGGAACCTATTAACTTTAATTTAAAATAAAAACACAACCGTTTTTTAAAATTTAATTATTGGATTAAAATAATTCTTGTAAATGACCGTTACATGATTTTTTTTAAATCGAATTTGAAACATCAACTTTGATCCATTATTCCAGACTTTACGTCCTCATTGTCTAATAGTGAGATATCAATTACTATACAACTTTTGTAGGTTTTTCAAATGGGCGTAAAAGAGAGATAGATACACAAAAGTCGTTCCATTATTTTTAATGGAATATAATGTTTTTTCGCGATAAAATATACCTTTAAACCTTCCCAGTTATGTCAAGAAACATGGGGTAAAATTTGGTTATAATTGGTTAAGTAGGATTTTTGGTGATCGATAACAAACAAAAATCTATTCTTCTTTGTATAATATACTTCATGGAAATTAGACTTTTGTCGGGAAAAAAATATAACCAGCAATTTTATTATTGTAAAGTGTATATTTCCGCATCCTAAATGACATATATTGATGTTAACGTCCATACGCTAATAGTACAAATGAAGCCAAGCGTAAACTTCTCTAAAAGTTACCTATCGAGTATTAATTTATTACTGATTTTTCTAGATGTAAAAGAAAATGAGCTGATAGTCAACGCACCGCCCGGTGACTTGGGTGCTTCCGCAATATTCGCAAACAGTACAGTCGACCTGAAAAACGCCAGCCTAAATGAAGAACTCCTGAAGATAAACGACGAAGAAATTCGAATAGAGCCTGCAAATGAAGATATAGTGACGCGGAGTGTACCGGATATTAAACAAGAATTACACGACGATGAAATGGTCAATTCTAAAACTGAGGTTGAAAGTCTGAAAAAAAGTGAGAGTGAACCGAATCTGACAAACATGGTTGATAGTCAGGCTAAAGAGTTATAGTAAAACGAGTGATTTTTAGAGTTTATTGACGGCATAGATGCTGAACCAGCACGTTTGTTACTGTAATAAATTTAATTGACTGTAGAATATTAATTTGAAGGTCTGTTATTTTCTATTATACGATTCAGTTTCATGTGGCATAGTGCAATTGCAGATTCAGGGAAAATTAATCGGTCTAAAGGAGCAATAAAATTGACTACATGTATAATTTGGTTATTGAGAAAATTAGTAAAAATTTGTATTTCTTTGTATCGAGGAATACTGCTGTTTATCGCCGTTAAAACATTTATTTATTGCTCTTGAAGGATGCCAAGTACAAAAACTATAAAATGATCTGGATGATTGTTCTGTTGACGTTAATCCACGAATTTGTCGTATAAAACTGGATGACTTGTGTCCCCTCCCTTGCTGATCTCCATTACGTGCCAATATTTGTATGGCGACATTGAATGCCCTACTAGTTTCTTATAGTGGCGTGAATGTGCCGTGTTTAAATGTCAATTTTGTTATTCTAAATCATAGGTTTAGAACATAATTCTCTATCTACAGTATACCTAAATCAATAAATTGCTCTTCCTTATTTAGGGGACAGATTAATTAAGAATATTGATAAAAAAGTCCTGGAAAATTAAGTGTTTCTGTAAAATAATGTAAAACAATATATTTAACTTTAATTCTCAATTTAAATTTTCCCCAAAATTATAATTTTTTTGTTCAAAGCAATTCCTCGAAAGTCAATTTTCTGAACTCCTTTGGAAGAGCATAAATATGTTGCAGTTTTATTATTTTAAGATAGCAAGTTCTCGGAATGTCAGTTCTTACGAATAAATGAGAATGCTTTTTCTATGATTATGATAATTTATATATTTTATTTTTTATAATAAAACTGTCATTTAGCTAAATCGCTAAAATGCGAAATATGTTCTAAAAATTAATTGAGAACAATTTTATTTTTTAAATATCTGTTTCGAAAAATATCGTGGAAATTTATGTATTTTTGTAACATTAGTACAATTTATATTCCCTCTTTGGACGTTAAGAGTGTATGAAGTTAACTAAAAAGTATTAAGATATTTATTTTTAAAAATTTAATCATGAATTGACAACTATGTATATTGTTTAATGTAAGTTCTTCAGTAAAATTATTTTCTCCTTGATACTTTTGGGGCACTAATACGTTAGGCATTTAATTGCAGTTAACAACATTCATAATAATAATTGTGATATGTTGACATTTCCTTCATAACGACAGCTGGAATTTAAAAGGTATATAATAATACCATGTATAAAATTATAGTTTTTATTAAAAAAAGTTTCAACTCCAAAGTGGATAAAGAAAGTGTTATTACAGTCTATATTTAAAAGCAAAACTATCCGAATAAAACAACATTTATTAAGATATTTTAAATATAAAAAAGACATTAAATTTAAGAATGGAATCTTTACATTAATATAATAATTTTGAATCTAAATATATACAGTATTGGTCGTAGTGGATGAACAAAATTTTTAAAAGATTATATAATTTTTTTTATCGAATAATGTTTGTTCGATAAACAATAATAATGGTGTTTTTTCTCAGGATGGGAGGGTACTTAGTAATACAACTAGATTTTCATTATTTTATAACATTTATTTTTTAAGTGCAAAAATTACCTTTGTCTCTGGACATAAGTGGAGAACAATTTGGTAATATAGGTATGTATATATATATATATATATATATATATATATATATATATATATATATATATTATAAGTCCATGACCAAATACTAAACATTTTTATGGCTTTTCTACATCTTCGTGGCATTGGCTTCAAAACCTATCAATTATTGACAAATTCATATTCATTCATGTTTCCACCAAAGCCTTGAACAACGGGTGCCGATTTGTGAAGCTTTTGTTTCGGGTTTTTTGTTCGATTTCCCAAAGGTTTTTCGATGGGATTTAGGTCTGGACACTGGGACGGCCACTTCATGACAGGAACCATTTCTTCACTGAGAAAATTTGTGATCAACCTGGAGGCATGTTTAGGGTCGTTATCATGTTGAACATTAAATAAAATTGTCATTTTCTCTTCCACATACGGGAACATTTGGTTTTCTAAAATGTCTTTGTAAAGAAACCTGCCCATTATGCCTTCTATTCTAACAATGGACCCATACCGTATCCCAGAAAGCATCCTCAGATTATGACAGATCCTCCACAATGTTTTTGATGCAATCTAGTGTTTAAAGGATATTGTACATATCGAATTCCGTCGAAAGAAAACTGATTAAATTTGGATTTATCCAGTATTTATTGTTTGTGGCAAATTCCAGTGGGTCCTTTATGTTCTTCTTATAACATAGAGGTTTTTTTCGCAGGTCGTCTAAAGAACACAGTTTAGCCTCCACCAGTTTTTGTGTAATTGTTCTTGAACTGGTTGATGGCAGACCTCCCCATTCTGAACTGCCTAGCAATATCTTATTGACGATCTCTTATCTGGTAATCAGTTACAACACGCGATTTTCAGTCTTCAGAGAAATTAATTCCATACGGCATTATGACAAATTATTTACTTCGGCCTACTTATCAACCACAACTAAAAAGGCAAAATGGTGGATACTGGGGCCAGTATTATTATAGTAGTAAACAATTTCTTTTAAGGTTGGATAGTGTACTGATAAAAAATGTAAAATTAATTTTTATTTTTAAATAAACATGGTATACTATTTATAAACAAAGTGCCAAATAAATTGGAATATACTGTGCAATAGAAAAGGAACGATAGAACGAATTTTATATTTGTTCATCTACTTATGGCCAATATTGTATACATAAAGATTTACTAGCAGTTTTCTAGAGTTGAATGTTTGAAATGGCAATCAAACAATCACAGCTTCTCACTAATTTGACAGGGCATGTTAACGATACAATTTTTCTTATTACTTGAGCTAAAATCAAGATTTTTTTTTTATTTTCTTGACATAATAAGTAATTAATTAAATATAAATTCATTTTCAATTAATAACATATTCAAACAAAAGATTAATTGTAATTTCTAGATGTGCTTAATAATATTGAAACATTTTATATTATATGCAATCATTTCTTTTTTAATATGGCATATTGGTTTTTAAATATATTATCATGTTGAATTATAGCAGCATACCTGCTTCAGTGCTCAGTTTTAGATGTGAATTGAACATGAACTTGAAGGTAAAGCAATATTATTAATGTTAATTAATGCACATCTAAATGACGAGTTGTTTGTAGAGCCAATGTGTGTTATTAAGTCCAAGTTTAGTTGTTTCATAATGTTTACATCAGTGTTTCATAGCTTCTCTCACTTAAAACATTAACAACTTTGCTCGTCTTCTTGTGTGAAACCATTTCCAGAAAAATGTTCTGATTAAACTTACTCATTTGATATAAAATAATTACGATCACGATCAATTTCCTTCAGCTATTGAATTTAAAGTTTCTTGCCTTTTGGAAAACTTACATATTGATAACATTTAAAAATTTGTATATATCGTATCCATAAGATTAAACTTTTTCCCTTAGAATCTCAATTTTATTCTAAGGTGAAATTTTAAACAAATATTACATGTTTTTCTCGTCCTGCAATAAAAAACAGCATTTTTTTGAAATACCAAAAAAAAAAACTTTCAAATTCACGTTCCTGCTTGAAATTCCTAGTAAAACCTAACACAAAATGCATAAAACAAGCAAAAAGACATTGCTGTCAAAATGAAAAGTTATTAGTCAATGTCAAGAATACACTTTTACCAATATAATAAAAATTTAAGGAATTCGCTGTTGCCAAACTAATATTTGCACCTAATGGAGCCAAGCACGGTGGGAAATTTTTGATATAAGGGAGATATTATAAATGAAGAGTCCACTTTATATGTCAAGTCCGTGCGTTAATCATAATATTCATTATTTGTATTATGCTCGTTGATTGAATTATACAGGCGGACATATAATTTTGTGGTGTGACATAATTCGTTCTGGGCATTTAGGACCTCGCTATAAAAGTTGTGTGTTTGTGTGTGTGTGTGTGTGGGTGTGTTGCGTGTCGAAATTTAAATATTGCACTTTTAGAAGAGTCGCTTAGGTTTATCTAAAATTTTTTTAAAGGGAATTATAAGACAAACTTATGAGCAGCTTTAAAAACATAAATATCAAAATAACGTTATTGACATGATTTAATTGAGCAAAAATCTTATTAATTTCAGCGAATTGTTTATTACTTCACTGCGAGGAACCTTTTACAAGATCTTTCAGTTGTCATTTTCGTTTCCGTTTTGAGACATCTTTAGAAAAAAGTCAATTTAACAGATCGAAATTTCATACGTGTTCATAAGAAGGATGGGACATTTCAGCAGCAACATATGTTTTCTGACATCAGCGCCCTCTATGCCGCAGCCTAGAAACTTATTAAATTACTTAGTATATATACAAAGTATTGCTTCAAACTACAGCTTGTAGAAGGATTTTATAATGCGAGATATAAAACTTAAAATGCCCAAGACTCTGCTTCTGATGCTCCTAAAACCAAATTGAAAGTCAGAGAAGCAGTTTTTATGTTTAAGGAAATCTGTTATTGGTAAAGATATATATTTCTCTATGTTCTTGGAGAGTAATGGGTATCAAGAACGCTGGCCTATAATTTTGGAATAATCGGAACCTTTTAAGGGTTGTGGGAAAAATTTTCTTTAGCACAAGGGTTTCTTAATTTAGTAAGGGGAATTACAGTCAGATTTTTAACTGACCTCACCAACAGGATGACCAACAGAATCCTCGGCTTGAGGAATATTCCCAAGGCGTAAGTAATTGTTGAGAAAGATTAGTTGAAGACGTCCGGAGTGGCAATGGCGGGCTGTTATTTTTTCATGACAATACTACGCTCATTATTTGTAGTTTCCCACGTAGAGCGAATGAGATTTTTAGACAATTTTATTATTATTAACATTTATTTTCGTCCTGCTTGTTGCTAACTGGATGCCTATACTGACGGCTCAACATTTTTAGGAAGTGCAGAACTAAATATTTTTAAGTCTTATGCGAACCAGGAAGCAACATATATATACTGTGTGCGTTTTTATCCAGTAAAAAATAAATAGTAGAACGAGCACCAAGTAGTTTACTGCTATGTTCACTCGAGCTAGAAGTGCTTGTGTGCATCTTAGACTGAAATGGGCAATATCATACTCTGAATTATTCAGATGATCTTAAAAAATGCCAGGAGGTTATATCAGAATATATGTGATAATATTACAAATGTTACGCATTATAAACCTGCTTAGTTTAGAATTTGGATTCAGAAAGTGAACCACAACCACAATATTCCCTTATATTGACCAAAATGTGGTTGTCAGACTTGCATTGTTTTTATTTTTGTTCGTTTGTACGTCGTTTCGATCAGGTTGTATCTCTAATCATTATCAAGTATAAACTGAATGTTTTGGCTTAAGTCTAGGAGCTTGTATAGGGACTGTGTCTTTTGAAGCGCCTAAGTTTCTCTTCACTGAACACACCTTAATGATTTGATGTTCCAAAGTAGTGGTTGCCAGAGATTGGGTATCTCAATATTGGGTTTACTGAAGATTCCGTTATTATTTTTAATGTATGCTGCTTCTATAAATTTTCTTTTTTTCCTGTTGGGTTTCATATATATTGCCGCAGCTTCAGACTATTTTGTGGGGTGTTGTTTATCCCAGGCGTGTCCTGCAATACCAGATCTCGACGTTTCCCCTTTTGGTGTATGAGTTTTATGTTCCTTAATTCCAACTTCTAGTCGACGCTTGGTTTGTGAACACATTCTTTCTTATCGGTAGTGTTTGGTTATGTTTTATTAAATGAGCTGAGTGTATTTGATAATTTGAATGCTGTTTTTATATTGTAACTGCTGGTAATTCATCTTATTTTCTCCGAAGTTCTCTTAATATACAGAATTGTGAAGAAGGAAAGTCTTGTTTGTTGTCCAATTATCTTTGTTGTAAGGTTATTTATAACACCATCAATTAATTTTAGAAGACAACCATTCTGTTGTAAATAAATAATGTTTGCTACCTTTAATAAATTTTGATGTGGCAAGTCTTCTTACTAATGTGCAATTAGTGGATTGACTGGACATAATCAAAACTATATATATATATATATATATATATATATATATATATATATATATATATATATATATATATATATATATATATATATATATTGTGTTACGTAACAAGCTCTTAAGGAAGGTAACTTAGATCCAGACTAAATTAAATAAATAATTTATTTAGAGAATCGGCACTAAGACTAAAGAGTTTTGTAACATTTATATGCAACTAACTCGATAATAAAAAGTCTGAAAATTTTCTCCTAGTTATTAATTTTTACTGTGCGCTCTTTTTAGGTTTTATTGAACGTTTATTTTTGCAGCATTTAGCACCAAACATTGGTAATGATGATTTTCAGGCTTTCAGTCGATTTGAGTAGACCACAGTGTACTTTTACTCTGTTAAATTGGATTGGAATGATTGAACCCTGAAAACAACTTTTTGAGAGTCCAGATGTTTAAACATGTTGTGTTTTGTGTTGATAACTATTTTTTGTTAGTTAAAAGTCTGTTATAGCTATTGTAAAATATGATAGTATTTATTTTTTTATAAATTATGTATTGTAACATAAGAAATGGTGTAATATATTCAGATGACGTACCTAAGTTTTTAATAAACTCTTATACTGTTGTTTTTTTTTTTTAAATATCCACCTCCCGTCAAATACAGGGATATTCTTGAGAAAACCTGAACTAACCTGAACCAAACTGGTCAGTATATTCTCTAAGATATTAACAGTATATTCTCTGACCAATTGAGAAACATCTTTACTGACAACCCATCATCGTCCGAGGCATCCTTTGTTATAGTTTTTGACTTTATAACATATATAATTTAAGTAACGAGCTTTTTAAATATGCATTCCCTACATATTATTGATAGTAAAATTCGGGGGGGTTCCAGTCGAAAACCAGAAAATATAGTTTTAGGAATAAACAATGTGTGTGTGTGTGTGCAAAATAAAAGTCTGAAAGAACAATAAACAATTTATTAACAACAAATTGTAAAAATGGTTAGTATCATCGATACCTTACTTAAGCTACTAATATCTTAGTAAAAAATTATGAATTTATTGCGTACCGACCCTGTAGGATGTTAAAAAAATAAATAAGGTGACCTATAATATTTTAAATTTAATATATATTTAGAAATGAACGTTCACCATATTGACAAGATCCTAAGGTTACAATAGTAATTCAAGAGAAGTGAGTATGGTCAAACTAGCCAAAGACCGCTAGACCACTACCAATGGTATGTTTATAAGAGATACTTGTTAATAAAAGATCTAGTAAGATAAAGCTTGTTATTTCAACGTACTTGGTGCTTACGTATTTTAAATAGAATTTGTCTTCTGTAAAGACAAGGTCAGATAAGACGAGAGTGTCGAGCTCCTTGAACTTAGAAGTGACTGGCAGGTTGAGTCAAAGAGGATTCATTATTGTGAATAATCTTTGGTTGAGTTAAGAATTTTACAGAGAGGCTTCAAATCAGCCAAAGATTAGAAATTCATGCTCACCTGTAGTCCTCCTGACGAAGTAGGTTGCAATTCGAGTATTCTCCTTCCTATGTTTTGGCCCCAGTGCACTTCGTGAAATGTTTGTTTGTCAAGTTCTCTTAGATAGGTGTCCTACCGGCTCAGGAGTCTTAGTTGGCATAATGGCAAGTATGTTTAAGGTACATTTTTTCTGGTAATAGTGTTAAAAAAACATCAAACCAGGCAGAAACACTCTTACCACAATCTTAGGTTGCCAAAACGCCTTAGCAACAGGTAATTTAGATAAGAAAATAGGTAATTTAAGCCAACAACAGGTTTCTCAAGATACCTTCATAGATATAACGAATAGTATCGCTACTTGCCAAATAAATTTATGCTCTGCAGATACTTTGAAATATGCTTACTCAAAAACAAAACGTAATATGTATCTCAGACCAAATTATCTGCTAAATTTTGTAAAAGATCTTAAGAAGGTAAATAAACGTATCTCGGTCTTTCACAGTTGGCAGGTAGAGACCTCGAAACCTTCCCGATGGTTTCCCGGACAAAGAGAATTTGGGACGTGGAATGGGGGGAAAAGAAGATGGCTAAATTGCTTCAGTCGTAGTGCAATGTGGGGTGTAAATATCGGGAGGAAATTTCAGTGGTAGCTTGGGGGAATTTTTCTGAATCCAAAGGGAGTGATATATAAGTCCTACAAACTCTGTTCGTGTTGCTTCTTCTTTTTGTGCAGGGGAAGCATGAGGGGCCATGTATAGAAGTGTGGCTAATAGAAAAATTTCTGCGCAGTAGACTCTATCAGAGGAAGTATCCTCAACTAGGCCTTTATAAGTTAAAAAAGTTTTTTTGTGATAGTGTCAGCCACCCAAGTGACTAAAAAGATTGTGTAACAATCTTATTCAACTGTTTTTCTAATGTCACTGTAGCCACTTCCAAATATGTGTCACTCATACAGTAGGAAGAAGCAATATATAGGTTAGGTAACAGTAAATTTGGAAATGTCAAGTTCAGTTAAGAAAGTTTTGTTAATTATTTCATTCTAAAATAGTAAATAAATGTAGTGTTGTGTACATGTGTTCTCATTATTACGTCCAACTTCAAGCGAACTAAAATGCTATTGAAAATGTAGTAAATCTAATGGTATAGAGTCTCGGAAAAATCCCTGTGGCAATGGTTAAATTAGAAACTTTGAGGATTAGATAATCGACTGTTCGGAAGTTCCACAGAAAGATCCCCAAACCTGAAAAACGTGTAAAACCTCCGAGGGTTACTAGGATGAGTTGTCTCTGCGTTGAGTCTATTTGTTGTTGAATTTGTAAGATAAATCTTTGACATATTTTATAGTCTTAGTTCTGTATACTAAAAAGAGAATTGGATCTAAGATCTACATAAACTTGATAAAACAATTAGGTAACATATTAGGTAATTATTCGGAACAGTGTAATTTTCCAATTTTTTTTGATTATGTCTACATACTTCCTATTTTTAGGGCGTATAATACGAATACGAATACGATCTCGTATGATTTTCTCAAAAAAAAAATCACTTTCACTCCTATAATCTGTGTTTTCCGATCACTACCTTCAAATTTTGGCTTCTTCTGGTAAAATTCCTAAACACATCACAATATTTAATTATTTTTTTTAACAAAATTTTCATTAATAACGGCGTAAATGTGAATTTTCCATAAAAACTAAGAAAACCGTTGGCTTGTCATTTGGTCTTTTTTCTGAGCCAGTGTACGATTTGGATCAAAACATTTGATTTACTGTGCGATGTTGCCACGTTGACATGGATTTTAAATTTTATTAGGTTGGAAAACTTAGGAATTTAAATGCAGTGTGGTCATTACAGTATTGTGGCATAAAATGGGGGTAAAGATGTAGAATTGGAATGCCAAACATAAACAGATTGTTTAGCAAGCTAGGTTGGTCTAAAAATCAAAATCAACTCGGAATTAACATGAACTAAACTAAACTAGACTAAGTCTTTGTTGAGTTTATTATATTCTTGAAATGGTTTTATAAGAAAACTAGTTTGTTCCCTAAATCTGTTTAAATTTTTAAGCGGAATACGGTTATAAATAATTACACAAATTATTGGATGTATATTGTTTTCAAAATAAAGAAAAATACTTATTATCCAATAAGGCTTTACAAAAAGGCATGGCTATAGTATAATTTTCGTTAAAATTCATTCATCACAACGCCGGTCGAGGTCACGGAAAATTCATGTAGGTATTTTACTCGTTATTTACAATATATTTTGGCAAATCCGATCCTGTTTATTGTTTTTGAGATCCGCGTCTTGAGAGTGTCAACGAAACCAAATAGTCCCGAAACCGTGGGCGTCAAAATAAATTTCCCGGAACTTTTTCGGGCCAGTCTATCGAGAAATCTTATCTAACACTTTGAGTTTTATAAAATTTTATTGTTTTAGCCCTTTGAATAAACGATTTCTGGAAGTTAAAAATAGAACAGCAAACAATTTCATTAAATCGTAATATCCTTACTATACAGGCTGTCTGTGTCTTCTATAACCATATTTTTTGACATTCCCTTTCCTCTTTTCTTTTAGGACAGTGACATACTTATGTGTTACTACAGACTGAACAAAGATGGAAGATCCTTATTTTGATATTCTCTTTCCCTTTACTTTTATAGAATCGCAGCCCTGATGACATATGATCTATGTTTCTTTATCTCTTTTAGGACAGTGACATACTTATGTGTTACTACATAGTAAACAAAGATGGAAGATGCTTATTATGACAGTCTCTTTCCCTTTACCTTTATATTGATTCAAACTTGAATGCACAATATTTAAGTGTCATTATAAGCTTTTGTGAGTACGTTTGTGAATGAAAATAAATTCACACCACTTCATTTTTTGGAAAACTACAAAATCTTCCATAATAAACTGGATAAAGGATTTATTAGGGTCAATCGTTTTTATTGGCTGTGGAAAGTTGAAAAATAATTAGTTTATGATCAACAGTTTCGTAGAAAAGCGTTTTAAAAGTGCTTATTCAAGTCTCAAAGATCCATTTCCAAAATAGCGAATTTCATGTAATATGATTAGTTAGATTTAACTTTTGAGTTCGGTGATTGTAAAGTCGGTCAATTTGATAACACTGAACTTTCTGTTGTTTTCAGCACCGTCAATGTGCATTTATATCGCAAATTCTAGTATTTTTAACGTAACCTTAACCTTTACCTGCGACATATCGAAACATTTTCTAGTCCGTCTCTGGAATAATCTACCCACGCATTTCTCCGTCGTGGCGCTCTCTTGTGACGTAAGCGCGTCGTCCTTCTGACGCACGCCTATCTCTGCTTACGTCACAGGAGACGCGCGACGCCGTTGCTATGGGCTACAAAGTGTCCCGATGCTGAAATGGAATTCTGTAAGGTTTTTGACGATATTTTTTCACGAATCATATGATGTTTCATGCTTCCTTTAATTTAAATAGAGCTGATTTAAAATTATATGCTTTTGATAATGATATATTCTCTATTCAGCCATACGTTTTCTTAATTTGGTGTTTTTAACGATCAAGTTAACAAAAAACTGCTGTCGATAGATCCTGAATAGGATTTTTTCCAATTAAACTTTCTATTATACAAATAATTGTTTTCATATTTTTATGGCGGTTTAAAAAGTATACAAAATTAACAAGTTATTTCACGAGTCCTTATAAAATTCTTCCCTTAAGTGAACTTCAAGATGAGATATAGAAAAATGACGCTGGTCGCTTTACGTACTTCAGAAGATTTCTCAGTGGAATTGCGTGTCAAATTTTTTCAATAAACATTTTTTAAGGAGGAAAAATATAATGAAGATGAATGACAATCGAAAATATCCAAATTTATGATACCAAGAAACGGACAATTTATTAAAATATCGGTGGGTTAATCTAAATGTTTTTAGTTAAAAATAAGTTGATAAGTCGTTTGCATTGTGAAATTGTTATAGATAATTGAATGCGAGTGGGCATATAGTACTGGAATTCTGTAATAAATATCTCTTTTATTCGAATTAACTGATGAATTTACTGGTAAATTTGTCATTAGTCTAAAACCTCTGACCTATACGAGGTAAGAAATGGAATTTAAATGTTACATTGACATTTACCTTATGGTTGGTTCATACTTCTACAAATGAACAACTAATACTAAGAATTTCCATTAAACTAACATTTACACTATATAATAAAAATGCGTTGTTTATACTTAAAAGTTAACAACTGGTAAAAAGTAATGATGGCATTTAAAGCTAAAAAACTACGATTTAATATATTTGCGAAAATAATGCACAAATCCTCGTTCATAAAATGAATACTATGACGGAAATATTTAAATTCTTTTTCGTTTCGCTTTCTTTACTTTCTTCTCTTACTTTTCTTACAGAATCCCAAGTCAGGACTCATATTTAGAACAAATCTAATAAAAAATAATTAAAGAAATACTATGTGTATCATATAATTATAAGTGGTGAAAAAGGTAATGACAAAATTGGAAAAAATACACGTGTGAGGTTAAAATGAAATTAGAGAAAATATCGGAATAATTTCTTTAAGTAAATTAAAAATAAATCTTTATGTAAGAGATGGTTATCTTTTGTAATAAAGGTTGTCTGACAGTTTGCATAATGTCTGTCTATTCTTTTTCAGCGGACATTATTTCTATTTTTATTTTGTTGAGTGAAAAGGTTAGAAATACCAAAATAGTACAAGTCAGATTTGTTTTGAGGGGACGAGGCTCAAGTAACTGCCAATGGGAACCATATGGGCTTAGAGGGTCTAATTTTCTTCTTTCTGCCCATGTCCATTCACTCTTGGTTGTGGAAATCTTCTAAATCTTTCCCGCTATCTCTATAGAAAGCTGATTGAATTCAATTTTTCCTTGGCATGTCTTTTGTAATATCCCAACACTTTATTTGTTGGCGTTATATTGCCAATTTATAGGTCTATTTTTCAATTTTTTGCGTGGCAATACGGACGGTCTGTCGCCTTTTTAGTTGTGCCAGTGAGTATGATGTTTTAATTTTTTAATTTGGAGCTTTTTTTCTCGTACAAATTAAAGTTATGCTTATTAGCGTTAATGTTTTTAGTTCACAAGTAGTAACAGGCACTATCCGAATATTAACCACCTTTTTCTTAAGATTATTATGAATTTTTGGGCATTTTGAAAAAAATGTGAGCCAACTAAATATTACCGAGGAAAGTCTTACTAATTTAAAAATTTCAGACGTTGAGAGTTGCGTGTAGATATTCCTTATGATTTTTGATCTATTTCAGGGCAGAACCCTCTGCCCATGCGAGCCTTAATTCTCTCTTTCTCCCCATTATGGGGGAAATTATATGTTTTACAACCTCTCGTTTCATCTTCATCGTTCGAGCATATACTATTGGAGGCAGCATCGATTACTTCGCGTGCGTTACACGGCAGAAAGAGAGACAGGGCGAATATCAATACATGCTTTCTTTCTCTCGCTTGAAACACAATTAGAGATAAGAATAGGTGAACAAAACTAAACGTTTGGAGCGAGAAAGATAGCATGTATTGATCTTAGTCCAATCTCTTTTTCTTATCTGTAAAGAGCATTAGGCTGCCTTCAACATACATGATCAATTAAGATATACTTGCCAATACAAAGTACCCTAGAGGGGTAAAGCTGCTATGGAGTAGTAATGGAATTATTTTTGATCTCGTGAGTTGTCATAAATTCGAGTGAAAAGTCAAGATGATGACTTTTCTTTTAGACACTCACTTTTTGAAGAATTATGAGCCACTAAAATAAGTTACGAAGGAGAAAATCTACTTCTGGTGCTTCCGGGCATGTTCCAGTTCGACACAGTCACGTTCGTGAATACTTTGTAATATCAACCATCAAATTTTTGTTGTTTTGCTATTTGAAAAGTGCAATAAAACATCTTATTTACTTAGGAAGTATCAGTTTAGTTTCTTTATTTCTTTTATTGCCTTTTAAGAGATAAAAAATTCATATTATATAGCTAAATAAAATGAATTGATTTTTTTCGTCTTGACGTCATTACTTTAGTTCATACTCAATGTTACGTCTTCGTTTTTGGCACGATTCCAACTGTCAATACATATTGTAAGTTTCGGGCGAGCTTAAAAATGGGGTGAAATGCGTGCCGCAGATATAGTCAGTTTAATTCCATTCATAGGACTACTTGTAACTTTTATGACTGTCAGTATGTTTTTATTTTAATGACGTACAGAGAATGTCATAATTGCACGATGATATTTATAGGTTTCAAAGTCCGATGATTTTAAGAAAAGACGTTTATATCAATATAGGTTCGCAGGGTGTATAATTAGTTTCTACCATATCTGAAGCAATCTAAGATGTATCGAGGAAAAACCGTTCTGGAGAACCAAATTTACCAAATAAAAGCAGTTCCGTACTTACAGAGATAGAACTTTTTTTTCTTAAAATTATCCAGGGATTCATACCTTTAAGTATTAGCATGTAATGGACTGTCTAAATCTTTACGTCACGCGGCATTTAACCTTTCCAAAAAAATCGATACTAGCAGGTAAACCCATAACGGATTTCTTGTTAATTGTTAATTTAATGGCAAATAAGGGAGATCAGTGTGAAAATTTGTAGATTTCGTCCATTTTAAGATTTTAAGAGATTTATTCACAAAATAGTTTCAAAAATGGAATTTTTTACTTGTAATCATATGGTTGAAACATATTGAGGTTATGTTTTAATTTTCCTCATAAACATAAAAGTTAAGTTTGTAGACTGCGGATCTTATATAAGAAAGTTGGCTCACGCCTAAAAGGAGACAGCGCCTAAACAGCACAAATACGTCTTAAAGACGTCCATAAAACGTTTGATCTCAACATTCAGGACGTCTTATGGATGTCCATAAAAGACGAATGACGTCCATAAGACGTTATATAGACGTCTTATGTTACAAAAGGTAACGTCTTTAAGACATTTGCTTACAACGTCTTATGGACGTCCCTTCTCAACATTAAAACAATATATTCCACCAATAAAATTCTGTACATTAAAAAGGGTTCCTTTAATTTTTTTGTTTGTCTTGTTGCAAAGTCAAACCGTAATTATTCAAAAGTCCAAGAAATAACTTTAATTAAGAAAAAATCAAGAGCAAAATATACACTACCATTTTAAATAACTACAAGTTCCGCATGAATAATTTGCTTTAAAAAAATATGTTCAACATAATCTCTTTATACAAAAAAAAATACATAACTTAAGCATAATGTAAACTTTTTCTAATTTGAAATTGAGGAAGTGAGGTAGAAAAATATTTTCAGAACTACTACTGTTCGAACTATAAGTGAACCTATCAAATTTAAGCCTTAGTTTATCCCTTCGATATAATAACTCTAAAAGGTAGACTATCAACAAAATAAAAGTTTATTGAAATAAAAAGTACACAAATCTTTAAATAGTTTTAAAAACAAGAATTTTTATTTAGTCGAATAACAAATCTGGTCTGATGCCCTTTTCAGCCATGTTTGGATTGAAATTTCCTCATTCTTCCGACATTTTACCAGTCCTGTTGTCTCTGTAGATCCTAATAATAAACTGATTTTAATTTTATAGGATAAAGTTTATCATTTGTGGGAGTTTGATATTTTTGCGATTTTTTATAATTGTCCTCTACTACAGAATCGTGACTTATGCTATTTCAAGGTTAATATGTATAATGAAAGACTGAACTTACTCATAATAAGTCTCGCCAAGTTGGAATCATAGAACTTTCTTTTTCCTTTTCGTACTAATCAACTGTACATGGTAATTTTACAAGCTCGCTTTACAAAGTCATAAATGTTCCCTACTCCCAGTTTTGAAATTTCTAAAACCTTAAACAAAATTATTTCTTGCAATTAACAAAACTCTATTTTCTATGTTCTTTAAATATAAACCAATCATCAGGAACAAAATAAATCTTACAGGTTTCATTAGTGGAGCACTCCATAAACAAACATTTCGCCTTCCACTTCATTAGTTATATTTCTTGTAATATTTAGGACCGGGTCTGGATGAGCTGTGCAAGCCTTTTTCGCACAGATAATATTTTTGAAGATTTCATTTCATACTTCTAACATAGAGTTACTACAAAAATATAAGCGGTAAAGCATTCGGGAATTTCCTGTAACACAACCTATAAATAACGTTACTGTTTTTCCTAAGTACTTATGATTCTCGATCTTACCTTAAGTATTACATAAACACGAATAAAAAAGATTTTCAGAAGCCCATAGATAAATCAACTATTTTAATAAAATTCTTTCAAAAGCTAAATTTTCACAGTCGGCACCCCAACAACATTAAAAATGAATAACGACATGACGAAACACAAATACAAAACTGAAAAATAATGACAGTTGACAGAAACAAAAGGCGGGTTTTTTAAAGTTATAGTTTCGCTGGCATCATATATATATATATATATATATATATATATATATATATATATATATATATATATATATATATATATATATATATATATATATATATATATATATATATATATATATATATATATATATATATATATATATATATTTATGTGTGTCATTGTTATCGGCACATCAAATAGTCTGTGACAAAAAGCACCAAAGTATTGATAGAAAAGATCACGCAAAAGTTCTATTAACCAAGGTCGTAGTGAGGCTACTAAAAATTTGTCGTTCAATCAAAAATTTTAACCTCAACTTGTATTCAGCTGAGCTCTGTGCGGCGTTGCAAACTTATTACCCAACTGCGACAAAATCCATAGGGAAGGAAATGCTTTTTAGTTTTTATCAACTAAATTATACAGAACTGTATTTATTTTCATATAAAATGTAGTATGTAAACTTTTAAAAGATATCTTAAAGACGTTGTATATAGACGTCTTATGGACGTCTTTAAACGTCTATAAGACGCCTTATTTATGTCTTAAGACGTTCAGATATAATCTGGATATAAAAATGACGTCTATAAGACGTCTAGTGCTGTGTGGGCGTTTTCGATGAGTGGTACCTCTCTTTCTAATGGCAAAGCTAAGCATGATACTCTAAACGTTATTGGATACCCTTGTCATTTAACCGTTATTAGAAAAATACAGAGTTGCGCTCTGTCTCTTTCTAAGTGTGAGTCAACTTGCTTCTATAGGACTCGCAATCTATATATTTAACTTTTATATCTATGGTTATTATCAATTTGTCTGGAAAGGTTAAAAGGCGCGTGACGTTAGACTTAGGTAGTCCATTATGAAGCACCCTTCCCAGATTTGAGATTCAAAGAAGTTTGTAAATCTTGTTGTGAAATTTTCGAGATGTAAAAATGTTTCTCTCAGTCACTATTCGTGATTTTATCTCCAAAATTTTCACTGATTTATTCTCTTAATATGAAATCAAATCGGGAACGAAGTGGGGACTATCACCACAGTCAAAGGGTGTCCCCAAGGGACAGTGCCATTTCATCTGCTGTGATCCCTGGTCGTAGATAACTTGCTAAGTCAAATTAATGACTCAGAATTTACAAAGTAGGGTTATGCTAAACACTTAATTGTCACTATCAGAGGCAAGACCAAAGGGATCATAAGCCTTTGCAAACTATCTTAAATCAAGTTAGTAATTGGTGCACGTAGAAAGGACTATATGTTAATCCTAATAAAACTGTCCTCGTGCCATTCACGGGGAAACAAAAAATATTCATGAACGCTTCAACTTTAAATGTTACGAGACTAAGATTTTCCGCAGAGGTTAAATATTTAGAAGTAATAATACAGCAGAAACTGAACTGGATAAGCATATTGAAGATATTCTTCGAAAGGCAATGGCTTAAGTTGAATATGTCGCAGAATATTCGGAAACACCTGAGGTTTGAGACCGAAAATTATAAAACCCATAGTAACAAGTCCTGTGTGGGAGTCGAAGGGGCTATACCATCATGCCCCATAGCGGAATCTCCATCTATTGTACATAGTTGTGATAAGGGCAACAGCAACAAAGTTCTTGAAGCTCTTCCAAATCGAAAGCTTCAATTCTGGAACTTTGTTGGGAATATGAAGATTGTGGATACAGTTCCAATAGAATCCATATCGAGACTTCCAGACTCCATGTCTATAAGGCATGACTTTGACGTGAACTGTGAAGTAATAACTCACTGCTATGAAGCGAACAAAGAGGGATTAACTCGTCTAGAGCTAGAGAATAATTCAATGGTATAGTTTAGTGATGAATCTAAAATTAAAGAGGGAGTGGAAATGGGAGTTTCAGACTCAGGTTCGAGTTTACAAAATCCCTCGGAAACACCCCCGCCATTTTTGAAGCAAAAATTCATGCAGTTCAAATTTGTGCTGACGAATGCTTAAATAGAAACATATACATATTGTCAAACTGCTAAGTAGCACTTAAACCTCTCAGGTCAAAGACCTACGGGTCTAAGTTGACGTGGGATTGTAAGCAAGCATTAAAACAATTGGCAAGGAACAATAGGGTAACCCTGACGTTAGTGCCAGGGCACAAGGGAATCAAAGGCAATGGGGTATTGGATAGCCTCGTAAAAGAAGGGGCACAATTTCTTTTGTTTTCTTCAAATGTAAGTATGCGTCAAGTTTCTACTTGGCTGGATGATTTCATTACCCAACAAGATTTCAACAAACAACCACGTGTCAAAATTGAGAGCATATATCGATGACAGTTTTTTTTTGAATCAATTTAAAACCGGCATTACAGTCAGAGTGAGTCCACACGATAAGAAAAATCTGAGCGTAAGCGTAGCGTAATAAGACATATGTCAAATTTCAAGCATTGTGATTTGTTAGATTTAAAAAAGACAAAGACCGAAGATTTCCCGCCTAAATCCGCCTTTTCCAAGGTCATTACGCCAAATGATGTTGAACTTTTCGCGGACTGCTTTAAAAACGATAGAAGCTGTTTATTTTCAATATTTTGTATGAAAACATAACCTATGTTTTTTTTTTAAAGTTTGTTGTTTTATTTATATATTTTATTTAGCGGGTTTTGAAATAATGGATATTTATGAACTATGTTAAATTGTTTTAATTTATTAAAAATGCTTGTTACCGAAGATCATTACTGCTTGATCGTCAAAAAAATACGATTCTTGTTCATTTTTTTATTAATTTGATAACAATTGCAATAATACAGGTGTTCGTTATATAAATTAAAGCTTATGAAATAAAGGCCGTTATATCATACAATTTCTATTCAACGTCAATCTCTGATATCGAGACGCTAATCCACAGACATGCCCTTAGCTATGGTTACCAGATCAAATAATGAGATTCCCTGACAATATCCCTAACCTTTCAGTAAATATCCGGACATTTTATCTAAATGTTGTATGTTAAGGCAGTGAGATTTTCAACATTTTTGCAATCAAAGCATCAAATGGCAATATCGAGTGAGTCTTCTCATTAATGGGAGCGTAGAGGACTAAGGAGAGACACAGACTGTCTATATTTTTATAAGCTTTGCCTTTCACTGCCACCAATGTTATAACTTTGCTAGTTCTGCTTTTAGTTTATCACTGGTTTCGATGAATTCAAATAAATCTTCTAATATTACTTTTTTAATATTTTATTATAATGTTCACTAAATCATGAGGTAACAACAGTTTTTCATCTTACTTACTAATTTAATGTCACTATTGTAGTTTTTTGATTTTTAGTTCCTCTCGTCTCTATGTTCATGTCCTAGTTATATTCGATTCTGTATCTAAATTATTATTTTACAGTCTTAGGCGTACTAACAAATATAACTTCTAACTATTTATTTACATGATTACTAAAATGAAAAAGTGTGTATTTATGGGACGATCACAATATGAACAAAGCTAATGGTGTCTGTAAAAATTAAGGTTTTAGAATTTACTTAAGATATAACTTCTTCTTAAGAGAGTATTAAGTATTAGATATAATTTCCTATTAATCCATAAGAGTAACTTAAAAATATTTATATATAGTAATTTAATAACTAATCATTTGTAGTAATAATTGGTTTACAACAATATCTTCTGTTAAGGTTCTACTCTAGACACAATTTAACTTAAAGAACATATCATGTGAAGTATGTCATGAAATGGTTATAAAACTCCAGCAATTGCCAAAAGAAATATCAAGCAATAAAAAGTATGAAACTAAATTTATTAATATACTAAATTAACAATTCACTCATTTTGTTAACGTTTAATTAATTTATTTTTTCTTACTAGAATGATTAATAAATATTTTTTTATTACTTATATTTTCCTCTTTCAATTTCAAAAAAATACTGACAATTGCAGTTTTTTTCCTGTTTCTTCCTAACAAGGGGCTAAAATTTCAGACATGGCAGGAAAATTCCTGTCGTCTGTTAACCCTACCCTTAGCAAACTTTATATAAACTTATTATAAACAATTAAAAAGTAAAAATTAACATTGATGGAAATTTAACAACAGAAATCCAGTTAGTGTCACATGTAATGTATTCTTCTAAAAACTACAAACAATTGTAATTATTAAGATGATTGTTAAATGACACTGTTATATTGAAATTCTCGTCTTCGAACTCCGTGACCATTCTTTACCAGGTAGAAGTGGCAAACTTTGGAAATACAACTTGTTTTAAAGGGTCTCATATTACGGCACAAGTAACATGACTAATTTCAAAAACACTGTTTACCGACTCGGAATTCTCACTATTGCTTTCACATGCTGATTTCATCAGCTAAATATCGCAATGTTTTTCAAACCTAGTAATAAGGGTATAGCTGTACACATTTCCATAGCGTGTTTCCTAATTATTGGCCCAACAACAGCTTTTCAAACTCACCAAGAGTAACAGGAAAATATTTTTAAACAATTAGGATCATTTTCTCGCATTTCTTGAATTAGATTATTCGTATGTTCAAGCCTTTCTCCAATGTTTTTCTCAAAAACAGACCGGACCTAGTAGCGACGACTTTCCTGTTTTTTTAATAAAGAATATATCAATATTTTCCTTACATTTTGTAACTTTTTTTTCTAGATTAAAATACTGCCGCAATTAGTGTTTTATTTTGCTTCATTTTAATTTTTAGATAAAATATAAACAAAAATCCTGATATAAGTTAGGTTAAGACAAGACCTTACGACCGCGTAACGAAATGCCTCGTGTGGACGATACATTTTTTACACAAAAGCGCGTAATACGCCTACGCCCAAATTTTTCTTATTGTGTGGACCCACTCTCATAAATTTATATTAGTATTGTATTTAAAAAAAAACAATTAACTCATTAAATTGTTAACATGTGTACGGGAAAAACTGCCGGGATATCCACCTGTTACACGATAATATTCCGGTCCACATAGTTCTTACTGTCAGAGAATGTGGGTTATATAACATCATCCTCCCGTCAGTCTCGGCCTAAATACAGGGTGAGTCAACGATTGGATGAAGTAGGTTTGTGCCTTTTCGGTGAAATTAACAAAGAAACTATATTTATTGTTTGATACAGTTTATTTTTACGCAGATTTTAAAAATATTTAGGACTCTACAGGGTGAGCCAAAAAACTAGGACAGCATAAAGTTGTATTTTTTTAAATAGATCACCCTATATACGAATCGTATTTTCGATTTAGCTTATAATTTTAAATCTTTTTTATTAAGGGTTTACTATAACAAAACTTTATAGTTTCTGAGATAATTAAGTTTAAAGAAAAAAAGTCACATTTTCAAGCATCAATTCAATCCTAAATAATGTTTTCAATTTTGTGACAAATATATTCAAATTTGGAATTTAGCAAGGCCAAGGACAAGTTAATATAATTTTTACCTAATATTTGCAATAAAAGCTACAGGGTGTTGAACACATCGGCTCAAATTTGAACAAGTTTAAATGAATAAATATCTTTTTTTTAAATGGTACACCCTGTATATTTTCATGTTATTTAATAGAGTAATAAAAACCCTAAAAGTTTTGTTCAAGATATCCTATACCTATTTATAATAGTTTTTGAGATATTTCAGTTTTTCTTATTTTCCATACTTTTTTACAGAAATAGTCTTCATTATCATAGTAGCCATGGCAAAAACAATGTAAAAGAACATTTTTCTGTGTGTCAAATTTATAACCGCAATCGCTTCTTTTGGTTTTTATGTAGTGTAGTTTGGTTTTTTTTGCATTCATCTTATATTGTAAAATGAATTTTCCAAAGAATGAGTTAATAGATATGATTTATACAATAGGAGAGGCTCAAAAAAATTGCCTTCTTGCTCAAAGAATTTACAAAAAGAAGTATCCTGATCGACGCCAGCCTAATACCCATACTTTTCAAAAGTTAATGCAAAGATTTGATTCTTCTGGTACTGTTGATTATCCAAAACGTAAAGTGGTCAACAAACCAGTAACTAATGAAGAAAAAGAACTACAAGTATTGTTAAATGTTCAGGAAAATCCTTATATTGGTAGCCGTCAGTTAGCAGCATTATGTAAAACATCACAATCCACCGCTAATCGTACTACCAAGAAATATAGGTATCATCCATATTACATGGAATTACACCAAGAATTGCATGGACAGGATTTTGAAAGTCGTGTAAACTTTTGTCGTACAATAAATGCGGAGATTCAATTGAATCCAAATTTATTATGCAAGGTAATGTTTAGTGATGAAGCTACTTTTAGAAGTAACGGTGCCGTAAATAGACGCAACATGCATTATTATGCCACAGAAAACCCATTTTGGATTAGAGAGGTGCAACATCAAAACCACTGGTCATTAAATGTTTGGTGTGGTATTCATCATAATCGAATTATTGGACCCCACTTTTTTAATGAACCACTAAATGGCCATAGTTACCTGAACTTTCTACAA
Organism: Diaprepes abbreviatus; assembly: GCA_034092305.1. Classification (NCBI taxonomy): domain Eukaryota; kingdom Metazoa; phylum Arthropoda; class Insecta; order Coleoptera; family Curculionidae; genus Diaprepes; species Diaprepes abbreviatus. The sequence continues at coordinate 1,020,497 of JASJET010000047.1, read as the reverse complement.
GAAGAACTACTCCAACTGCTTCAAGGTCTCGATAGGGATGAGCTCGACAGTATGTGGTTCCAGCACGATGGTGCGCCTCCGCATTACCATCGTGAAGTTCGTGCGTTTTTGGACCAACGATATCCGCAAAAATGGATTGGACGTGGAGGTTTCATTGAGTGGCCACCAAGGTCTTGCGACATCACCCCATTAGATTTCTTCCTCTGGGGTTATATTAAAAATAAGGTGTATGTTAATCCACCAACAGTGGAAGATATGCGAAACAGGATTAGAGATACCTGTAGAACAATAACGCCACTAATTTTGTCCAGGGTCCGAGAAAATCTGCAAAAAAGACTAAATTTGTGCATTGCACAAGAAGGTCGTTTATTCGAACACTTATTAAAAAGAAATAATTAATCTCAGTATTTAATAGGTAATTTTTTTGTTTCAATTTAGTATAAAAGTAAATATGTATTTGCCTTGTCGTTATTGTTGTGTTAATTTTTTCACATTATGTTTAATTAAACTATTGCCGTTGTAATATAACGAATAATGTATTTCACCATATTTAACCACATTCTGTTTGTTTCTGTAGTTTCTTTTTATTATTTTACATGGCTACTATGATAATGAAGACTATTTCTGTAAAAAAGTATGGAAAATAAGAAAAACTGAAATATCTCAAAAACTATTATAAATAGGTATAGGATATATTGAACAAAACTTTTAGGGTTTTTATTACTCTATTAAATAACATGAAAATATAGAGGGTGTACCATTTAAAAAAAAAAGATATTTATTCATTTAAACTTGTTCAAATTTGAGCCGATGTGTTCAACACCCTGTAGCTTTTATTGCAAATATTAGGTAAAAATTATGTTAACTTGTCCTTGGTCTTGCTAAATTCCAAATTTGAATATATTTGTCACAAAATTGAAAACGTTATTTAGGATTGAATTGATGCTTGAAAATGTGACTTTTTTTCTTTAAACTTAATTATCTCAGAAACTATAAAGTTTTGTTATAGTAAACCCTTAATAAAAAAGATTTAAAATTATAAGCTAAATCGAAAATACGATTCGTATATAGGGTGTTCTATTTAAAAAAATTCAACTTTATGTTGTACTAGTTTTTTGGCTCACCCTGTAGAGTCCTAAATATTTTTAAAATCTGCGTAAAAATAAACTGTATCAAACAATAAATATAGTTTCTTTGTAAATTTCACCGAAAAGGCACAAACCTACTTCATCCAATCGTTGACTCACCCTGTACAAGTACTTATTTTTTATTTTCAAAATTAAAATTAAAACTTGCGGAAAGAAAATATAATACTGATAGACTATGCACGTACCGTAAAACAACAAGTACCTTTTTCGTAAAACCTTTCTTTCTAAGTTAAGCTGCAAATTTATAGACCACATCACGTATTTGTTTCAAGTTTTACTTATAAAGTGACCTTGAATGGGAGCCTCCCGTAAGAAAAATTCCAAGAATCAGCTTGCGGGCACAATTCCAGGAAAATCGTAAATCCTCCCGTTATTGATTTCCCTGGCAGCCTGTTGGAAAACTCGCGCATTTTTCTAAAAGAGGATGGCTATATGGGTTACAGGCATATTGTGTTACACGAAAAGAAAGATGAGTATTTTTTTAACAATACTGTTTGCGAAAATATCATATTATGCTTTAACATATACAAAAAAATAATAATGAAGATCAGTTGGTATCATTCTTTTAATCTAATTTTCTTAAACTTAGATATCTTATTTGGAAAAAAAAAAATTGAAAAAATTCAATTTTAGGGTATTTTTCTTCCGATTTTGATGTCACATAGCTTGCTGACATGATAACATCTATTGCGTAAGAATCAGTTTTCGATTGGAAAGGATAAATCGGAGCGGGGATATATTTTCGTCTAACAAGATCATGTACTTGACATATAAAACTGGACTGATCATGCATAATACCTCCCTTAAAATAAAAATGACGTCACAATGTTCCGTGCCATTTCGTGCAAATAACTGCTTTGGCAACAATGAATTCCCTAAGTTTTTATTATATTGGTGAAAGTGTATTTTTGACATTGACTGAATACTTTTCATTTTTCAAAGAATTTATTTCTGATTTTGCTGTTTTATGCATTTTATCACATTTTATGTAACGTTTTACTGAAAATTTCAAACAGGAACGTGAACTTTAAGGTTTTTTTTTGGTATTTTAAAAATGCGATTCTTCATCGTAAGACGTGCAAATACCTCATCTGGTAAACTGGAGTTTATTTAATTGGTAAGTTATAAAGCATTCAATAATAATTATATAAAATTTTACCTTAGAATCAAATTGTAAATCTAAGAGTAACAAGTTTTATCTTATATGGATATGATGTATGATAATTTTTAAATAATATCAATATTTTAGTTTTCTAAGAGAAAAGAAACTTCAAGTTCAAGGGCTGAAGCAAATTGGTCATGCTCATAATTCTTTTATACACCAAATGAGTAACTCTATTCAGAGCATTTCTGAATAGAGTTATTCAGAGCATTTTTTTGGAAAAAGTTTTATACAAGAAGATGAGCAAAAAGTTTGTGGAGTGCTTCTTACAAATAAACTGCCTGAAAAAAGCTATGAAGCACTGTTTGATGTAAACATCTTGAAGCAACTAAACTTGGACTTATAGCATACACTGGCTCTGCAAAAAAAGTCCTGAATTAGGTGTGCATTAACCAACAATATCGTTTTACCATAAAGTTAATGTTCCACTGACATATAAAGCTGAACATCGAAACTGTTATGGTGTTAAAATTTAAAATAATTATACATTTAAAAACCAATATGCCATATTAAAATAGAAATAAATGATTGCATAAATATGAAATTTTTCAGTATTATTAAGCATGTTTGGAAATTACATAAATTCTACTTTTATGTATTTGTTTTGTGTAAAAATAAAATAATAACCTTTTGTTTGAATATGTTATTAATTAATAAAACAAAAATTCTTGATTTTAGCTCAGATAGGAAATTTGTGTCATGAAAATCCTTTGTCAAAGTAGTGAGAAGCTGCGATTGATTACTATTTCAAAAATTTAACTCTAAGAAAAATCAATTCCAGATCCTCAAACAGTTAAGTAAATTGACAGTTTGATCTAGTGTAAAAATTAAAAGTTGCTAGTAAATCTTTATGTATATATTTAGATTAAAAATGTTTGTATTAATATAAAAATTCTCTTGTATTTACAAGCTTTTTTATATTTAAAGTGTCTTAATAAATATTTTTTTGTTTACAATTAAATATAAACTGCTTTAATACTATCCCCTTTAGAGTTAATTTTTTTTTTATAAAAATGATTTAGTACATAATGTTACTTTACTTCCTTTAAATTAAAGCTTCGTATTATGAAGGAAATGTCAACATTATTATGAATATTGTTAACCCTATATAAATACCTAACATATCAGTTCCCTAAAAGCATCGAGGAGAAAATAATTTTAACAAAGACCTAATCGAAGCTTGTTTTTAAATGATGAAGCTCTCTTACTTTGCAATAGATTATGTGGACATTTCGATACCTTACATTAAACAATATACTATATTAATTCATGATACAAATTTTTTAAAAATAAATACCTTAATACTTTTTTCATTAACTTCTTATACTCTACATCCGAATAAGGGATGTAGGTTATACTAGTTATTTACAAAAATACCCACTGATTTCCACAATCTTTTCTAAAACAGATATTTAAAAAAAAAATAGTCTCGATTTGTTTTCGGTGCATATTTCACATTTTAGCTATTTTGCTAAATAACAGTTTTATTGTAAAAAATAAAATATGTAAATAGTCAGAAAAAGCATTTTCATTTATTTATAAGAACTGACATTTCATGCGTTACGTATTTACGCTGTTCCAAAGAAGTTAAAAAAATTAGCTTTATTGGAGTTGCTTTAAACAGAAAAATTATAATTTTGAAGAAACTAAAAGTAGAAATTCAAGTTAAATATTGTTTTACACAAACAATTATCCTGAGCCCCAATTCTGTAAGCATATTTTTTGACATTCTCTTTCCTTATCTCTTTTAGGACAGTGACATACTTATGTGTTAATATAGACTGAACAAAGATAGAAGATCCCTATTATGACATTCTCTTTCCCTTTACTCTTATAAAATCGCAGCCCTGGTCTTTTTTATTGAATATACTCAATTAACCTGTCAAGTAAAACAAGAAAGAGCGATTTATTGTTTTAGATATAGTATAGAAAGAGATAGTTATTGTCTAAACCTGTTAGTTAGAATAATAGAATTGACATTCATACACGACACATTCACGCCAATGTAAGAAACTAGCAGGGAATTCAATGTTGCCATACAAATCATTGCACCCCATGGCGACCAATAAGGAGGGGTCAAAAATTATTTTTATGAGCAGTCCAGTTTTATATGTCATGTTCGTGAACAAGATATTCGTAAGAAACATAGATATGTAAAGATATAAACCGCCGCTCCTATAGAAGAAGCACGTTGGTCCTCGGCTAAAAAGAGCCAGAGCGAAATAAGTCAGTAATACATATCACTCTTTCTATGGGCGGAGCTAATAACCTCGTACGGGTGATACTCTTTTCGCCTGACAGCAACAATTAACCCTTCATAATGGATTAAGTGAAAGGTATTGCATATAAGGGGCTCTTAGTTCGACCCAAAGAAAGTGAATTATTACTGATCTACTTCGCTTTGTCTCTTTCTAAGAGAGAGCCAATGTGCTTCTATAGAATTCGCAGTCTGTATTAAGAACCTATCTATGATTATATTTTTAGGTATATTCTTTTGAGTATTTATCACTTTCAGTTCTGTCACTTGAAGTAATCAGGATCACTTCGACCCAATGACAAGTAAATGCATATTCAAAAGAACATGAAGTTATCAGTTTCACTTTGTTCACTTTGATCAGTGATAATTTACTCAAAAGAATACAGCCATTATTATACCTTTTCATTCCTCTTTAAGTATTTTTGGGGATTTTTTCTTATTCTTAGTACTAAGATGATAACAGGCCAACAAAGGAGTTAGCAGAATAATGGAGGTAAATCGGGTGATAATTTATTAAGGAAAGAATATCTGCACGGGAACTCCGTAACACGATAGAAATAGAAACAGAAAAGAAATGAAGAAAGAAAATTTCTTTCTATCCACGTAACCTACTCTCTATGATATTTTCCTTAAAACTTCGAGCTAGTTCACGTAGAAATAACTACAAACTACCATCTCTAAAAATATCTATTTTTCTGGGTACTTTATAATGAATAAAATAATACTAAACATATTTACTTTGAAATTTTTGAGGTTAATTGACTAAAAATTTTTATTATGAAATCTCGAATGCTATATTTTAAAGTATTTTATGGGGCATTGAGATTTTTTGCACAAGGATCCTATCAGAGGAGCATAATTCTTAGAAACAAAGATATCTCACATTCGACATAACCACAAATTCAAACACACGTAAATCAGGAAAAAAAATGATACAAACTTATGCAGCATTCAAATTGCTTTGAGAGAGATAGAAGAATAGCAACAAGCCAAAGACTCTTTCTATTTCTATAACACGATTGCTTGTTCGGACATACCCGACCGTTGCCGAATGTGCTTATAGAGTAAGTTTTGAATGATTTTCCATAATATAAAGAATTAGCAAAGAAATTTCTTTTCTATCCTATTACGGAGTTCGCATGCTGGTCCTCAAGGTACTTTTGGTTTTAAACTCTTTAAAGTTAGATTTTTCTCAATCTTCGTTTGCTCATGGGCAATACGCCAGCTCGCTCCACGTCTGGTGCATACATAGAAGCAGGGCGACCCTTCTGGATAAATTAAACAAAGTCCGATTTCTCAAGTATTTTCAACTACACTTTCTTATGTTAGAGTCTCTATTAATATCTTGCTTAATATTTAGAGTTGTCAGAACATTCAATTTAGATATATTTAATATTAAGCAATAATAAACTGCAAAATCGATTTAGATGCATCTACGTAACAGAGGTTTGTGTCCAACGCTGGATTGCATAGCTGATGATAACGATGAATAGCACAACTTTCAAGTCACAATATATGAAAACTATCATTTTCATTCCCTTACAAACAAAGATTGATTGCATCTGAAGGTCTTCCACTTCTCGGGTCACCTTCGTGATAGATACACTACGAATATGAGGCCTAGAGAAACTGGCAAGTGAAAATAGTGTTATCCCGATGTGGATGTCAGGGCACAAGGGACTCGAAATGAGGAAGAGGATAGCATCGTAAAAGAAAGGACAAAAACACCTTTTCTTGATCCAGAATTTTTGTGGGAATTACCAAAAACTATATAACAGAGGAACTTCGGAACTGGGAACGAAATCACGTAAAATGAAAGTGGAACAATAGGCCTTATCTCAGACAAGCGCAAAAATGCTTCTCGATCTCTCTTGACATCTGTAGTAACAAAGCACTAACTCCCTCAGAAATTTTCTTTGATATGATGGACCCTCTTTTACATAATCGTGCATTCGTGAATATTTTTAAGACAGTGCCACGTTCCAATTTCACAAAACTCATTTTTTGTTACAAAACACTTCATAAAACACAAAATAATGTATAAATTGGAAACAAATCTGACAAAAAATAGAAAAAGGTTGTCAGTATTGAACGTTACTAGGTAACGCATAGTCAGTTGTTTTTATCATGGCTGCTTATATATTTTTTATATTCCTAGAATTATACACTAGTTGTAAATTTTCTTGATTACATAGTTGACAAAAAGTTTACAATACGTACGCGTGTTATTTTAATATATTTATATTAGTGAAATTGACGCATTGATTGTTGGAATTTATGAATGAAAATGTGTTTGCGTTCTAGTAAACTTGACAATGACGACAATGAAAGGGAACAATATCATCTTCCTTTTACGTCAATGGATTATTTCAGTGTACACTGTGAAAAACATGATATTAAAACAATGAACTTGATAAAGAACAAATAAAATATTATTAATAAAATAATCTTTATAAAAGAGTTACTGTAGTTTTCATTACCTATTGATTTATGATACGCAATTAATGATTATTAGTTACAAAGTTACAAGTTATTATTTTGTATTTCATTTAGAGGTGATATTTACTTTATTATTTATTAATGCAAGTTTTTAAATTGAGTTATTTAATACAGAGTGTGTTCCTAAAAGGTCTGTACAAAACTTAAATATGAGGATTGTTGTCTTTATATCTCGAAGGGGTAATATTATCACTTTGGTTTGTCAACAGTTATGTATGCATGTATGTGCGTAGAGTTGGGGGTCTGTACACTGCAACCTGGTAGATCTATTGTGCCCCCCTACTGCTGCCGTCGTTAGAATTACCTTACCGGCTTGAGCAGGTCTTCCAGACCTATTTCCCTAAGGAAGCTTAGGATGGCTTTAAGGTGGGTAGCTCCCCTTCTTCGATTTGGTGTGTTCCCAAGAACCGCATCATAGGGTTTTCTAGAGCTCTGCACTCTGAATAGAAGTTTCTAGCTCCTCACAGAATCTGCACTCTTCTCGTTCTTTAGGTGTCCCTTCAGGTAGCAATGCCCCTTCAGGATTCCTGTCAGAACTCTGAGTTGTATTCTTCTGGTCGTAGATCAGAGAGAAGTTGGTCTACAATTTAGCTCCACATAATTCGAGAGGCTACTCCCCCTTGAGGGCATTCTCTGGTAGTAAAGAGGGCGATAGTGTCCTGTCCTATCTCTGTCTCTGCTATTCTAGTGGAGGAAAGTCGTGCTATCCATTTGGATGTCGTTGCGTCTACTCTCCTGTCATCGAATGCTTTTTTGACTGCCTCATGTGTTATCAATAGTTAACTTTATATTAAAATGACTGAAAGAGGTAAAGATGGAAATGGATTAGGAAAAGGTGGCGCAAAATGTCATCATAAAGTTCTCCGTGACAATATTTAAGGTATAACCCAACCTGCCATTAGAAGATTGGCTCAACGAAATGGTGCCCAATCTATTTCTGGTTTGATTCACGAGGAAACCCGTGGTGTTTTAAAAGTATTCTTGGAAAATGTTATCAGACATGCTGGAACATACACTGGACACGCTAAAAAGAAAACTGTGACCGCAATGGATATCGTATATACTTTAAAATATTAACGGCATACTTTGTACGGTTTTGGAGGTTAAATGTTACCGTTCAAGGTCTTTAAGGACGATAACAAAAAGAAAAAATAAGTATACAACAAAGGTTGTGCATTATTAATATGAATTTAAAATGAATGTATGGGTAAGGATCATTGACAGATTTATTATTGATCCTGTTATCGTACCACCATGTTTGAATTATCTAAAATACTTAATCGTCCATCAGAGCAATTAATTCGATTAACTATGGAACGTTTTCGCACCACGTTTACTCTAAACGATAATATACATCCATAGAGACGTCGTACAGTGCGTACAGAAGAAATCATTGCTGCTGTAGAGCGTAGCGTAGAGGAAGACCCGAATCAGTCTATCCGTCATCGTGCACAGGAATTGGATATGTGTTCATTCACTTTATGGAAGATTTTGCGGAAAGATCTTGGTTTGCGTGCTTACAAAATGCAGCTCGTGCAAGAATTGAAGCCACACGGTCACCTAGCAAGGCGTAGATTCGGTGAATGGGCCCAAAACAAGATTGCCGTTGATCCCGATTTTCATAAGCGAATTTTGTTTAGCGGTGAAGTTCACTTTTGTTTGAATGGATACGTCAATAAACAAAACTGCCGTATTTGGAGTGATGATAATCCTCAAGTGTATGTTGAGACACCGTTACATCCAGAAAAACTGACTGTTTAGTGTGCTTTATGGGCTGGTGGAATCATTGGTCCGTACTTCTTTAAAAACGATGCTGGTCAGAACGTTACAGTCAATGGTGACGGCTATAGAGCCATGATTACTGACTTTTTCGTTCATCAATTGAACAACCATGATGTGCAGGAGCTGTGGTTTCAACAAGACGGAGCAACATGTCACACCGCTCGTACCACAATTGATTTATTGAAGGAAACGTTTGGTAACCGCATAGTTTCACGTTTCGGACCCGTGAATTGGCCTCCAAGATCGTGCGACTTAACACCACTAGACTATTTTCTGTGGGGATATGTGAAGTCGCTAGTCTACGCCGATAAGCCCGAAACGATTGATCACATTCGCCGCGTTATTGCCGATATACGGCCACAAATGTTGGAAAAAGTCATCGAAAATTGGACCTCCAGATTAGACTACGTCCGAGCCAGCAACAAATGAAAACTCTTTGTTTAGCTCATTTTGTCATATTATATATTTCCAACTCGGCAATAACCATTTTACATAAAAATATGGTTTTAGCATTTTCCGGAAAACAGACTTAACATTTTAAACGTTTTATACGTATTCCGGAAACGTACACAACCGAATTTCGGGATAACATTACATTACTTTTAATCTTTTCCGTATAATCTGAGTTTAATAGTTCCGAAAACCCAATGCAATCACGAGTGCGGGTTTAATAGCGATATAATCATAAAGTGATCACGTTCTACGCCAACGATGTCTTTCGCGGAAAATTTTGTAAATTGCTGCACAGTTTCCGGTTAGTTGAAATACTTCTTATCGTAACTTATTAAATTATGTAACCGAAAAAAGTTATTTTCTGTAAATACTTGCCATTAGAGGAGCTGCTTGTGTAATCTCTTGAATTCGGTGAATATATCACACTTTTTGCTAGAAAGTTTAATGACAGTTTTCATAATACGCTTTTTTTCATCGAAATTGGTAGTTTCTGAGATTATTGCAGAAAAATTAATCTTTCCCGTTTTATCCCTTTCTAACCCATTATAAAACTTTTTGTGGAGTACAGGGTATCTCATTTTCAACACTTTTAGGGGTATTGGAATTATTATATGTGCATGCGTATTAGCAAAACCTCTTTCCATTATCTTTAATCTCTGCCTGGATAATTAACAGTTTCCTGATAAATGGAAAATTTCCAGAATTTCTCCAGTATTTAAAAACCAATATCGAAAACTACAGACCAGTCTGTATAATAACAATAATTTTTCTAAATGTTTTGAAATGTTTCTGCATAAACATTTATTTTTCAAGCTGAAACACCTATTTAGTGATTCCCAACATGGTTTTATAAAGGGTAGGTCCACAGCGTCCAATCTCTTCTGTTTTATTCAGTTTGTGGCTGATGTCTTGGACAAGGGAGGTCAAGTAGACACAATATATATATATATATATATATATATATATATATATATATATATATATATATATATAGACTTTTCAAAGGCGTTTGACAGGCTTGATCACGGCATTTTGCTTGATAAACTGAATTGTTTTGGACTTTCGAAAAAACTAATTCTATTTTTTAAATCACATCTCTGCGATATGCTACTCTATGCGGATGACGCTAAAATTTTTACTTCTGTAAAAAACGATGCTGATTGTCAAAGACTACAAATAGCAATAAATACCGTCACCGATTGGTGTAGCGAAAACAGACTGCCTCTAAACTTTGGTAAATGCAAAGTCATGACTTCCACATTAAAGAAAAACGTGCTGGTATATCATTATAAAATTGATGGAATATCAGTTCCACAAGTGGAATGCTTTAGGGATCTGGGTGTGACATTTGATAGCAGATTTTCATTTGTTCCTCATATAAATGATCTTATACAGGTATGTTTAAAATCATTAAGCTTTAGTATCAGAAACTCAAAAACATTTTCTAATCCAATGACGCTCATTTTACTTTATTACGATTTTGTAAGATTTAAATTTGAATATGCTTCCATAATATGGTCTCCTTATTAGCAAAACCATATTAATGACGTTGAGAGAGTTCAGCGGCGTTTCTTGAAATACCTAAGCTTTCGAATTGATGCACATTATCCTGAAACAGGGTTTTCGCATGAAATCTTACTTCAGCGGCATTCTTTTTGTTCTCTAGGACATAGACGTATCGTCACAGACCTCAAATTTCTTTATAAAGTTTTGCATAATAGAGTGGAATGTAGTTGACATACTGGAAAAAATAAGTTTTCTTGTACCTAGGACTTCAGCTTGCCAATTTGCCACATTCTATTGTCCTACACCTCGTACAAATGTGTGTAACTACTCTCCTTTATATAGGATGTGCAGAATCTACAACGAAAATCAAAATAAATTCGACATTTAGCTGCGGATTGGCACAGATAAAAAATAATTAAATATGTAATATTTTGTAGTTTTATTTCTGGTAATTTGTGTATGCTTATTTTTTCTTGTTTCTTTGTTTGTTTTGTCATTATAATTTTTTTTCTGTTGTACCCATTTATTAATTGATTTTTTGTAATTGTGAAATGGGTTTAAATTAATAAATAAATTAGTAAATTATCAAAGATAGAGTGTTGCGGTTTTCACTTTAGTCTCCTACTTATTCACGAAATCAAAGATTTTTGTGTAAAATTGTCATGGGTGTCTTAGTTTTTAATCTGCAGGATGATTTTGGAAATCTTCGTTTTTAGGCATATTTCTTATTTTTGTTATACGTTAATTTATCAAAAAGGTAAAAACCGATTTCTATACAGTTTCTACGTAGAGGTCAGTGGCCCAGCCACTTTTCTTCTAAAAAGTTTAGTTTTTGAGATATTAATATAATTAATATAAACTTATGATTTTTAAATAGGACACCCTGTATATTATTTTAGATATTAATTACGTATAATTCAGGTTTTTAAAATAAGTAATGTGCTATTGCCAATTTATAAGAAACAACTGCAAAATTATGAGACATTTTAAAAGTTAATTTTATTGTTTTTCTATACTTTCCATTGTCAATACTTAATTATTATTATATTTGTTACTGTAAACAATACTGTTATTATAAAACCAGAATATTGAAATTTGATTGCAAAAGACCATAACTCTATAAAAAAGTCGTAACATCACCTCGAATTATTCCAATTCTATTTTTAGATACTTGCATAACCATATTATTATGTTTTTGAAAAATTTTGAAAAATCAAAAGTGCCGCAAAAATTCCGTGTCAATCTAAGATGATTCTCTCGTAGTTACAGATATATCGAGCATTGAGAAAGAGTTTTTCTTTTTCGCTAAAAGGCTGTATTTTGGTAAAAAATGCACTTAGAACAAAATTTAAAAAAACTTTTTAAAGCTCTCGGAAAAACCAAAAAAAAAAAACGGTTTGTTCAGAGTTTACCTACGAATTTTCCCACGGAACTGCATTGATATTAGCCAAACTAGGAAAAATTATTTTTCTTTCATTTTTCATTTTAACTCGAACTTTACATTACATGAAAGTACTTGGAACGAGCTTTAAAATACTTTTTTGAAAATTGTGGTGCGATTATTCCTTATTGAAATATAAAACTTTGAAACTCTATTGGTTTTCGCTCGGAATAGACAAAAGCACTGAACATACAAAATACAACAGGTTATATGTTTTCTTATACCTATAGGGCGATTTTTCTCCACTTCCACCATTTTTTAAAATTTCTAAATGAAATATTGGCTGTCTTGATTCTTTTACTGTAAGTTTTTTCTCCAAAGAGCGCAATAAATGTGTTCTTCAAAAAATATATTTTATTATAGTCATAGCGGCAAATAAGACGACTTTTAGTAACAAAGCATAAACACATACCGACGTAAAAAATTATCTAAATACTTCACAATGAATAACCAAAATTCAAGTTAAAATATTTTTTTAGAACCGTCAAGTGCAAACAAAACGAACACGAACAGGGATGGTGACAAGGGAGAGGGGAGGGAAATGAATGCAATTATCTCCCGTTTAGTCAAACCAAACAGAAATCCTGTAACCGCACCAAAACACGAACTCCGATATAAACTTTTGCAATCTGATAAGAAATATGTTCTTTATTCGATTTATTTAAACTTACTCAGTGGCTGGCACAAATTTCGTCTAACTTTAAACATAGTTGCATACGGAAAATATTAATTCATCTTTCTTGAACACATATAAGCCCCGTTAGATCTTCATTTTTCCACTGTGCCATATCAATAAATGACACGTTGCCGATTATAGAAAATCCGCACGTGTTGAACAGTTGCGGTATTGCCAAACTTCCAAATAATTAATATGGAAAAGGAAAAAGAAGCTGGCAAGGTTTCAAGTAAAAATAATAAAAACATTTTTTTTTATTATTTTTACTCTACGATCTGCCACTGCGTGAGAACAAATCATGTTTAAAACTTTTTTTTTAGTTAAAATCTAATTTTTCTGTTCAGTTGTAAACTAGGTAATGCAAATGCTCGCAACTAAAATAAGCCTTTAAATTTATTTGTTTAAAACAGTATTAATGGCGGACTTAATGCAAAATTCGATAATTAATGACATAGTTTTAGAGTCCACGTGGAATGTGGGAGTGAAACTTACCAACGGCTCGAACGATGTGGTTTCACTAGAATTTCTAATAAATGATCCTTGTCCTTAGGGAACTAATTATTGACAATAGTCGGGGAGTTAAGGAGATCCAATCGCTGCCCAAAATATTAGATCATAATAAAAATCTTTTTTTATATAATAGTTTAAGTCGTAATCTATAATAATGTGAAATTTCGACTAACTTTATTATATATATTTTTGAGAATTCAATTTTTAAGAATGTAAAAGTATTTTGAAAAATCAGAATCTTATTCTACCATTTGTCGATTAGATGACATTGAAAAAAAATTAAGAATTACCTTTTTTTGCAATGAAATATTTAGCTCACTGTGGGGTTTACTGAGATATCGATAAAGAAATGACATAAAATTTAAGATGAACCTGCATCAAAATGGAATCGAAACGTTTGGCAACATTGCATGAGCGCGCACTTCAGATCTTTGAATATATTCAATATGAAAACTTTGCCACATAGATATGTTTTATTCAACTGATGTTGAATGAATACAAGTAATTGAAATGATACAAATTACCCAGTTTTTAGTTTTTTTTTAATTTAAATTTTTCTTTATTTTAAATTTTCGGCGTACCTGTGACACGTGATTTTTTACAATTTTCGGACGAAAGTGATTTTACTCTGACTTCACCACCGATAATAAATGCTTTTTTTAGTATTTTTATGTAATATCAGATTAAGTTATTTTCGTAATAAAAATATTGTAGTTGAAACGTGTATGAAGAGAGAGCCTGGGTGAAATTTACAGGAAATAAACTATCTACCTTCCCTTTAATCGTTTAAGAAGAAAATATAAACTGTTAGACTCATCTAATAGCCGTAAAGATTTCCTAATATTTTATTTAGTTTTCAAGCTTTTTCGTATTTTACATATTAATGCTATAGTTATATATAATGTATTTATGTTTATATGATTATTTATTAGGAGTTTTTATTTGCTTTCATAATTATTACTGGTTATGTTTCACGTCACCATCAATCCGTTCCTTTATTGTGAATGCATTTTATTAGAAACTAGCGACCCGCCCCGGCTTCGCACGGGTGCAATGCTGATACTAAATACACTACAGAAAAACTGTGACTATTTATTTTATTTTTACAACAATTATTACATCGGCCTCCGACGCGCTATTTATAGGCACGCTGCCGCCGCCCCGGTCGGCCAGTACCGCCGCAAGCGCTACTTCCCGCAATTTTAAATCTGTAATATCTTCGAAAATATTCATTTAAATCTTGTGCTGTAAAGGACCATATAGATCTATATTAAATCAACAATGTATTTAAGCTATTTAATTGGATAAGGATTAATGCTGTATTGGTTAAAATCGCTTCAAAATTTGCCATTATTTGTCGTAAAAAGTAAATGACAAAAAAATGTTATTGTGGGATATCCATGAGAGATAGACATATACCATCGCGGAGTTTTCTGTAGACCTTTTCAATGTGTACAAATAATTAGTACATTATTTTGATAAATCTCGTAGGGTTCAGCCTGCGTTTGCAATGTAAGCGGAAAAAAATATGATAATTAACGACATCACATTAGAAACCTCAAAAATAACAGTATTTCTCCACTATTTAATGGATGTTATTATACATATAAACCTTCCTCTTGAATCACTCTATCTATTGAAAAAAACCGCATCAAAATCCGGTGCGTAGTTTTAAAGATTTAAGCATACAAAGGGACATAGGGACAGAGAAAGCGACTTTGTTTTATACTATGTAGTGATAAAGAACAGGTTACTTTCCATTGCCAGCCTTCAACGATTTCAGAAGCTATTTGAGAGGATTATTAGAAAACACATTATATATTTTTATTTCTAATTCTTAGCTTTTTTCATTTTCTTCTTCTTTTGCATTTTTTTTATATATTTTTTATATCGCTAGACAATTTTACTTTTTCCTTTGCTGCCCAAGAACGCAACTCTGTAGAAAAATCATTGCATTTTTCTCCTACTACAGGATTGAGGGTGATCTGGAGACTATGGACATCCAAATTTTAGAAATAATAATAATAATATAATAATATCCTTTATTTGCCAACAAAATTATGATCACATAACAAAGCAACGTCAGAGAAAGAAATGTTTAACACTAAGAATTGTAAATATGTCGATCTAACTACAGTTAATATAAAAACTAATCGACATTTTGATAGGAACCTTACACAAAGGAAAACAAAAGGAGAAAAAGACAGATACAAGATGATTTAAAAAAGTAGTAATAAGAAAGTCAGTTTAAACTGAACAAAGTTTTACAGTTTGCAAAATAAGATATTCTAATTTAAAAGGAATAAAATTTTTACACACAAAACAAATGCTTGAGAAAAACCCACTAAACAAAAAATATTAAATTAAAAATATTGACATTACAAAAACTATTCATTAAAATTGAAAGAGTAAAAGCACCCATCAGACAGCCATTCATTTAAGCGTCTCTTAAAGCAATTAATCGACTCGGTAAGCCAGATTTCTCTTGGTAACATCCTTACAGCTTTAATCGCCATATAGTATGGTCCTCTCTCATAGAAGGTGGAGTTATGGAAAGGTACCCTTAGGTCATTCGCCCCTCTGGTAGTCGTAACCATGTTTCCCCCATAGAACTGTCTATTCAGCGGAAATAATTCCGTATTCCTTCTGACAAGCATGACTAAAGATCTAAAGTATAATGAGGGAACAGTAAGCAACTTAAACTCAGTAAAAAATGGTCGACATGAAGCTCTTGGATGTAGGTGGAAGATGCATCTTATTATGCGTTTTTGAATTTTAAATATATTAATAGCCTTTCTTGATGATCTCCAAAAGGAAATACCATAAGAGACAAGAGATTGTATTTGCCCAAGGTAGAAAAGCCTAACAGTCTCTGCATTGATCACGTCACGAAGCCTTCGGACTACACCACACAAACTGCTAAGCCTAGCCCCAAGAGCTGAGATATGATGTTCCCAGTTTAAAGAGGGGTCCAAATGAACACCCAAGAACTTAACCTGTTCCAAAGTAGGTATAGATCTATCCCCAAGCCACACAAGCAGTGACTCAGACTTTATTGCATATTATGAAAAAAGAATGAGGCCGGTTTTATCTACGTTTAGAGTGAGGCCGTTATCAGAACACCACTGCTGCATTTTCAATGCAGAGTTTGTGCACTTTTGAGACAGTCCTGCCATAGAAGTGTCCGCCAGAATCACTGATGTGTCATCAGCAAACTGGCAAACGCTATCCGCGGCCAATCCATCCCCCAGATTATTTACATATATTAAGAATAATATGGGTCCCAAAATGGAGCCCTGAGAAATGACGCAGGTTTAGTAACCGAAGCGTTCAGTGCTTTGGTTACTGTAAAATTTTGTTATAATTCGGCTTTTATTTCACATTCAATCTATTTTTAAAAATAAAACCAGGTTCTGAATAGATGTGAGGCTACCTTAATACTGGATATGTAGTTCCTGCCTTTCAAAGAAATTTAAGCATCGTGTTTTTTAATTTTACAATTTTCTTTAAGTTCTGGAAATATATAAATTTTTTTTTTCATATTTCAATATAGTTTTTGGTTATCTTTGTGTTTTAGATAGCGGGTAGACACTCTTCTGTGATTTTGATAGAGGATAGATCTACCTCAGGGACATGACCCTATCTACGTGAGTCATGACTTGCTCTCACCTCCTGACCCCGAGGAAAATCATGTTCCAACCTTCTATGTTATATAAAAATTAGTACCAACTCACCCTCTATATATGGAAACGTCAGTATCTAGAACAGATTCTAGGGGAGGCAAAAAATTGAAAGACACACAGAAAGAAGATGAAATAGATGGAGACTAAGGACAGGAACAAGAGAGCGATGTGGAGTAGGGAATTTAACTAGATGTAGCACGCCAGCAACGAAGAAACATGGAAAAATTTAAAGAAAAGTTACATTTAATGTCGAACAATGTTCTATAGATGATGGCCTTTATATTTTATTGAAATTGTGCCTTTATAAAATAAGGTGACTCCCTCTATAAAAAAACAGTGTTAATTATTGGAGTTGGAATTACGACTTTCTATTCGCTCTAACATAAACCCTCTGTGGTAAGCTTTGTGATGGTTACCCAAACCACTATAGTTTTTTTTAATAATTTATTTTACATCTAGTATAGATAGAAATCTACGATAATTTTTAGTTCATATTTCAAAAACTTAAATCACATAATTAAATATTTTATTAATACTAAACAAGATATTTCTACGCACTTACTCCAGGACTAATAACCAGGATTTCTTGGAAACAGCTATCATGACATCATCGTGAAGTAAATAAAGTTTTCTAGGACGATTTGGTTTCACGATATGACACTGAAACGGGAATGCGGGAATATTGTAAATAAAGCTGTGATCTTTCATAGTAAACAAGTTCTCAGCATGTCAAAAATTCCTGGAAAACAGCAGAGTGTAGGAAGAACATTAAGTGCATCGTCTTGTACTGGATATGATTAAATATATATTTTTGTTTACTTAAAATTGAGGTTAAATATAATCAACCTTCAGGTAAAATCTAACCAATGACTATCGCTACAAGATGATTAGTTTTGACATAAATAAACAAGGCAAATAAGGTCTTCAAGTGACACCTTGTTGGCGGAAAAGCATTGGATATTCCAAAAGGGGATTTAACGCCCCCAATTTTTCGTTATTGTAATCGGAGTTTAGGAGGCTCAAATACAAACTCAAAGAAATTTATTCTCTTGATGGAATATTTTATAAGAAGCAGTGGCAGCTTGTGGCTGTTTAGACAGGTATTGTCAATACGTGATATAACTATGGGATTATTAAAAAACATGCAAAAACAACAATTCATTTATGTATAGTCACAGTCCTATTAATATATATATATATATATATATATATATATATATATATATATATATATATATATATAAATAAATAAATAGATAAGTTTTTGTCCGTATAATTTAAAATAAAATAGAATCAAATATTGGCGAAGTGGACGTGAAAAATTTGTTAATCTACATGATTCTCGTGTTAAAAAGTGCGGAGCACTCCAAAATATGGAAAAACTCCGGGTCCGACAGATGGCGACAGCGCTGTTTCGTCCTAATATGGGACTCGTCAGGCCACCGCATTCGGTACAAACCATCACCTCGCCTTTGCATCCTATAAAGCTGAGTTTTTCCATATTTTGGAGTGCTCCGCACTTTTTAACACGAGAATCATGTAGATTGACAAATTTTTCACGTCCGCTTCGCCAATATTTTATTCTATTTTATTTTAAATTACACGGACAAAAACTTATCTATTTATTTATTTACTTGTTTGGCTTTGAAACACGCTGAACGTTGCTCTCATGGTGGGATCGTTTGGTGCGACACGTGGCTTTGGCTGCTGAAATGAGCAATAGGCTTGGTTGCCAGTACCGAAAAATGCGACCCCTATCCTTTGAGCAGCGCGTTTCGTGTACTCGATTTTACATATTTCTGTTTTAATTCACCGTCGCGCCACCATATGACGGTTATTTACAAACTGTGTTAATCTGTGTGGTTCTTGTGTTATCAAGTGGACCATCGAGATGTCGCTTTTGTCGTATTGTTTGCTGTTTTTTGATTTGAAACTCAGCTTTATAGGATGCAAAGGCGAGGTGATGGTTTGTACCGAATGCGGTGGCCTGACGAGTCCCATATTAGGACGAAACAGCGCTGTCGCCATCTGTCGGACCCGGAGTTTTTCCATATTTTGGAGTGCTTCGCACTTTTTAACACGAGAATCATGTAGATTGACAAATTTTTCACGTCCGCTTCGCCAATATTTGATTTTATTTTATTTTATATATATATATATATATATATATATATATATATATATATATATATATATATATAAGGATTATTTTTAGTAAAATTTTACGTACCTTGAGACTTCGTCAAAACTATCGCTAACACCGACAAACCACCAAGAATTTGTATTTTATATTCGGGGATATGATAAATAAAAAATTAAAGCATTTTATTTTTGCTTTTAAGGTGATATAGACATTTTTGATGTTATTAAGGGAATATCTGTATCTAAATTATATCGTTGTAAATTTGACTTAGATTATTTATGTCAGTTCTGTCATTTACTGTATGTGTTTCCTTTTTGATGGCTATCATTTCTTTTATTATTAATTTAGGATAATTTTTGCCCCTATCGACTATTTTGGTATTTTCAAAGTTAAAAGAGTGTTTTTCATTCTTTTCATGTTTTGTCAATGCTGTAGTAGCATTTTTGGTATATTTATGTCCATTTAGTCGATTTTTTAGTAATTGGCTTGTCATTCCTATATATTGTTTTGGACAGTTTGCACACGGAACTGATTATACAATATTGGAAGTTTTCATAGTTGGTGTTTTGCTTCTCAAATTTGTAAAAATTGATTTTAATTAGTTGTAACTCTTGTGGCATGCTACAATATTGTGTTTTTTTTAAATGTATTTTAATTTTTCTGAAAGGTGTGTTGTATAAGGTAATGCTATGTATTGTTTTTGTATTTCCTGTTGTGAATCATCCTTGTTTTTGGTTCTTAGCTTGTTGTAGTGTTTGTAAGTTCTTTTTTTAATAATTTCGTCAATATCTTTAATATTAAAATTGTTCTGTATAAGTGTGTCTTTAACTTTTCTTAGAAACGAGGGTCTGAATGTAGGGGACGCTAATAAAATGGCTCTGTCAACCAAGTTCACGATTACACTCCTTTTTTGGTTTTTTGAATGGTTTGAAAAGTTGTTCAAATATCTTCCGGACCAGGTTGGTTTTGTATACCACTGCGTTTGAATTTTATCATTCTGACGTATTAGAGTCATATCCAGGAAATTTATTTTTCCGTTTACTTCAGATTCTGATGTAAATTTTAATTTGTTATGGAGATTATTAAATTGTTGTACAACGTAATCCACTTTGTCCTGAGGAATTGCCATTAAACAATCGTCAACGAAACGTTTAAAGAAAATTAAGTCCAAATTTAGATTTTGAATGACTCTTTCCTCCAAATATAAACCAAAAGAAAAATAATGAATTTGTCAAGAAATTACTAACAAAAAAAGAAATTAGTGACGCTGAAGTGAAAGATCTCTCAATCCATAATGCTATTCCTCCAAAAATATACGGACTACCTAAATTACACAAACCAAACATTCCATTAAGACCTATTGTTTCCTGCATACAATCACCTTTTTATAAATTGTCAAAATATCTCTCCGGCTGTATCTCAAATATTAGAGGAAAAAATAACGTTTATATTAAAGATTCCTTTTGATGCAAAAAATTCATATATACCGTAAGTATCCCTCAAAATTACAAACTTGTCTCCCTGGACGTAGTATCACTATACACAAATATTCCAAACGATTTAGTTAAAATTATATTATCTGAAAAATGGGAAGAACTAAAAAACTCCACAACTTTCTCCGAGAATAGTTTTATGGAAGCTGTAACTTTAGCTTTATCAACAAACTACTTTCGGTATGACAATAAATTTTACAGACAAGTTGATGGTTGTGCAATGGGTTCACCTATTTCATCTTCGATCGCCCAGCTAGTCATAGAATATTTGGAGAAAAAAGTCATTCAAAATCTAAATTTAGATTTAATTTTCTTTAATCGTTTCATTGACGATTGTTTAATAGCAATTCCTCAGGACAAAGTAGATTACGTTGTACAACAATTTAATAATTTCCATAACAAATTAAAATTTACATCAGAATCTGAAGTAAACGGAAAAATTAATTTCCTGTATATGACTCTAATACGCCAGAATGATAAAATTCAAACGCAGTGGTATACAAAACCAACTTGGTCCGGAAGATATTTGAACAACTTTTCAAACCATTCAAAAAATCAAAAAAGGAGTGTAATCATGAACTTGGTTGACAGAGCCATTTTATTAACGTCCCTACATTCAGACCCTCGATTCCAAGAAAAGCTAAACACACTTATACAGAACAATTTTAATATTAAAGATATTAACGAAATTATTAAAAAAAAAGAACTTACAAACACTACAACAAGCTAAGAACCAAAAACAAGGATGATTCACAACAGGAAATACAAAAACAATACTAGCATTACCTTATACAACAGACCTTTCAGAAAAATTAAAATACATTTTAAAAAAACACAACATTGTAGCAAGCCACAAGAGTTGCAACCAATTAAACTCAATCTTTACAAAATTGAAAAGCAAAACAACAATTATGAAAACTTCCAATATTGTATATTCAGTTCCGTGTGCAAACTGTCAACAATATATAGGAATGACAAGCCAATTACTAAAAAATCGACTAAATGGACAAAACATGAAAAGAATGAAAAACACTCTTTTAACTTTGAAAAAAACTTGTTTTATGATCAATGGATAACCAAGAATGGGCCACGTCTTTGGCCACCTCACTCCCCCGACCAAACAGTACTTGATTTTTTTATTTAGGGGACAATATAAAATAGAGTATACGAGTACAACACCGCATTAACCACAATGGAAGATTGTATGCAGTGCGTCAGGATAATATTTGAAAAACGTAATCCTCAGTCAATAAGAAGAGCCCCCATGAAGAGTTTCTGCTTATGTGCGAAAAATGTTTAGAAGTTCGAGGGCGTCAATTTGAACAAAAACGATGATTTTCAATTTCTGGCTAATAAAATTTTTTTCTATCTTATTTTTAACATTTTTTCTTTATTTTGCTTAAAAAATCACTCCCACCAAAACTGTTTTTATAACATCTGTATATTACCGAATTTTATTATTCTTTTATATTCTCCATTTTAATGTAACAAGTCAGTGAACTTTAATTCATAAAAATGACATCTTTTATTACGCGATACGGCCGAAAAAAAATTTTACCGAGGAAAAAGCGCGTAAAAGCCCGGAAAATTTCGCGCGGGAATCTCAATTTTTCAAAGGAAAACGCCAGCGTGCATTTCTACTGAAGCGAGGAAAATGCGTGGGAGCCATTTTTGCCATTGTGGTTTTCCGAGAAACGGGATGCTGCAAACTGCTAAATTTTAAAGTCATTTGGGTTTTAACGACGTTAGATCATTAGTTATCTGATTATCTTGAAAGGTCGGGCTTTACGAAGAAAAATTAGTTTTTCATACAGAGTATGTTATAGAAACTGGGTAACTTAGTAGAAATAATGTTATATTATAATGGAAAAAAGGCATTGACAACCTAACCTTTGAAGAAAATAGTTTTTAATAATTTCAACGCCAAAATTCAGACACCTGTTCTGGTCCCAATATAACGTACCGCTCCATATGGCTTCTGTAGATTTCCAGAAGGCATTCAATTCCGTCAAAATATGGGCAGTATTACAATTCTTAGAAAACGCAAGAATCGATTCAAGATACATAAACATCATAAAGAACATATACGAAAATGCAACCATTCAAATAAAACTAGACGACAAGACGAAAACGAACCCCATAAAACTACAAAGGGGTGTGAGACAAGTGGGCACTATCTCGCCAAAACTGTTCACCCTACTCCTAGAGGACATTTTTAAGGAACTTAAATGGGACATCAAAGGTATAAACATCGACGGAATATACTTGAACCATCTCAGATTTGCTGATGACATAATCTTAATAGCAAGTAATCTCCAAGAATTGAACGAAATGCTACAACAGCTAAATGACGTATCCGCATCTGTAGGCCTTAAAATGAACTACAACAAAACAAAAATAATGAGCTACGAACAGGCAAACATAACAATACAGAACCAGAGGATAGAAAACGTCGAAAACTATATATACTTGGGTCATGATATCAGACTAGGGAAATCAAACCAGGATGCTGAAATAAAAAGAAGAACACAGCTAACATGGGCCGCTTTCGGTAAACTTGCATACATCCTGGAAAATAATTCAATTCCCATAAATCTAAAAAGAAAAGTATACGGCACATGCATATTACCGGTGTGTACGTATGGATTAGAGACCATGTCCCTCACCAAAAAGTCCGCTAAAAAATTAGAAACAGTCCAAAGAGCGACGGAAAGAAACATGCTTGGAATATCATTAAGAGACAGGATTAGAAACACCGAGATAAGACGCAAAACAAAACTCAAAGACATCGTGAAGGAGGTTGCAAAGATGATGTGGCGATGGGCTGGTTACACCCGATATGAAGACAACGGATGGACACGAAGAATCCTGGAATGGAGACCGAGGGAGACAACAAGACGCACGGGAAGACCTCAAAAAAGATGGATAGACGACATAAGGACAGTGGCGGGCAAACAGTGGATGAGATTAGCGAAGAATAGAGAAAGGTGGAAACAATTGAGAGAGACCTATATCCAGGAGTGGATGGACAGAGGTTGACAAAGAGAGAGAGAGAGAGAGAGAGAGAGAGAGTTCTGATCTTATGATGATTATTTTCGTACAATTCTTCACGATACAAACACTTATGGATTTAAATATCTGTAGTTATTTCAATAACTGTATCTTTCAAATGTCATAATTTTCAATTGAACCATTTCATTCATAGAATTACATAAAATTATCGTCTCACACAACTACCTCTTTCCTTGCACAATGTGAAAAATAAATATTATTATTTAAGTAAAAAATCTCAATGGTACGTTATTACCGGCCCCATATGGCGTTATAAAGTTGTTAATAAAGCTATATTCTTTTAAGTACTTAGGCAAGCCCGTGTAATAATATTGTTTGGGGAGTTTTAGGATGTATCGTATGCATAATTTAATCTAATTTTGTACACAGTTTACTCATAGATTTTGTCCCTAATAAACTATAACAAATTATCTTTATTTTTTACTTACATGTTGTGTATTGCAAAAAGTAAAAAAAAAACTTATATAGTAAATATAGTCTTATCATATTAGCGATGTTTTCAATACGATGTAGGTGTACTCACTAATAAGAGGAGATCGCAGCCTTGTCATCACAAATCTTGACGAGACCTAAGAACTATACCTACTAAGGTCATCTAAAGAAATTCCCAAAAGCGTTCGTGCCATTGCTCATTTAATTGTGAAAAAAATTTTAAAGTCGAACGCTTGGTACGTTGACAAGTGAGCTTTCTCTTTGTCTCACATCAGCTGCTGTGGCGCAACTGGGTAAGCGCTTTACTAGTGCTCCGTGAGCTGAGGGTTCGATCCCCGCTCGATTAATTTTTTTTTTATTATTTTAAAAAATAATGTTCATCGGTTTTTCCAATTATTAATTATTGTATGTAGTTTTTACAGACGAATATTTAAAAGGAATACTAAAAGTTCATATAAACTTTTTTCGTATAGGCCTTCTCTTCGGATATATGGACTCCCAAAGACCTGCAATGGAATCAAGATTTTTACACATAATTATTTTTTTAATATGATGTATACCATGTAAGACTCTTCAAATTATTATCCAAGAAAGTGTTGTGAATTACAGCTGCAAGGACGGACTCGTTGTGAAACTCATGACCACTTGCAAAATAGTAGATATCTGTGGGACTTCCATTGTCTTTATTCTTTGTTGAATATCACGACGTTTCGGCTAGTAGTTATCTCTAACCGTTTTCAAGTGAAACGAAATAAATCCCTTAGCTACATGACTATTTATACTAAAAGTAAATGCAGTGGAGTGTGACTGAGATGGGTGCAGTCATGCCTGCTATGGCAAAATCCCATTTTTTTTATGCGGCATTTAGTTTTAGTTGATTTCCACACTTCTCTTATATCTAAAGATGGTTTACTAAAACATCTCGGGTTCTGATGTATAATTCTTTGAATTTCCGTTTTCTCTAATGTTGTTCTCGGTGTAGTATTTTAGCTTCAGACCATTTCATGTGGTGTCCATGAGTCCAGGCATGGTTGGCGGCTCCAGATTCTTCTGTTTCTCCTCGAGATGTGCATTTTTGGTGTTCTTTGATCCTTACGTCAAGAGGTACCTTTGTTTCGCCAACGTAGGAATTGCCACATTCACCTGGTATTTGATATACCCAGTTCTTCATGCCTCTTTGAGCTGTTGATTTGACCCTAGTGAGCCGACTTCTCAGAGAGTTATTTGAATTGAATTGAATTGAATCGAAAGTGAGAACAAAACAAGAAATCATATACTAAAAGAAATTTTCCAATACCAGAGCAGACAAAAAAAAACAGCCATCTCAAAGCCTTAGAACAATTGTTAATATATCTGCCATGGAATTAACCTCAGCGGAAAACTCACTACTTGCCAAAGATTTGAACTTCACGGTTACTTCAAAAGAGGTTCCCATTCTCGATATAATTAGCGCCGCAGACTCAGTGAACATCGAAGACCCTTTTTCAGATAATGCAGATTTTTACATTGGCGTGAATGTGCAGTGTATGAATGTCAATTCTATTATTCTAACTAACAGGTTTAGACAATAACTATCTCTTTCTATACTATATCTAAAACAATAAATCGCTCTTCCTTGTTTTACTTGACAGGTTAATTGAGTATATTCAATAAAAAAGATCATGATAATTGTTTCTGTAAAACAATATTTAATTTGAATTTCTGTTTTTAGTTTCCTCAAAATTATAATTTTTCTGTTTAAAGCAACTCCAATAAAGCAAATTTTTTTAACTTCTTTGGAACAGCGTAAATATGTAACAATTTTATTATTTTTAGATAACAAGCATGAAATGTCAGTTCTTATAAATAAATGAAAATGCTTTTTCTATGACTGTTTACATATTTTATTTTTTATAATAAAACTGTTATTTAGCAAAATAGCTAAAATGTGAAATATGCGCCAAAAACAAATCGAGACTAATTTTTTTTTTGAAATATCTGTTTTAGAAACATCCTTATTCGGAAGTAGAGTATAAGAAGTTAACAAAAAAAAGTATTAAGGCATTTATTTTTAAAAATTTTATATCATGAATTAAGATAGTATATTGTTTAATGTAAGGTATCGAAATATCCACATAATCTATTGCAAAGTAAGAGAGTTTCATCATTTAAAAATAGCTTCGATTAGGTCTTTGTTAAAATTATTTTTTCCCCGATGCTTTTAGGGAACTGATATGTTAGGTATTTATATAGGGTTAACAACATTCATAATAATGTTGACATTTCCTTCATAATAACGGAGCTTTAATTTAAAGAAAGTAAAGTAACATTTTGTACTAATCCATTTTTATAAAAATAATTTAAACTCTAAAGGGGATAATATTAAAGCAGTTTATATTTAATTGTAAACAAAACAATATTTATTAAGACACTTTAAATATAAAAAAAGCTTGTAAATTCAACAGAATTCTTACCTGAATACAATCATTTTTAATCTAAATATATACATAAAGATTTACTAGCAACTTTAAATTTTTACACTAAGTCAAACTTTCCATTTACTTAACTGTTTAAGGATCTGGAATTGATCTTTCCTAGAGTTGAATTTTTGAAATGGTAATCAATCGCAGCTTCTCACTACTTTGACAAAGGATTTTCATGACACAAATTTCCTATCTGAGCTAAAATCAAGAATTTTTGTTTTACTAATTAATAACATATTCAAACAAAATGTTATTATTTTATTTTTAGACAAAACAAATACATAAAAGTAAAATTTATGTAATTTCCAAACATGCTTAATAATATTGAAAAATTTCAAATTATATGCAGTCAGTTATTTCTATTTTAATATGACATATTGGTTTTTAAACGTATAATCATTTTAAATTTTAACACCATAACAGTTTCGATGTTCAGCTTTATATGTCAGTGGAACATTAACTTTATGGTAAAACGATATTGTTGTTGGTTAATGCACACCTAATTCAGGACTTTTTTTTTGTAGAGCCAGTGTATATTATTAAGTCTAAGTTTAGTTGCTTCAAGATGTTTACCTCAAACAGTGCTTCGTAGTTTTTTTCAGGCAGTTTAATTATTGTAAGAAGCACAACACAAACTTTTTGTTCATCTTCTGTATAAAACTATTTCCAGAAAAATGCTCTGAACAGAGTTACTCATCTGGTGTATAAAAGCCCTTGAATTTGAAGATTCTTTTCTTTTAGAAAACTAAAATATTGATAGCATTTAAAAATTATCATACATCATATCCATAAGATTAAACTTGTTACCCTTAGATTTACAATTTGATTCCAAAGTAAAATTTTATATAATTATTATTGAATGCTTCATAACTTACCAATTAAATAAATTCTAATTACCAGATGAGGTATTTGCACGTCTTACGATGAAGAATCACATTTTTTAAAATGCCAAAAAAAACCTTAAAGTTCACGTTCCTGTTTGAAATTTTCAGTAAAACGTTACATAAAATGTGATAAAATCCATAAAACAGCAAAATCAAAAATAAATTTTTGTCAAAATGAAAAGTATTCAGTCAATGTCAAAAATATATTTTCACCAATATCATGAAAACTTAGGGAATTCATTGTTGCCAAAGCAATTATTTTCACGTAATGGCACGGAGCATGGTGGCGTCATTTTTATTATAAGGGGAGGTCTTATGCAAGATCAGTCCAGTTTTATATGTCATGTTCGTGGCTGAGAATAAACAATAAAAAAAAATATAAAACGTTATAAACAAATTCACTCTGCAAAAAACTATTACTAATTGTATGCAGCAAGAGACTCCTTTCGGTGAAGAATAAAGTTAATACAATATATTTTTCTATTGTTTATTAACAACTGAAAAAATAGCCATTTTAGCAGGTTTTTTGCAATAACTAATAAACAAATTATCCGATTTGGATGAGCTTTAGCTCATTTTGTAGGTATTTTCAAAACGCACAACTTTTGTTTGAAACTTTTTTTTGAAAAATAAAAGCTTTTCTTAGAACTCGAAAAAACTGTTTTTTCACATCTTAATTATTAAATAAAAAATTTTTCCCAAATAAGAAAATGTGACATAAGATACTACATAATTACTATTATCATTCTGAAGGTTTCTACGTTGTCAGACTAAATTTTTTCCAGATGCTAATTCCCCTAGTCTATAATCTCTTATTTCATTCTGTTTTAAACTTAACGAAAATTCTTACCCAAGTCCATCGAATTTCTTATTATGTAATTGTTTTGATATAAAACCTCTTGAACGACGTTGATTGACATGGATGTTATTCAACAAAAACTGACACCTTTAATTTGTATAGGTAAAGCTAGATAAAATGCCTACCAAAACTCTCCACGTCGATTCTTTATTTGTTTTACCAAAACCGGAAAAAATGGGCAACGGTCGCCTACCGTGTGAATGGCAAACAAGAAGATTCATCCCATTAATTGGCTACTTGGAGCAATAATATTATTTGTGAAAAGTGTACACACGCAGTATGTATGTAATAATCGTGTGTGCGACCGTGACCTCATGCAGGGAATATGTTGATTTTATGATCGTATGAGCAGTTCATGTATTTACTTATTTATTAGATACTTAACTACATACAAAAACTGCACCACAAACTGTTTAATCGATTCTGATTTGCGTTTTCTTGCAATATCGTGTCTTGACTACCGATTTCTAAGTAGGATTTTATTTACAGTGAATTTAATTTATTTTTAAATTATCATTTTCGTTCTATTTAGTCAATCGATTCAATTCTATTTTAAAGGAATTGTTGAATCTTAAATTTAAATTTTGAATTTGAGTCTGAAATTCAAATTTATATTCTAAATTTGATCTCTGAATTCGGTATTGAACACAGATGTTCTACAACATACTACACAGGCGCGGATCCAAAGGGGGGCGGTGGGGGTGATAGCCCCCACCCAAGAGTTTTGAGTTCAGGAAAATAGACCCGATTTTGCCTTTTATACTATAGTTTATTCAAGAACTAGAGAGATTAATAAATCATTTTGTACCGGTCTATAACATTGGACTATCTGGGTTGGATAACAATAGATATTTGGATGTGTAAAGTATTAAAAATGATCTTAATCCTTGTCATAGGCGTCGGAAGGAGGTTTATTTTATCACTTAGTAGTTGTGGCATAGAATATTATTTCGGTAATAAACTTAAAATAAAAAGTTTTTATATTATTATTTTATTTCTTATGAATTCTTAATAATTTACATACATTAGAAAATATAGATAATTTTGACATATTTAACACAAATCACAACTGTATTTTTATTATTTTTAATTTTGGCATAGAAACCGTTTTAGGCACATTCAGACTAAAACTTAGCCTTATTGTCTCAAAAAATCCTAAGTTATAATTTAAATACTTACAAAATACCCATTGTCAAAAAAAAAAGAAGTTAAACATATATAAAAAAATAAATTCGTCGATATAATATTAAAATTTTTTTGGGACTGCAGAATTACAATTAAACACTAAAAAGTGATTCAAATGTAATTAATTTTTATATGTTACAGAAAATGTAAATAATAAATTGCATTTAAGCTGGAAAACATTATGTATCTAATTCGTAATCAAAGTCAGTGAAGCTATCTTCGCTCAAATTAATTATAATTGGTTCCTTTATCTTACCGATCAGTTCTTTGAGCAATTTCCAGAGCTCAGTTCTTTTAATTTCAGGTAAATCTCGATCTTCATTGATTTTTAGTTAGAATTTTGTCGACGGTTGGGATCTGCTTCTCATAATAAAATTCCAAGGAGGTTTTTCGTATACCTGTGATCGAATGTGGCTTGGGAGTACTAACAATTCTATTCGTTTTTTTCTCCTTCAGTATTCAATACATAGTAGTTTTTCCAACTCCTGTCATGTTGGAACACATCTCAACAAAGCTTGTAACATTATTATCTAGATATTGATATCATAAACGTTCATCATAATAAGTTTTTCGTTGAGGAAAAAATGCCCTGGTTTAACGCGTTTGGAATAAATATAGATGTGGACGCCATATCTTTTGGGTATCTCACTAATCTCAAATAATATATAAAAACAAACACAAAGAAGATAAATCCCTAAGGACACACTGTAAGGTGTACTTTGCTCACTGACAGAAATTAAATTGAACTATCAGAAATTTTATTGTTGCAGTAAATTTATAAAAGTTTATAATAACGAAATATAATCAAATATAATTAGATTTACGGCAGTACGTTGGAGGTTTCGGTAACAGTTTTACTACTCTTTCTAGTTCTTGAATAGAGTATAGAAATGTGTATGCTGCTCGCATCCTCCCCCCCTATCGGAAACTTGTTTTTTCTTGTGATCCCTCTCCAAGAGCTTCAAATTCAGAAAAATAGACTCGACCCTGCCTTTTACACTAGAAATCGGAATGTTACTGGTGTCTCCCCCCCCCCCTCCCATCGACAACTTGCTTTCGCTTGCCATACTGTACTTTTGTGATATCACCGCCCCCCCCCCCCCATCAGAGAAAGAGAGAGAGAGAGGGTAGATACCCTGATACTACATATATTTCGCTCGACAGCCGCAACGAAAATCAATCCACCAACCTAATCATCAACGCCAAAAAGAAGAAATTCTAGAAAAGTCTCGTTTAAGACATTTTTAATCCTAAATTCTTTTTAATATATAAAACTATCTTTATACAGGGTTATTCAACCTATCCGGCACGAAATATTCCGGCCAAAATATGTGACTTTCAAGAAGTTTTATTTGTGGGATATGTAAAGGTCTAATACAGTTACTTTTTAAAATTATTTTCATATTATACAGGGTGTCCTAAAAGCTCTGAAAGTATCAAAGTTGTGTTTTTTTAAATGGAACCCCCTGTCCAGCTTTGTTAATAGCTTCACGGAAATTATTTTGACAACCGAACTGAATTCTGCTTGTGGGTGTTTGATAAAGTGGCAGAAAATGAACACTTTTTTCATAATGTGTTGTTTAGTGATAAATGTACTTTTCATAACAATGGTTTCGTGAATAGACGCAACTTCCATTACTATTCTGATTCAAATCCGCATGAATATAAAGTTATGAGAAACCTGAATAGATGGGGGGTAATAAGTGGGGAAATACTTAATTAAATCCTACTTTTTTGAAGGACCTTTAAATGGTTTGATGTTTCGCAATTTTCTTTTATACCAACTTTCAATGTTATTAGAAGACGTCCTTTTAAATATTCGAAGAACTATGTGGCTTCAACTGGATGGAGCTCCGCGTCATTATCAACTTTCGAAACAGGTGGATTGGGAGAGACGGATTTCAAAGTTGGCCCCCGAGATCTCCAGACTTAACTCCACCAGATTTCTCTTTATGGGGATACATAAAAGGAATTGTCTATAATGCGCCCCCGACAACACTACAAGATATGAAAATGCGCATAAGAAACGCTTTTCAGCAGTGATTTCGAAAAAAGAATATGTAAGTGTTTGGAAATGGATGGTCGACATTTCGAACATCTACTATAAATATTTCGCTTCTGTTTTCTGCTATCGTCAATATATTATTACCATTATTGCTCTTATAGCATGTTGGACGACTATAAATCGCGTTTCAAGTTTCTTAACATTTGTAAATATATTCCTTATTTTATAGTTGTAAATTATCTGTCATTTCCAAATGCCATAGGCAACTAGATACATTAGAACATTTATTCAAAAAACACAAAATGGTGCAGAAAACTATTATTTGGCGTATTCTGTTAAAACGCGAACGCAGCTATAGAACACCCTTATACCATTCGATAGGTATTTAAAAGATACATTTTCTGGTAAGGTAAAAAGTATAGCGTTCTATTTAAATTAATCAAGTTATAGCCATTTAAAGTTTTTATTTGATTAGTTTTAATTTTTGGACACCCTGTATAATATATCAAGTTTATTATAATTTGTATATAAAATATGATTTATTGTTACACTTCACTGTAAATTTCGAATACATAACTGAAATACTTCTTAAGTATTTGAAACTTGAAAATTAGGTTATATTTTGTCAAAATTCAAATTATTTAAAAATCCTTAAGGTTTAGGTCCTATAATTCTTATTAAAATGGGCACTTATTTTGATCGGAGAATCCAAAAATGCAATAATATACAGGAGGTTCCGTTTAAAAAATACAACTTTGATACTTTCAGGGGTTTTGCGACACCCTGTTCATTATGAAAATAATTTTAAGTAAGGAAGCCTTTTTTTATTTAATTTGAGTCAGGCTCCTTGTTGAAGAGGGCCTACTTTATTAGATTTTTATAATATTTTGATAACCAATAATACAGGGTGTTCAAAGAATAGGATTAAAAATTAAATTGAAGAAATCGTCAAAAGTCAATTTTTTCAAATGGAAGCTCCAAATTTTTTAATTTTATTTTATTTAGCATTCAAAATAAGGTTAAGTTTATGTAAGGTTGTCTATGTCGAAAATTTTTAGTTTTCGAAATATTGCAAACTTAATATTTCTATATAGCGATTTTGCTGTGGATTTTTAGTTTAGTTTTAATCTTAGTTAGCTATGACGTTTTACTCATAGCTTGCAGCATTAACCAACTAATGCTGCATTCCACTTAGATCAATAAAGTTTATAATGCCTTTATACTATATTTCATACTATGTTGACTCTTTTTGAATACATTTAATCTTTGTTTTTAAGTTTCGCTCACCCCTGCTCAAAAATATTCGGAATGTTTTATTCAAAAGACTCGCGTTGAAGATATTTCAAAATTCTTTTTTTAGTGAAGTTGGTTCAATTGTTCTTGACATTTATAATGACTTGGATTTGTTTGTGACAGCTACTTGTATTAGTTTATTTTGAATATTTTCATCCGATTTAATTATGGGCAAAAATTGTTGTGCAAAGAATGAAATTTTGTGTTTTTGTCAACGAGTTAAAAATATCAACGTATTTAAAGAGAGACGTAAAAGCCTTTTGAACATCGATTGGAATAAAGCGAAGACAATAAGGCATAAAAATCATTGTAGGAGTAAAAGGGATATTGTTTCAAACTTTGATATCCTAAATAAATATCTATGGAAACACAAGATTTAAGGAACGTCCTTTGTTCAACAATGTTCTCTAGGGTAAAGTTAGATGACAGTATTCCCTAGATTTTCTACTAAAGGTTTTTAGGTGTTTATCGGAATTTAAATTAGATGCCTATTAATATTGTCCTGCACGGCCGGTCTTCAAACAAACTATAGATACTATATTATTTTAATAACTTTTTATTGTCAACCTTACTTTTGACACTTGTCAAACTAATTCAAATTGCGTCGACAAGCTCTCAAACTAACACTGTCTATGAAAGCTGATCTGGGCCCCTTATATACCCATTTTGGTCGGTACCGGAAGATTCCCTAATTCTCTAGAAGGATTTCCATACTACATGGGGTAATCAAAATAAGAAAAAGGAATAATCAGGCGATTTCTAGACCTTCGATCATAGGCGTTTCATGTTAAAAATAAGGTAATAAAATTCTCTAAAAAGTTCCAGACTTTCTTTCATAGACGTCTCCTGAGGAAATTAACAAAGGTAATATTAATTAAATAAATTATGAACTCGTAGAAAATATACCTAAAACCCTACAAACTACGAACACAAACTAATACTATGAAATGTAAAACGCTACAAAGTTCGTTACATTAGAAAATATACTTAAAACCCTACAAACTATGAACACAAACTAATACTATGAAATATACTACGCTACATTGCCCGCTTCCAAGCCTTGATCATCCCGATCAACCTTCTTGATCTTGATAATGGGTCAATCTATCCAGATGCACGACTTTCATCTTCGCATGAGGGCTTTTCCGAATTCAGTATGTTAGATCGTTTGTCGGGTCACTACATTGTACGGAAGTTCCCATGACTTCTGAGGCTTTGGTAAACGCCTTTTGGTTCATTTACGGTTGTACAACGACACCTTTTTACGAGCCCTGAATCCACCAATATTGGCTTTGACATCATAATGGATCTTCGTACTATCGCTTTCTATCTGTAGTCCTTTCTGTACCTTTCCAAGAATGGCCTGAAAGACGTTCTTCTTCCGGAGGCTCTTTCACTGTCGCGGTCCCTCTCAACGTACCTTCTCGAGGATGATCTGTACAACGTTCTTTTTCCATAGCCCCATTCGCGGTCACGGTCCCTCTCGTCACGTTCTCCTCGGTCGCCGCGAGTACTCCTTTTATGTCTTCCGGAATGGTTCTTTCTTCTATTGTCTCCACCAACAGTAATTTCCGGGCAATCTCTGTAAAAGTGACCAGTGTCTCCGCACTAGTAACAACACGTGGTATTCGAATGGTACCGGCGATCCTGACCCCTTCGTCTCGGTCTGGCGTAAGTTACTCTAATGCGACAATCGCATACTTCAACTCCATAGCAAGCCTCGACAGCAGCTGCAGCATTTTTTTTTATCTTTGTAAACAGCAAATCCAAAACAGGGAATACTATTGCTTAATTAGACTTCTTGAAGTTCACCATAAGGAGCAAAGACTTTCTCCAAGTCGTTTCTTCGAACATCATCACCTATATTAGCAATATGAAGCCGATAACCATCAGGGCCTCTGTCAGGAACAGTATTGCGAGTACACTGGCTCTGTAGATACCCCTCTTGACCACACTTCCAACAACGCATTCTATTTCTGCTACGAAAGCTTGTATTTTTGTTATCTTGTGGTTTCCCTTCATTCAAAAATTCTTGTAACTCCCTCATAAGCCTCATGAAAGTTTTCTCGTTGATCTTACGATAATCTCGGGAAACATTGACTTTTCTTATGATTCGTTCTTGGTTCCTTGATGTATGTTTGGCTATTTCAAATTGGAGAGCATAAGCAAGAGCCTCGGAAATTTGCTTCAGTCTAGCCATCCTTAGAGTTTGGCTTGTTTCTGGGTCGCGTAAACATTCGATAAAACTATTCACTGCTAACTCCTGCTTTATTTCTTTGGGGTATATTGGGTAGGTCAAATTTATTAACCTCATTATATCCGCCTCATAATCTTGAAGACTTTCGTTGTATTTTTGTTTTCTTCCTTGGAGTTGGGCCTTAGAAACTTCTTGAAGGTGGGCTTCCCCATAGCGCATCTCCAGAAAAGTAATAATAAACTCGTAATCATCCTGTTCTTCTTCAGGAATGTTATGTAGAACCTCCATAGCCTCACCTCGTAGTGGTAGAACAAGAGCACGTGCTTTCTCAGGTAAACTCCAATTATTGCCGGTGGCGGCAGCTTCGAATTGACTAACATAGGTAAGCCAAGGTGCTTTGCCATCGAAGGTAGGTGGCTTCATCACACTAGTGGCAGGAACATCATCTATCTTTATTATACCTGCATTGGCTACCTTTTCGATTTGTAAATGTAATTGTTGCACCTGTTTGTGGATCTCTGTCACTTCATGTTGTACATCGCCAAGTACGTCTTCTCCAATTTGCAGATGTAATTGTTGCATCTGTTTCTGGATTCCAATTACTTCGCCATGTACGTCTTCTCTAATTTTGCTAATCTTCTGTTGCATTTTTAATTTTATGTGCTTCATATCTTCTTGCTTTTTTTTAAGTTCCAGTCTCATATTCTCCAGGCTTGTTTTTAGTTCTTGTTTTATATCATCTTGGCTTGTCTTTAATTTTTGTTTCATATTGTCAAGATTTTTCGTCATACCTTCTTGGCTTATCTCTATGTCTTGTTTCATATCGTCTAGATTTTTCGTCATACCTTCTTGGCTTATCTTTATTTCTTGTTTCATATAGTTTGGATTTTTCGTCATACCTTCTTGGCTTATCTTTATTTCTTGTTTCATATCGTCTAGATTTTTCGTCATACCTACTTGGCTTGTTTTCATATCCTATATCACCTAGCTTGAAGTTGTTCTTCAATTTTTGCTTTCTGTTTTATCGTTTCTACTGGCATACAGTTTCAATTTACTTTTTTTCTAAATTTATAACCTGAAGTAATCTCTTCTGGATTTGATCCACTTCCGACGTCAATTTGTCCCGGATGGCCGGTCTTCAAGCAAGCTATATACACACTGTATTATTTTAATAACTTTTTATTGTCAACCTTACTTTTGACACTTGTCAAACTAATTCAAGTGTTTTTTTGAAGGTCATAGACAATGATGTTTCTTGCAAAGTAGTAGATATTAGATGGACTTCCATTGTCTTAATTTTTGTTGAATATCACGACGTTTCGGCTAGTAGTTGTCTCTAGCCGTTTTCAAGTGAAACTAAATAAATCCCTTAGCTATATGACTATTTATTCTAAAAGTAAATGCAATAGAGTGTGACTGAGATGGGTGCAGTCATGCTTGCTATGGCAAAATCCTATTTTTTATGCTGCATTTAGTTTTAGTTTACAATTACTAAGAAGTGGTTTCCACACTTCTCTATATCTATCTCGGGTGCTGATGTATAACCGCGGCTTCTTTGAATTTCCGTTTTCTCCAGTGTTGTTCTCGGTGTAGTATTTTAGCTACAGACCATTTTATGTGGTGTCCATGAGTCCAGCCATGGTTGGCGGCACCAGATTTTTCTGTTTCTCCTCGAGATGTGCATTTTTGATGTTCTTTGATCCTTACGTCAAGAGGTCTCTTTGTTTCGTCAATGTAGGAATTGCCACATTTACATGGTATCGGATATACACAGTTCTTTATGTCTCTTTGAGTTGTTGGTTTGACCCTAGTGAGCCGACTTCTCAGAGAGTTATTTTAATTGAAAACAACGTTGATTTTATATCGTTTTCCTATCTAATTCTAACTTTTTTTGAAATGCCTTTAACATAGGGGATGTTCAATACTGGTTTTCGTTCTTCATTCGTTGTCGATATTGTCCTATTTCTGCGTTGTTCAAGAAATCTATCCTAAATACTATGAATGTAAAATGCTACAAAGTTCGTTACATTAGAAAATATACCTATAACCCTACAAACTACAAATACAAACTAATACTATGAGATATACTACGCTATAAAGTTCGTAACACTATTGTATGGTGCGTGGGTTTAACCCTATTTATGAAACAACCAGTAATATTTTTAAAAACGATAATTAGGTACCTGTTGTCGCAGTCATACCCCAAACACTAATTAAAAGCCATATCGGTTGCTTAAATGCCTCTTTTCATCCGAAAATAACAAAAAACAAATACAGGACCTTTAAAAATATTGATTTAAATTCCTTATTAGTATTTGACCAGCATAATATCCCGGAATCCGAAAGTAGTCTATGAGACAATGTTAACAAAAGGCATACATCATCTTGAGTAACACTGGCGCTTAGAGTATTGAGCGGAGTTGACTGCAAATATTGATTCTTCACTGTGTCGGGCGCAGTAAGCGCCAGACGTAGATATGTTATGTAAAGAAAGGTATGAAGATGTACATTAAGGAAGATTGGTTCCCACAAATGTTATGATATTAGTAAAACTAATTGATATAAATGTGCAAAAAGATGTAGCCAAAAGTAACGCGGTTAATAATATTTTGATGTACTAGGCACTTCATTTAATTCTGTATTTTTTGGGCTCTATAACAATTAGGAACCTTATAATGTAAGTTTATTAGTTTTTTTTTGCAAATATTTATATACATATATATATATATATATATATATATATATATATATATATATATATATATATATATATTATGACCATCCATTGTCATCTACTTACTCCCGTAACGACTTATTCTCCCTACCTGTTGCAGGTGCGTTACGGAGGATCTATAGAATATAAGCCGGTCTGACGTCACTGGATGAGTAGGTACGTGTATGGATTAAACCTTTCTGGGATATCAAAACGTAAGAGGGTCAGCGAAATATTATGTGTGTTGCATAACGTTATTATACGATAGAGATTGAAATTGTGGTGGTGTTTGGAGGCACAATTGAGTTAACGTGTCGGACACGGGCACGAAGGGTCATATTTACTCATGCATGTTGCCTTTGTGTATCTTTTAATTCCTATCAAGTTTTAAAGTATTTTTAGGTTTGTTTACTTTTAAATTTATAAGAAATAATTTATTATTTAATTTTTTTCTGGTTCAGAGGTTTTCAAATTTTTTTTCCCGTAGACCACAAGTCATTTTTTTTACTGTTTTCCATAGACCCCTTGCCTTCATAAAATTGAATTTTTACCACGATATGCAGAACGTAAAAATTGCTGCAACTGATAAACTTTGGCAATAATTATTAAATACTTTTAATGGGAAGGATGAGGCCTATTCTTTTATAACAAATTTTCAATATTTGGCTGGAAATTAGTCAGGTTTAATTTTAAATCTCCTCGGCCAGTGATTTACAATCTGGTTCTCTTTTTTGTAAAAAGATTGGGAACTGCACTGACACCTCTTTCCATGAGGTATAAAGATGGACAAGCTGTTAAAAGTTTTCTTCTTGAGCACATGTTTAATTTGATGTTGAAACTTAGTGTATTTCTGGATACTTGAAGAGTCAAAAGCTCGATGTCATCCACACTGATTTTCGCAAGGCTTTTTATTGAGGAAGGTATCTCATCAGTTTGGTTCCTTTCATGAACTTCTTAGACTATTAAAATCGCAACGTCGCAAGTTCGTAGAGATTGAGAGTTTTAGGTTAGATTGGTTTGTGTCAACGTCGGGTGTATCTCAATGTTCTAATTTGGGGACACTCTTATTTAATATATATGTAAATGATCTTCTCGCTGAAGTGAACTTCAAAAAAAAGGTCTTCCCTGACGATATCAAAATTTTTCACCACATCGATGCAGTCGTCCATTCAGGCCAACATAGAAACAGTTGGTCAATGGTGTGTGTCTAAGAAAGTCGATCTGAATACCTCTAAATGCAATGTAGTGCAAAAAGTCCTATACTATTCAATTATTCAATTAATGCTTCTACCTTCAGCAAGCTCGCTTGTGTGATAGATCTGGGAGTTGTTCTGGATGAGAAATTCTCCTTTATTTCACATATTGATCAGATGGTGAGCAGTGCATCTCGATCATTGGGATTCATACTAAAGAACAGTAAACACTTTTCTCATTTATCTATATTTAAGTTATTGTATTACTCCTATCTTAGATCCAAGTTAGATTATGGTTCAATTATATCGTCTCCTGTTTATAACTGCCATAAGTATTCTGTGAAATCTATTTAAAGGAGATTTCTGAGATGTTTAGAGGGGACGGCATTTATCTTTAGCGGGATGTTGATGACCAAATTGATTTTGACCAGATTTGGAGACTTCTCTTTAACTCTTCGATGGGTTTCCTAATCTGTAACATTTTTATATAATCTTCTAATATCCTTTCAGATGCTCCGTGTACTTTGTTAGAAACCAACTTATATATATGGCAAACTTTTAATAAAATTTTCGTACCTTGTGACATTCATTTTGACAATCTCCCAACAATTTTAACGCATCTACCCGAGGCGTTTGATTATCCCTAAGATTGGATTAGTTATTTGTATCTTATTAATATAGTGTTGTATTCTTTTCGATGTGTTAGGATTTGTTAAGGTTTACAATTTAAAATAAAATGTACAACTTATGAATTCGGATTTCTTGTAATTGGGTTTTGGTCTATTAGAAATATTTTGCTAAGTAAATAAATAAATAAATACATTAATATCTCCATATGGTGGTTAATAGTCAAAACATCCTTAAATTTGGTTTTAAAGTCTGTGTACAGGGCATTTAAATGTTGATTGTCGGCCAAAATGTTATCATCCTACTGGACTTTGTTTTTATTAAATTGCAAATAAAAAAATCTGTTAAAAAGACAATGTTTTTCAATTTTTTTCCCCTGAAATGGAAGCCATCGATCTCTGGGATTCCATAAGTACCACTTTGAACATCAATGTTCGAACTTTTTTAGTTTCTAAGATATGGTGATGATTTTTATTTCAGTCGTTCTTTCCAAGACGTTACTTTCGTGTCCATTTTATTCTAAAGTGACGAACTATTAAAACTCCAAGTTCGACATAATCATTTATCCCCCATATTTAGTGTCCAGTAGAAATGTATTTAATGACTGAGCGGAATTTATGGGTGGTAAATATGTCTTTAAATGACCGTATGCAGAGAAGAAGAATCTGAAAGAGACAATGCTTACGATTTAAACGCTCAAAAGGCCCTCGTGTGCAAATGAGCCATCGTGTGTGGTTTTAAGAAGGGCTCGCAACGTCTTCGATGCCTTCGGGCCGAAGAGTCACTAAGCTGGACAGTGTCGTCAGCGGCTAAAGTGAATAAGTTGTTAGAGAGATGGAGAATACCACCATCGGTTAGTTTAACTATATTTGGTATATATATATATATATATATATATATATATATATATATATATATATATATATATATATAAAGTAAAATGCGAATAGTAATTGCAAACTTCGTTCTATCATATCCTTTCCGTGTTAGAGATTACACAGTTTGAATGAATTGCTACAGAACACAATTCATTCTATTACACCACCATCGAGATGATGGCCTACCTGTATCACCATATCGAGAAGAAAGTCAAAACTTACCCTCCCCGCTACAGTGATACGGCAGAGGTACATGTTTCGTCTCTCATTAGACTCATCAGGGTACCGACATGCCCCTGGCTGTGCAAAGGACAGATCGGAAGGAGGCATGCAAATACTGAACGCGGCTTCGCCGACCTCCCGTCGGATGGCGTATATATGTTTATGCGGCTTTCACGGATTCCTCAATAGCAGTGGATATATCCACATTATTACTTCATCTATTCACGCAGTTACATATAGTTGTACGTTTGCTGAATGTGATTTCAGCACTACAACGAATAACGCGACCTCTATGCTTTGGGCAGCGCGTTTCGTGTACTCGATTGTATAGCTTTCTGTTTTAATTCACCGTCGCGCTACCACATGGCGGTTTTTACAAATTTTGTTAATTGGTGTGGTTCTTGTGTTATCAAGTGAACCATCGAGATGTCGCCTTTGTCGTCGTGTTTGCTGTTTTTAATTTTAAATTCAGCTTTATAGGAAGCAAAGGCGAGATGGTGGTTTTTACCGAATGCGGTGGCCTGACGAGTCCCATATTAGGACGAAACAGCGCTGTCGCCATCTGTCGGACCCGGAGTCTTTCCATACTTTGGAGTGCTCCGCACTTTTTAACACGAGAATAATGCAGATTGACCAATTTCACTTCCGCTATGCCAAGATTTTATTTTATTTTTCTTTATATGTATATATATATATATATATATATATATATATATATATATATATATATACATAAAATCAAAATTCCAATAAGAAATAAAGAAATCTATCTACCGTATTTAAATGGTTGTTTATATGTATTATCCTTTCAGGCATAGAAGAGGAAAGTATACAAATAATTTATTTCCTACAAATACCACTCTGGTCCTCTCTCCATATGCATTTCGACCACCTTATGGTGTCGTTAGTGGAGCTGTATCGAACCGAGAGCAATATCCACAGCAAACAACTGCTATATAAAATATAAATTCTAAAATATGTCGGCAGGATATTAAAAACCCGCTATCTGCCGATTTCGATGTCAGACTGAATATCGCTAGTCGAACGACATCTATGAGTCACCGGAGAAGTGTGAAATTTTTAAAAAATCAAAATTTCAGCAAGAACTTCCCATAGCGAGAAGGCTCGTTTTTATATCAAATTTGCCGTGACGTTTTGGCAAAAATCTAGATTTTTTTCCAGTTTAACTTGCTTTGCAAGAAAAGTCGCGTGATCAAGGTCTACGTGATGAAATTTTGTTTTTCACCCAAGGCGCGTGATTCTTACGTAAGCAAACTGACATTCCTTTCTTGGCCTACTTATTTTTCAGCCTTTTAGAACAAAATACCACCACATATCGTGAGGTCTAGATTCAGATTTTATATTTTATTCCAGTTTTTACAGTAGGTATAAGAAGAAGTGCGCATTTCTGATAAAATTTGCAATTTATATGACTAGACAAATTTGTTCTAAGGTAAAGAAAATAATTTGAATTTAATATTTTAAATTTAATAAACTTTTTTTTCTGTTGTTGAATTTTAAAGTAAATATTTGTATTAATGAAATTTGTTGGTAATGATCGAAAGAAACTACCTATTCTTGTCCATTGACATTCTTCGAAGGAATTGGTTATTTTGCCTTACTTTCCAAACATTTTTTACTATTTCTACCGGTGGCGACAATGGCTTTCCTCGAAACCTAAGAACGGATTGTTATGGCACGTCGAACACCTCTCGCATTATGCCAGTTTAGTCTTGAAGAGATTAGGAACAGGTTATATCGAGTGCCACTCCCTTGACGCGGCCACAGTCACACAACAATATGTCGTGCTGCTCTTTTTGTTCCCCTGGAGTTCGACGCATACAGGGCAAATCAAATATTGGAACTTCTTTTGATTCGAGGAGGTTAAACAGCGAGGAATGGAGCAATACGATATATTTAAGATATTATTCTGTTTCTTCTGTTAAATTTATGGAAGTGATTACACAGCACGACGTGAAATTTGTACAGTAAATAAGAATAGATGTTTCTTATAGATTTTGGGTCGCTAAATGCGAATCAGGTTTTTTAAATATCTTAACCCAAAAGTGCAAAAAAAACGCGATTTTGGTCTATATTTGAGGTCATGTATCATTGCAACATTTTTTTTTCTCAAAAAACTATATACAGCATCTTAAACTATAAATTTTACTCTTTGAAATGCCGTTCAGTTTGCTCAAATATCATTATTTTTCTTCGAGATATTCAATTTTCAAAATTTCATATTTCGCGGAGTCCAAGGGGAGTGAAGATGATTCCTACAATCCCTGTTAGCGTTACGTTTTATTTTCTTGTCGGGGAAGCATGTGTGACATGTTCGTGTAAAATAAATGTACTGATCGTGTAATAAACCGAAAATGTCCGGACCATGCTATTTGTCATATTGGGGAAAGTTCACTTATAACAACAGTGAATACGCTGTCGCCGTAGGAAAATTATACGGGCTAAATATAATCGGTTATCTCTAACTGACAAGGGTAGAATCAATTCGTGGAGCTTTCCGAATTTGTATCGAGATAGGTAGTTGAACGAAACGGATAGTAGAAAGAGATGAAATGATCATATGATGTTTTAAACTCGCCTGATTGTGTGCTGGCTTCCTGCAATTACTGTATATAGGGGCATATATTCCAATTAAAGTCAGTATATTGCTATATATATACATACATATATATATATATATATATATATATATATATATATATATATATATATATATATATATATATGTATATATATATATATATATATATATATATATATATATATATATATATATATATATATATATATATATATATATATATGTATGAGTTAATTTTTTTCTTAATATGTCCTTTTCTTTGTATAGTAGACTCCTAAGGTATTTGGCTTTTTGTATACATTTTTGTTTAACAGTTCTAAAGTGCCAATTTAATATAATTTTGTGGTCTATATCTACACCTAAATATTTGACTGATGCCTTGGTACATATTACTCGGTTGTTAAGTAATAGAAAATAAATTTAATCCAGGGAAAAAAAAACAAGATTTTAATGACAATGAATAACTTCACAATAATAACAATAACACTATTTTTTTGACGGTTGATTTGACGTGTCAAAACGTCACTTTTCCCAATATAACGTCGAGCATACTCCGGACATTTTTCGATTGACAGCTCCATTATAATCTGTCATCCATTTTATTTTAGGAAATCCGTGTTGTATGGCCATGTGGCTGAGGAAAGGGCGTGGCGTGGAAGTGTGGCTGACAAAAACCGGTTATGCGCAATAATCTTTATCAAAGGAAATTTCATAACCTCAATATGCATTTCATATTTTTACGTTGTTGACTCATTCTTAAGTGTATAAATAGGGGGTGTTCGGGGGTACATACCTGACCATTCGAGAATCTCCATCGTTAGTGCTCACAAACCGCAGTTTGTGTAACCAATCCAGAAGGGTGGCTCTGGCTCTAGCTACGCACCGGGCCGTGGGACGAGCTGGCGAATTGCCTCATAGCAAAGAAAATAACATAGAAGACAAAACAAGACTCTTTTAGGTTAGGATATTTAGAAAACCTGATATAATGGAGCAATTCTGAGGCTGGATTCGAATTTAGCAACCCAAAATCTACAATAAATGATTATTC
This sequence comes from Diaprepes abbreviatus, assembly GCA_034092305.1. Taxonomy (NCBI): domain Eukaryota; kingdom Metazoa; phylum Arthropoda; class Insecta; order Coleoptera; family Curculionidae; genus Diaprepes; species Diaprepes abbreviatus. The sequence goes on along the minus strand of JASJET010000047.1, from coordinate 976,072 downwards.
TTATTCAGTGTACAAATTTCACGTCGTGCTGTGTTATCAACACGGGTTCAATAAACATGCCCACAAAAAATCTAATTATAGTCAATTACTTTCAACAGTTGTTGTTTTGTGTTTTTCTTATTTACCCGAGTATTAACCCCTTTATCAAGTTAAAAACTGAAAATCCATGAATTTTGTTTATCATATACACATTCTTATCTAATGTACTTCCCAATTACGGCAACGTAATCATTCTATCAAGCATTTTCTAACTGTTAATCGAATGCCAGTTTATTGTCCTACATTTCCTTATTTTCACTAATAAAATTTTCAGAATCAATCATAGATCAGATATTAAGTTGGAAAAACCATACAGATCATATCCGAAATAAAATTTTATTATAGGTAAAAATATTATACAATGTAATTCGTTATTTTGGGCAAAACATATACTATTTTATTTAAAGTTCTAGCCTCTTTGTGAGTAGTCCCATCATATGCTGTATTCATAATACAATAGTATACAGAACACCTACAAAAACCACTCTATATCGCTGGTTTAGTGCATTCAATTATTGCCATTCTTCGTTCGCGTAAAGGTCTTCCAAAATTGGTTGTAGTACAAAAAAACATCGATTCTGTGCATGAACTGATACTGCAGAATCGTCATGTGACATTGCGTGAGATTGAGGCATCCTGGGGCATTAGTAACACAAGAATATAACATTTGTGCCTGTGGAAGTCTAACGTAAATTTTCAGTTGGTTACTCGAAGACGAAACGTCGAATAACATAATCGATACTGGCATCTTTAAGTTCATCGGTATCTCTACTGTTACCGATATTATTTTACAATAAAAAGTATAAATATTTATACTAATAATATCTACAATAGAGCTAATACTTACCATAAATTAATCCCTTATTTTCATCAAGTAGTCTCTTTAATAAATATTAAATAAAAAGCTAAAAGTTTATTCACTTGTCACATCAAAAACCAGTATTGTAAAAAATTCAAGTGTCCCTAGAAATGCATCAAACACTCCACTTTTGCTACATTCATCAAGGGTGTAGTTAATCTTTTGTTTTTTTTTCTTTTATTTTTGCCGCTCTGGAGATTTCTAGAAGCGTTAGTAGAGAGTCTGGGCCAAGCCTTTACGATTGTGAAAACTGACAGAAACCCAGCAAGCAGATTTTTTGCTGATTTCTTAAAAATACAATACTACTTTTATTCCTGTGTGTAGCGAAAACTATAATTTAGTGTGTTAAGGCATTATTTCCAGATATTGAGGATAAAGTTATTATTGTATTCGTTTTTCGTTAAGTAAACTGTAGTGAAGTAATCACATCTAAGTCAACATACCAACTTTGTGACTTGTAATACTTGGTGCACCCTTAAAGACCAACAGATACATGCCACCAACAGTTTTTATTATACCGGGACTGTGTCTTCCTGTCTAAGAGTGGATTTGCGTGCCAGTGCCGGCGTATAAAATACCACTGCTCTCATAGAGGCCGTCGGCTATCCAGCTTGTCGAAAGTGTTTTGCTTTAATGACAAAACTGCCTTTCAAGTATTAGAATTTCATAATAAACAGTGATATTACTGATTTTATAGTATACTTTCACATTTTCCCTGCGATTGGAAATTAACAGGACTTTCTGCGAGTAATTACAGGACATTTTACATTTAATTTCATTTAAAATATCTTGCAAACCGATGGTATACGTATACACTAGGTAATTTAAAACATCATTTCACATATTAATAGTCCAACACTTTTAATTAGGTTTAAATAAACATAATTTAGTCTTAATCGGCCTACTAGATAGTTCAGGCTTTCAAAATAAATATAAACATTTGAACGGAAAAAAAGTAAGGTTATTTAAGATCAGCGGAGAATCTAAAGCTGGACCTAAAGCTAACCGATTTGGCATTTGGCGCAGATGACGTCATACTTTCAATAGTGTTATTGTTCATTGTTTCGTTTTTTTTGTAATTCACTTAGCAAATAGTCACATGTTTCTTTTAGATTAAGTTAAAATTCACAAAGTTTGTAAATCAAAATTTCGTGTTTTTGTTATTACTTATTGTTTAAATATAGATTATAATCGTTTTTGGAATCTGAGTGTTTTATTTTTGAATCTGGTTCTTTCCTATTTTCATTAAACATCATCGCCTCCCCCCCCCCCCCCAAACTCCGGCATCCTAGTCTAGGCACTGTCCTAACAGAAGGACCGATCAATACCAAAAAAAATAACCCCCTGTTCTGTTCTTCCTTTCAGCGTAGCATCTTCTTCGAAAACCCCTTGAAACAAATGTCTAATATTTCTTCTTTTCTAACAAATTTAAGCGATGATAGTAAATTGACTCTCGAGGCATCATTTTGAGTTAGTTACAGAATTGTAAGATCTGAAGATGCACCTACATTGGCACAAAATTTGATCGGACCGTGTGTTAAAGACATCACGAAATGTGTGCTTGAAGAAAAAGGCGCAAAGAAAATTGACCTTGTTTCCTTATCAAATAACACAGTGTGGCGGAGAAACAAACAATGTTTCGTATAGACCCCGTATGTTCGGGTTCACGACAGCAACCTAACAGAAGAAAATTTACATCCAATCTGTTATTATCCTTTCGCGTTCGATTAAAACAAGTTCTTCAGAAAAGGGATGGGTCCGTCTAGGTCTAAATAAGTTATGGCGATTGTTCGGAATTTTTATTTTTCGTGTTCACTCGCTTCATTTGTTGGTTTAGTTGTTTCGAGTTTATTGAATCCTCTTTATGGATTGTGTATCTCTAGCTTATGATAATTTAGTTAACTCAATGAAGGTTTTTATTTCGTCGTACTTCCTGCCTGGGAATAAAATTTTTGAAGTTGTTATTTACAATAGCCCAAGTTTTATGATACTACATGGTATTTGTAAAAAAAAGTTCAAAAAATGCCCTAAAATGTAGTAAATAAACTAGCAATAACCCTAGTGTAGAAATATTTTTACGGAATCCCCTTTGCGAGCATCCTTATGAGTTATTGAAAGTCGAAACGGATTATCTTATTCTTATCAAAAGTTATGCACCAAAAGGTCCGATTATTAACAATTTTTTTGTCAGTTTCTTCAGTTTTTAGCCTCCTTGCATAAATCCTGGACATATTTTTACGAGATCTCTTGCAGTATTATCTCACTCCTATTATTTTCCAGAATTCCTTGGAAAAACCCTTAAAACATCAAAAACAGCATGCATGAACAAATATTGAAAAAGTTAAAAATAATCTTTTTCTTGTCAAGTCGGTTAATAATCTAAACAAACTTTTTAGCGACATCTATCATATTCTAGTTACTTCCTATTTAGTCTAAGTCTACTTGCGATTAAGATACGGATGATAATAATAATAATAAATGTCTTTATTTCCAAATATTTGTCTACGTGTTACGTGAGACTAATTAAAAAAATCACAATATTTAGGAAACGAAGAGAAGAAGATAAGGAAATTAAAATAAAAAAGGTAGTTATACAAAAAACAACAAAAAAAGAAAATAGATATTGAAAAAATGATCGGCGCTTATTCATTATAAATTTAATTTATTGTAAAGGAAGATTGTGAAAGCCCTTTTAAATTATCAGGTAAAGGATTGTAAAATTTTGCATTGTTATATGAAAAGTTAAGTTCAAATATTGTAGTTCGAGGATACGGTGGTGTTATTGTACCTCTAAATCTAATAAACATGGGTTCTAAATACTATACGTTTATGTAAGACATTTGGAGAGATAGTTTTATAAACAAATCATGCAAGATGTAAATCTTTTCTCTCCTCCATGCTTGACCAGCTTGAATCTATTAGTTTATGTGAAATATATTGCTATTTTCTCACTCCATGAATAAGTCTTAAGCAAGAATTCTGCATAAGCTGAGTTCTATGTTTATCTGCAGCAGTAAACTATTTACCATAAATAGTGCCCCATGGTTAAACATGGAGAGTACCAAAGAGTCTTTATGGTGACAAAAAATGGCGATTATGAACTCTTTCTATACAGTTAGATACATGGGCACAAAATCTCAGGAAATTATCAAAAATAACGCCTAAATTACACACATTATCTTTTATTGACAAAACTGTATTATTTATTTCTATATTAATCGATGTTTTTGAATATTCTACTTCTGCTCTACTGCCAAAGACCATTATACTCCAATTTGTGTACATTGTAGAAAGGTGACCATATTGGTGAAGCATACTCCAATATAGAACGCACAACACTGTAGTAAACATTTTTAAGACAAATAATATCGTTGAAGTCAGATAGATTCCGTGTAACAAACCCCACTAATTTCATTCCCTTATTTGTGATAATATGTATATGCTCTTTAAAAGTTAACTGACTATCCAATATTACACCAACATCCGATATAGAATCGGCCAATTTCACAGACACACCGTTAATCTTATAATCGTACTCGATTAAAGTCTTCTTTCTACAGAACCGCACTGTCTTGCACTTTCCGATCTTAAGGTACAACCTGTTAGTAGTACAACATACACTAAATGCATCCCAATCAGACTACATATCGATGCAATCCTGCAGAAATCTAATGCATTTAAAACAATTCAAACCATCAGCGAAAAGCAGTGCCGTTCCATGCGAAAAAGACTTGGCGACATCATTCAAAAACAAGTTGAACAGAAGAGCGGCCAAATGCGCGCCCTGAGGAACTCCAGATTGCACCCTGATTTCATGCGACGAGTAGTACAATATGTATTCTCCCCGTGTGATAGTTTGGCATCCACGAAAGGACCGGATCTTGAATACCAATAGATGTCAGTTTAGTTAAAAGGAAAGTATGATTCGCTGTGTCAAACGCCTTGGAAAAATCAGTATATATAGCATCAACTTGGCAACGATCCTCCAAAGCAGACAGCAAAAAGTCAACATAAATCAAAAGATTTGTAACTGTGGACTCCCCCTTACAGAAACCATGTTGTTCCGGATCTATATAATTTCCAAAAACAGTTGTTAATTCATCAGTTAAAAGATAATCGAATATTTTTGAAAGTATAGAACATTTGGAAATTGGCCTATAATTTTCTATATGTGCTCTATTTGAATCTCTCTTCCACTCATCAGGAAAAATCCCACTTTGAAGGGACAAATCATATAATTTGCTCAAAATAAGTGAAAAGATACATTGGCATTATTTTAAAAAGAACACTGTTATATCATCAAATCCTGATGGGGCATTGTCACCTGAAGGGACACCTCAAGAAACTCGAATTGGCAGAGAGAGGAGTGCAGATTTTGAGAGGAGGAGGATGAAACTTCTATCTACATTTTGTAAGTGTGCAGCGCTTCTTGGGGCACACTAAAGGTGAGCTACACCTATCCTCCTAAAGTTTCTACAGGAAATAAGACTGGGGGACCTGCTCTAGTCGGCAAGGTATCCTAAAGGACTTGGCAGCAGAAGAAAAATACCATAGATCTATTAGGTCGTAGGTAATCGATCCCCATTTCTACATATATACAAAAGAACCCTGACAAAAGAAACGTTAATGTATATAAATTTAACTTTGTTTAATTGTTTTAATGTTTAGATTTTTTGTTTTATTAGTTCTCAGTATAGAAATTGAAATAATTTTTTTTCAAGGCAAGATATTCAGACAACTAACAGCCATATTATAACAAATCCGAAGTAAAATTACCATAGTTTTTCATGGCTAATTTAATGTTTAATGGACATCGATATGCCTTCAATATTCACAGTAATTTCGTTTTAATAAGACGAGGCAAAAACCTCTAATGTAAATTAATGTTGAGTGTAATTAGATAACCGTTAATGTGAGACATACTACAAATCAATTCAGGTTTTAAAATTTTCATGTGCGCAATTTACTAACGAGGATGTAGAAAATTTACTTGACGTTCTGATGTCAGATTAATTTTAATTTACATAAAAACACATGCATTATTGCTGGGTGGATGTTTACGATTTAGAAAACAGTTATACAGTGACTGGCAGAGATCTTGCACTGTATGGGATTTTTTTTATTTAATTTAAATAAAATAAAATTTAGCAAGTAGTCGCTACATATCGTGAGAATTCCCACAGAATCTTTTACACCTTCACTTGGCTAATCTTCGGTGTAACGGATGAAAACGTACCTTTATTTAACTTTATTTTAAAAAAATACAAAAAAAATTTTTATACCTCAATATGTGACTAAAAAAAACTAACAATTTTTGCTGCTTCAGTATATATATATATATATATATATATATATATATATATATATATATATATATATATATATATATATATATATATATATATATATATATATATATATAACAGGCAGAAAAAATTCATTCCCTGAACTATTCTAAGAATATTTTATCCTTCGGTGATTTATAAAAAGACGCTTTGTTTCGAAGATACAGGGCGAAATAAATTTTCGACGATAAAAACAATTTATTACCATAAATTACATCTAACGTTTCTTAATCCACAAGAACTGTTCAAAATGACTTTCAGCTCTGATGCATGAATCCAATCTTCTTCTAAGTGAACTCTTTTATAAACATCAGGGTCGTTTCTTATTGAATTACACCTAGCAGTTATCCGATTTCTTAAATCTTCCACATCTTCCATTGGAGTAATAATGACTTTAGAAGACCCCATACGAAATAATCCAGGGATATAAGTCGGGGGATCGAGAGGCTATAAGTGAGATCCACCTCGACCAATCCAGCGATCTCAATATATTACTGTTAAAAACTCTCGAGCAACCACACTAAAATGTGCTGGTACACCATCTTGTAGCTAATCATTTAGAAGCTAAGGTAGCATTTGTTCCAAAAAGTTGCGTTGTACCTCGCCGGTAAGTCTTCCTGGTAGAAATTCCGGTCCAATTAACGAGTTACTCACAATTCCAACCCAAACCTTCAACGAGACCTGATGTTGAAAACGATCTTCAAGTACCTCACGTGGAATTTCTTCAGCCCACACTTTTTTCTTTTGAAAGTTCCTTACTGCGTTTCTTGATAAACTGGCTTTATCGGTAAAAAGAACGTATCAGTGTCAATAGTTGAAGGTTTGAACCAATGTGTGCAGAAGCCATTGACAGAATGTAATACGTGGAGGAAAATCAGCAGGAATAAGTGCCTGAATACGCTGTACAATAAATAGTCCCTAAGTCCCATTACTTACAGTCCAAGTATTTGCAATTTTTCGAGTAGAAATATCTGGATCTTTTTCTATCATGTCCCACACATTCTCTTCTACTTCAATCGTTCTTACTGTTATTGGCCTTCCTGGTCCTCCACTTCGCATCAATGTTCTTGTTTCACGAAGACGTGCTGCAGATTTTTCGAAGAATAGTCCGTCAGAAACCAATAACCGGAAATGTAGAAAATGAATTTCAAGTTATGGGATCTCTGGTCGAAAACTGTTATTTGGGGAATTCTCAAAATCAAAGAATTTTTAGCTGTTCATTTTAGTGTGGTGTACAACTTTAGATAAAATGGGTACTTTTTCCTAACCTTGAAATCATTGAAAGGTACCTAAATCTTTTCAAATAATTTATGGATATCACAATGAATTCAAAAACAAAAATCGAAAATTAAAATTTTTATTAAAAAATTGAATCAACTTCTAAAAAAGCGATAAAAAGTGAAAAATGAAAATATAAATTTTTAAATAAAATTAAAATTTGTGAAGTCGGCGCCAAATTATTTCTAAATGAACTAAATAACTACTAACACTCGGCAAGAAAGTGCTACACTGGTATTTAAATAAAACAGGCGCTAGTAAAGTGGCTAGAAGGCTAGAGGCGGCACCAGCGAGCAAAGTGCCAAGTTAACCTCTATGCCATAGAGTAGGGGTGGGTATTTAAAAAGTTGCCGCTGAATTTAGGCCGGGTAAACACAGAAATCCCCCCACGTTATTGCTTGGGCCTAGCATTCAACTTGGCTAAAAAAAAAATTGCTACACAAAATATTAAAAAAATAAAACTATAGAAGCTTAATACTAATCTCACTTTTTATTCATAAAAAAAGGAGGGTACTGAAGGATTCTTCTCTGAAGAATCCACCTAGAGTGGATTGTTCTCGTTCTCGGAGGGTGGAACTGGATTTCTTGTACCCAGGAGGTGGAACTGGGTTTTTTTCTACCCAAAGGGTGCACTGGGTTTTCTCTAACCCGAGAGTGGATCGAATATTTCTCTACTCAGAGGGTGAACGTGTTATTCTTCTACCTCGAGGGTGGACCCGATATTTTTGGGGTTTCGACTGACTCCTTGGTTGACACGTGCAAACTGCCCAAAATCCTTGTCTCCAGGTTTATCCCGATAAAAAAAACATAACTGCCAACCTGGCAAAAGATACGGTACACTAAATCTCAACAAAATTACTAGGCTAATTTTCGACTTTCTATCTCAAAATCTCAAAAACTTGGCAACTAAAAATTGAGATGGAAGTCTGCAGCTGCTTCGGACGAATCAAACCAGGAAAAAGTGAAAAATCAAGGCAAAATGGCCTCCATTTATAACCATGGCTCAGCTTGTGCACTAATCGACTTCCGTTAAGCGCGTTCAATTGCCACTTGCGAAAGAAATGACAGCTCAAAAACAAAGACACTGTTCAACAACAGTCGGCTGAAATGTATTTGTTAGTTAAGCCAGTTCGTTAATCATTAGCATTTTCCATTCAAAACAAGAATAATAAATCTAATAAGTATCCCAGTAGTTATTTTTAAATTCAAGAAATATAAATTAATACATCAATAGAAATTTCCTGATTTCTGCAACCCAATATACATACAATCCCATCAAATGTCATCATATAAATGACGGGGAAAAAAACAAGATGTATCTGAATACAAAAAAAAAAGGTAGCAGTAAGTTTGATACTGATAAGAAAATACCTAAGCACAGTGTAGTGAAATACCAAAGTAGGACAAAATAATGGTAAATCAAATTAATCGAAACTGTACTTAATGAAATGCTTTCCTTTAAAGAATCCCTGGAAATTGTTTAAGGAAAATGATACTGTGTTGCTCATAATGACAGTATTTGCAAAACACGGTTAAATTAAATGAACTAGCCAAAGTGAGGTTAAGCGCAAAATTGAACCGTGGCAACAGTAATTTCAAATAAAGCATGATTTATTTTTTTATGCGAATCAATTTTCATCAGGTATTAGTTTGACGTCTACTTCAAAAATTTCAATTTCATGTAAAACTTTTTATATTATTTTTTGCTTTTTAGCGCTTTTTTAGAAATCTGTTCAATTTTTACATTAAAATTTTATTCGCTTTTAAAAAGAGAATATCGAAAAATCAGGAAATCCGTTTTTAGATATTGTTATGAACTATCTTGTAAATCTAAAATCGGGTTTATATTTCTATTTGATCAAGAGATATTGATAAACTTGTCAAATGGTAATTTAATCATAATTTAATTCATTAAATGATAATTTACCCCTTTTAACTCGTCTGGAGTGCGAATTTTGGGAAAATTTTTCTTAGTAGGTTCCTACAAAATGTTGCCAACCTTTTCCCAAAAGATCATGATTCTTTTTTAATAGTTTGGGCTGTGCTTTGATACATCAAGCAGTCCTTCAGGTCAACGCTACTTATAAGTATAGATGTACTTGGTTCACGTTCCAAATACACTTATCTTGATAACTTCAGTCAGCTTTTAGTCCATTTTTACTTGTCTTTAAAATAGAAGAGCCGTAAGAAGGTCTCCAAAATATGGAAGGCTCTAGATACCATTAAAATTTTTATGTAGTCATAAGCTTATTTTAATATTACGATTTCCGGTACTAAGTATGTATAACTTTATGTAATCTGTTATTGACGTTTTTATTTACATTCGTTAATTGTTTTCACATATTATGTTCTTTCATAACCTACGTCACGTTAATCATTCTTTTACTAATATTTAACAGTCACTTTTATCTGTGAAGTGCTAATGCAAATAAGCGTCAACTGGATCGTATACAGGGTTTGCTAGCGAAGAGAAATTTTATTGCAAAGTCATATTTGTTATCGCTTTGTTTAGTATCATTGGATTTCTGCGAAATCAGGTTTTATACCCAGACAAAATATTTATTAGATCTGCAACTGTACGTATACGGTACTGTTTGTTTACTTGTGATACTGTCAATGATAAATATAGGCTTTTTAAAAATGATGAGGGAGTGGAACTCTGCTCAAAGCCAGGAGCCAGCAAGTAGGAGTGGATTTGATGGTTTCTCTAATCGTGGAACATCCATTATTCTATATTAGTACGTGGACTATTCAGCCATACTGGGGAGCAATTCTCTACCGCCGAATATACCAAAACGATTACCCCACAATGTACTGCTCAATTTTGAAATGATTTTATTCTTAATTTTAAGTTTTGCTTTAACGTTGATAAGAAGTTTCTGAAATATAGTTTTCTGTTCAGTGTACCGACAAAAAAATTTGGGAAACTTATTGTGCTTAATACTGGACGTTAAGTTCATCATTAGCTATTCTGTTATTTAGATAAAAACAAGATGCTATTTTTAGATCAGACAGGTTTGAATCTTCATTTTGAAAAAGTAATTGCTTACGGCTATCAAATCTTCACTCAGTGTATCGTCGTAAGTAATTCTTCTCAGATGAAGGCATACGGTTGATAAATTCAAATACTTGGGATGATAGATTACCAAAAACTTGGACACAGAAATTAGATCCACTTTTCAAAGATAGATTTATTGTTATCTAATCCAAACCCTTACTTAGATATTCGATATCGAATGGTTAAGTGTTAGGTTCATTCCATTTTGCTTTATTAAGTGGTCTTGGGAAGATTGAATAAAGACCGCAACTACTCATTTTTATTAAAATGAGAAATACATCTCATTTGGGACTGCTTATGCAAAGTAGACTAGAAGGAAGACGACTACTTGGAAGACAGCAAATATCTTGGTTAAGAAATTTAAGACAGTGGATTTGAATGAATACATCAACACTGATAAGAACAGCAGAAGATCGGCACTTTTTTACTATATTTATCGCTAACTTCAATTGAAAGGAGAAGTACTGAAAGAAGAAGAAATGCGGCAGGTCGGACGCATATAAGTTAAAAAACAGTGAGGGAAAGTACTGCCTCCTGGAAGAGATCTTTGATCAGGAATCGTTCTCTGTTTGTGTGTCTTCGGGAGAATTTGAGAAGGAATTACAGGGACAGGACCGTTTTTATCTTTCCTGACTGTCTTCAAAACCTTATTGCTCTGGCAAAACACAACAGGGTCATCCTTGCGTGGGTACCAGAACACAAGGGTGTCTTGGATAATAAAAAAGTAAACCAACTTGCAAAACAAGGGTCTGCCACTCCATTTATTGGACCAGAGCCAGCTTTTGGAATTACCAAGGCTGCTATTCGTGGATGATTGTCCTGGTGGACAAATCAACAACAACAGGTCCATTGGAATCGCCTTGCGGGCTACAGGCACAGCAAGCTATTACCGAGGAGACAATCCGGCAAACTAAGCCGTAAAATTCTGCGTCTAAGCAGACAACAAATCAGACTGGTGACAGGACTTATAACTGGTCACAGCAGCTTGAGAAAACTTCGATACACGTAGGTATCTTCAACGAAGAACCACTATGTAGACTATATGATGAAGAGGACGAGACGGCTTCACATATCACTTTCTCGTGCGATGCTTTGGCCTACTGGAGACACCTTCAGAGATCAATAATCAATCAACCTCCATTAAACGGAGAAGCACGGTAAGAAGTAGAAATGCGGCAGAGCGGACGCATATAAGTTAAAAAGAGTGGGGGAAGTACTGACCCCTGGAAGAGATCGTTGTTCAGGTATCGTTTTCTGTTTCTTCTTAGGCACTTGAACAGTGCGGTTACTTGGCATGCTTTGCATAAACCTTGTTGGAAACATAGTAGTTTTTAAGAGTTTGTATCTAAGGTAGTGATGTTCTCGGTTTAAGTTCTATTAGTTTTGATGATAAAGAGGATTTTTGAGTAGGAGTTATAGAACCACAATGAAGTAATTCTGACTGGATTTTATCCTAACCAGAAGTTGTTCCAGTTGTCAAATATTTTAGTATTGTGATATCTCTGGCTCTTAGAGTCATATTTATATATATATATATATATATATATATATATATATATATATATATATATATATACAGATATTATTCTATTGCTCTTTTTCCAGATTTCTAGTATTCATTGCTGTTCTGACGCTAGTTCCCCATAATGAGCTCGGTCATCTTCTTTTTCTTCTTTCCTGTAGTTGCCATTACATTGTCACTTTTGGCAATCTTCTATCATGCATTCGGTTTATATGTCCATAAAATGTTAATTGTGTTCTTCTTCTTCTTTTATGACTTTATTTTATATTCTGTCAATTCTGGAAATTCTTAGTGATCATGGCATCCATTTTCACAGCTTTTACCTTTCTCTTATGTTTCTGTGTAATTCTCCAGGTTTCCTCCCTATAGAGCAAATAACTTTTAATTATTGTCTTATAAAGGGTGTTTTTTATAGAGGTATAGAACTTTAAGTTGGCAACACTTTTTTAACTGGCGGCCATTTTGTCAGCTGTCAAGTGATTTATGTTTAGTTTGGTTTGGCATTTCAACATGAATAGACTGACGTCTGAACAACGCTTCCAAATTGTGCAAATTTGTTTTGAAAATCATGGTTCTGTTCGAAATACGTATCGCGCACTACGTCCATTTTACGGTCAACATAATCGTCCGTCAGAGCAATTAATTCGATTAACTATGGAACGTTTTCGCACCACGTTTACTCTAAATGATAATACGCATCCACAGAGACGTCGTGCAGTGCGTACAGAAGAAGTCATTGCTGCTGTAGAGCGTAGCGTAGAGGAAGACCCGAATCAGTCTATCCGCCATCGTGCACAGGAACTGGATATGTGTCCAGTCACTCTGAAAGATCTTGGGTTGCGTGCTTACAAAATCCAATTCATGCAAGAATAGAAGCCACACGATCACCTAGCAAGGCGTAGATTCGGTGAATGGGCCCAAAACAAGATTGCCGTTGATACCGATTTTCATAAGCGAATTTTGTTTATCGATGAAGCTCACATTTGTTTGAATGGATACGTCAATAAATAAAACTGCCGTATTTGGAGTGATGATAATCCTCAAGTGTATGTTGAGGCACCGTTACATCCAGAAAAACTGACTGTTTGGTGTGCTTTATGGGCTGGTGGAATCATTGGTCCGTCCTTCTTTAAAAACCATGCTGGTCAGAACGTTACAGTCAATGGTGACCGCTATAGAGCCATGATTACTGACTTTTTCGTTCATCAATTGAACAACCATGATGTGCAGGAGCTGTGGTTTCAACAAGACGGCGCAACATGTCACACAGCTCGTGCCACAATTGATTTATTGAATGAAACGTTTGGTAACCGCATAGTTTCACGTTTCGGACCCGTGAATTGGCCTCCAAGATCGTGCGACTTAACGCCGCTAGACTATTTTCTGTGGGGATATGTGAAGTCGCTAGTCTACGCCGATAAGCCCGAAACGATTGATCACTTGGAGGACAACATTCGCCGCGTTATTGCCGATATACGGCCACAAATGTTGGAAAAAGTCATCGAAAATTGGACCTTCAGATTAGACTACGTCCGAGCCAGCCGTGGCGGTCATATGCCAGAAGTCATATTTAAATTATAATGCCAGAAGGTTATCTTTCGAATAAAGTAAATTTCATGTCAATTTAAAAAATTCATCTTTGTTTTATTCCATTTAAAAGTTCTATACCTCTATAAAAAACACCCTTTATATGTTAAGCTTTCCTTTGAAGAGATTCCTTCATTCTGTAGAACATTATTTAGATACAACTTTTTGTGCATGCATTATTCTTATATCTATCTCTCTATCATCTGTTACCGTGTTTGTAAAAGTAATTCCCAAATGTTTATGTTCTTTAAATGCTGACATTTCGCCATTTTTCAGTTGTAAGTTGATTTGGTTTTAATTTTTAAACACTGCATGATCGACCGGCTCTGAATCCACTTTGTTTTTCCTCCTGATGTTTTTAATATTTTTGTTTAATAATATCTGTAATAATTCTGCCATATCGTTTGCTAATGGTAGTTGTAGCTAAAATACCACGGTAGTTGTTACATTCCCTTTTGCTGTCCTTTTTAAATCTCTGTACTTCTTTTTTATCACCAAATATAGCAGAGTACACTTATATTATTACTATTACATGAATGAGAAGGTAGTCAGAGTGTAACTAAAATAACGAGAAAATTAATTCCCCAATTTTTTGACATCTCTACTGAGACTGTGGTGAATGTATTCCAACGAGACTTACTATTTTATCACTGTTTCCGGTCATATTTTCGATTAATGTATGATTATGATTTAGAAATCTGCACACAGGGACTTACAAGCGATATTACGAAATGGCATCCCTGGTGGGGACCAAATTGCAGGTTTGTTGATTTCCCTGCATAAGAGCATTGGTTATAATGCTAAACTCACGATAATAAAAGGGTGTTAGTCCCCACAGTTCTCCAGATACATCCCAACTTGCTGTAGGTTCGGAGATCAAGATACAGATCTTGAACGAGCATCAAGTGGTCTGTCTAAAGGGGGGGGGGGTGTTGTAATATACAGTATCTTACCGCCGACTCCCGATACAAAATAACTTGAAATATGAGTTCCGATGTACAGAAAGCGCGACAACGGGTGTCTGGGAAGGTACCAACTGAATCCCAGTGAAGACTCCTAGAGTTGGTACCGGGACGAAACACCCAAACTTTTAAGACGTTTAATTCTCAATTTTGACATATCAGCGTAGGCAGCGCAAGAAATAAGAAGCATCTTCCGGTCATATTTTCGATTAATGTATGATTATGACTTAGAAATCTGCCGTGATAATCGCACACAGGGACTCACAAGCGATATTACGAAATGGCACCCCTGGTGGGGACCAAATTGTAGGTTTGTTGGTTTCCCTGCATAAGAGCATTGGTTATAATGCTGAACTCACGATGATAACGGGGTGTTAGTCCCTACAGTTCTCCAGATACATCCCAACTTGCTGTACATTCGAAGATCAAGATACAGATGTTGAACGAGCATCAAGTGGGCTGTATAAAGGGGTGGTGGTGTTGTAATATATAACATCCTACCACCGACTCTCGATGCAAAATAACTTGAAAGATGAGTTCCGATGTACAGTAAGCGTGACAATGGGTGTCTGGGAAGGTACCGACTGAATCTCACTGATGAGTCCTAGAGTTGGTACCGGGACGAAACACCCAAACTTTTAAGACGTTTAATTCTCGATTTTGACATATCAGCGTAGACAGCGCAAGAAATAAGAAGTATTTTCTGGTCATATTTTCGATTAATGTATGATTATGAATTATGAATCTGCCGTAATAATCGCACACAGGGACTTACAAGCGATTTTACGAAAGCATCAAAGGGAAATAATATAATTGATGGTTCAAAACCTATGACTTATGAGTCATACAAGCACTTGATCTTTGCTTTACTTCATTGATCTTTGCCTTAACTTCTAATCCTCATTTCAATTCCAAAGGTATCTCCCCTTGTATCCATATCCAAGCGCTCTTAATTATCCTGTGAAGAGCCAATCTTATCTGGATTGTAACATTTTACGCACACTAACATACGTCACAGGAAACAAGTGTTATTAATTATTAAATAAATCGACGTCCGGGTTGCTCTGACGCGCGCCGTCGCTTTCTACGTCACGCCGTCACGCTCGAGTTCCGTGTAACTGACGTGCGATTGACAGAAAAAATTGTTTGGAGATTTGATTATGATTAGGAAGAATGTTTATCTTGTTTAGATAAATAAAATTAGTGGTTGTATATTATAAAGCAGGAAATTTGTACATAATATACTATTTTTTAATGGATTATTTCTAAATTCCACATAAAAAAGTAAAGGGTGTTTTTTATAGAGGTGTAGAACTTTTAAATGGAATATAACAAAGATGAATTTTTTAAATTGACATGAAATTTACTTTATTCGAAAGGTAACCTTCTGGCATTATAATTTAAATATGACTTGTGGCATATGACCGCCACGGCTGGCTCGGACGTAGTCTAATCTGAAGGTCCAATTTTCGATGACTTTTTCCAACATTTGTGGCCGTATATCGGCAATAACGCGGCGAATGTTGTCCTCCAAGTGATCAATCGTTTCGGGCTTATCGGCGAAGACTAGCGACTTCACATATCCCCACAGAAAATAGTCTAGCGGCGTTAAGTCGCACGATCTTGGAGGCCAATTCACGTTTCCTTCAATAAATCAATTGTGGCACGAGCTGTGTGACATGTTGCGCCGTCTTGTTGAAACCACAGCTCCTGCACATCATAGTTGTTCAATTGATGAACGAAAAAGTCAGTAATCATGGCTCTATAGCGGTCACCATTGACTGTATCGTTCTGACCAGCATCGTTTTGAAAGAAGTACGGCCCAATGATTCCACCAGTCCATAAAGCACACCAAACAGTCAGTTTTTCTGGATGTAACGGTGTCTCAACATACACTTGAGGATTATCATCACTCCAAATACGGCAGTTTTGTTTATTGACATATCCATTCAAACAAAAGTGAGCTTCATCGTTAAACAAAATTCGCTTATGAAAATCGGGATCAACGGCAATCTTGTTTTGGGCTCATTCACCGAATCTACGCCTTGCTAGGTGTTGGATTTTGTAAGCACGCGAACCAAGATCTTTCCGCAAAATCTTCCATAAAGTGAATGGACACATATCCAATTCCTGTGCACGATGGCGGATAGACCGATTCGGGTCTTCCTCTACGCTACGCTCTACAGCAGCAATGACTTCTTCTGTACGCACTGTACGACGTCTCTGTGGATGCGTATTATCATTTAGAGTAAACGTGGTGCGAAAATGTTTCATAGTTAATCGAATTAATTGCTCTGATGGACGATTATGTTGACCGGAAAATGGACGTAGTACGCGATACGTATTTCGAACAGAACCATGATTTTCAAAATAAATTTGCACAATTTGGAAGCGTTGTTCAGGCGTCAGTCTATTCATGTTGAAATGCCAAACCAAACTAAACATAAATCACTTGACAGCTGACAAAATGGCCGCCAGTTAAAAAAGTGTTGCCAACTTAAAGTTCTATACCTCTATAAAAAACACCATTTATAATGCATGGGGTTGAGGATTGCGTGTGTTGGTGTATGCAAAAGTTTATTTATTTGTAGTTTTATAAGTCACGTGATTGACATATTTGATGTGCTTTGTTAAATGGACTGGACGGAGAAGACGTTATACTATATTCCTCGAAAGTGGTTTCAATTTGATTTATACTTGGAAAGTTTTCTCCCTAACAATGCTGAAGACAAAAACTCTTTTTTGTCTCTATCTATACAACAACATACCAAGTAAATGGAATGCACTCATTATATTGTAATCTAAAAAGTTGCGTATAAATATGGCGAGACGAGCGCGTGACGAGTATGTGACGAGCTTGCAACGAACCTCTTTGAACTTTGGCAAATAATACAATCATTTTTAATCTAAATATGTAAATAAAGATTTACTAGCAACTTTTAATTTTTACACTAGGTCAAACTTTCCTGTTTAAGGATCTGGAATTGACCTTTCCTAGAGTTCAATTTTTGAAATGGTAATCAATCACAGCTTCTCACTACTTTGACAAAGGATTTTCGCGACACAAACTTCCTTACTATCTGAGCTAAAATTACAAAATATTTTTTTTTTTTAAATAATATGTAATTAAATATAAATTTATTTTAAATTAATAATATATTTAATCAAAAGGTTATTATTTTATTTTTAGACAAAACAAATACATAAAAGTAAAATTTATGTAATTGCGAAACATGCTTAAAAATATTGAAACATTTCATATTATATGCAATCATTTATTTCTATTTTAATATGGCATATTGGTTTTTAAACGTATAATCATTTTAAATTTTAACACCATACCAGTTTCGATGTCCAGCTTTATATGTCAGTGGAACATTAACTTTATGGTAAAACGATATTGTTGTTGGTTAATGCACACCTAATTCAGGACTTTTTTTTTTTGTAGAGCCAGTGTATGTTATTAAGTTTAAGTGTAGTTGCTTCAAGATGTTTACCTCAAACAGTGCTTCGTAGTTTTTTTCACACAGTTTATTTGTAAGAATCATAGCACAAACCTTTTGTTCATCTTCTTGTATAAAACTATTTCCAGAAAAATGTTCTGAACAGAGTTACCCATCTGGTGTATAAAAGAATTATGATCATGACCAATTTACTTCAGCCCTTGAATTTGAAGATTCTTTTCTTTTAGAAAACTAAAATATTGATAGCATTTAAAAACATACATCATATCCATAAGATTAAACTTGTTACCCTTAGTCGACCTTTGTCGCAATACCAAAGAAATCAACTCCCAAACTTTGTGAAGACTACAGACTTATCAGTTTGATGAGTCACGCGCTTAAAGCATTTCTAAGGGTCATTCATTCAAGGATATACAAAAAATGCGAGGATATGAGTGGCAATACACAGTTCGGATTCATCAAGGGACTTGGCACTAGAGAAGCACTATTTTCTTTAAAATTACTTGTACAAAAGTGCTATGACCAAAGACAGGATGTTTTCATCTGTTTTATTGATTACCAAAAAGCCTTTGACAATGTTAGACATGGGCCACTTTTGGAGAGATTACAGGAAATTGGTATTGACGATAAAGATATAAGAATAATAAAAGAACTGTATTGGAACCAATCAGCAGAAGTCCGCATTAATACCGATCTGTTAACGGACACTTTTGGCATATTAAAGGGAGTCCGACAGGGGTGTATTTTGTCCCCTATTTTATTCAATATTTATTTGAGAAAATCTTTCAACTAGCTTTGGAAGAAGAGACACGAGGTATCAAAATTAACGGCATACCAATGAATAATATTCGTTACGCAGACGATACCACAATACTAGCCAATAACATCGAAGACCTTCAGGCAATATTGAATAAAATTAACGAATCCGGTGAACAGTTTGGGCTACGAATTAATATTGCCAAGACAAAGATGATGGTGATTAGTAGGCATCAACGCAATACTCCCCTCAGTATCAACGGGAACATAATTGAACGCGTCGCGAAGTTTACATATCTCGGAGCTACCTTGAATGAAAAGTGGGACTGTGATGAAGAAGTGAAAGGACGAATAGGCCGAGCAAAAACAGCATTTTTTAAAATCAAGAATTTTCTTCTTTGCAGGCATTTACCACTAAATACCAGAATACGTGTTTTGAAATGTTATGTATGGCCTATGGTATTGTATGGCGTTGAAACATGGTCACTTAAAGTTAGAACACTGAATAGGATCGAAGCCTTCGAACTATGGACACTTCGTCGACTGCTACGTATTCCCTGGACTGCTCATCTCACAAATGAAGAAGTTTTAAGAAGGAGTGGCGTAGAAAGACAACTGCTGGACACGGTAAAGCAGCGTAAAGTGTCTTACTTGGGACATATGTTGAGAGAATCCAGATACTCCATACCAAGGTTGATTTTGCAAGGAAAAATAGAGGGA
Organism: Diaprepes abbreviatus; assembly: GCA_034092305.1. Classification (NCBI taxonomy): domain Eukaryota; kingdom Metazoa; phylum Arthropoda; class Insecta; order Coleoptera; family Curculionidae; genus Diaprepes; species Diaprepes abbreviatus. The sequence goes on along the minus strand of JASJET010000047.1, from coordinate 956,482 downwards.
AAGCGCGGACCAGGCAGAAAACAACATTCTTGGCTACGAAATATAAGAGACTGGTGTGGAATATCGGACGCCGCAACTATATTTAGACAGGCCGAAGAGGGTGTCCTGGCCGTCTTATAACTTTAGAAGAGGAATGGACATTTGATCGCCGACGTGCGGCTTTGCACATGGCACCAGAAGAAGAAGAAGACCCTTAGATTTACAATTTGATTCCAAGGTAAAATTTTATATAATTATTATTGAACGCTTTATAACTTACCAATTAAATAAATTCCAATTTACCAGATGAGGTATTTGCACGTCTTACGATGAAGAATCACATTTTTTCAAATACCAAAAAAAACCTTAAAGTTCATGTTCCTGTTTGAAATTTTCGGTAAAACGTTATATAAAATGTGCTAAAATGCATAAAACAGCAAAATCAGAAATAAATTATTGTCAAAATAAAAAGTATTCAGTCAATGTCAAAAATACACTTTTACTAATATAATAAAAACTTAGGGAATTCATTGTTGCCAAACCAATTATTTGCACGTAATGGCACGGAGCATGGTTGCGCCATTTTTAGTATAAGGGAGGTATTATGCTTGAGCAGTCCAGTTTTATATGTCAAGTTCGTGACTAGACCCTTCTACCCCCAAATGGCCCCGTTGGGTAAGGATTTTCTATAAATCTGCGATCTCCGATTGCTTAGCCTTGAAAAAAGGACCACGAAGATTTTGAAATTTAGGCATATTTATCAATTTTGAAACTTCATATGTTTGTCTTAACAGTACCATATGGAGCAATAAACATATAGGAATCGAAGTTAAATCCAGAACTTATAAAACAGCAATAAGACCCATACTAACATACACTGCAGAAACTAGACCAGAAACCTCGAAAACAAAACAAATACTGGAAACAACAGAGATGAAAGTGGTGCGCAGGATAGCTGGCAGGACACTTATGGATCGGAATAGGAGCGAGGATATAAGAAGAGTGTGTAAAATCGGTAACATCAATGACTGGATATTACAAAGAAAAAGGGAATGGAACGAACACATCAACCGCATGACCGATGACAGAACAGTAAAGATCGCGAGGAACAAATCACCAATAGGACGTAGGAGTACCGGAAGACCTCGTAAACGATGGAGTGATAATCTCGCAATAGACTGAAACCAGGCAAAGAGACGAAGAATAACAGGCAAATTGCTTATATATAAGAAGGAAGAAGAAGAAGAATATGTTTGTAGAACCACAAATGACAAGTTTATAAAATTTATTTACAATTTTTTTGTAATAAATTTCGAATTTTTGAAACCCGATCGAACTTTTACTACATAAAAACTAAACCCAACTAACCTGTTCACACAGAACCGAGATAGCATGCAACACAATAAGTCTGAAGGCTGCTGTGGTGTAAGGGCCTCCCAACCCTGGCCTGCTGTGTCAGACAATCTACATCTCCATAAAAAGTGAGAGAAAAAAATGCAGGATAAAATGTTAACATTGTCATATTTGCTTGAGTACCACCTCTAGAAGTTCTGTGTATCACTCTACCCGGCACTGTCATAATGGGCTGGTACAATTAATTTTTGAGTTTACAATATTCAAAAAGAATAATGTGGTTGTTACTTATTTTGTGCTCCAAGAACATCGAAACAAAATTTAAACTTTACAATGATTACCGTCTTATAGTAATAACATGGAAACAACATCGCTAAAACCATAATTTTCAAGATAAAGCTTTTTGGAGCGTATTAAAGTAGCTAAGCAAGTTTTATTCTCGATACTGACAGATTAATTAAGAGTAAATAATATTCAAGATAATAATTATCGCGAATTTTAAACATTTATGCATCTTAAGCAGAGAAAGTGTCTTACATCGCAGTACTTGAAACTTATGCAACTCGTGTTCATTGAGCAAATTTAATGAATAAAATTTAATGATTTAGCGTGTGATATATGCATGGTACTAGAATGACTAAATAGAAGCATAAAAAAGTATTATTGCATTATGAAAATATTTTACAACTATTGTAAGTGTTTTTCCAGTAAAAATAATTTTTCGACCTTTTTCTACAATCTGATAAATATTAGACCCAAAATTTTACAGCGGTGTTTCATTCTCGACGTCAGGACTCATCAGTGGGTCCATCGACGCCTTACCCAGACACCCTGTGTTGACGTACTTATGTATATTTGGATCTTGTATTTGTACTTATTTTCGGGCGGAACGTGTCGGTAGGATATTGATTATAAGTGATACTGTTTATCGACCCGACGTCTTGATTTTTAATTTTAACCGTAGTACTACGACACGCTCCCCCTTCAAGCAACCACTTTCCATATTGTTCCGTGATCTGTGTCTTGTTCACGAATCAAGATGGAAAGCTGGGTGTCCTAGAACTCCACGACACGCTGCAAACTTCGGCCCAATTACGCGGATCCAGTCGCTAGTAAGGCAGACTCAATGCGGAGGTAAATTCCATGTCAGGTATCTAGCGGGTCCCTCCCCTAAGAATCCCCGAGTCATGGTATCGGAATTGGGTCTTCTAGATGGCTCTAGCGGGTCCCTCCCCTAAGAAATCGTCGAGTCCCATTGTCTCCGAACCCTTCCGGGTCCCTCCCCTAAAGATTCAGAGCTATTCCGATAACCCCGCGAAGGTCCCCACCAGGGATGCCATGTTGTATACGAACGCGATATACAATCTAATAAATATTAGACCCAAAATTTTACAGCGGTCCTCCGACGTCGACGATAGGACTCATCAATGGGTCCGTCGACGCCTTACCCAGACACCCTGTGTTGACGTACTTATATGTATTTGGATCTTGTATTTGTACTTATTTTCGGGCGGAACGTGTCGGTAGGACATTGATTATAAGTGGTACTATTTATCGACCCGACGTCGTGATTTTTAATTTTAACCGTAGTACTACGACAATATATATATATATATATATATATATATATATATATATATATATATATATATGTATATATATATATATATATATATATATATATATATATATATATATATATATATATATATATATATATATAGAATAAGATTTTGGCGAAACGTCCTTGAACGATTTGTTGAACAAACGAATTGGAACCTGCAATAACCAAACCATATGTGTATATACATATATATATATATATATATATATATATATATATATATATATATATATATATATATATATATATATATTAAAATGTTATGGTGGTGTTGTATTTTCAGTATATTACATTTTTTTTATTTTTATTTTTTTTTTTAAACATTAACGTTTCGGTAATTTTTTTCACCTTCGTCAGAATGTGTGTAGCTAAAAAAACAAAGTATTTGATTGATTTTACTATTAAATTATTCACATTTTATGTATTTACCTTGAACAATGATTCAGGAACAACACTTCACTTACATGTATAAATTTATTCTATTGAAAATTTAATTTTTGGGAGATTCACAGAGTTCAAGATGACCGCGTGTGTCATCTTGAAGTTAAGATGGTACTGAGAGAACAGATGGTATTTTTTTGTAGGTAATGAGGGCTGTTTTGGCTATTGTGGGTTAAAAGGATCTAGTTCGAAAATGCAATGCGTTTTTGGGTTTATAATTTTCATTTTTTGTTCTTATTTTATAATGTTATTATATATTTTGCTAAGTTGTTTGGTATCTGCCTTACCATTTACTGCATGTTTGTTTTTTTTTGTATTTCTATCATTTCTAGGATTTCTCGTTTTTTTGTATGGTTTTCCGTTTTCAAGATTTTTACTTTTTCAAAGTTAAAGGAGTGTCGATTTTCCGTGTTATGTGTTGTTAAGTCCGTTTTATTTTTTTGTCGTGTTTGTGCCCATTTAATCGATTTTTTAGATGTTGGCTTATTTGGCCTATATATTCGCCTTCGCAGTCTTTGCATGGGATTCTGTAGACGACATGTGTTTTTTTATCTTTTGGTATTTCCGATTTAAGTTTCCTGTAGCAATTTTTTAGAAGGATGTGACCCTTATGGCTGATCGTTACGTCATATTTCTTGAACGTACTTTGGAGTTTTTCAGATAGTGTCGAAATATATGGAAGTGATACGTATTTTCCGTGTTTCTGTTTTGATTTAGTATTTGGTGAATTTTCGTTATAAAATTTGTGAATTCTTTTTTTAAAAAGATTATTGATCACGTTTTCGGGAGAGTTGTTTATTTCTAAGGCTTCTTTTTCTTTTTGGATGGCCAGTTTTCCATATTCCGGATCTGATAACTTAATGCTGCGATCTGCGTGGCCTATAACCACGGTTTTTTTGTGAGAGAGAGGGTGCTGGGATTTAAAATGTAAATATCTAGAGGACCATGTTTTTTTAGTATACCATTCAGTTTTTATGGTATTGTTAATATGGTGTAAGGTTAGGTCGAGGAAATTTATTTTATTTTGTTTTTCAGTTTCTATTGTAAACTGTAGTTTAGGGTGGACGGACCATAATCCCAGGAAAAATAAACAAATAAAAGATATTTTAATAAAGGTCCAAGAAAATTAGAAATATATATATTGTTGTGGAACATAACATCTTACCACCGCTTTCTGGCAAAACTGGACTTAAATAGAGGTCCAAGTTTGTGGAAAGTACAAGGAAGTCTGAGAAAGATACCGGTGGATACCACTGATGAGTCCACCACCGGTATCGGGACGAAACATCCATACGTTTACTACGGTGGTCGAAAATAGATCGCTAGCTATATGTCCCTACTACCAGGGGCATTGCTAATTGCGACAATATATATATATATATATATATATATATATATATATATATATATATATATATATATATATATATATATATATAGATCGCGTTTTACCATAAATTAAAAGCTCAGAGAACTTAATTTTTGCTGGGAAAACCAGATAGAAAATCTGTTCTTATAGATTGTCCGGAAACTGTCCGTTGGGGAAGGAAATATCTTTCTCAAGTAAAAGGTAGAGTTGCTAGAAATAACACAACTTACAAAATTAGTAATTTAACTGAATTTTTGAAAGATTTTTTTGAATAAAGTTACTATGGAAAATTGGGAAAAATCCATATAATAAAAGAATAATACAAAATGTGGAAACTCGATCTCCTGATTGGTGAGATAGAGGAACCAACTATAATTAATTTGAGCGAGGATAGCTTGATTGACTTTGATTAGGAATTAGATACTTAATGTTTACCAGTGTAAATACAATTTATTATTTAAATTTTTGTTTTTGTTGTATTTTATTGTTTAATGTTGTTTATATATATTTTTATTTTTTTATATATTGTTATTTTAATGTGTCCCACCCTTTAATTTTATATATATTTAATTCCAATTAGCAATAACTTTTTTATTATTTTATTAATGTATTTGTGTATTTTTCTTAAGCGTGTTGAATTAACATGTTTATTTTATTTTTTTTTGCTGCTATTCGATTTCCGTATAATAAAGTAAATTAAAATAAGATGTTAGTACAATAGAAATAAAAATAAGTAGGTCTAATTTTAACTGTAACATATAAAAATTAATTAGATTTGAATCTCTTTTTAGTGTTTAATTGTAATTCTGTAGACTGTTTAATAAATAAATAAATTGAAACGTCAAATGTCCTAAAAATGTTTTTTATTAATAACAAAATGACTGATAGCTCCAAAAATTTTTTAATATTATACGGGCGAATTTATTTTTTTTATATATGTTTAACTTTTTGTATTTTTGACAATGGGTATTTTGTAAGTATTTAAGTATAACTTAGAATTTTTTGAGAGGCTACGTTTTAGTCTGAATGTGCCTAAAACGGTTTCTATGACAAAATTAAAAATAAAAAAAATACAGTTGTGATTTGTGTTAAATATGTCAAAATTATCTACATTTTGTAATATATGTGAATTATTAAGAAACTATATGAAATAAAATAATATTATAAAAACTTTTTATTCCAAGTTTATTATCGAAATAATATTCTATGCCATAAATACTTAGTGATAAAATAAACCTCCTTACGACGCCTATGACAAGGATTAAAATACTTTTTAACACTTCACACTTCCAAATATCGATTGTTATCCACCCCAAATAGTCCATTATTATAGACCGGTATTTTTGATTATAAAATTTCTAACCCATTCCTATAAAAAGTATATGTATCTAACAGATTTTGCCAAAGACACCGGACTAAAGAACACAGGGAGTTCTCGAAGAAAAAAAGGGTGAAAAATGATTTACTACTCTCTCTAGTTCTTGAATAAACTATAGTATAAGTTGCAAAATCGGGTCTATTTTCCTGAACTCAAAGGTCTTGGGGGGAGGGGGGCGATCGCCCCCACCGCCCTCCCCTTGGATCCGTGCCTGGTTGCAGGTCTAATAAATATTTTAGCTATGTATAGACCACTCTGTGAATCCTTTAACAATATATCTAACAGAATAATGATAGTATAAATAAACATAACTATCCGACGAAAAAATAACACTTTAATGTCTAGGCGCGACTTTTTTATTATTTTACAATTATTATTAGATGATCAAAAAATTATGGAGTAATAAAATGTGTTTTAATAAAACAAATGGCCACGAGAAACGTGTAACTTCAATTTTATGGCTTTATTTTAAAGTACGAGAAAATAATTTTATCGGTGATACTGTGTTAGTTGAATCATATTGAATACATTTAAGTCTTGAATTGAAATCGACTTATTATGAGAAGCAGTTTAAAGTGCAGGGTTTATATACTTTATAAAAAATAAAGTTTATTTGATGGTTAATTTTACGACCGGATAATTTGGATTTCTAGTCGGAAATAGAGGAAAAGATTATTATGTTATTAACACATTGAGTGGCAGTACATTTTGGGTATGCTCATTTACAGGACCAATTACTTTTAAAGATGTTTCTATCTTGGCATAGTCGCAAGTAATCCAAAATTTTCCATAAAAAAGAGTGTTTTCATGTCTGAATCCGGAACACATTTTACAGTATCTGTATCTAGCAAACACTACTAGAATACAAAGACCCAGTGCTGATTTAGTACGTCATCACGTGGCAGCCAGTAAATCAAAATATTATCATCTGTTTTTTGTTAAATTTATGTACTTGTTAAGTTTTTCATTTATTTATAAACTTAAGATGATTGTTTTTTAAATATTTAAGCTTGCATTTAAGTAAATTATATTAACAACATCATCACCATCATCATCATCATCATCATCATCAGCTCATTTCTGTCCACTGCTGAACATAGGCCTCCTCAAGAGATTTCCATCCTCCTGTATTCTGAGCCACTGTGATCCAGTTTGTTGCTATTCTTTTGAGGTCGTCTATCCATCTGGTCGGTGGTTGTCCCTGGCTGCGTTTGTCTGCTCTCGGTCGCCATTCCTAAACTCTTTTCGTCCATCTGTTGTCCCCAATTCTAGCCACATGTCCGGTCCATCTTCACTTTAACCTTGCAATGCGCGCAATGACATCATCTACTCCCGTTTTCCTCCTAACTTCCTCGTTTCGGACCCGATCTCTCAGAGACACCCCCAGCATGAATCCCTTCATTCTGCGTTGTGTTATTTGCAGTTTCTTAGCAGTTGTTTTCGTCAATGTTAGTGTCTCCGCTCCATATGTTAAGACTGGGAGAGCACATTGGTTAAAGGCTTTCCGCTTCAGGTTTATGGGTCTTGAATATATCCCCGAGTTTTCCATAAGCAGCCTATCCCAAAACTATTGGTCTGGATAGCTCACACGTCTGGTTGTCCCTGCCAATCCGAACTTCGTGACCAAGGTGGTTATATTTCTTGGTAATTTCGATGATTTCATTTTCTATTTTTATAGGCTCACTTGGTACTAAATTTGTCATAATTTTTGTTTTGGTATAATTTATCTCTTTGTGTTGCCTGTTGTAGTTCTTCTAGTATTTCTCTGACTTTAGTCTGACATTAGGACTATGTCATCAGCGAATCTAAGATGACTCAATTTTTCCCCATCTATAATAATGCCTTTCTCTTCCCAATCCAAAGCTTTAAACGCATGTTCTAGCACTGTCGTAAATAGTTTTGAGGATATTGTATCTACCTGTCGAATTCCTCTTCCTATTTTTATTTTCTTCGTCATGGTGTGTAAGTTAATTGTTGTTGTTGCGTTTCTACAAATATATTAGATGATTTTGGAACATCTTTGGTCTGCATTCTTTTAATGCTCTTAAAATTGACACCAATTCCACGGTATCGTATTGATACATTGCAAATGGTCATTTGTCTCGTAGCCCGAGCGGAACCCAGCTTGTTCTCTAGACTGGTAAAGATCCAGTTTATTCTCTAACTCTCTATTTACAACATAGGTGAGACATAAGTGAGAAAAACTTTGTGTATAATTTGAAAATACAATACTTTTAGTACAATATTTTATTGCAGTTTTTTATACAGGGTGTCCGGTAAGTACATCCTAATTCCTCGGGAGTATACAGGGAAGGTTAAAATAACCCTACTTTGTCAGAAAAAAAGTCCTAAGGTGCCCCTTAACGGAGATACAGAGCCCTAAAAGGGTACCTAGCTATTTACCTTATCGACTCTAAGTTTTGAACTAACTTGTATAATTTAATGAAATTTTAATGTTTTATAGAGGCCAGAATAAATGAAAATCTGAGGACACTCGAAAGCAAGGAAGAATACCGAAACTGCAAAAACATAAATGAAAAATGGTGCGGAGTTAAATCTGCCTTACTGGAACCCTCAATAGACATTCTAAAGAAAGAAAAACCCACAAGAAAAAAAAATGGACAACTAGCGAAATTTTTAGTTTTATGGATATTAGAAGAAGCAATAAAGGAAAGAATGGATATCAGTATAAAGAAACACAACAGATACTCCACACAAAAATCAGAAAAGCTATGGAAGACTATTACAAAAACAAATGTGAGGAAATTGAGGAATTACAAGCAAAGCATGACTGTTTCAACATACACAAAAAAGTCCAAGAAGTCGCCGGCACCAATAAATAAAAGCAACTCAATATACTTTATAACAACGGAAAGATAATTGCAGAGATAGAATAAAAATTGGAAACATGGAAGAACTGCATTACAGAACTCTTTGAAGATGAGAGACGAAAAACAGATCTTGAAAATATAGAAGAGGAGATAGACCCAGACATTATTAAAGACGAAGTGAACATGCTAAAGAACGGAAAAGCTCCAGGTCCAGACCAACTGCCAGTGGAAATTCTCATCAAACATCATATATAGATCAGGAATAATATCAAATGAATGGTTGTTATCAACTTTTATAACCCTTCCAAAAAAGAAAAATGCCAAGCATTGCTCTGACCATCGTACAATGAGCCTGATGGTTTACACTCTCAAAATCCTGTTGAGGCTGGTCCATAATAGAATATTCAGAAAATTAGATGTAGACATCGGCGATACACAATTTGGATTCCGTAAAGGCCTAGGAACAAGGGAGCCACTGTTAGCACTTAATTTCCTGTCACAAAGACACTTGGATATGAATCAAAACCTACACGTGTGCTTTATAGACTACAACAAAGCCTTTGATAAAGTTAAATATAACCAACTTATCGAAACATTAGTAAAGAGAAGGATAGATCTCAGAGACATAAGAAGAATTTCAAACCTATACTATGGCCAAAAAGTAACAATTCGAATAGACAACGTAACATCAGAAGAAATAGAAATACAGAGAGGTGTTCGTTAAGAGTGTGTACTATCACCAATTCTTTTTAATCTCTACTCGGAAGACTTAATAAATAAGGCACTTAGTGATCGGGACATGGACATTAAAATTAATGGCATGACAATAAATAATCTGAGGTCCGCCGAGGATACGGTTCTTTTAGCTGGAACACATGAAAACTTACAGACGCTAATAAATAAAATGGCCACAGTAAGCTAAGAATATGGACTATGACTGAACATAAACAAAACAAAATATATGCTGAAGGCAAAAACAACTCAGGACATTCGTAGGATATATGTAAAGAATCAACCTGTTGAAAGACAAATACCTGGACACAATCGTTAATAGAAACAATGCTCCCAAGAGGTAGGAATAAGGCCAGAAACACATTTACAAAAATGAAAAGGTTTTTTTGCTGCCGAGATCTAAATCTTGAACTAAAAATACAACTGATGAGATGTTATGTGCTATCTCTACTATACTATGGGATAGAAGCCTGGAGATGATTGACGTAAGGAGGCTGGAGGTATTTGAGATGTGGATGTACCGGAGAATACTGAGGATTTCATGGATAGAAAGAATAACCAACGGGGAAGTGCTTAGACGTATGCATAAGGAAAGAAGTAATTCTAACAATTAGGAAAAGACAGCTGCTCTATATGGGACATGTCATGAGAGGAGAAAAATATCAAATATTACAGATTATTATGCAGAGAAAAATCCAAGGAAGGACGTCAATAGGAAGGAGAAGAAGCTGATTGCTGAAGAACCTTATGGAGTGGTTTGGTTGCAGTAACAATGAACTATTTAGAGCTGCAGTCTCAAAAGTGAGAATCGCCTTGATGATTTGCCAACCTTCGAAGCGGAGATGGCACCTGGAGAAGAAGATAGAGGCCATAAAGACTCATTAAACCGTACACAACAGCACATATTTTAAATCATCAGTCAGGAATGGACTTGCAGCTACATTCATTAGGTCTAATTTTTGACAGGTGTCATTTTACAGAGCTGAAAACAGGTTTTTTTAAATACATTGGTCACACTTCGATAAAATTAGCGGTTTTCGAGATATGCTAAACACAAACAGGTAAAAATAAAGTAAGCAGGGTGTACTGATGTGCTGTAAGTTCTGTCTAACTCTTCGAATGCAAGAAGATATGCTGAAAGATTTCCAGTTCAGACGTTGTCAAGTCCAGAAACCTTTCAAAGGGGGAGATAGGGGCTAAATTAATTTACAATGTTATTAAAATGCAAAAATAGTGAAAACGTTTGAATGTTATTTTGGCAAATGTTCAATATGAGCTCTACATACTTCAATACATTTTCTTATTGTTTAAATATTTTCCTGTTGCACTGCAAATAATATTTCGGTATTATTACGCACTTCGTTAGAATTCTGTACTATTCTAGCGAGTGGTTCTTCTCTAGTATTTACTGGTGATGAATAAACTAGATCTTTCAGATGTCCCCAAAAGTAAAAGTCTAAGGGATTTAGGTCTGGAAACCTTGGTGGCCATAAAAAAGGCCCACAATCCATTTTGTAATATCGTTTTCTGTCGCGAGCTTCCGTATGCTGTTTGAAGGATTATCAGCAATATTTTGCAAAATTTATTTCTCTACATTCACCGCCACGTCGCGGCAAATATGACCTTAAATAAAACATGTAAAAAATTAATTCGTTAACTGTAATAATTATTTTCTAATCATCTTTTACCTGTTTTCTTTAGGCTTCGATCAACCTTTTGCAAGGTTTTTGGTTTTGGGAATGTTAGAGCTGGAAATCTTCTTCTTCTTCTTCCTCTTTTATTTAAGACGACGTCTTGTTTTTCTGCCTCCTGTGATGTTGATGTCCAACATTCGTGCCATCATTTTGGAGATCTTCTCGTGTTTGGTATCTCGTTCTTAGCCCATTTTGCCCATCGATCGTCGCCCATTCTGTCCACATGGTCCCTCCAATATCTGCGCCTTGACCTTATGAACCTTACCACATCAGGCACCTTGAGCTCTTCCCTTATTTCGGAACTTCTTATTTGATCTTTTAGGGTTACTCCTTTGATTGTTCTTAACGTTTTCATTTCAGCCGTTAGTAGCATACTTTTTGTTTTAGATGTTTCGGCTCGAGTTTCCGATGCATAAATTAGTACTGGTCTTATCACAGTTCTGTAGATGCGTACTTTGCTCTCTGTGGACATATACTTATTTTTCCAGATTATGTCCCTCAGGCATCCTGATATCCTTGAGGCCTTGTTAGCCTCTGCTCTGACTTCCTGGTATAGATTTTTATTGCTTGATACATCAACTCCTTAGTATCTGCAAGACATGCTTTGTCTGATAGGATGGTTCTTCACTACCAATTTGCATCTGACAGGATCTTTTGAAATTACCATCGTTTCGGTCTTTTCTGTAGATATTTCCATATTTAAATTTTTTGATGTGGTCTGGAATCGGTATAGTAGTCGTTGCAGATCGTCTTCATTTTCTGCTAACAGTAAGGCGTCGTCGGTAAAACATGAGATTTTTAAAGATTTTCGTCCCATTTTGTATCCTCCATTGACTTCTTTTACATTTTGGATTATCTTGTTCATAATTAAATTAAAGAGAAATGGACTCATACTGTCGCCTTGTCGTATTCCCGTAATGATAGGTATTTCCTCTGTTACTCCTTGTTCTGTCTTTATGCGTGTCTTATTGTTTTTATTTAGCTCTTCAATTACCGTAATATAGCATAAAGTCTTCTTGCTTTCAAAGAATTTGAGACTACTTCACCATAAATTACATATATATCAGCATACTTTACGTAAGAATATTCTTCCATTTTTTAAAATTATTTTTATTTGAAGGCGGTTTTGGCAAGTTCTATCAATAGTAATTCATTATGTAGATATTAAAAAAAAACAATATTTCTGCGCAATCAATTAAATTACTGTTGTTTTACCCCTTTTAAAAATTGCTGATGTAGTATCGCAGCCAGTTATTGCATGTAAAAATAATATATGAACTTGACCTTTTGAAAATAAGATAAAATTTCCGATGAATATATTTTCGTTTGTACTTGAGCTTTCCCAGGTTATAAAAAGTAAATAATCTTAATCAGCTTGTTCCACTAAAATGTTCGCAGCTGTAAATTTTTCACAGAAGCGAGACTTGTTGTAGTATTTACAAGAAATTGTTGGTGGTTTTTTGGAAATGTCATAAATCGATTGAAAATAATGTAACGGGCCAGATGAATGGTGCTCGGGGGCCGTAGTTTAAAGACCCCTGATCTAGATAAATATTTTTCCATTAAGAAGTTACAATTAAACATAGTTTATTCCAGGTTAGATGATAAAGCAAATATTTTTCTAGTTCTCTCCGTATATACGAAAAAGAATCATTGTTTCAAACATTCCAACTACTAACAATGTGACATTAAAAATTAGGCAATAACTCTGACCATTTGTCCCATATGTTACTTTATTAATAAATAACAATTTATAAATATTAAACTAGATTCTTACAAGATTTTGTCCAACCTACGATTTCCTGCCTGGCCGCAGGAAAAATTGACGTAGGCTGTGGTCGCAGGTATTCGAAAACAAATGCCTGTCGCATGCACGGCACGAGCCGATTATGTCCGAAGAAAAGGTTTGGATTCCTGAATTGAGAGAGTGGATTTGAAATCTGCTTTTAGTTCAGATTGGTGTTTTTATTTTGCCTCTTATACTATAGTTTATTCAAGAATTAGAGAGAGTAATAAATCATTTTTTACCCTTTTTTTTCTTCGCAAACTACCTATGTTCTTTAGTCTGGTATCTTTAGCAAAATCTGTTGGACACACATATTTTTCATAGAAATGGATTAGAAATTTTATAATCAAGAATACCGATCTATAATAATGGACTATTTGGGTTGGATAACAATAGATATTTGGATGTGTGAAGTGTTAAAAAGGATTTTAGTACTTGTCATAGGCGTCGGAAGGAGGTTTATTCTATCACTAAGTATTTATGGCATAAAATATTAATTCGATAATAAACGTAAAATAAAAAGTTTTTATAATATTATTTTATTTCTTATGATTTTGTAATAATTCACATATATTAGAAAATATAGATAATTTTGACATATTTAACACATTATATGTAACACAACTGTATCTTTATTATTTTTAATTTTGGCATATAAACCGTTTTAGGCACATTCAGATTAAAACGTAGCCTTTTTCTTTCAAAAAATTCTAAGTTTTAATTGAAATACTTACAAAATAACTACTGTCAAAAATACAAGAAGTTAAACATATATAAAAAAATAAATTCGTCCAAATCATATTAAAATTTTTTTGGGGTTATCGGTCATTTTATTATTAATTAATAACATTTTTAGGATGTTTGACGTTTCAGTTTAGTAGAATTATAATTAAACACTAAAAAGGGATTCAAATGTAATTAATTTTTACATGTTACAGAAAATTTAATTTTGATTACGTATCTAATTCGCAATCAAAGTCAGTGAATCTATCTTCGCTCAAATTAATTATAATTGGTTCCTCTATCTCACCGATCATGAGATCGAGTTTCCACATTTTCTTTTATTCTTTTATTGTATGGATTTTTCCTAATTTTCTACAGTAACTGAAAAAATCTTTCAAAAGTTCAGTTACATTACTAATTTTGTAAGTTGTGTTATTTCTAGCAACTATACCTTTTACTTGAGAGAGATATTTCCTTTTCCACCGGACATTTTCCGGACGATCTATAAGAAAAATTAAATTTTTTGAGCAATTTCCAGAGCTCAGTCCTTTTAATTTCAGGTAAATCCCGATCTTCATCGATTTTAGTTAGAATTTTCTTGACGGTTGGGATCTGCTTCTCATAATAAAATGTATGTATAACTCCTTTTATTCCAGTTTACATCTCTTCTTCCAACGAGGTTTTTTGTTTGCCTGTGATCGAATGTGGCCTGGGAGTACTAACAATTCCAGTCATTTTTTTCTCCTTCAGTATTCGGTACATAGTAGATTTTCCAACTCCTGTCATGTTGGAACACATCTCAACAGAGCTTTTAACATTATTATCTAGATATTGATATCTTACGGCATCATAAACATTCATCGTAATAGTTTTTCGTTGAGGAAAAAATGCCCTGGTTTAACGATTTTGGAATAAATATAGATGGGGAAGCCATATCTTTTGTGTATCTCATTAAACTCAAATAATTTATAAAAAAAAGCACAAACAGGATAAATCTCTAAGGACACACTGTAAGGTGTACTTTGCTCACTGACAGAAATGAAACTGAACTATCAGAAATTTTATTGTTACAGTAAATTTATAAATGCTTATAATATTTAAATATAATTAGATTTACGACAGATCTCATTTACCTGCGGCACTAGAGCAGGTACGTTGGAGGTTTCGGTAACAGTTTTTTTATTCCTTCTAATTCTTTAATAGAGTATAGGAATGTATATGCTTGCGATCGCCCCTCCCCTTCCCAAGAGCTTTGAGTTAAGGAAAATAGACCTGATTCTGCCTTTTTTATTAGGAATGTCTATGTTGCTGGCACTCCCCCCCTTTTACCACTTGTTTTCTCTTGTGATCGCCCCCCACCTCTCCAAGAGCTTCAAATTCGGAAAAATAGACTCGACCCTACCTTTTACACTAGAAATGGGAATGTTGCTGGTGTCCCCCCCCCCCCATTGACACTTGCTTTCGCTTGCCATACTGTACTTTTGTGATATCACCGCCCCCTCCCCCCAAAGAGAGAGGCTGGATCCGCCCCTGAATCAACATATCTTTTATCAGTTAAATTTTTTCGTCTTATAGAAGCTTCAGTTAAAACTGTTGATTCGGTGAATTTCGAGTGAATAAAATATTTTTAGAAAAAATGCCTTTTTGTTTACATTTTTTACCTTGCTACTTGTAGTGTAGGTTGTAGATGGGTCATTTGGACAGGTCCTTGTCTCCCGACATCACGACCTTAAAAGCAATCTTTTATCGAATTTAGTTTTAGGGTTCCCTATAAAAAGCTTTCTATGATCCAATCTTTATCTGGCCTTTCAGTGTATTTGGGGCTTATTGCTTGGCATCTTTTGATGCTGAGCATTTTGGCAACTCAAAAGCAAGTTCTGGAGTAATATATTGAGTCGAGCAACTTTTTCTGGCAAAATTCGTTTGACTATTACATTATATTGTATTACTTCGTACTCATTGATAAATTCTGTTAAAATATTATGAAATTTTTCCATTTCTAAAAAGCGATTAATTACAACCTATTTTAGAATAGGTTCCCAGAACGGTTAACCGCAACAACTGTGCTAAATCTGCTATAAATAGCTGGCCAGTCATTTTGGTCAGCGTGGTAGGATGAAATTAAATCAAGAATAAGATTAAAAATATCCTTTTTTAGCAGTTTGCGGTTTTTAGATGTAGTACCTGTACTATTTGTTTTCGTTAATGCAGTACGCCAATAAAATTGCTCGGGTAGAAGTGTTCGATTTCCTTTTTAGGTAGTTTGCGGTCAGCTTTTTTGTTTACCAGACATTGAAAATGAAATTGCATTTTGAACCTGTAAAAATAAAACAAATGTTAAAGTTTAGCTGACTTTTTACGTTGGTACTTTCTGAAAAGTTGCATATCAAGAAGAAACAAATGATAAAAGCACGAACTTGACATATAAAACTGGACTGATCATGCATAATACCTCCCTTATACTAAAAATGACCCCACCATGCTCCGTGCCATTACGTTCAAATAATCGCTTTGGCAACAATGAATTCTCTAAGTTTTTATTATATTGGTGAAAGTGTATTTTTGACATTGACTGAATACTTTTCATTTTTCAAAGAATTTATTTTTGATTTTTGCTGTTTTATGCATTTTATCATATTTTATGTATCGTTTTACTGAAAATTTCAAACAGGAACGTGAACTTTCAGGTTTTTTTTGGTATTTGAAAAAAAGTGATTCTTCATCGTAAGACGTGCAAATACCTCATCTGGTAAATTGGAGTTTATTTAATTGGTAAGCTATAAAGCATTCAATAATAATTATATAAAATTTTACCTTAGAATCAAATTATAAATCTAAGGGTAACAAGTTTAATCTTATGGATATGATGTATGACAATTTTTAAATATTTTAGTTTTCTAAAAGAAAAGACACTTCAAATTCAAGGGCTGAAGCAAATTGGTCATGATCATAATTCTTTTATACACCAAATGAGTAACTCTATTCAGAGCATTTCTCTGGAAAAAGTTTTATACAAGATGAGCAAAAAGTTTGTGGTCTGCTTCTTACAAATAAACTGCCTGAAAAAAACCATGAAGCACTGTTTGATGTAAACATCTTGAAGCAACTAAATTTGGACTTAATAACATACACTAGCTCTACAAAAAAAAGTCCTGAATTAGGTGTGCATTAACCAACAACAATATCGTTTTACCATAAAGTTAATGTTCCACTGACATATAAAGCTGAACATCGAAACTGGTATGGTGTTAAAATTTAAAATGATTGTATGTTTAAAAACCAATATGCGGTATTAAAATAGAAATGAATGATTGTATATGAAATTTTTCAATATTATTAAGCACTTTTGGAAATTACATAAATTTTACTTTTATGTATTTGTTTTGTCTAAAAATAAAATAATAACCTTTTGTTTGAATATGTTATTAATTAATAAAACAAGAATTCTTGATTTTAGCTCAGATAGGAAATTTGTGTCATGAAAATCCTTTGTCAAAATAGTGAGAAGCTGTGATTGATTACCATTTCAAAAATTCAACTCTAAGAAAGATCAATTTCAGATCCTCAGACATTAAGTAAATGGAAAGTTTGACTGAGTGTAAAAATTAAAAGTTGCTAGTAAATCTTTATGTATATATTTAGATTAAAAATTATTATATTAATATAAGAATTCTCTTGTATTTATAAGCTTTTTTATATTTAAAGTGTCTTAATAAATATTGTTTTGTTTACAATTAAATGTAAACTGCTTTAATACTATCCACTTTAGAGTTAATTTTTTTTTAGAAAAATGGTTTGGTACATAATGTTACTTTACTTCCTTTAAATTAAAGCTCCGTTATTATCAAGGAAATGTCAACATTATTATGAATGTTGTTAACCCTATATAAATACCTAACATATCAGTTCCCTAAAAGCATCGAGGAGAAAATAATTTTAACAAAGACCTAATGGAAGCTATTTTTAAATGTTGAAACTCTCTTACTTTGCAATAGATTATGGGGACATTTCGATACCTTACATTAAACAATATACTATATTAATCCATGATATAAAATTGTTAAAAATAAATGCCTTAATACTTTTTTTCGTTAACTTCTTATACTCTACATCCGAATAAGGATGTAGATTATACTAGTTATTTACAAAAATACCCACTGATTTCCACAATCTTTTCTAAAACAGATATTTAAAAAAAAATAGTCTCGATTTGTTTTTGGCGCATATTTCACATTTTAACTATTTTGCTAAATAACAGTTTTATTGTAAAAAATAAAATATGTAGTCAGAAAAAGCACTTCCATTTATTTATAAGAACTGACATTTCATGCTTGTTATCTAAAAATAATAAAATTGTTACATATTTACGCTGTTCCAAAGAAGTTAAAAAAATTAGCTTTATAGGAGTTGCTTTCAACAGAAAAATTATAATTTTGAGGAAACTAAAAGTAGAAATTTTAGTTAAATATTGTTTTACAGAAACAATTATCCTGAGCCCCAATTCTGTAAGCATATTTTTTGACATTCTCTTTCCTTATCTCTTTTAGGACAGTGACATACTTATGTGTTAATACAGACTGAACAAAGATAGAAAATCCTTATTATGACATTCTCTTTCCCTTTACTCTTATAGAATCGCAGCTCTGGTCTTTTTTTATTGAATATACTCAATTAACCTGTCAAGTAAAACAAGGAAGAGCGATTTATTGTTTTAGATATAGTATAGAAAGAGATAGTTATTGTCTAAACCTGTTAGTTAGAATAATAGAATTGACATTCATACACGACACATTCACACCAATGTAAGAAACGAGCAGAGAATTCAATGTTGCCATACAAATCATTGCACCTAATGGCGACCCATAACGGGGGGGGGGGTCAAAAATTATTTTCATGAGCAGTCCAGTTTTATATGTCATGTTCGTGGATAAAAGGGATAAAGGAAAAACTTGAGTATATGAAATTTACTTTTATATTCTATACAATCTGTCAAATATGATTGATCATCATCATCATGATCAATTACTTGCTTCAGTCCACTGCATGACATAACCCTCCCTTGTGTGCGTCCATAGCTTCCTGTATTGTACATTTTGTATGCAATTAGTATGGATATGTTTTTTTTTATATTTCCGGGTTTGTCCTAAAGCCGGACTCACTGCGGCCAGAGTAGGCCTATTGTGCTCTTTATGGATATGTTGGTAAAAGTCCTTTGCTTCGAACAACACCATGTCATGGTCTGCATTCTTTTTAATTCAGCTGGCATCAGAGATTCTAGCAATATGCCTCGTTCAACTACTTTTGTTCTTCTTCAAATTTTCCTATTTGGTACTCTACCACTTGGTGATAACCATAACATCGATTTCTTCATGTCGTATATTGTATCACTATTTTTTCTTTACTGTCTTTATGAAATGTTAAGGTTTCTGAACCATAATTTAGGACAAGTAACACATGCTGATTAAAAGCTTTTCATTCTAACCATATTGGAAGACTTGATTTAAAAGTAAGCCTCACCCGACCCATATCAACTTTATTCTTCTACTAAGTTCACTAATAACTATTTATAAGAGTAAGTCCATCAACTGGTATTCTATCCAGGTATCTACCTTCATCAACTACTTCGGTTTCGTGGTATATTAATCTTTAAACTTGCTTCCCGAGATAGCGTTTCGACAAGCAAGCTTTAAATCTTTGGAGGTTTAGTTGTGTGGTATAGTCTGATATTGGGACTATGTTTCTATGTTTAACCCTAAATATTCTCAGTGTATTTGTTTGCAAATATACTGAAGTAAAGCTAAAAATAACTTCGGAGAAATGGTGTCGTTTTGACGATTATCTCTCTCCATTGGAAGGTAGCAGGTAGACCTTCTGTGATCCCGACAGAGGATGATCTGCTACAAAAATGACCTTGCTTAGGTAAGCTCTTGATTCTCTCCTATTATCTATAACTCAAGGGAAATCATGTCCCCCCTCGTTTTCCTGTTAATACTATACAAAGCTCATTCATGCAACTTCACCCATGTTTTAATCCCTTCAGCTAGTAAGGAATATTATGACTAAAAGCCCCCTGAATTACATATATGGGGAACATCAAAATGTATGGAGAAAGATCCCAGGCAAATACAGAACAAGATCTCTCTCTCTCTCTCTCTCTCTCTCTCTCTCTCTCTCTCTCTCTCTCTCTCTCTCTCTCTCTATATATATATATATATATATATATATATATATATATATATATATATATAGAGAGAGAGAGAGAGAGAGAGAGAGAGAGAGAGAGTAAATAATTCAATTAAATTGATGTTTTGTTCCTCTTAAAATCCAGTGACTTAAAAAAATGGTATGTAATATACTACAGTATGGTATTTTATTATTTTTATACTAGAATTTACTGCTTTGTTCTAGTCTCTTTCTCTCACATACTTTGCGACATAAAAAGTCTCTTGGGGTATTCTAGAATCTTTTGAGATGCAAAAATGTTATATAGGAGCTCTATATTGCCATCAATCGATAGTATGAGGTGTCGATATTTCATAATTTTAAGGATTATTTTGCGAATAGAGATGATCCAAAATATTTTAAATGATACTGATATCGGTCATTGGGAACAATACTTGTCTGATTCCTAGAATTTGGATGAAATCTCTTTTTAACAGGTTGAAGCATATCTGTTACTGAAAACATGATGTATTTGTTTCACAAATAGAAAGCGTTGTAATCGTTTTGAAGGACTTGTGTCAGTGCTATAGTTTTTCCCTTTTAATATTGGATATCAGTCACATTTAGGTTTCTTGAGAAGCAACTTCTGCGTTATGTTTGTTTGTTTGTTTGTAGCTGTTTGTTTAGGGTCGATTTTAACACAGAATGCAGAAATGAACATTTTCGACACATTTTACTTTTTATTTCCATAAAGGAAGGAACGCTGCTGAGGCTCACAAAAAAATGTGTAAAGTTTATGATTTAAAAAAATTTCACTCAAAGATAACCATTGTTCTGGCCGATCTATTGAAATTGATGATGACCAAATCAAAGCTATAATTAAAGAGAATTATCATATAATTATTCTAGAGATTGTAGTAAGGTTAAATGTGTCGCAGACAATTATTGTAAATTACTTAAAATATCTTGGACTTGCTAAAAAGCTCACTATTTGGGTTCTTCATGAATTGAAAGAGATTCATTTAACACAACAGATCGGTATTTGCCACATGCGCAACAAAACTGGCCTCTTTTTGAAAAGAATCATCACTGGTGATAAAAAATGAATCGTTTACAATAACATCATTCAAAAACGATCATGATCCAAGAGTGATGTGATGAATCAGCACAAATCGCATCTAGAGATGAATTGCATCCTAAAAAGTTATGCTGTCAATTTTGGTGGGACTACAAAGGTGTTGTGTATTTTGAGCTATTTCCAATAGGCTGAACGATCAACTCAGATGTTTACTGTCAGCAACTAAAGAAACTGGAAAAAAATGGTCAGAATTGGTAAATTGCAAAGGAATTGTGTTTCATCAAGGTAATGCAATGCCTCACTCATTTTTAGTAACTCGTAGGAAACTATTGAAACTTGGTTGGGAGATGATGTCACATCATCCATATGGTCCTGACCTATCACCATCTGATTACCATTTATTCCGAGGTTTGCAAAACTCTTTGAATGAAAAAGTTTTCACAAATAATAAAGACCTTAAAATCGGATTTGGTTTAATTTTTTAACAAATCAATTTACTGAACTAAGCAAGATTTTTTTTTAATCTCGCGAAAATGCTCTTATTACCATGGTTCTTACTATTTTAACTAACAGACTGACGAATAAACTACGGATCTATCAAACACCAATCACAGTATCGAAAAATATGATGAATATAAGAACCGTTGCATGTGGTGTTTGCTAATTTTAACAAATTCTTTGGGGTTTACTGGATATTTTTAGACTCTAGACAGTTCAAGAAATGATTCCAGATACAAAAATTTGCTTAAATATATGTATATGGTAGTTCAATTATAGAAGGAAATGCCACCGACAATATTAAAACGAATGAAATTCTAGCAAAAAGGTCAGTCAGACAAGGGGAATACCATCTCCCCCAAGTTCTTCAGTATGGCACTGAAAAGCGTTTTTAAATAGATGGACTGGGATGGCAAGGTCATAAAAGTTGACGGATCACAAGCCAGAATATTCAAGACTTGCAGGAAATGCAGGAAACCAACAAGTATTGAGTTAATTGTGAACTCTAGCAAAACGAAAGTGATGACACCAGATAACGCAGATGTATACATGGAAGATCAACTCATAGAAAAGTTGAAGAATATGTTGCTGGGTAGCCACTGAATTGAATAAATGAATTAGGTTGATTTGGGTAGCTACAGGTAGACAATCCGTATATTTAAAAATGCAAATAGCAGAATCAATCTTAAGAAAAATGTATTTAGCACCTATATTTTTCCTAAGTTGACTTACGGAATGGACACCACGACGTCTAACATAAAAATCAGAGCGACGCAAAGAGTCATTGAAAGAATGATGCTGAGTTTTAATAGCATAAATAAAACCTTTAAAAAAACACCAACTGTGCACTTGAAAGTTATTGAAGAGGGTAGAAGTGGTCTACTTTCAGAAATGAACGAAAAGAGCTGTTAAAAAAGAAAGAAGAAGATCCCTAAAATTGAAATCAAAGGGAAAAACTGCTTCCGTACAAATATATCCACGAACAGAAGGTTCTGCACCATCCATCATAGTATTTGCTTTTGAATGCCAAATCTACAAGCCACATGAAGTTGGTCGCAGGGGTGGATCTATCCACCCTTATTTTTGGGGGGGACGACGACGACAACACAAGCAAAGAAAAGATCAAAATTTTCCCCACCCTATTCGTATACAAAACAGTATGATATTACAAAAATCAATCAGGGGAGGGAGGCAGGGGAAGGGAGGTCAACGGTATTCACATTCCTAATGCAGCAGGGAGGCGAATTTATTTTTCTGAATTGGCACCTGGGGGGGGGGGGGGAGGCGATCGCCACCAACGCCCTCCTCCCCTTGGATCCGTCTCTGATTGGAAGTAATTTCTATATGGCTAGTTTTGCAATAATATCTATAAAACTACCTAATAAATAATTTTGAAATAAAAAGATTTTAATTTATTATAACAAGCCATTTTAAATGATATCCCACATCACTGACTATAAAAAATTTCAGAAACTTGCATCATCTGAAATTTATAGAATTGTTAAATTTTATTTTTTATTTCAAACTATAACCATTTATGTTCTTATAAATTGTAAAGCAAAACATTTACATCTTCCTAGATATTTATCTTTTTTGTGAACTAATAAAAATAAAACAATTACCATATATTTCTTTGGCACCTCCTCCAAGAAAATCATTATTAGAGGCGCAATTAACTACTAACCAAACCCAGCTTTTAAGCTTTCATACGGTTCGTTGACTTGATCAGGCCAAGCGCCTTCTTGGTCACAACACCTGAGGTACCACCGTTGAATGGTACGACGTGATGCTGATGTCACTGCTACACAAAATCTTTCGCCTAAATATGTCCAAATGTTTGATATAACAACAATGGAAGTTTTTAGATGGCTCTTGATGTAAATGTGATTAAGGGATTACTATTCTCTCGTTGGAAAAGTTTAGTTTATTGATGCTTAACCTACGAAATACGCTTATATATAAAAGTATGCAAAAAAAGTGAAACCACAAATATATATTTTAAGTTTTAAAATATAAAGAAACTGAAATAAATTATGTTTTAAAAAAAAATTAACCGATTTTAAGGAATTGCACTAAAAAGTAAAAAGTAAATTTTTAAAGAAGGTATACTACAATTAATTTTGTTATTGTATATTAATACTTTCAGAAAGTCAGTGCTGCAATTTGGTGTGACTATAAAGGTGTTGGGTATTTTGAGCTGCCTGCAATAGGTAAATGGGTTATTTCCATATTAGTTCTAGATCGATTGTTCTTTTCCATATCATTATTATATGTTAAACAGTTAAAGGGTGAAGTAACTAATCTCTATAAAAAATATATAAACAAACATCGAAGAAATTGCACGGAAATCACTATAAAATAATGTTAATCAAATAACAAAGCTTTTGATAGCAATGTTGTTTGCAAAAAAGTGACATCATGCACTTTGATTGGTATTGCTTGTCACGTGACTTGACAGTAATTTAATTATATTTTGATTATTAAATAAAAATTAAGTTCCCTAAAAATAAAGAAAAATATAGTGTTTTTTAAGATTTTGATTATAAAAAGTACCGTTTTGCAGCAAAATTAAATTCGTATTTGAATACAGTTAATTTATAAGGCTGTAGAAAATGTTCTAAGTCATTCAAATAATAAAAATAAAACTGCTGCGGTGTATCTTGACCTTTCGAGGGCATTTGACAGTGTTAACTATGATATATTGTGTGGTAAATTGAACTTGCGTGGGGTTAGGGGCGTGATACTAAAATACTCAAATTATATTTGACAGATATATCTCAGCAGGTTGTTGAGGGTGATGGGTTTGGTAATTTGATAAGGTCCGAAAAAAAAATTCTTGTAAAAGGGCGTTCCACAGGGCTTCGTGTTGGGACCGCTTCTGTATATTTTATACACAAACGAGTTGCTGGGAATGTTGCCTGAGCATATAGTACTGTATGCGGATGACACCATCTTAATTTTTTATGACACAAGTGAGAGGTTTTTGAAAACAAATACTATTAATACATTGAAGAGTACTTTACAGAAAGTGACTTCTTATTAAACATATTAAAAACATAAATAGTTTATTTTGAAAACAAAATGGAAAATATAATAAAAACTGACTATAATGGACAGGAGATGGTAGTATCTGATACTCTACTCTTTCTGGGAGTACACTTGGATCATAGACTAGACTGGGAGGTTCACATTAATGAAGTTGCTTTGGGGGATGTCAGATTTGCTTATGCTCTGCGGATTATCTCCGGGAATGGTGGTGCGGATGCTGCTGCTACAGCAGACTATGCGTATATTCAGTCCAGACTGAGGTATTCCGGAGAAAATTTTCAATTGATAGAGGCATGGTGTTGCAGAAGTGTTGTGTTGGAAATATGTATGAAATGAGCTATCGAAAAAATGTTTATTGATAAAAAATTTTAACTGTAATAAATCTTTACATTCTGGATTCGGTCATGTTGGGCAAACTGTGTTGTTAAAAGTGCAATTTTCATATTTTTCTGTACAGAAAAATGCTGAATTCACGGTAATACAAATATTTAATTAATTTCCTAAGACAATTAGGGTGTTTCTAAGAGATATGTGTTAACAAACTTATTTTAGTTTGCTAACAAAAAATGCTAATAAAAAATAAAATTTCTCTAAATCGTAACTCTTCATATTTTCTTATAAACATAATACCGATTTAACCACAATCCAAATCATCACGTGGCAGTTACCATGGCTACATGAGTGCTCGTGAGATACTAAATATTTATATAAGTATGAAATTTTGGACAGACTCTTTCTTGTCCGTACCTGTGTCTGTTTTAGTCTACAATTTCCTTGATTTACATGGATTTTAATTTGTGTCTCATTCCTTTTTCTCAGTTAAGAGTGTCTTTGTGAAGTTTGCAGGTATTTTCTATAGATTTTTGGTTTGACACCGGCTTTAAATAAGAGCTAGGCCAATAAGTAAATCTGCAGTTTATAAATTAATGGCAGAATTTTTTTCCCTTTTTAGTGGAAGTCTACTTAATGTTCTAGTTTCAGTTGGCCTTTAAAATTACCTATAATAGTAATACTACTTGAAAAGACATTTGAAAAAGAGTGAAAATAGGGAGAAATTTCATTAAGAGAATATAAAAAGGTGATGATCTAAGTAGAGACATAAAAACACAATGAACTTCGGTAACCATCAATTTTTTCAGTTTTTTCAGGTTTTAATCTCGTATCCTTTATATCATGCTGAAACCATTGGCGTATCTAGATCTTTGCAAAGGACTTCGCCGCGTTGGGTGAAGGGACATAAGTAAAGAAAAAATAATTATCACATTTATTAATAGCGATTCCTATCTCAACTTTAATTTTTTGTATATAAAGGGACTTTTGTATAAAATTTAACTAAAAATAAAAATGCCTAACATATGATTTTGTCTATTTGGTAAATTTAATGACGTTAAAGTTGGGCTTATTAATTAAAATCGTTTATGTTTTCTTTTCAAATCTACCTCTTGCTACTGGTTTGTACCTGATATATTCGCAGTCCCAGTGGCGTAACTAAGAGTATGTGCGCCCCCCCCCACGTCGATTTTTGAATGCACCCTACCATTTTGCAACTTCGGTCTCTACTTAAATTATCATTTTCATCAAGGGAGTTGAGCCCCCCCCCCCAGCTCCTCGGGGCTTGGGAGATGTTATTTACGCCACTGCGTAGTCTGTACTTATATCGGTGATTGGTGATTCTTTATTTTTACCTCCATTCTGTTGTAAGCACAGCTTACACTAGTTAACTTTGCACTGAACGTTCCCAAATCACTGTAATACTCTAATAAACAAAAACAAAAAGTTTTATTCTCGAATTCCTTAAAATTCTAACCATTCCCTGACCGCTTTCGCAAGTGTATTGTTGGACTTTTTCGGTCTTTTTTCCGGAGGAAGATCGAGAACTTGATATAATATATATATATATATTCTTTATTTTGTCTTTTCTTGGGTTTAGGTTCTTTATTTAACAAAAAATGCAAAACAATTGACGTTTCGCCCTTTATTTAAGGCATTTTCAAAATTTTTGTTTTATTTTCTTTCCTAAAAATATTTTTATATAATTAAAACATTTACACAAGAAACATATCTACAATTTTAAAAAACAAACAAAACACTTTAAAACAGTATATAAATTTTTAAAAATATTTAATTTTACCGATACACACCTTGACATTTTGTTACTTTATTAATAATGAAATTTAATCTTTACATGGAATGCGAGTGTGTTTTATTTTTTATATTTTACAATGCACCAAAAAAAAAAACAAAATAACGTATACGTTTACTTTTATGTTTAAGAGGATATTCAATTTTTGATTCTTATTTAACAGGATCGAATACTTAATATTTTTGTTTAAATTAGGCTTGTGTAAATGTGGCTCAAATTTCCCTTATCTGTTCTGTCGTTAACAGTGTTTTTATCTTTTTCAATGTCAATCATTACCTTTATCTGTAATTTTTGGTAATTCATATCTTTGTTTTTTATTATGGTACTGTTTAAAAGTATGTTTTTCGTTCTGTGTGTGTTTATTTAACGCTGTTGAGGCGTTTTTCGTATATTTATGGCCATTCAATCTGTTCTTCAGCAATTGGCTCGTATTCCTATATATTTTTTGGGACAATTTGTGCAAGGGATCGAATATATTACATTTGATTTATTCATGAGAGGAGTTTTACTTTTTAAATTTGTGAACAGTGTATTTAATTTATTATGTGGCCTGTGGCATACGATAATATCATGCTTTTTTAAAATGTATTTTATTTTTTCTGACAGCTCACTAGTGTAAGGTAATGCTACACATTTTTGCTGTTTATGTTCTATGTTTTTTGTTATTACGTTATTATAAAATTTATATGTTCATTTATTAATTATTTTGGTGATAGTTTTTTCATTGAAATTATTATTTATTAGTGTCTTTTTTACTTTTTGCAGTATTTTTAGTCGGAATTCTGGAGATGTTAGGGATATAGCACGATCAGACACACCGATTATAACACTATTTTTTTGAGTTTTTGAACGATTAGAGAAACAGTTTAGATATCTACCTGACCAAGTTGGATTGGTGTACCGTTCAGTTAAAATTTTGTTTTTTCTGCGTATAAGTGTCATATCTAGAAAATTTGTTTTATTATTTTTTTCTGTTTCGGACGTGAATTGTAATTTTTCGTTGAAACTGTTAAACTCTTGGAGAATTGCATTTATTTTATTTTGTGGCACGGCTGCTATGCAATAAACCTAAACCTAAGAAAAGACAAAATAAAGAAAAAATGATATCTATGGTTCAAGAATCAAGAAAATATAATATATATATATATATATATATATATATATATATATATATATATATCTATATATATATATATATATATATATATATATATATATATATATATATATATATATATATATATCTGCAATGATCAAGTTCTCCCTTTAACAACGTTTATAGTCGGTTTCCAAAAACGACCTCTCAAGAGCATATGACACAGTCTAACCATAAAGCCCCACATACAAATTCTTAAAATTCACCAAGTGTAAAACAACAATCAGACTTATTGAAAGCAAGCTAAGCAATCGTTCTTCTCGAGTACATATGAATGAAGAAACTAGGAAAGAACGAGCCCTGAATAACGGTCTCCCTCAGGGGTCAGTTTTTGTTCTTTTGCTTTTTAACTTGTTCATGTCTAACCTGTCTGAAACGCTTTCCAGAAACTTTCGTTAGGCCTACAAGTCATCAAAATCTGCCTGTTTCGGAGGACGCCGTAAGGGAACTTCGACGGCCATGATCAACTATTTTACGAAATTGGGACTCAAGTCTAGCGTATCTAAAACCGAAACATCTTGTTTTCACTTGAATAAAGGAATTACCAATGTTGAACTTAACATCCAGTTTAATGGAGTTCATCTTAAATGCCCAATGGGACAAAACATTATTGTTCTCACCAACGTTGCTCCAAAACTTAAAATTGGGAATAACATCATTTCCAAATTGAGCAGTTCTACCTGAGAAGCCATGGTCAACACGTTGTGGGGCTCTGTTATTGGATTGGTCTTTTTGGCAGCAGAATATTGCTCTACAATATGGCTGGACAAGCTCACATGTGAGGGTAATGGATGCCCAACTATATAACTTTATGTGTATCATTAGTTTAATTATCAAATTCACTCCTACTTGCAGACTGTCTATTTAAAGTAACATTCCATACCTCGCCTCCCCATTTTCGTTGCTCAAACGCAGAAAATACAGAAAAATCCAGAGAAACCTGCAGCTCAAAATCCACGAAGGCTTTACTAAACACGTTCCAGAAGACCACGTATTCAAACCCAGGAACCTCTAATTAACAACAATATTAACCTGAAAGAAGAACGGGAACGAGAGTGGCGAGGTAGTGTTCCTCTTAACATCAACGATGTCCTCCTCACCAAACAAACACCATTTAGTTTTTCTCTCCCTCGTAAAATATGGAGCAGATAAATTCGAATCCACACTTGGGAGTGTGCGCCGACTTCCTGTTCAGATGGAAGAAATCCTAGACTAGTGCATGTAATGTTGTGGAACTTAACATTTCACCACCGCTTTCCGGCAAAACTGGACTTAAATAGAGGTTCAAGTTTGTGGAAAGTACAAGAATGTCTGGGAAAGATACCGGTGGATCCCACTGATGAGTCCACCACCGGTATCGGGACGAAACATCCATACATTTACTACAGTGGTCGAAAATAGGTCGCTAGCTACATGTTCTTACCATCAGGGGCATTGCTAATTGCGACATGGCGCCCGATCAGGGACGGCGGCAGACGAGGGTCTTAACCGCCGTTGGCTTTGATTAAGCCTGACCCGGCCATTGGAAGACCACCGAGGATGTCCGTTCCACTTCCTTTTCAGGCCTGTACTTTCTAACGGCTTGCACTGTCCGACAGTTTAAGCTGGAAAGCAAATACCTTAGGGAGCATGTTGTGGAACTCAACATCTCACCACCGCTTTCCGGCAAAACTTGACTTAAATAGAGGTCCAAGTTTGTAGAAAGTACAGGGATGTCTGGGAAAGATACCGGTGGATCCCACTGATGAGTCCCTCACCGGTATCGGGACGAAACATCCATACATTTACTACAGTGGTCGAAAATAGATCGCTAGCTACATGTCCTTGCCATCAGGGGCATTGCTAATTGCGATAGTAACTGTGTCAAATAAAGGCAGTCCACCATCTTGCCGAGGATTGAGATAATCGGCCTAGCTTTTGTTCCACCGAAGATTTCGACTGTTACTTGGATTAAAAATTTGAATACAGATATTTAAAATGTTATGCAAATATGATAGATTTTTCAACCAATTGATACATGAAAAGTTCCGATTGTGCTTTTGTAAACATTTATTTAAGGTTATGTATGGCTCTTATAACCTCAAATTGTTTGTCTTCTGAAGTAATATTTGTATTTAGCTATTTCAAGTTCTCAGAGATGTCGTTGCGTTTCCTGCTAGTCGATATTTTTCTGATGCAATAGTAACATAAAACAAGTACCGGTAATTTAGTTTTGTGTCAATAATGGTGTATTTTTGAGACATACGATACTTTTCTTGTGAGACAGATATGAATTATCACAATGACAGAAATAAAAGTAATATAATATTCTTTTGATACTGCTTTAAATACCAAACGCTGAAGAGACCACGATCAATTGAAAGTGACAGAAATGAAAGTGATAATAATTCAAATGAATATGCCTACAATCTCCATGCCATCGTATGAAATATCTAATCTAAGATTGCCTGCCATATAAAATAAAAAGTTTATTAAAACCCATAACCACGATTTACAAATAAAACGGTTTCTTAAATGTAATTTTAGAATAACAGAAAAAAATGGTTTACATTTTAAAACCTTCATCCTGATGACTTTCGAAGTACCTACCTCGCCGTATGCTAAACGTAAATAAATCCGACGACTTTTAAATATCAAAGTACTGCTAAAAGGTAAATCATGTACTTTCCATATACGGTATTCATTTCACCAGTACTGTATAATACTGAAATGCTATAAGCCAGATCTGTTTACATATTTTTTTACTCGTGTATTGCATACCTTTTGTTTATTTCGAAAAAAGAACCAGTGAGGACTGGGTACTACATATGTCTGGACAATATGGTCGTTCGAATTTTTAAATATTTACCGTATCTTGCGAGTAAATATTGATTTAGGATTTTTACTTTTTAAGGAAAAAATGGTGGCTTCAGTGTTTAGTTATTTGGCTGGTAATTATTGTTTTTTACATATTAAGCATAAAAAATTATTTTATGTCCTGCAATGACATTAATAACTGATCTCGAAAGAAGGCCTTACATGAAATGAAATGAAATAATTTTATTAGCCATAAAACTGATACTTCAGCATTGGTTTCGTCTACAGTATACAATTAAATAAAAAATATATACATAGCATACCTTAAAGCTAGAAAAAACAAGAAACAGTTATAAAGAGTGTTTTTTTTATAGAGGTATAGAACTTTTAAATGAAATAAAACAAAGATGAATTTTTTAAATTGACATGAAATTTACTTTATTCGAAAGATAACCTTCTGGCATTATAATTTAAATATGACTTCTGGCATATGACCGCCACGGCTGGCTTGGACGTAGTCTAATCTGGAGGTCCAATTTTCGATGACTTTTTCCAACATTTGTGGCCGTATATCGGCAACAACGCGGCGAATGTTGTCCTCCAAGTGATCAATCGTTTCGGGCTTATCGGCGTAGACTAGCGACTTCACATATCCCCACAGAAAATAGTCTTGCGGCGTTAAGTCGCTCGATCTTGGAGGCCAATTCACGGATCCAAAACGTGAAACTATGCGGTTACCAAATGTTTCCTTCAATAAATCAATTGTGGCACAAGCTGTGTGACATGTTGCGCCGTCTTGTTGAAACCACAGCTCCTGCACATCATGGTTGTTCAATTGATGAACGAAAAAGTCAGTAATCATGGCTCAATAGCGGTCACCATTGACTGTAACGTTCTGACCAGCATCGTTTTTAAAGAAGTACGGACCAATGATTCCACCAGCCCATAAAGCACACCAAACAGTCAGTTTTTCTGGATGTAACGGTGTCTCAACATACGGAGAATTATCATCACTTCAAATACGGCAGTTTTGTTTATTGACGTATCCATTCAAACAAAAGTGAGCTTCATCGCTAAACAAAATTCGCTTATGAAAATCGGGATCAACGGCAATCTTGTTTTGGGCCCATTCACCGAATCTACGCCTTGCTAGGTGATCGTGTGGCTTCAATTCTTGCACGAGTTGGATTTTGTAAGCACGCAAACTAAGATCTTTCCAAAAAATCTTCCATAAAGTGAATGGACACATATCCAATTCCTGTGCACGATGGCGGATAGACTGATTCGGGTCTTCCTCTATGCTACGCTCTACAGCAGCAATGACTTCTTCTGTTCGCACTGTACGACGTCTCTGTGGATGCGTATTATCATTTAGAGTAAACGTGGTGCGAAAACGTTCCATAGTTAATCGAATTAATTGCTTTGATGGACGATTATGTTGACCGTAAAATGGACGTAGTGCGCGATACGTATTTCGAACAGAACCATGATTTTCAAAATAAATTTGCACAATTTGGAAGCGTTGTTCAGGCGTCAGTCTATTCATGTTGAAATGCCAAACCAAACTAAACATAAATCACTTGACAGCTGACAAAATGGCCGCTAGGTAAAAAAGTGTTGTCAACTTAAAGTTCTATACCTCTATAAAAAACACCCTTTATTAGTTTGTATCATTAGATACTTGTTATAATATAAAAAATGTAAAATAACTTAATCTAATATTTAATAATAAAAACCACAGATTAAAATCCTAAAACAACTAACGGGAAAGAAAAAAAATAAATCCATAAGAACACAATCCGTAGCCCTGGTCAGCATAGGACGCAACGAAATAATCACTCAGTACACAGTAAAAGAGTCAGTACATCCTATAGGCTTAAGTATTCGTTAAAAGAATAAAATGACCCCTGAGCAAGAATTTTTTTTATTTCTGTTTTGAATTTATTAATGTTTGATATGTTTTTTAATTTTGTAGGCAATTTGTTAAACAGAATAATGAAATTATAAATTGGAGATTTCTCAAAGAATGCTGTTCTATGTTTAGGTATGCTAAGAATGTCACTATTTCGTGTATCATATGTGTGACCCTGGTCAAGAGTTTTAAACTCTGAGTAATTTTGTTTTACATATAAAACGCATTTTAGAATATAAATAGAGTAAAAAGTCAAAATGCTGTTTTCCTTAAAAATGGATCTACACGAATCCGTCGGCTTAAGACCAAATATCAACCTCAGTATTCTTTTCTGAGCCAAAAACACTCTATTCACCTCACACCCTCTTCCCCAAGACATGACATTGCTTGACAGATGACTGTATGCCAAAGAATAATACACAGTCAGCAGTCCGGCCCGGTCTAGAGATGACCTCATCTGCAAAATAGCAAAGAAGGCAGAATTCAATTTTTTGCAAACATGTTCGATATGGGAAAAGAAATGCAGCGACTCTGAGGTTTCAATATTATATGTTTCTTTATCGTCTACCAGCAATGGTTTGTTAATATTGAAATTTATATATACAGTCTTTGTTGGGTTAAGTATTAACTGATTACGCTGACACCAAATCTCCAGCTCCTCACATACCTCTCCGGCTGTACGCAACAGCTCCTCTGGGGTATCCGCAAATATAGCTATCGTGGTATCATCAGCAAACATAACCAACTTTCCCCTACTGATGAATCTAGGTAGGTCGTTAACATAAATCATAAACAAGAGCGGCCCCAAAACTGACCCCTGCGTACACCCAAGGCGACTTTTTTGCAATCTGATTTACTTTTTTGGTATCGAACAAATATACTCCTATCAGACATATACGAGTTGATGAGTTTTAGGATATTTCCTCTTATACCCGAAGCAAAGAGCTTTCTCAACAAGAACTCTTTACTTACAGTATCAAACGCACTTGTTAAGTCAAACATTAGACACATCACATACTGGCCCCTGTCGAGCTCTGCATATACAAAATTAAGTAAATCACAGCATGCTGTCTCGATGGATTTGTTCTGTCTGAAACCATGTTGGCAAGGAGTAATAATTGATTTCTGGTTAAAAAAATTTATCAAATTTTCGTATATTATTTTTTAAAAACTTTAGAAAATACACTCAGTATAGATATTTGCCTGTAATTGGCCGGGTTGTGAGGATCCTCCTTTTTATATATCGGCGTACCTGCCGCCTGCTTTAGTATTTGAGGGAAAATGCCCTCTGAAAGTGATCTGTTTATTAAATATGTCAAGGGAAGTGCGACAGATTCTGAAATTAATTTTAAAATTTGAGGACTTATACTATCGGAACCTGATGAGCGTTTGTTCTTTAACGAATTAATAGTCGATACTATCCTTTCTTGAACCACCGCAAAAACTACTATTGTTCGAGGAATTGATTCTATAGTTGTTGCTGGTAAGGACATGTTTCGACCGTAGGCCTCAAACAACTTCAACTTGGTAACAGAGCTGAAATATTCAGCGAAGTGGTTAGAAAGTTCTTGAGGGTAATCGCTTTCACCATTGCTGAAGCGCAAAACGATGTTATGGTTTGTTTATTTCTTTCGTTTTGTTGGTTGCATTATTTATTTTGTCTCTATAATAAAGCGGTGGGTATTTTAAGCAGGAAATAAATTGAAATAAAAAAATATATTATATAAATAAAAAAAAAAATCAAATTGAAATGTCATACGTACTTCTTGAACTGTTTTGGAACGTTCCACAAAAAATGGAAAGTGGGTATTGATCTATGAAAATTTTTAGTTTGTTGTTAAACTAAGCCAAATCAGGGCTGTACGGTTAAAAAGTCATTTGTTGAATCCAACGTGTGAGAGCTCGCTGATATTCCAATTCATTTAAAATTTTTGGCAAAAAAATGGTTGAGTGCCATTCAGAATTGACCGTTCCACGAATTTTTAAAGGTTCGATTACGACATGACCAATTTTTTCGAAAAAATAGTCGACCATTTGTTTCTAAATGCTTGGTCTCATTCTGGATTATCCAGAGTTTGGGCACTCCTTATGAGAGAACTAACACAACATTTTTAGTTGGCGAACATTTCAATAGATGTCGCTGGTGTACCAATTCGTAATTTACCGACCTGTCATCTGATAAGTTTTGTCACTTCATTTAAATGTGGCGTAGATTTGTGAATTTTATTTCGCTGTTTTTGTGTTTAGACGAGTTTTAGATGACTAAGTTATTGTGCTTTTCAGTATATAACTTATTGTGCAGTGTTTTTAAAAATCACAGTGGAAAAATTGGTAAGTAAATTTAATTCTTGATTAAGGTTATATTGGCCGAAATGATATGTATTATTAATTCTTTTTCTAGATACCAACATCGCAAATTTGTGACCTTTTGCAAAAAGTTTAAGCTTGCTTTTATATTTTCTTAAATTATATTTTTACTTTTGCGGTGAAGACTATAAATACGAGCAGATACAGGAACGGTTATATTTCTTGTTGAATTGATTCAACTTCCAGCAGATATCGGTTTCCCAGCCTTGAAAATCATAAAAAATATGTTGAGTGGATTTTTCTGTGTGACAATCCCAAGTTTTTAAGGTTATATATTACCTACGTGACAAAAATCGACATTTAGAGTGGTTCTCTTTGGTTTTGTATAAGTCAACATATGTTTTAGATACAGCTCAGTTGTTATTTTTTTATTCGAGATATAAATAATATTAAGAAGCTTCTTGTATTCATAGAATTCATGGTACGATCACTTTAGAAGATAGTTTTAAAAGAGTTGAAAATGATATTCAAATGAACATCTATGGAAAAAAGAAAAGAGATATAGTTGCTCTTGTATTAAACTCTGTAGAAATTTACGGTGGTTCAAAACTATCAATCGTACGTTATTCAACAGTTTTTGTGTGAAAAATGCTTGAATATGTCAGAAGTTTTAAAGCCAGTTATATCAGCTGTTAATTACATGAGATCACATTCGCTCAATCATCGCCAATTCTGCGAGTTTCTTGAATAAATTGGAGAAAATGACTTACCTTATTATACAGCAGTACACTGGCTTAGCTGCGGAAAAGTTCTAACTTTTTTTTGAACTCCGAGCAATTATTGAAATTTTCTTGAATGAAAAGAATCGTCTCTTGGTCATGTTACACAAAATGAATGGTTTTAATACATGTTAAGCAATCAGTCAGCCAAATGAGATTTCATTTCTGGTAGATTTCGTAACTGAACCTTTGGATGTTTTAAAAATCTCAAGTTTTGATGCAAGTGCAAACGATATCAAGATTTTTCAAAATTCTTTTAACACCGATATAAAAACCTTTGCCCCAGAACCACGTACATATTAAAGTAACTGTACTGATCGTCTAATAAGCAGAAAAAGTCCAGACCATGCTATGCGCCATTTTGGGTAAAGTAACGTTATACCAACAGTGAATACGTAGTCGCCACTGAAAAATTATACCAATTAAACATAATCATTTACCTCCCACTGACAAGGTTTGAAGTAATTTGCATACCTTTCCGAAATTTCATCGACATAAGTAGTTGAACGAAACGAATGGTAGAAAGAGATAAAATGACAGTATTACGTTATAACCTGACCCAACTGATCCAATTCTTGTAAGTTGATTGTTATGTGTGGATGTCTGCCATCCTATTGGTCGGCCGTAAAAATAGATTAAAAATTTGTATTATATTTTGGGTTGTTAAAAATAACTAGTAATTAAAAAAATCAATATATTGACGAACCGTTTCTTCAAAACGTTTTATTTTTTGAAAAAAAAAACAGTTGAAATGTTAATTAGGTGGTACCCCGTTATTTTCAGTATTTTAATTTCTAATTAAAATATCTTTAGAAAATTGAATGTCTCGCAAATTTCAAGTAAATTTGAGATTATAGACATACAAAATTATTACACTAAATTCTGTTCATATCTCAATAGTATGAGCGTGCTTTTTAAAAATTGTTTTATTACGGCTAGTTCTAATTATGGATTTAATATAAACACTTGTGTCCATATGTCCATAACAGCCGAGTATCTTTTAAACACTTAAGTGTAACATAATTGTTTTCATCAACACAACTTATAAAAAATTTGAGAAATCACAATTTGTAAGATATTTGAAACTTTTATTTAAATAAGTACCATTAAATTTTATATTCAAATAATGTTAAATGCAACATTTTACTTCTTTACGCTGTGTTAAACACTATATTACACTACAATTAAATAAATATTATTATGATTATAATTTATTAGGACATATAAAGGTGAACCCTACAGGCCAACGAACGAGGTACTTCAGAATAAAAACCTTATTTATAGTACATTTGATCTTCAAGACCCTACAAATTTTTACAAAATAATAAAAAGTGTATTAAAACTTGAATGTGAGATCTACCAGTATCATTAATGGGGGTCTTCTGGCTGGCATATGGTTTCGGTCCCTAGTCGTACACAGTTCCTCTATCACCAGTCAAGTTTCAGGTTTTCTTTCAAATTTAGTTGTTAGGATAGAAAGTTTTGTAATAAGGGGTTGGATGTTTAGTGAATTCATACAATAATTGATAGGTGGATAGCTAGGATGACTGATTTTGGTCACAGTACATAGAGCTGCAGTTTCTACCGTTTCAAGGTTTATCAGTGGCATCTATTCCTAATAAAGTCAGTATACCGGGTGTCGACGAATCTATTAGACAAGTCATAATTTCTAGAGTATTATGTGTATCAAAATGAGAATTAGTACAGGTAAATGGTATGTGAAGGGGAGAGTTTTCGCATATTTTCCACTTTCCGGCCACTTCCTGTTTCACCGGAAATGGCCCCGGTTTTGAATTTTTAAATGGAACACCCTGTATATTTTAACATTTTTGGATTTCTGAGACAATTCTAGATCAGAATGTGATATTTTAAAAACTTTTTACGTCTACTTCATTTTTTTAGAGCCAGTTTTAAAATTGCATCTAGGTGGCCATGATCGGACGCAAACTAATCTAAGGGCCTTAGGTGATGTCAAAAAAATACAATCGCAAAGTTTTAGTTACTAGTATGAAAGACAAGAATAAGACAAGTTGACAAAATTACGTTTTCATTTCTAACTATTAATTCTCAAATGACGACCCCTATTTGACAACTACTTTTCGAAAAAAGCATTCTTTGACGAATCTAACGATACTAATTTATTTGCGATTGGATTACACATAAGAACAGAAATTAAATATTATTAAGCAAAATACTGGATAATTTATTTACTTATGACAAGTGCGCTATGGACAGCCATGATGCATAATAATTTGAAACTGTTTTTATCAAGCCTTTCGTTAAGTTTAGTTTAAATTTTCGTTAAAATAATGTATACTCAAAGTGAAAAAAACTTTTACGTCTGTTCTTAGAGCGTATGTCACTGTCATTATCTACTTAAGTGAGTGCTTTGTTTTCCAAAGAAGACTTGATAAAAACAGTTGCAAATTATTATGCATGATGGCTGTCCATGGCGCACTTGTCATAAGTAAATAAATTATCCAGTATTTTGCTTAATAATATTTAATTTCTGTTCTTATGTCTAATCCAATCGCAAATAAATTAGTACCGTTAGATTCGTCAAAGAATGCTTTTTTCGAAAAGTTGTTGTCCAAAAGGGGTCGCCATTTGAAAATTAATAGTTAGAAATGAAAACGTAATTTTGTCAACTTGTTTTATTCCTGTATGTATACTAGTAACTAAAACTTTGCGATTGTATTTTTTTGACATCTCCTAAGGCCCTTAGATTAGTTTGCGTCCGATCATGGCCACCTAGATGCAATTTTAAAAGGGGCTCTAAAAAAATGAAGTAAACGTAAAAAGTTTTTAAAATGTCACCTTCTGATCTAGAATTGTCTCAGAAATCCAAAAATGGTAAAATATACAGGGTGTTCCATTTAAAAATTCAAAACCGGGGCCATTTCCGGTAAAATCGGAAGTGACCGGAAAGTGGAAAATATGCGAAAACTCCCCCCTTCACATGCCATTTACCTGTACCAATTCTCATTTTGATACACATAATACTCTAGAAATTATGACTTGTCTAATAGATTCGTTGACACCCGGTATTGCTTTGTTTATATGAATTGTTTTTCTTGATATGCCTTTTTCTTAGTATATTAGACTTGTATACATTTTTGTTTAACATTTCTAAAGTGCCAATTTAAGATAACTTTGTGGTCTTTATTTACACCTAAATATTTGACTGATGGCTTGGTGCATATTACTTGATTGTTAAGTCATATAAAATAAATTTAATCCAGGGAAAAAAAACCAACGATTTTAATGACAATAACTTCACAACAATGACGCTATTTTTTGACTTTTGACGGTTAATTTGACGTACCAAAACGTCACTTTACCCAAAATTGACAGCTCCATTACAATCTGTCATCCGTTTTAATTTCAGAAATCCCTGCCCAGAACTTAAAATGAAAATGACTGATTTGCAGAGTAGCGATAATTTTAAGGAAAAATATTTATAGTTATCGTTGATGGAATTTTATGAGACTTTCATTCAAACAGTTTCATCAGTTGCTTAAATTTGCTCGTGGATCCCACTTCATTTATCGCATTTTTTTAACTGGTTATTGAATAAAAACAGCTGATTATTATTTTCTATGATTCACTCACTTTGTAAATTTTACCATATAATCAAAAGCAACTATGGCGGGTCGAATTGGTGTTTTTCGCAGTCAAGTGTTGGCTAAGGGGCCGTCCGTAGGAGACCCTTGGATTAGATAATTGCAGTATAAATTATATGCTGTACATATTATAACTACTTTCCACATTTAGTGATTTTTTGAATTAAGAATTGCCAGCTGTAACTTAACAAAAGAAACGTTATGGTTATAAAACTTTATTACCTTTAATTGACGCCATGAACTGACATTAGCTGACAGATAAACATTTTTTCTTGTGTATGAAGTCGCCACAAAACTACCAGGTATTATTTAAATTAACATATCATATTACGTGTTATTAATTCAAATCCAACGTGCTGCCAATAAGAACGATTTATCATTAAACCAAGACGTGTGTAGGCGGAAGTCCACATATGCATATAATATAAACTCGAGATGTGGGTCAAATCTTACTGTAAATATGACTTGTTGTTTAAGATTTTAGATGATATTGTAATAATATTTTAGCATAACATAATATAGGTAAACAGAAAAGTGAATTCAGGGCGATTCAAATTAGTCAGAAAACAGAACATTTGTTGACGCTTACTTGTCATTTTTTTATTACTTTAAAGCAGCGTTTCCCATAACATTGGTTTTTTGCGATGAGTAAAAATTTATTATGGCGGTCATAAGGAAAAACAAAGTTAATGATGGTTCCAGAAAATTGAAACATTGTAAAATTTGACTCAATAGACAAATTCTGCGTAAAAAGTGGTCCTACAAAAGTGTTTACAGATTTAAAAAATATTGGAAAATAAAAAAATTATAGCCGTTTTTAAAAAAAAAGCTAAGTTCTATTTTTCTTAATATCTCAAGAAAGCAACAAGCCAGGACTAATTCACAAGCACCAATAATCTATATATATATATATATATATATATATATATATATATATATATATATATATATATATATATATATATATATATATATCAATAAGTTATATCATTCTACGCCGTCTTCTGATTTCCAGTCTCCATTGATCTCGGTTTGTCCATAGATTTTCATCCATTCCTCTTGTTCTTATATCTTTATCCACTCCTTCTCTCCAACTTAGTCTGGGTCTACCTCTCTTTCTTCTTCCCTGTGGTGCCCAATTTAAAACTTTTTTTGGAAGTCTTGTCCATTCGTTGAACATGTCCGTATAATCTAAGTTGGTTGATTTTAATATCTTCTGTTATTTTGTGCTTAACGCCCATAATTTTTCGGATTCTTTCATTTCTGACTCTGTCCATTCTGGATTTTCCAGCCGCTCTTCTCCAATAATCCATTTCTGTAGCTTCCAGTGTTCTTAGAGTTCTTTCTTTCAATGGCCATACTTCACTTCCACAGGTGACAATGCTTTTAATAATACTATTAAAGATTTTGTGTTTGTTTTCTTTGGATATTGTTTTATCCCACAATCTGATGTTCAACTATCTAATAGCTTGTCGTCCCTGGTTGTTTCTATGCTTGATTTCTTCGTCAAGTTTGCCGTCGTTAATTATATGCATTCCGAGATACTTGTATTTCTCACAGTGATTTATTTCCTGCTGCTGTTGTTCCAGAATCAAGTTTTGTTGCTGTCCCCCAATACACAGGTATTTCGTTTTTTTTTATGTTAACCTCTAGCCCCCACTTTTGATATTCTTCTATTAGCTTACGAGCCATGTATTCTAGATCTTCGTAGTCTTGTGCCAGAACTATTTGGTCATCTGCGAAACACAATGTGTATAGTATGGAATCGTTTAGTGGAATGCCCATATTTTCACACTTTCTTTTCTATGTTTTTAACGCTTGTTCCAAGTAGATTTTAAACAAGGTTGGAGACAAACAACATCCCTGCTTGAGCTCTTTGCTAACCGTGAATCATTTTGAAATATTATGCCCTTTCTTTATTCTGCTTGTATTATTTGAATAGAGCTCTTGAATAACCTTGATAAGTATTATATTTATATTTGTTTTTTTCTAGGGCTTCCCAGAGTTTTTGTTTTGGTACGCTGTCATAGGCTTTTTTGAGATCCACGTAAAGCAGGTGTATTTCTTGGTTCCGTGCTGATTTTTTCTCAATGAGCTGGGTTATTGTAAAGAGATGGTCAACAGTAGATCTACCTGCCCTAAATCCAGCCTGTTCTTCGGCCTCCATATCTGAGTATTCGCTCTCAATCCTCTTTTTGACTAGTTTCCCATACACTCTCGAGATTGTGCAGAGAACCGCAATTCCTCGATAGTTATCACAGACGTCTTTACTTCCTTTTTTGTGTATAGTGGTAATATAGGATGTTTTTCACTCTTCGGGTATCTTTTCTCCGTTTATACATTTTTGGTAGAGGTTTGTCAATTGTCTGTATAACTTCTCTGTGCCGTGTTTAAGTAGCTCGGGCGGGATATTTCCGGGACCTGGTGATTTTCGGTTTTTTGATATAATTGCCTAAAACTTTCTCCATTTAACCATCTTTCTATCTTTTATAGTTTTCCAGATTAAAATGCTATCATCACAAATTTCAGACACCCTGTATAGCCAGATTTACTAAAAATATTTAATTTTCTAACCGGATCTAGTTGCCACGGAATTTAGAGCTTTAGTTGGTTCTGTTTTGCTTTTTATATTATCCTAATTTGTAATATATGTCAACAAACAAAACTACTTGTAGGAGAATTAAAAATAAAAACCTGGCTTAGTTGAAGCCTTGGAGTTGATAAAAGGAATAGTTGCCTCCGGATCATACACATGAGTTTGCATTTTTGTCCGTTTGGTGAATTAGGAAGAATATAGTTTTTTTAGATAGTTCTTGGTAATTTTTACCGAAAAAACAAGTGTCATAATTGTGACAGCTAATGTGTTTGACTATACATCTAAAACTTTTATCTAGAGCGTTTAATTTTAATACGGTTCTCAGCAGTGTTAGTTCAACTTATCGAAAGAAATATGTAGCACCTTAGTGGGTTCTCAGGATTTAATTTAATTTTCCAATTTAATTTTAAAACCAAAAATTTCGCACGCGAGTTTACCTTACACTTACTTATTAATATAGTGTTTTTTCCGTTTCAAAATATAACATATAACATAAAAAAGTTCAGGTAATATATGGTTTTGTTCACATGACTTCTTACCATGTTAATTTTATTTTAAAAATTAACATTTGTTGTAAAAAGTAAGAAATCAAGTAATAAAATTTTATAATTTTAAAAAACATCAACAGGCGATAAAGATGG
The DNA here is from genome assembly GCA_034092305.1 of Diaprepes abbreviatus. Taxonomy (NCBI): domain Eukaryota; kingdom Metazoa; phylum Arthropoda; class Insecta; order Coleoptera; family Curculionidae; genus Diaprepes; species Diaprepes abbreviatus. The sequence goes on along the minus strand of JASJET010000047.1, from coordinate 913,833 downwards.
TAACCCTTATTTAAAATATTGCTCTAATGCGACAACCGTATACTTTACCTCCATCGCAAGCCTTGACGGCAACTGCAGCATTTTTTTTCTTTGTAAACTGCATCCAAACAGGGGACATTATTACTTAACCAAACTTCTTTATGTTCACCATAAGGGGTAAAGACTTTCTCCAAGTCGCTCTTTCGAACTTCATCACTTATGTTTGCAATATGAAGCTGATAGCCATCAGGATCTCTGTCAGGAATAGTATTGCAAGTATAGTGGCTTTGTGCATGCCCCTCTTAGCCACACTTTCAAGAACGAGTTCTATTTCTACTACGAAAAGTTGTGTTTTTGTCTTCATGTGTTTTTTATTTGTTCAAAAATTCTTGCAACTCCCTCATTGAAATTTCCTCATTGGTCTTGCGATATCCCGGGAAACGTTGACTCTTTTCTTGATTTTTATTTGGTTCCTTGAGCTCTTTTTGGTTGTTTCAAACTGAAGGGCATAAGCCAGAGTTTGACTTGTTTCTGGGTCGTGTAGACCTTCGATAAAACTATTTACTTCTAACTCTTGCTTTATTACTTCCGGATATGTTGGGTAAGTCAAATTTATTAGCCTCAATATATACGCCTCATATTCTTGTAGATTTTCGTTGTATTTTTGTTTTCTTCCTTGTAGTTGGTCCTTATAGGAGGCTTCCCCGTTGCGCATCTCCTGAAAAGTAACAATAAACCTATAATCATTTTGTTTTTCTTCTGGAATGTTACGTAAAACCTCCATAGCTTCACTTCGTAGTGGTAGAACAAGAGCACGAGTCTTTTCTGGTGGACTCTAAGTATTGTCGGTTGCGGCGGCTTTGAATTGACGGACATGGGTAAGCCAAGGTACTTTGCCGTCGAAAGTAGGTGGCTTCATCATACTAGTTGCAGGAACACCATCTACCTTAATTATACCTGTATCGACTACCTTCTCCATTTGTAGATGTAATTGTTGCATCTGTTTCTGGATTCCAGTCAGCTCATGTACAGGGTGAGTCAACGATTGGATGAAGTAGGTTTGTGCCTTTTCGGTGAAATTAACAAAGAAACTATATTTATTGTTTGATACAGTTTATTTTTACGCAGATTTTAAAAATATTTAGGACTCTACAGGGTGAGCCAAAAAACTAGGACAGCATAAAGTTGTATTTTTTTAAATAGAACACCCTATATACGAATCGTATTTTCGATTTAGCTTATAATTTTAAATCTTTTTTATTAAAGGTTTACTATAACAAAACTTTATAGTTTCTGAGATAATTAAGTTTAAAGAAAAAAAGTCACTGTTCAATATATCCTATACCTATTTATGATAGTTTTTGAAATATTTCAGTTTTTCTTATTTTCCATACTTTTTTACAGAAATAGTCTTCATTATCATAGTAGCCATGGCAAAAACAATGTGAAAAAACATTTTTCTGTGTGTCAAATTTATAACCGCAATCGCTTCTTTTGATTTTTATGTAGTGTAGTTTGGTTTTTTTTGCATTCATCTTATATTGTAATAGTTATGATTTATACAATAGGAGAGGCTCAAAAAAATTGCCTTCTTGCTCAAAGAATTTACAAAATGAAGTATCCTGATCGACGCCAGCCTAATACCCATAGTTTTCAAAACTTAATGCAAAGATTTGATTCTTCTGGTACTGTTGATTATCCAAAACGTAAAGTGGTCAACAAACCAGTAACTAATGAAGAAAAAGAACTACAAGTATTGTTAAATGTTCAGAAAAATCCTTATATTGGTAGCCGTCAGTTAGCAGCATTATGTGAAACATCACAATCCACCGCTAATCGTACTACTAAGAAATATAGGTATCATCCATATCACATGGAATTACACCAAGAATTGCATGGGCAGGATTTTGAAAGTCGTGTAAACTTTTGTCGTACAATAAATGCGGAGATTTAATTAAATCCAAATTTATTATGCAAGGTAATGTTTAGTGATGAAGCTACTTTTAGAAGTAACGGTGCCGTAAATAGACGCAACATGCATTATTATGCCACAGAAAACCCATTTTGGATTAGAGAGGTGCAACATCAAAACCACTGGTCATTAAATGTTTGGTGTGGTATTCATCATAATCAAATTATTGGACTCCACTTTTTTTTAATGAACCACTAAATGGCCATAGTTACCTGAACTTTCTACAAGAAGAACTACCCCAACTGCTTCAAGGTCTCGATAGGGATGAGCTCGACAGTATGTGGTTCCAGCACGATGGTGCGCCTCCGCATTACCATCGTGAAGTTCGTGCGTTTTTGGACCAACGATATCCGCAAAAATGGATTGGACGTGGGGGTTTCATTGAGTGGCCACCAAGGTCTTGCGACATCACCCCATTAGATTTCTTCCTATGGGGTTATATTAAAAATAAGGTGTATGTTAATCCACCAACAACAGTGGAAGATATGCGAAACAGGATTAGGGATACCTGTAGAACAATAACGCCACTAATTTTGTCCAGGGTCCGAGAAAATCTGCAAAAAAGACTAAATTTGCGCATTGCACAAGAGGGTCGTTGATTCGAACACTTATTAAAAAGAAATAATTAATCTCAGTATTTAATAGGTAATTTTTTTGTTTCAATTTAGTATAAAAGTAAATATGTATTTACCTTGTCGTTATTGTTGTGTTAATTTTTTCACATTATGTTTAATTAAACTATTGCCGTTGTAATATAACGAATAATATATTTCATCATATTTAACCACATTCTGTTTGTTTCTGTAGTTTTTTTTTATTATTTTACATGGCTACTATGATAATGAAGATTATTTCTGTAAAAAAGTATGAAAAATAAGAAAAACTGAAATATCTCAAAAACTATTATAAATAGGTATAGGATATATTGAACAAAACTTTTAGGGTTTTTATTACTCTATTAAATAACATACAAGGTGTACCATTAAAAAAAAAAGATATTTAGTCATTTAAACTTGTTCAAATTTGAGCCGATGTGTTCAACACCTTGTAGCTTTTATTGCAAATATTAGGTAAAAAATATGTTAACTTGTCCTTGGCCTTGCTAAATTCCAAATTTGAATACATTTGTCACACAATTGAAAACGTTATTTAGGATTGAATTGATGCTTGAAAATGTGACTTTTTTTCTTTAAACTTAATTATCTCAGAAACTATAAAGTTTTGTTATAGTAAACTCTTAATAAAAAAGATTCAAAATTATAAGCTAAATCGAAAATACGATTCGTATATAGGGTGTTCTATTTAAAAAAATACAACTTTATGCTCTCCTAGTTTTTTGGCTCACCCTGTAGAGTCCTAAATATTTTTAAAATCTGCGTAAAAATAAACTGTATCAAACAATAAATATAGTTTCTTTGTTAATTTCACCGAAAAGGCACAAACCTACTTCATCTAATCGTTGACTCACCCTGTAGTACTTCGCCATGTACGTCTTCTCTAATAAGTTAATCTTGTTCTTGTTCTATGCGTTTCATATCTTCTTGACTTGTCTTAAGTTCCTGTTGCATTTCTTGTTCCCTACGCTTCATATCGTCTTGATTTTTTTTAATGTCTTCTCTCAGCTCTTGTTTCATGTCTTCTTGCCTTATCTTAAGTTCCTATCTCATGTCATCCAGGCTTATTTTTAGTTGTTGTTTTATATCATCTTGGCTTGTCTTTAATTCTTGTTTCATCTCTTCTTGGCTTGTCTTTAATTCCAGTTGCATATCGTCTTGGCTTATTTTCAGTGTCATCAATTATTGTTTCATATCATCTTGGCTTGTTTTTAATTCTTGTTTCATATCATCTTGTGTTGGCTTTTCAGTGTCATCAATTCTCGTTTCGTCTCTTCTTGGCTTTTCTTCATATCTTCTTGGCTTGTTTTCATGTATTGTATCATCATCAGTATCTGATTTAAACTAATTTGAAGTTGCTCTTCCATGCTTGCTTTCTGTTTCGTAGTTTCCACTGGCATACAATTTCAATTTACTTTTTTCAAATTTTCTAACCTGAACTACCCTCTTCTGAATTTGATCCCACTTCTGAAACCAATTTGTTCCGGATGCCCGGTATTTATACACACTTTATTGTTTTAATCATCTTTATTGTCACAATTCTGACGCTTGTCAAACAATTTAATTTGCTTCAACGACGTCTCAAAATATTATATACCGTTTTTCCGGATACCAGAAAATTACGGATTTTTCTAGAAGAATTTTTGTACTACATGGTATAATAAAAATAAGAAAAAGGAGTTTTCTAGCGATTTCTAGACCTCCTGTCATAGGCGTTCCATGTTAAAAATAAGGGAATAGAATTTTCTAAAAAGTTCCATACCTTCTTTCATAGACGTCTCCTGAGGAAATTAGCAAAGGTAAAATTAACTAAATAAATTATTAAATCGTTGAAAATGAATCTAAAAGCCTACAAACTATAAACAGAAACTAATACTTTGAAATGGTTGACGCTATAAAGTTCGTTACATTATATTGAAATTTAATTATTAATAGTAATACTCTATTGATATTTTAATATTGATAAAACAGGGTTTATTAAAACCTAACCTCACAGAGTTTAGAAGTAGAAATAAATTGCTGAACCCATTCACCTTTTATAAAAGTCATTTATTATTCAGTAGATATGAGTGAGAGCTATCATGGATTACGTGCACTAGGTGAGAGTCTTAAGTAGACTTCCCTTCATACGTGAGTCAAGGAATAAAAACATTACATTTTCGCATTGCGATTAATCCCAGCTTGTTGTTCTTAACTATGAATTGCTGGACGCAGAATTTGGAAATATTTATTTAATCAAAAATTATTTATGTTGAAAACTGGTAAACAATGTAATTTTTTAATTGTTTTATGAATTTTAACTCAAAGATTATGCGTCAGACGGAACAATCATAAGAAACACTTTTTGCTTAGACTCGACCGAGGAAGACAAAAATATTATTTTTTATTTTATAAAAAAAAAAAACGATTTTTTTCAATTATTAACACCTTTTTTTGTTCAAAACAAATTACTTGATAATTTTTCGGAAATTTACTCTCAAAATTCGTAATCAGGGAATATTTATAACCCAGGGCGCTGGGGTGGACTCCGCTCCGCAATTACAATTTTGTATGTTTTAGGTACATTATAGATTTTAAAATGTAATCAAATAAACAATGGTGACTCGGATTGGTGATGCTCGCGGGCCGGTGTTGGTCCGCAGGCCGTAATTTCGAGATCCCTATTCTATAACATGCTAAAAATCGAATCATATACCCATGCAATGATTGTTTAATTTTTGATGATCTTATTTTTATTTCAAACCAACTACGATGAAGTAAATCCAAAAAAGTTGTTAGAAACCTCCAACGTAAAACAAAATCAGACTGCCACCATCACAATATTGCATAAGAGCTTGATATATTGACGAAATTTATATACTCCAGACAGGCTTGCAAGTACAAGCGACAGGAATTCGCGCACCGTGAACAATTTTGTGTTAAGTCGTTGAATGAGTTGGTCTCAGTTGATCCCGAGCGCATACCTTGCATAGCGATTCCGCGACGAAATTTTAAATGGTGGCTTAACGTATTTATTATGGCACGAACCATCTCTGGCTTTATACATGCAATTAGTGCCTCTGGCGGTTTAAGTTAGTATATGGTTAAAATTGAAAAGTATTTTCTATTATTGGAATAGTAAAGTAAATCATAAGATCGACATGGTGACCGAAATAATGACAATAAGATTTAACAATCAATGGTAATTGTCCGAAATAGTAGAAAGACGGATTGAATTTTTCGCAAATTTTTATACCTCCTATTTTTGAGTCATAAAAGACGATTCTAAGGTTTTCCTTAGCTGCCCTACATAGTTGTACTCAAGAAAATATTTATCACTTTCAGTAAAATGAATGTATGTATAATTTTTTCATTATTCTTTTCATAAATAAGAGCCAAATAATCTAACTTTTCAACAAAATCTAAGTAAAATTATTTGTTTCAACGATTTGTCTTGATTTTATACTTTTGTTTCTTTTCTATCAACAAATTTATTTCTTATTTTAAGTGGAACATTTATTATTTAATTTATATTCTAATTTTAATGCTTTTAAAATTGTTTTAAGGCTTGTGGTGGCGCGACGATACATTAAAAAAGAAATATCAAACTCGACAAACGAAGGATAGAGGTCGCATTATCCGGTATGTGCAACTAAACCAACTATGAATTTCACAGTATAAGTAAAGTGTCACGCCAACGATCTCCCTAAGAGAGCTGTTGTGGATTCATATTTTCCATATTTTCTAATAATTTTGCATTTTTAACTTTAGACATAAATTATTTGCAATTTATTGTTGAACAGAACTGAAGTCATAATATAAAAAATTTTTTGACAAATAATTTAGTGACACTTCTTTAGTTCGGGTTATTTAAAAACCACAATTATTTAAAATGAGAACTTACCCCAAGACGGAAACAGAAAGTGTGGCTTAAAAAAAGTAAATTATGGGATCTCTGGTCGAAAATTTGTTTACAAGTCACTAAAAAATTCATGAAACCACAGGAATAATATCTAGTATATAATAGCATCGACGGAACAATTAAAAAAAAAATTTCACCCATATCGTATTCACCTACAATAGGAATTTTGGAAGTAGAATGTAATCGACGATTGAAATTTTGTTTTTGTTTATGTATATATATATATATACATATATATATATATATATATATATATATAAATATATATATATATATATATATATATATATATATATATATATATATATATATATATATATATATTGCTCTGCACGGCCGATTTTTGAACACACACTGTATTATTGAACACATTCTATTATTTCGAAACTTTTTTATTGTCAACCTTAATTGTGACACTTGTCAAACTAATTCAAGTTGCGTCGACGATTTCTCAAACTATACTGTCTCCGAAAGTCGATCTGGATCCTTTATATACCCTTTTGGTCGATACCGGAAGATTTCCTAATTTTCTAGAAGGATTTCCATACTACATGGTGTAATGAAAATAAGAAAAATAAATGATCCGGCGATTTCTAGACCTTCTATCATAGGTGTTTAATGTTAAAAATAAACAAATAGAATTCTCTAGAAAGTTCCAGATTTTCTTTCGTAGTTAAAGTTAATTAAATAAATTATGAACCCGTAGAAAATAAATCTGAAACCCTACAAATTAAAAATATAAAATAATATATATATATATATATATATATATATATATATATATATATATATATATATATATATATATATATATATATTATGTCCCTTTCATAAGCATAATATTTTTCGTGGCAGTTCTAATTTAAATTTTTTAAAATAACATGTATCAATCGACCCCAAATATCATTAATAAAATTTGCTAATTTAAAGTCTTTGTGGAGACAGGAGTTTTCACAAAACATATATTTAAATATTGAAGTTCAGGGGTACTATTAATCAATTTTTAATTAGGTATTTAAAATTCCGAACTAATGGTTGGAGAGTTGGATGAGGTTGGAGATATTCTAGCATCAGAAGATTTTATTCAATAACTTGTAAATCATAAGCTTTTTAACTTTTCACATATAAATTTAGAAGGCACAAAACATAAATATGTTTAAGTTTGCTAATCAAGCGTCCCTATCGATAATAGAATAATGCTTCTACAATTGAACGCCCACATATTTAATATTGACTTCATGCAGATTTACGCCTCAACAGCAGAAAACAAAACAATCACGGCGTTAAAGTATTTTACCAACCACTAAATAACACAGTACAGAGCCTAAAACCCAACGAAATCTTAGGTGATTTTAATGCAAAATTGGTAAAGGTCGTAGATCTGACTGGGTAGGAGAACATGGCTTGGGTGAAAGCAATGAACATGGAGACAGACTGTTTGAATTTTGTCAGGATAACGATATGGTAATACACATAAGCTACATAAGCGAAGGTTGTATACGTGGAAAGCTCAGGGCGATAATCTGACACATTTAATAAGAAATCAAATTGATTACATATTAGTCAACAAGAGATTCAGAAACTGTGTAGGAAAGGTTACAACTTATTCAGGTTGTGATATTGGGTCAGACCACAATTTTCTGATTGCCGATATCAATGTTAAGTTAAAGAAGGTAAGGGAAAGTACTCAGCTGAAAAAGTTTAATTTAGCAGATATAAAGGGTGTTTTTATAGAGGTATAGAACTTTTAAATGAAATAAAACAAAGATGAATTTTTTAAATTGACATGAAATTTACTTTACTCGAAAGATAACCTTCTGGCATTATAATTTAAATATGACTTCTGGCATATGACCGCCACGGCTGGCTCGGACGTAATCTAATCTGGAGGTCCAATTTTCGATGACTTTTTCCAACATTTGTGGCCGTATATCGGCAATAACGCGGCGAATGTTGTCCTCCAAGTAATCAATCGTTTCGGGCTTATCGGCGTAGACTAGCGACTTCACATATCCCCACAGAAAATAGTCTAGCGGCGTTAAGTCGCACGATCTTGGAGGCCAATTCACGGGTCCGAAACGTGAAACTATGCGGTTACCAAACGTTTCCTTCAATAAATCAATTGTGGCACGAGCTGTGTGACATACTGTGCCGTCTTGTTGAAACCACAGCTCCTGCACATCATGCTTGTTCAATTGATGAACGAAAAAGTCAGTAATCATGGCTCTATAGCGGTCACCATTGACTGTAACGTTCTGACCAGCATCGTTTTTAAAGAAGTAAGGACCAATGATTCCACCAGCTCATAAAGCACACCAAACAGTCAGTTTTTCTGGATGTAACGGTGTCTCAACATACACTTGAGGATTATCATCACTCCAAATACGGCAGTTTTGTTTATTGACGTATCCATTCAAACAAAAGTGAGCTTCATCGCTAAACAAAATTCGCTTATGAAAATCGAGATCAACGGCAATCTTGTTTTGGGCCCATTCACCGAATCTACGCCATGCTAGGTGATCGTGTGGCTTCAATTCTTGCACGAGTTGGATTTTGTAAGCACGCAAACCAAGATCTTTTCGCAAAATCTTCCATAAAGTGAATGGACACATATCCAATTCCTGTGCACGATGGCGGATAGACTAATTCGGGTCTTCCTTTACGCTACGCTCTACAGCAGCAATGACTTCTTTTGTACGCACTGTACGACGTCTCTGTGGATGCGTATTATCATTTAGAGTAAACATAGGGCGAAAACGTTCCATAGTTAATCGAATTAATTGCTCTGATGGACTATTATGTTGACCGTAAAATGGACGTAGTGCGCTATACGTTTTTCGAACAGAAACATGATTTTCAAAATAAATTTGCACAATTTGGAAGCGTTGTTCAGGCGTCAGTTTAAACATATGAGACGATGTACATGGAGGTGAAGGACAGGAAATTCTACAGTCAGAGGTTCCTCATGCCATAAGACGTGCAAAATCCAGAAAAGCATTCCGACCAGACGACATTCCAGTGGAACTCCTGCAGCTGATTCATGAAGACAATATCGATATCCTGGTTAAGTTTTATAATTTTGTGATCAACACTGGAGAAATTCAACGAGGCGTTAGACAGGAATGTATTTTCTCTCTACTGCTCTTTAATTTATATTCGGACAAAGTTTTTAAGGAGCCCCTACATAACAAAGTATTTGAGATTAAAGTCAATGGCGAGCTAATAAACACGATTCGTTATGCCGATGATACGGCTGTCATAATTGATAGCCTTCAGGGTCTACAACAACTCTTAAATTCTGTCAATAGGGAAAGACATGAGACTCAACATAAATTTCTCTAAAACTAAATTTATGGTTTTCAATCGTCTACCATATCCAGACGCTTCACTACTAATAAATGGACAAACCGCACAACTTTTCTAAAAATGAGATCTCTGGTCAACACGCTATTGTAATTGCCAATGTTAGGGGGATCTGGCACGGCACATGAGAAGAAGAAGAATGAAGCGTCTTGAAAAGTGAAAGGCTACGAGATTTACGCTGATCAAGAACCTCGAAAGGTGAGAGGCAATGGGACTTACTAATCCAGCACATCAAACCTAACGTCAAAAATAATACAAAGTTATTTCATAAAAAGTTATATTATAATACTTTAAATTATCAATCTGGACATACAATTTCCCACACAATTCGATTTTTACATCATGGTTATTAAATAGTGGTATAAATAAAATAATTTCTTTCGAAACGGATTATAGTTTTTCCAATAAATTCTTATATTTCCTTTAAATATTACGGTGCGTTGCAAATTTTAAACCGAACGTAATAACAGCACAATATAAGATTGCAAAATTAATTCATATATTAAAATCGAATAAAAATAAGAGAAGTAATAACTATGCAAAAGTAAAATGAACATATGCTCACCTACATTACACATTGTCCTTGCACAAGAATAATTTTAAACTCTTGTTTGTCTAGTATGTAAAAATGGCCGATAAACAGCGCTTACTTGGCAGTGGGCAACAAAATTCATTAATAACAATGCATAATGAAAAAACAATAAAATTTTCTTAAGGCTGAGATATCACAATAAAATTGTTAAAGTTTGTTTTGTAAAAATGGCATCAAATTACATTATTAAAATTGAATGATACCATTATGGGTGAAATACGCATCCTACGAGGTGTAAGACATACAGCAGTCAAATAAGCATTTTGCCGGGATACTCAATCATCCAGACAGAGACCCGGATTTTCGGGTAATATAGGTCTATAGAAATAAACAGTATATGTTCGCTGCACGAGATTCTGCGTCATAAACTTTATGTAAACAATTAAAGATCAGAAAATGCATTTTTTGCACTTTTTTGCTTACCAGCAAAAACTAAAGAAATTTTTGGACAAAATGGAATAGTCATCTTGTAGAGAATTGAAAGACCTACAAATTGGTTCTTTACCGATTTTAATATTTTTATTTGTTGCTGAGAAAAATGCAAAACAAGGTGAAAATTGTTATAATATTCAATTGACAATAACTATTGCTAAATGCAACCTACAACTTTATTGTTACGTAAAAAGTTGGGTCTATTAGTGCTTAATATGTGGTAAAATGCAACCTGCAACATCTATTAAACTGTGTTAACACAGAGGGTCAAGAAACGGGGCTCAACATAAATATCAAAAAGACAAAATTTATGGTCTTTAGTAGACAACCTCATCTTAACGCTTCAATAAAAATAGAACGAAAAAGTATAGACAGGGTGACTCATTTTAAATATCTTGGATGTTATATCACCGAAAATCTAAACCCAGATAAAGAGATAAGGTGTAGAATAGAGACTGCTAGAGCAACTTTTCAAAAAATGAAACCACTTTTCTGCAATGATAACCTCAACCTAAAACTATGACAGAGAATGATAAGATCATACGTCTGGCCAGTGTTACTATATGGGGCAGAGATCTTGACAATTAAGGCTGCCACGATTAATCGGTTGGAGGCTCTCGAAATGTGGTTACACCGGCGAATGCTGAGAATACCTTGGACAGCTAGGCAGGCCAACGAAATGGTACTCAATAGGGCCAACACAACTCGTCTACTGTTAAACACTCTGAAGTGTAGAAAAATCTTATATCTTGGACATATATTCAGAGGGGAGCGATATAGAATTCTTCAGCTAATCATGATGGGTAAAGTAGAGGGACGTAGAGGGGTAGGAAGAAGACAGGCTTCCTGGTTGAGGAATATTGGTGAATGGACAGGTATACGTAGCGCGGGGGAACTGTTCCAGCTAGCGCAGGACCGTGGAAGACTCGCCAATGTAATTGCCAACGTCAGGGGGACCTGATATGGCATTTGAAGAAGAAGATGTGGTAAAAATTTCAGATCGATTCGTTAAATAGTTTGTGCAAAATTTAATTTGTTTATCACAGGCGAGCGAATTTTGCAATAACATTCTAGCTCCATCGATGAAGGTACACCGATTCTGAGCACACCTCGTGAAAGAGGAACTCTTCTTCTATGAGAAGTATTACATGGAATTGGGGAAAATTAATTTTAAATTTGTTTAAACTTCATTAGAAAACCACTATCGTTTTTACCGTGTAAACAAATTAAATAACTTTTTTGTTTTTGCCGATAAAAAAATTCTGTTTTCATATTTGGGAAGCTGGCATTTTTAGATGAAAAAAAAACGGCTTAGGTTAATAGGTGCCAAAGTTAACAATTTTTTAAAAAATTCATTCCTATATTGTTAATAACAATCAAGAAACGAAACTAGCGCCATTGGAAAGATTAAGAGTTTAGGTTTAGGTGTAAGTTATCCGGAAAATAATAATACAAAAACAAAAGTTTCAGTTAAGTTTAAAAAATGTTAATTGTTTAAAAGACGACTCGGTAGGAAGATGAGTGGCTAACAAATCCGCGCGTTCAAAAAATGAAATAGCAACTTCAAACTGCTACCATTAGCTATATCTCCGAAAGTTGTTGACGGATTTTGATGATTCTTTTTTTAATATGTGGTACCTTTCTACGTACATCACAAATATGCATACTATTTATTTGTTTATAAATTAAATATTTAATTTGTTTAAACATTTTTTTCCACACAATTTTTTCATTAAAAATCAATAATTCTTGTGCTGTTTTTATTGGCAAACATGGTTATAAGTCAGGAAAATTGAATAATTAAATTGTTATAAAACATTAATATTCGTTATATTGCGTGTAAGATAAAGTTGTACATATATAAGTATTGTTTGCTACCGTAATATATACATGTTATAGCAAAATATGATATATTGAAAAATTACTATGTTTTTAAGATTTTCATAGTTAAACATAGTAACTTATGTATGCAGCTTTTTCTTACATGCAATGTAACGAATATTAACGTTTTATAACATTAATTTAATTATTCAATTTTCCCGACTTATAACCATGTAAACTAATAAAAATAGCACAAAAATTATTGATTTTTAATGAAAAAAATGTGTGGAAAAAATGTTTAAACAAATTAAATGTCTAACTTATAAACAAATAAATAAATAGTATGCATATTTGTAATGTACGCAGAAAGGTGCTACAAATTAAAAAAAAATCACCAAAATCCGTCAACAACTTTTGGAGATATAGCTAATGGTAGCAGTTTGAAGTTGCTGCTTCATTTTTTGAACGCCCGGATTTGTTAGCAACTCGTCTTCTTGCTGAATCATCTTTTAAACAATTGACATTTCTGAAACTTCACTGAAGCTTTTGTTTTTGTATTATCATTTTTCGGACAACTCACACCTAAACCTAAACTCTCAAACTTTCGAATGGCTTAATTGTTATTAACAATGTAGGAATGAATTTAAAAAAAATCATGAGATATGCTCAGAATCGGCGTACCTTCATCGATAGAGCAAGAATGTTAATGCAAAATTCGCTCGCCTGTGATAAACAAATTAAATTTTGCACAAACTATTTGATGCATTAGTAGTGAACATAACCCGATTCGCTCGATCCCCCCACTCCTCGACCTTGACCTTGACCTTGCTTCACCCCTCTTTGGCCCCGCCCACATGTCCTTGTCATTGACCTTGAAAGTGCACGTGTGCTTTGGCCTTGGCCTTGTGTTCAAGGTTGTGTGTGACCTTGACCTTGACCTTGGTCGAGACGACCTTGACTTTGTTGAAGGTCATCTTGGGTGTGTGACCTTGAAGATATGTTACGTGGTTGGGGGTGACCTTGAATGGTTTTATATAAGGTATGGGGCAGTTTCATTCATCAGTTGGCTCTGACTTGTATAGGTAGTACATGTGTTAATATTTGACAAATCATGGCATATGTTTGTGAAAATTGCGGTTCTAAGTTTACTAATATTTATAATATGAGACGTCATCAAAGAGAATCGTGTGCGGCGAGATTTAATGAAGTGCCTGGAGGAAAACGGCTCCGAATTGAAGAGTATACATCGACGATTCCGCTAATTAATTGCGCTACATGTAATGTAGATGTTCCAATAAATCATATGTCGGTGCATAAACGAACACAACAACATAAAAATAATTCATGTTTGCCGGTATGTCATGGTGTGCAACTCGTTCAATGTGCCTTCAAAAGGAGAATTGCAACCTATCGGGTTAGCAGTGATATGAAGCATTCCGATTACGTAATGTTCTTTGCAGACATTAAATCCAAGGTGGTGGAACTTGTTAATAATTTATTGCGTGTGCATCATGCTTTAAAAGTTAACATGACAGCTGTTGGCGAGTACATGCTTCCATCACAAGAAATATTCAATGAAAAATCCTTCAACACTGCTAATCAAATAATTAGTGTAGAAAGTGATTTGGATGCCGTTTACCATTCTTTCACCGAATTAATAAAAACGCAGGCGACAGAGTTCCAGGAGAAAGATTCAGGTATGGAAAAATCAAAACCCGATATATTAAACTGATTTTTATATATTATTTTTCTTGTTATAGGATGGGCTCTTGTGCGAATTTTATACTTGGAAGTTGGTATCAACAAGTATATGCCTATGGGTGGCTCATCATACATCAAGTTGCCGTGTTCTATTGAAAAGAAAGGAGCTGTCGTCAATGTGATTAACCAGGACGAATTTTGCTTTGCGTGGGCTGTAACATCAGCATTGTTTCCTCCAACAGCAGAGACTTCACAGAAGACATCCTACCCCCATTTTTCTAGAGTGCTAAATGTAACAGGTATGGATTTTCCAGTAAAATTACGTGACATTAAAAAATTTGAGGAAATGAACAACATATCAATTAACGTATACGGTCTGGAATCTAAATATGAAAATAATGAAGTAATACATGAAGTTATTGGTCCACTGAGGTATGCGTCAAAAAAGTTGGATAGGCATGTAAATTTATTGTTAATTACAAAAGACTGTAGTAGTAAAGATGGCGGTGAACATTTTTGTGATACGACTTGTTCAAAGAGTCATTATTGTTGGATTCGGGATTTATCACGTTTAGTTTCAAGTCAAATTAGTTGTCAACAACATAAAATATATTTCTGTGATGGTTGCCTCATTTATTTTAGTACACCGTCAGCTTTAACTTTACATCAAAGCTACGATTGTAACCACATTTTCACGCAAACACCCTCAGTGGATTTAAAAATCGATAAATTTGGAAAGAGTGTGCCGGAAAATATTTTAAAATTCGAGGGTATAGAAAAGCAAATGCGCGTTCCATTCGTGGTTTATGCAGATTTCGAATCTGTTTTAAAACCCATTGAAACGGTACAACCAAACCCACAAAATTCTTACACTGTAAAAAGTTTTAAACATGAACCATATTCTTTTGCTTATTTAATTAAATGCTCTTTTGACGACTCACTTTCGAAATTTGAGCTATTTCGGGGGAATAATGCAGCTCAAGTCTTTGTGGATCGTATCGAGTGTGATTTAAGGGCTCTATACAACACATATTTAAAAGACATTAAGCCTATGAAACCGTTAACGCCTGAAGAAAAAAGGGAGTTTAATGATGCTAAAATATGTGGTATATGTGAAGGCCCTTTTGAAGAGGGTGAGATTAAAGTACGAGACCACTGTCACATAACTGGTGCAAAAAGATTTGGTGCTGCACATTCCGTTTGTAATTTAAATTATAAATTACCCTCTTTTATCCCTATCATATTTCATAACTTAAGCGGCTACGACAGCCATTTATTTATAAAAGAGTTATGTAAATATGGGGATAAAATTGGTGTTTTGGCTCAAAGTAAGGAAAAGTACATATCATTTACCAAAAGCATTTATGTGCACGATTATTTTGATAGTAAATGTGGAAAAGTCAAGAGGAAATATTTAAAGTTGCGATTTATTGATAGTTTTAAATTTCTGTCAACGTCTTTGGAAAATTTAGGCAGCGGTTTAAACGACGACGATTTTATTGAAACGCGGAAACATTTTTCAAATATCAACCAATTTAATTTGATGCGTCAAAAGGGTGTTTTTCCCTATAGCTTTATTGACTCTATAGAAAAAATGGAAAATACATGTCTTCCAAGTAAAGATGAATTTTATGATAATTTACGGGAAGAACATATTAGCGATGAAAGCTATAGAAGAGCAAAAGAAGTATGGCGCTTGTTTGGGTGTAAAACTTTGGGGGACTATTCGGACGTGTATTTAAAATCAGATGTGTTGCTATTGTGTGATGTTTTTGAGCAATTTCGGAATAATTGTTTAAAATTCGATAAACTTGATCCAGCACATTACTATACCCTTCCAAGTTTATCATTTGATTGTATGCTACGTATGACTAAGGTAGAGTTAGAGCTCTTAACTGATATAGACATGATACATTTTTTTAAGAAAGGTATACGCGGCGGCATAAGCCAGTGTACAGAAAGGAAGCACATCGCTAATAATATTTTTTTACCAGACTATGACCCAACAAAACCTTCTTCATTTATAACATACCTTGATGCTACAAATCTATATGGTCATAGTATGTCACAAGCATTACCATATGGTGGTTTTCGATGGTTAAGCGAGCGCGAAATTCTGGATTTAAATATTATGGCTGTTGGTGATGATAGTTTACATGGCTACGTTTTGGAAGTGGATGTGCATTATCCGACTGAGTTGCATGATGCACATTCTGATCTTCCATTTCTAGTAGAAAATATCATACCGCCAACAGAAAACGCTAAATTACCGAAATTAATTCCTAATTTACAAGATAAAAAAAAATACATTGTACACTATAGAACTTTAAAACAAGCCATCGCCAACGGCTTAGTGGTAATGCAAACCCATCGAGTATTACAGTTTGAGCAATCAAAATGGCTAAAATCGTATATTGATTTTAATACCAATTTACGTAACAAGGCCACCACAAAATTTGCGAAGGACACTTTTAAATTAAAAAATAACGCGATATTTGGTAAAACTATGGAAAATGTGGAAAATCGAAAGGATATAAAATTAGTAACACATTGGGAGAACAGTGTAGGCAGAAATGGAGCTAGAGCACTAATATCCCGCCCCAATTTCAATAGTAGCTCGATATTTACCGAGAACTTTGTTGCTATACATATGAATAAAGTTAAAATATTGTACAATAAACCAATTTATATCGGTTTTTCCATATTAGATATATCAAAGACTGTAATATACGATTTTTATTATAATTTTATTAAATCCAAGTTTGGCGATGATGCTTCGTTACTTTACACCGATACTGACTCGCTTATATTAAAAGTGTATACGGAAAACTTTTATCAAACTATATCAGAAAACCCCGAAAAATTCGATACATCAAATTACCCCGAAATTAATAATTTCAACATAATTAAAAGTAATTCTGTAGTTGGTAGAATGAAAGATGAGTTTCCTGGTGATCCGATAATAAGTTTTTATGGTACCGGCGCGAAGGCTTATTATGTAAAGTCCATTAATAATGAATTAAAAAAAGCCAAAGGTATCAAAAAATGTGTTATCGAGAAAGACCTTCATCAGGAAGACTACCAAAGAATTGTTGAACGGGGTGGTTTGATATTAAGAAAGATGAAGACATTTAGAAGTGAATTACATAACATTTATACCAACATAATAAATAAAGTAGCATTGTCACATAGCGATGATAAACGTTATGTAATTCCCAGTTCAACCAAAACTCTACCTTGGGGGCATGCAGACATAGATTTTTACAAAACAGACCCGGAAGAAAACTTAGCAAATTTAGTCACCGCGTTGGAATCATTTCTAAGTCAGGACAGCACGTAATCTGGAAAATCCATATTTCATTATTTGTATTGTTTTTATTATTTCTATTAAACATACAACATTAATATGTAACGATAGTATTGTAATTTTTTTTTTTTTTTTTTTTTTTTTTTAAATAAAAAACATGTATTCATTACTTGATTGCTTTTTTATTGAACCTTTATTTTAAAATTATAAATATAATGAAGTGTCGACAAATAACAAACTGTAAAAGTTATTGTTGAAAAATTTGTCTAATAGTAAATTAAACGCACAGGTCTACGAGTAAGTGTTTAATGTGAAACAGGTTTGCTGACAAGATCCTCCATAGTCTTTTCAATTTTCAACATTCTAGAGTTAAGTTCATCACGCAGTTCGTCTTGCCTAAGTTCATATATTGCAATAACAGTATCATCAATGTATCCTCTAAGTTCTTGACCGGTTTCAATTAATTTCTTGCGTACGTAACCTTCAAGTTGGTTTCTGAATATATCTTTAATAACAATTGTTGAGTCATGTAAAGCTTTCTGCGTATCTTGCACACACTGAGCAAGGTTATTATCAACATAATTTCGTGTGGTCGCATCGTCTCCTTCAAGAGGTTCTGCTAAATAGCACAATCTTTTGCTTCCCATGTCGTAATCTCCATTAGGTGTAAGTTTAAAACCTATTCCTGAAGGACCTCGCATAAAGTTAAAATCCTTAAATTTTCTTTTGCGACCGAACTTATCAATAGTGTTTACTTCTGACATTGTTATGTGAGACTGATTTGAAACCATTAGATTTCACCCTAATATATGGTTCTATTTCATTAATAAACGGACTCTGCAGAAAAATATGGATTGCAAAACGTATTTTAGGCGATGTTTAATAAATACACATACAGATTCATTTTACTATTGTTTTATTGAAAAAAAAATTAAAATATAACAAAAGATTGAGTTTACTTTTTATTATTAAAAAAATAAAAAAAATAACAAACAAAAAAATTAAAAATTAAGAAATAAAATACATGTTAATTTCTTCTGTACAGGTAAGCTTCTTCTATGACCCAATTTCTTCTCTGGATGGCACGTTCATTAATGTCCTTGAACTGGTAGTAAACTAGTCCACAAAAGCCGCATTGTACAAATTTAACCCTGAAAAGGTCAATGTAGTTGAAGTCGTACGTAAGATCATTTCGCCAGCAGATACCTAGTCTTTTACAATGATGACAAGTTAAATAAAAAGCTTTTGGTATATGACTGTATGTTTTGGCTGCTTCACTAGGTTGTTCATCGGTTGGCAACATGATGTTTGAATATGTTGTACTTTTCAATCGCGGTACTCTAATTATGTATTACTTTTTTAAAATAACCTTGACAGGACCAAAAAAAAAAATCCTTGAAAATTACAACCTCGAAAACGACCCTGACATTGACGGGTACTTTGACCTTGGCCTTGGCCTCGCATCTAACAAGTTTAGTACTATATTTATATGCTTCTTTAAAATAACCTTGACAGGGACAAAAAAAAATCCATGAAAATTACAACCTTGAAAACGACCCTGGTATTGCCGGTTACGTCGGCCTTGGCCTTGGCCTTGCATCTGACAAGTTTAAATATTATACTTAATGCATCGAACAAAAGGAATAAAGGCGGTGTAGTGGGGGAAATGGGCATAAAAGCAGACTTGCTGGCTCGAGCTCTTCACAGTTCGTCAGAACAGCAAACAGTACAGTGCTAAGAAAAAGTTAATTGTGTGAGTTTGAATATCGAAAATGTCTAGTGTACGGTCTCTTTTAGATGCTCTTGACGTGAGCTGCGGTTCACAGCAAGGCATGCTGGATAACATGAGTGGTTTAGAAGTGTTAAGTCCGGGGGTGTTCGAGAACTGGAATGGCGTGGAGCATGAAGATGCCGAAGACCGAGCCCTCAACGATGGTCGCGACGAGGAGTTAGTTCAGTCGGCAGCGCAATTCCTGGAATGCTGGACGGAGGAGAAGGAGCCAAAGATAAATGTGATTAGTGATGTGGTTGTGCGAAAAGCATCGCGGCCTAGGGAATCTTCTCCGAAAGCGTCGAAACTGAAAAAGCTCTTGACTATGCGGAAGTCGGAAATCGCCGATAAAAAAACATTTTATTCGGCGATTAAAGGTGTGGGACAAGGGAAGAAGAAAAAGTTTAACTTTAAGCGTCCCTCCACCCCTGTTCCATTACCCGACTTCCTAAAAACAGCACCGCAAGAGCCACTGTCAGTAGAAGTGGAAGTCATAGAAGGCCCCGATGGACCAACACCACCAACGCCACCAACACCGGCCAGCGTAGAGAATGAAATAGTGTCGGAGGTGAAGTCTTCCCCAGCGCCAGCGCCACTGTCGCCGATATTGGGGTGCCGGAAACCCATGAAGAAGCGGTTTAAGCGTTGTTTTGAAGGCGATGAAGTTTCCGCTGCTTCGTCGTCATCGTCGTCGTCATCGTCTTCACCAAATAAAACCGCGTCTTCTTCCGAGCCATCACAACCGGAGTGGGTCGAAGACTTCACCAACTCTCAGAAGACCAAATTGACCGACATTTATGCCATGAAAAAACGCTTAGTGAATGAAGTGAACGAGTGTGCCAGTGACATTATAGAACTTGAAAAACAATTAGAGATAAAAAAGGTGAAATCTGCGCGGTTAAAAAGACAATTAGAGGACTTTAATAAATTATGTAGTAGGTGTTAGGTAGTTGTAGAGATTAGCTTTTAATTTATAGTATTAAGTTTGTAAATATATATATATATATATATATATATATATATATATATATATATATATATATATATATATATATATATATATATATATATATATATATTGTAGTTAATAAAAAAGTGTTTGATCAAATTTTTTATATTTTATAATGAGAATAAAAATGACTTGAAAATTTATTTTTGTGTGTTATTTCATATAGGCCCTGTCCCACATAATATTAGGTAATAAAAAAAAAAAAAAAGTGAATAATCCACTAAAACTACGCAATAGCAATAGTTGTAAATATTTTCTGATAATATTTACAAGTATGCTAAAACATGGTTCGGTTTATGAAGTTAAGGTTCTGTCGCCAGAACTTCTAATACTTTGTATCTCAATATTGTATGTTTTTATGAAAAAAACATAAAATATTGGTTACAAAGTATTATAACCAACTAAAACTACGATCAAATTATTTTGTGGTCCTGAAAAGGACCGTTTGGTTGTAAAACATGCGACTCTTTTATTGAGTTGTGGAGTCGCACGGCCCGTCATTATCATCAGCGGGGGTGGCGGTGCTGTCCTCTGTGTATTCGATGATGAACCGCCAAAGTTCATCCCATCTAGGATCGTTCGACTCCCACTCCAAACAATTCTCTGTGGTAGAATCTACCACAGGGCATTGGATGGGTTGTTGTTGTTGTTGTTGAGTCGCAGACATGTTGAACTAAAATGATTGTAATAAGTATTGATGGTCGTATATATAGAGACAAATTAATGGTGGGGGGTGAAAACAAATGTCGTATTACGTATTGAGACCAAAAGTTGTTTGTGGTCTCAAATACGAACGAACGATTTAGCTGGGTTCCACCAGCACTTAAAGTTTTAATACTTTGTATCTAATATTGTATATTCTATACATACAATATTAGTAACAAAGTACTAATATGTACTAAAACTACGATCAAAGTATTTTGTGGTCCTGAAAAGGACCGTTGTTGTGTGCCCTTAAAAAGGGCCAGGGAGAGTGTGGGGCTTATGGTGCCCCATCCTCGCTGGTCGACCACCAGCTTGACGAATCGCAGGGGCCTTGTGGGTCGTCGGGTGTTGGTGATGCTGGAATTTCCAGCACCGCATCTTCCGTCGAGTCCGGCTCTGGCTGCGGCGACGGAGTTTCGAGTCTTTGTAAGACCCAATCACCCGCGTCGTCTAATTCCACTAGACCCGGATCATGGTCATATAGTAGCGGAATCGGCTCATCCAAGTCGTCCCAACGTAGGACGTCAATTTCAAAATCCACCTCGTCGTCGTTGTCGAAGACTTGCAGGTCTCCAACGTTGTCGGCTACGGTGTCATCACTAAAGATGGATGAGCCTCGGCTAGCGGGTCTTTCTTCCTCCATGTTCATCGTATGAGGGTTGATGAATATATGACTGTGTAACTGGCCCAGTCTCATATATATAGAACTACCCCCACCCCACCAACGGATTCTAAATGTTATGTATTGGTGAGAGCTTATAGAATTATTGATTTTTTCAAAAACTTTAAATAAGGAATTAGATTTGTTTAGACAATAAGACTTATTCTTAATATTTTGTGAAGAATACATTACAAAAAAAAAAAAAAATAATAGAAACCTTGTTTGAACTGTTAACATTTTCATAGGTTCTCAAGCACATAACTTGGCACTTAAGCTACGAGACAAATCGTCGTTAAACGAATATCTCGCCCCATAAGTGACGATTACTAAACTACGATCAAAATATAATGTGGTCCTGAAAAGGACCGTTTTTGTGGCCCTAAAAGGGCCTGGGGGGAGGGTGGGGTGCCTACCGTGGAGTAATACCCAACGATATTAACACCGACCTAGGTGCAGCCCTTGGTCTTCTCATTGGCGGCACCGTCGTCGTCGCTGGTGGTGTCGGCGTTGCAGGCGGTGCCGAAGGTGCCGCTCCTGGTGCGGTACCCCCGCACTCCTCACACTTGCATATCTTGCCGGGCACGAATGGCCTGACAATGCCAATGATCCTTTTTGGTATATCTTCCATCTTGCCGATCGAATGTGTAATGATGAAATAATTCTAATACCGGCCTCTATATACATTCAAAAAGTTGGAGGGGGTAAGGTGGAGTGCATATATGCATTATATAAGTTTGAGAATAATATGATTTTATAACTCACCGTATCTCTGGTATGGACACAAACTACCCCCCTCCACTTTTCTAGCATATAGTACTAGACTTTCTCTACATTTTTTTCAAATAAATTTTTTTGATATTTCTAACCATTACTTTGCTACATATTTACAAAAAATGCAAATTATGCATATATTTTAATTATTTTCAGGCAAGGTAAGGAAAATTTTGAAAATGTTTTGACGGAATCGTAATAAGGAAGAGTTGAAGTATATCACACTATTTTTCCCGATTCGCTAATATAAAAAAAATTTTTTCATCGCATTTTGGATGGGCTCTGGCGTCGTAACGGTTGACGATAAAAAATTGGAAAAATACATATATTGTGGGAAATTTTCTCTAGAATCCAAAAAAAAAATTTCCGAACTTCTGTCACCGCAAATAAAAAAATCGATACCTCAAAAATTGCGAGAAAATGGTGAAGGAGCCGCGCAATCGCTCTGAAACCATCAAAAATCGATTTTTTTTCCCTCCGCGGGTTGGAGGGTGGGGGAGGTGGTAGTGGACTTAGAAAAAAAAAAAAAAAAAAAAAAACCCTCCCCCTACAACTTCCACATACTCCCGTTCGGCGGCCCTAGCCTCCTAACTCGAGAATTTCAATTTTTTCGTCTAAATTTTTTGTCATTTTTAAGATTTTCCAAATTTTTTTTTCACCATTGTATTCTACTCAAAATTCTAGGTAATTAAAGTGCTTTTATTTTTTCTCTATCTTGAACGGTTCCCGAGCTACAGCGCTTTAAAGAATTCAAATTACTAACTTTCTATAACCCTTTTTTTCAAATTTCATTTTTTCGAATTTTCAAAAATATATGTAGAAAAAAATTCTCTCTTTAATTTCCCAATACCGTTTTTCTCTAAATCTTCAACTTTAGCGCGTATTCAGCATTTTCAAAAAAAAAAAAATATATAATTTTTTTTACACCATCGCATTCTCCTCAAAATTTTGGGCTATCAAAGTGCTTTTATTTTTTTTCTATCTTGAATGGTTCCCGAGCTACAGCGCTTTAAAAAATCCAAATTACTAACTTACTATAACCCTTTTCTTAAAATTTCATCTTTCCGAATTTTGAAAAGTACTACCATATGTAGAAAAAAATTCTCTTTCTAATTTCCTAATATCATTTTGCTCCAAAACTTCAACTTTGGCGCGCATTCACCATTTTTCAATTTTTTTTTGAAAATTTTTTTTTTTACGTTTTTACTATCGAGAAAAATGCTTGCTTATAGTACTCGATTTCCTCTATAATTTTTTCTTATAACTTTTTTCCCTATTCCTAACCGTTACTTTCCTACAAATTTTCTAAATCGTTGTTTTCATATTTTGCCTTAAAAATTTTTTCTTGTGTTATTTAAGCTCTTTTTTCCACTTAATAAACCACCATTTTCTAAATTCCCGTACTCTTTTCTTAAAGAGCGGGCTTTTCCGCCAGCTTTTTTTTTTTTGGTTGGGTTTCAAATAAATATAAAACTACTACTTCACTCATTACAAATTTATTGATTCAAGAACATTATTTTGTGTTACATATAATAGATACATTAAAATATAGATTTATTGGTCACCGAACCGTTTAATACATTATAACTAAAAAATGAGTCGTGAATAACTAATGCGTACACTTTAGTGTCTTTGGGGAATTTATTCTTTCTCGTTTGGAACTCCAATTTTACATCCACTGTCGATGAGTTAATCGCCTCTGGTTGATGACTGCAATTGATAATAAAAACGGGGTTTTTCATATATTCCGCGAACGTTATCATCGGATCGTTTATCTCGCGCCCGTAGTAGCTGCTTTGGAAGTTTTCGTAATTGTAATAGGCTGCTGCGTACAGTTTCTTGGCGAAATCTAAATTCCATCTTTCGTATGGATAAACGGTTGAATTCAGATACAGTCTAATGTCGCATACGTCGGCGTGGGTAAACTGGGTTGCGTTTTTTTCTTTCTTGTCGCAATTATTGCTGTCTTGAAACCCGACGATTATATAGCGCGGTCTTTCCAGACTTGTACTCGTTCTCAAGGCCCACACGTCGGAAGATGTTTGCCTTAAAGCTGGTAATTCGTACAGATCCCATTTACGATATGCCATTTGAATACTGGCATTGTTTCCTCCTTTATTAATGCGAGACAGTATTTTCAATTTTTGCTTGTCGTCTGGAATGATGTGACGAATTTTCCATTCGATTTTGTCGATACTAATTTCTGCCTCTACTTCGCCGACGTAACAATTGGTAAAAGTGCGAGCTATAATCATAATAAGCTCTTGTTTTACGTTGAAAACACCTTTTGCGTAATCTTCGGCGAATCCCATAAGATATTTTAAGGGTAATTTCCCGGAGAATACGTTACTTGCCGTGTCTACGATATCTTGGTTTGCTTCGTCGAGACCCCATCCGCACGTCATGAGAGATCTTTGTTGCAAACTTCCGAATGAAACCATGGTTTTTAATGTCGTCGTAACTCCAGGTTTACGAACCACGGCGACCTGCTCACCTCCCATCTCGTAGCGAATTTCATCGAACAAAAATGCGAGGGCATTATTTGATAAAAAACATCTTTTCGTTGCGTCTATGGGTTTAAATTTTCCTTCGATATATATGTAACTTTCGGCGATATCCAGTATAATATCATGAAAATTAATGAGGATACGGACTTCATCCGAATTGTTGAATGATGGAGATCCGTATGGTTTATACGTATGCTCTTCTAGACTAATAATGGAATTGTCCAAGATGGGCTCGGAGAAAACCTCTATTTTATCGCTGGTGGTGGAAATCATTTTCGCACTTTAAGACCGATTGATTTTAAAAATTTATAGTCTTCGGCAGATAACTGTTGAGATGTTTGTGATCTAACGTCTGGACGACGACTAACCTTGACGTTAACTCTTCTTTTACTTTTATTATGTTTCGGCGGTTCCCCCATCTTAGTCGACAGCACACACAATTGACGATTGAAGCAAAAACCCATTTCTATGAAAGTTTCTTCAGTTCCAATTTCACGATTATTTTCTCGCCTTGAAAATTGATTAGATCACCGCTATCGTCCAAGATGCGAAGAGTAATGTTGTCGATAAACTGACGTCCTGCCGGCATTAACGGCATATAAATATTATTTTGTGGTTCTTTACTGATTTTGTAACCGGGCTCCACGTCGATATCGAATTCGAACAAGGTATGACCTTCCACCGAATTCATATATGCTCCGGAAATTATATTACAATCTACGCGTATGATGCGTACTTTCATTATTTCCACCATCTCGGTTGATTCGTGCTTTTTGTCTCTTTTTAACACTGTATGATTAAATCCTAACATTTTACCGATACTCGCCTCTCCCCGGAAATCTATAGTATATTGGGATTTCAGTTCACATTTCAGCGTATTATTATTAGCAACCAAGTAAAAGATTCCATCGTTCTTTTCTTCAGTTGAAATCCTCAAAGCCTCCAACATAGCTTTACCTATCTCATCTATTTCATAGGCCCCAGGTGGAATCTGCAATTGTATCGACTCGGTGGTGTAACCCTCCTTCATGTAGGCAAACTTATTGTTGCTTTCGTCCACATTAAAAATTGAATTGTATGTGTAAAATCCCAGCAATGCAAGACCATATTTGTTTTCTCTATTTAATTCGACTGGTGGATAAAAATCGGCGCTTAAGACGCTCGAGTGTCCTGTTAGTGTGAACGTATAAGACATGACTAACCATTAAAACATCACACATCTCGGTTTTATTCTTAGCGGCAACATTTAAAAAGATTCATCTTCACACCTTTTCTCACTGCATTAGATAGTGATGTTTTTATGCTATTTTCTGCTTTTATGCGCACATCGCTGATTTTGCAATAACAACAAAATATTTTTCTAGCTGTAAGATCCTCATCAGACGTAACCTCGTTTAAATTGCTGCTGCTGCTGAAATAATGTTTGCAACCGCACTGATATTTTAATATATCGATATCGCTTTTAAGGTGCTCGGGCAACTTTTCCCAAACGAATGGAATTTCATTTGGGGTTAATGCAATCATCACTTCCTTGGGCATGTTTTCTAACTGTTTCACGGTCATTTTCCTTAATCCACCGGCTAGATGAAATGCTTTCAGTGATTGCAACATTTTAGTATAGTTATTGCGATCCATTTGCGGTGTTAATGGTGACGATGATGATGATGACATCTTTTACGCTGATGATTCGACAAGAAACTTTAAGCACAAATGTCCACACCAGACTGTTCCAAAATCCTGCTGACGATCGTATGTATAGTAAATAATTTTTGATGGTTCCGATCCCGTTTGTAGATATCGTACCAATTCGATCGGTGGGGGTAAATCGCCGAAGCTGTCATAATATGTTACTTTAGAATTATTTTTTCTATAAGCTACCCAATGAGTCCCTGCACCACGCGTACTATCCAAATTCACTATTGCTGCTTCGTAACGTCGAGGACCTTGTCTAGGTAATAAATCCCTCATATAAACGCCTCGAAAGTGTCCTATTCTTTTCTTTTTGGCATATTTTTCTATATCGATGTTAGATAGTGGTCTTCGAGGTAGGGATTCAATTAGTTTTTTGATCTACGATTTAAAAATAATCCCATACCTTTACGATATGGCTTTAGAAACAAACCATTTCCTTTCGATTTTAAATACAGGCCGGCACCGGTTTTATCTTCGCTGCTTTTTTTTACTGCTTTTATGGCGCGCACAATTCCCGCTGCCCCACCGGCTAATGAACCCAAAGCTGATAACCCGGCAAAAATTGGTATTAATGGTAATATTCCACCAGTTTTAGGAATCGGTATTATTCTCGGTGTACGAACCTTCCTTTTGCCACCTGCCGCTTTTACCGATCTACGTGCTGCCGACAGAGCTATTTTAGATGCATTCATGACATTTTTTTCCAACACATTTTTACTTCCGGCTTTTAATAATTCCCTTCGAACTGCTTGTCGAATAGCTGTTCCGAAACTGGCTTTCCGAACATGTCGATTTTTATTAACACCTTTCCTTTTTGTATGACGCGTGCCTTTACTAGATGTTTTTTTTGTTGATAATGATGATGGTACACCCATACCAAAACGTTGTTTTCCTTTCATAATGTTTGTAACTAACCAAGCTGCTGTTTTTTCACCTAAACTGGAATCTTTCGATTTTACTCTATTCCAAGCACTTTGTTCGAGCTCGTAATCCGCTCGATGTCTCGCACTTATGTTGTCTTTATTATGTAAATAGGCTAAATCGTGTTTTTTGCATGCGGCATCCAAAGGATTAATGCCTGGATCACCTCTTGTTACACGTTTTATTACTTTTGTTCCGGGTCCGCAATATTGATAACCAGGAATGTGTACCTCGAATGGTAATTTATTTATTAACGAATTCACAATACCGTATCCAGTTTTGTTGGAAACGTGAGACCGTCCACTTCGTTTGACGCTCGGCATCTGAATGACAGTTTTTGTGAAAAATTGCCTATAAAATATCAAATTTTCCTAAGATGCGCGTTATCGATCTTAAACAAAAACTTCCTATTGACAATCTCGATGAAAAAGTCGGACTTGGATTTGAAAAGAAGATAATGAAGAGACACGGTCCTTTACTTCCTTCCTCTATTCGCGGCCTGTTAATTGGTCCATCCAATTGTGGAAAAACTAATGTCATGATTTCGCTGCTTACACACCCCCTTGGGCTACGTTTCGAAAATGTCTATATTTACTCGAAATCTCTGTATCAACCGAAATATGAGTATTTAAGGAAAATTTTAGCGCCCATCAAAGGTTTAGGCTACTATGCCTTTAGTGATTCCAGTAATATTGTGGAACCGTCCGATGCAAAACCAAACTCTATATTTATCTTTGATGATGTTATATGTGAAAAACAAGATGTTATAAGATCGTACTTTAGCATGGGACGTCATAAAAATATCGACTCCTTTTACCTAGCGCAAACATATTCA
The DNA here is from genome assembly GCA_034092305.1 of Diaprepes abbreviatus. Taxonomy (NCBI): domain Eukaryota; kingdom Metazoa; phylum Arthropoda; class Insecta; order Coleoptera; family Curculionidae; genus Diaprepes; species Diaprepes abbreviatus. The sequence continues at coordinate 885,279 of JASJET010000047.1, read as the reverse complement.
CGAGTGCCTAAACAGCTTGTGCGAGACAACGCCAATTTTATTATTATGTTTAAACAAGATGAGTTGAATATGAAACACATATTTTCCGACCACGTTTCACCGGATCTAACTTTTACTCAATTTCAAGAAATGTGCTCAAAATGTTGGGATAATAAGTATGGATTTTTAGTAATTGATAAAGACAGTGATGTGAAATCGGGAAGATACCGCAAAGGATTTGATAGCTATATATTACTGTAATAATAAGAGAAAATGCTCATTTGATTGTTGAAACGTCCTTTGTTAACATCATGAATAACGCGATCGACTTAAAACGTAAACTAGTGGAAGCTACCAATGCCGTCAGAAAAAAATTTAAACAAATTAAAGCGGCTAAAGAGTTTAATGTTGTGGAATTGGAAAAGTTTTACGAACCCATTTCTAAGCCGTTGACAACTATATCTGATGTGGTTTAAGCAACGTCAGCAGCAGCAGCAGCAGCAACAACAACAGCAACAACATTATCCAGCTACAAAGTCACATAGTCTCAGTACATCAGTGCAGTCGACTCAAATATCAGGTTTTCCCCAACCTACACATTCCTTTCAAACCTCCACACCTATTCAGCAGCAGCAGCAGCAGCATCGCATTTCAAAAGAAGATATTAGCCAATCGGTGTTTGATACACCCTCGACATCAACTAATACATCTCTCGCATCCGCTGACACCACAACTTCCGATACTTTAAACGCACACCTGAAAGGATTACGTTCGAAACCATCTCTATACGATACTGTATATGGTGTACGTTTTGGTTCAAAAACAGATCATAACAAAAATTTTATTGGTAATTTAGAGGTGCGTTTTCGAAATGGAAATATTGTCTTATACAAAAAAGGGAAAAATATTGCAGAATATGGTGGATCACCGGCGCTTTATGATTTGTTATTTCTTAAAACACCCCCAAGTGTAGGCAAGGAACAACAACAATTAAGTGATAATGTACTTTCAACGTACAAGGAAATTTTGGAATCAACGAATGCTGTCTACAACAATTTTAAAAAAAGTGATGGTTTACGGGAGACCAGATGGAACAAATATTTACGAATTATTAAACCTCTGATAATGGGCACAAAATTAGGTGGTACTATTACAAGAAAAAATCTCTCGGAAAAACTACAGTTACCCACAAAAAAGAAATTATCTTCGAAAAAATTTCAATATGTCTACTGGAACAAAGCTAAAGAGTTGGTGGATCGTTTACGTTTGTTGTGGAGTTCCAAAATGGCCGGTCACACTGGACACGAAAATGAAATTATGTCAATCATAGAGGAATTACGAGAAGAAGATATAATATATTAAGCTCAATATTTAATGATATTATTCAGTTCTTCCTTCGATTTGAAACCTTTAGTATTACTAATAATATGGAGCCCAGTTTAGAAAAAATCAAGATTGTTAATGAACTACATAGAACGGCTAGAAAAAATTTTGTAAGACGGCGCACGATAATAAAAGGATACAGAGATTTGTGGCAAATTGATTTGGCTGAAATGCAACAGTATGCTGATGAAAACGATGGTTATCGTTATATTTTGGTCTGTATAAATTGTTACTCGAAATTTGTCTATACCAAAGCCATAAAAAACAAGACTGGTATAGAAGTTACTAATGCGATGAAAAGCATCATTGAAGAGGCATCATATACACCAACAAATCTGCAAAGTGATCAAGGAAAGGAGTTCTATAATACAAACTTTCAAGCCCTGATGAAAAAATATAATATAAATCATTATTCCACTTACAGCATAAAGAAAGCTGCAATTGTTGAGCGAGTCATAAGGACTTTAAAAAATAATTTATATAAACAATTCTCGACAAGAGGATCTTACAAATGGATACATATATTATCGGCAGTAACAAAAACCTATAACCATTCGAAACATCGCACCATTGGAATGAAGCCTGCAGACGTGCAAGAAAAAACACATATTAAAGCATATGATTATTTAAAAATTGTACCTAAAAAATTTAAGTTTTCCATGGGTGACATTGTGCGTATTAGCAAGTACAAAAGCTTATTCGAGAAAGGATATACGCCCTCTTGGTCAACCGAATTGTTTAAAGTTGTAAAAGTTAAAGTTACAAATCCACCTACTTACTTGTTGGAATCGTTAGAAGGTCAGCCTATAAGAGGGTGTTTTTACGAATCAGAACTACAAAAAACAAGCAGTCCTGACGTTTATCTAGTAGAAAAGGTCCTTAGACAACGCAAGAAAAATCACATCGAACAATTATTTGTCAAATGGCTAGGATTTCCCAACCATTTCAACTCTTGGATAGATAAAGCTAATATTGTTTAAATAACATATTGTATGACTATATTTTTTATTTAAAATGTAAAATAAATAAACAATATATTGTAAAATAAAGTTTTTTATTTCAATCTTCATTATTAAAAACAATGACAATAAAACATCATACACATAAATAACATTTCAATATTCTTGGAGGGAAGGTCCAATTCACCGACGACTACGACGTTATCTTCAAGGCTATGCCACTCGGAGTGCGTTCTCCTATTCTTTAACCTGCTTTTTTTAGATTTTTTTTGAAGTCGAGTCGTACGACAGTGCGCTTAATGAGTCATTTAAAGGCTGATGATAGAGTATTTTCTGCATAACTTCAATTTTTGTTTTAAGCTCACTATTATTTTTGTATATCATGGGGAGGACATCCTTGTTAAATATGTCACATATTACAACTGCAAAATTGTAAAACTTTCTATTAACAAAGTGTTTTGTCACAGCATCGTCATCATCTTTAGGTTCGCCTAAGTTGGTTATGATTTTTCCACCCATATCATACTGCCCATCCGCTGTAAGTTTAAAACCAATCCCTTGTGGCCCAGATAATATATGATATTTTTCATTATATTTCTGACGACCAAATTTATCAATTGTGTTGTTTCCTCGACTCATTTTCAATCTTTACTAAACTATTTTATTTTTATTTGCCCTACTTATATTAAATATTTCAGCTGAGAAAAAGAAACACTGACTATGATCTACTGGGTTGGTATGTTTATAAAAGAAATAAAATAAAACTGTGATTGTAACAGATATTTATTTACAGTTATTTAATTGCACAAATACAAAAATTATAAAAAATTAGTTTTCCATGTCTTCGTTTTCGTTGCTCAAAATTCTATCCCATCCGACACTATTTCGATCGTCAACGTCTTGGGCTGTTGCTGTTGCAGAAACCAATTCATATTTTGCAGCAAGCTCACCTGGTAAATGTGGAATATTGACGAGGTATTCTTTTAATTCTTCTTCAACCATTTCAGCACAAAATGTATCCATGTCTATGGAACCATATAAAAATTTGTCGCACAAGTGTGCCCCAGCCATAAAATTGATTGTATCCCTGATCTCGTTCTTATATTGATCTTTGGTTACATCAATATGCGACCAATCATTTACGCTATCTAACATATCGTGAGCCCTATTTCTTAATTCTCTCCCCAACCAAAATATGTATCTATCTACACATTCGTTGGCGGTCGTCGTCGTCGTCGTCGCATCAGCAGACATCTTTAACAGAAATAATGAACACGCGTAAGTATTCTGACATGTGCAACTATATTTTAAATTTAATTACATCCTTTTTTTCAAACAATTTACATACAATTTACTCCAATGAGCCAAAACGTAATAATGTTCGAGTATTGTTTCCAAAAACTCTAGTGCCCTGCCCCAAATAAGTTAGAGTGTATTTATCTTTAGTTTTACTCATAATATCTACAATATCGTCAGATAGTGTTTCGGCCACACGTTTTGGTAAAAAAGTCTCAAATGTGCTATTATCACCGTCATCGTGTAAAGCCACTAAAAGAGTTTTACCAAATCGTGTAGTCATTGAAACCATCTTTACAATTTTATACACTTTGCCTACAATCATTTCGGTAACCTTTTTTTTCTCTAAAACCTCGAAATCTTTGCTAAACATTTCATTAATTTCATCTAGAGTTTCTTTTGCAATACTCATTATTGAAAAAAATGGTATATAAATCCAAAAATTACCGTGAATATAAAAGCACTTTCAGAACACTACACGAACACAATATTTGATGTTTATGCCACTGATATCTGCGACTGTTTGAAGTCACTTCTTCTCCCACGAACCTTTATAGCGGGGTTTCAAGGTCGAATTGTAACAATGGTGGGGGTAGCTTAACGATAGAAATAGTGGGAGGAGTATTCAAGGTCAAATGACGTCACACATTTAAATTGGTATAAGGATAACTTCAAGGACAAAATATAATGAAACAAATAACTACATTTTATGTACTTTATTCATTGATTTTTTTCTGCCATTCTTCTATGCGTTTAACATTATCACCTAAACCTAATTTCCTTAATTTGTTCAATAATAATTGTTTATTTTTATTTCTAAGAAAATTCTTACAAACTATACTAGCTAAAAGACACACTTCGGCATGGTCCATATACTTAAAAAATACACTAAAGTCCTGAGCCTCCGAATCTTGCATTTCATATGCGTAAAATTCCGAACAGGCTGCAGAAATTAGAAATTCCTCGTACATTTCTCGCACTAAACTTTCCATATTAACTACTACTACGTTAAACTTAAGTCCTACACTCTAATTTCATCTAACACAACCGGATCTGCAATGAACCTAATCAGTTTTTCCAAACAGTCACTAAACCCCAACTTTTTTATCTCACGAACAAAGTCTTGTAAATTTATTGTTTTGCTGCAATATTTACGACATGCATTCGCAGCCTTTTCATATTCATAAGCCAAATCACAATAGCGCGACGCCCATTCTGCTCGACTTTTCATTGCATCATTGAAATAATTACTAGCCGTTTCAGTGAACTCATCGCCCAATTTTTTAACTGTCTCTTGCAAAGCACTATTCATATTATTCACTCATTTTTACATTCACGACACTTTTTTATTGCTGGTGGTGGCCCATCTATATGATGACGATATATTTGTTCATAGTGAATGTAACAGGGTAAGCTTAACTGTAGTTCCTTGTTACACCGATATGACGCTGGCAGCTTATCCCAAATTTGCCGTAAACTCAGCGTATCAACGCAAGTTTTTAAATATTCGAGAGGAAAAAATGCTAGATCCTTCTCTTCAAAATCACACAAACTTTTTAAATTACTCTGATATAAACAAATTACTCTGCCGACTTGCTCTATAATTTTTTCTTTAGATAGTTCCGTATCTGACATTTCACACTGAATGAATGCAAGTAGACTCACACAATTTATAGAACAATTTGCAAGGTCGAAATCATTTCAAGATCATCCCACACTATTACAATGCACAAATAACTACTTCAAGGTCACACACCCAAGATGACCTTCAACAAAGTCAAGGTCGTCTCGACCAAGGTCAAGGTCAAGGTCACACACACAACCTTGAACACAAGGCCAAGGCCAAAGCACACGTGCATTTTCAAGGTCAATGACAAGGACATGTGGGCGGGGCCAAAGAGGGGTGAAGCAAGGTCAAGGTCAAGGTCGAGGAGTGGGGGGATCGAGCGAATCGGGTTATGTTCACTACTTGCATTGATTTGAAACATTTATCACATATTAAGCACTAAAAAACCTAACTTTTTACAACAAAGTCGTAGGTTGCATTTAGCAATAGTTATTGTTAATTGAATATTATAACAATTTTGACCTTGTTTTGCATTTTTTTCAGCAACAGCAACCGAATGCAATGAGATTAAAAAGAATTACGACATAACCCTAAAAATAGATGATCATATTCATAGTGACCCAAAATATATTGCTGAACTATTTAGCAGACAGTTTAATGTACACAATAATTCAAATCTTAACCTTACGTTTCAAACTGAAGTTAATTATACTACAATATTTTTATTACCAGTTAATTCCGATGAAATTTTTCGAACACTTATTAGTTTACCTAATAAATGTTCAGCGGGACTGGACGACGAGCCCGTATATGTTTTAAAATTTGTCGCACACTGCATAAGTAATCTCATAGCAAATATTGTTAATGAAAGTTTTGCCACACAGATCTTTTCTACTAATCTCAAGACAGCCAAAGTGATTCCTATTTTTAAAAAAGGGGATTGCCAGTGTATCAAAAATTACAGACCAATCTCCCTGCTTCCAGCAGTGTCAAAGGTCTTTGAAAAAGTTATATATACTAGAATATTTGAACATCTAAACAGACTCAATATCCTGAGTAAAAATCAGTTCGGCTTTAGACCTAACAAATCTACTGAAATGGTAATATTTAACACAATTTCCTATATAAATGAAAGAATTGACACAAATGATAAAGTCGCAGGCCTATATTTTGATTTGTCTAAGGCCTTTGACACTGTGGATCATAACTTGCTTTTGACAAAGCTTGGTGCGTATGGGGTCAGAGGTGTTGCTGCCAGTTTGCTGCAATCCTACTTATCGGATAGGCAGCAAACAGTCTGCTTTGCTAAAAATAATCATCATTATTTTTCAGATAGAACTAAATTGTTGCAGGGGGTACCTCATAGCTCCAAATTGGGACCCATATTATTCTTAATATATGTAAACAATCTGAGGGATGGATTGGCTGCGGATAGCGTTTGCCAGTTTGCTGATGACACATCAGTGATTCTGGCGGACATTTCTATGGCAGGACTGTCTCAAAAGTGCTCAAATTCTGCATCAAAAATGCAGCAGTTGTGTTCTGATAACGGCCTCATTCTAAACGTAGATAAAACCGGCCTCATTCTTTTTTCAAAGCATGCAATAAGGTCTGAGTCACTGCTTGTGTGGCTTGGGGGTAGATCTATACCTACTTTGGAATAGGTTAAGTTCTTGGGTGTTCATTTGGACCCCTCTTTAAACTGGGAACATCATATCTCAGCTCTTGGGGCTAGGCTTAGCAGTCTGTGTGGTGTAGTCCGAAGGCTTCGTGACGTGATCACTGCAGAGACTGTTAGGTTTTTCTACTTTGAGCAAATACAATCTCTTGTCTCTTATGGCATTTCCTTTTAGGGATCATCAAGAAAGGCTATTAATATATTTAAAATTCAAAAACGCATAATAAGATGCATCTTCCACCTACATCCAAGAGCTTCATGTCGACCATTTTTTACTCAGTTTAAGTTGCTTACTGTTCCCTCATTATACTTTAGATCTTTAGTCATGCTTGTCAGAAGGGATACGGAATTATTTCCACTAAATAGACAGCTGTATGGGGGAAACATGGTTATGACTACCAGAGGGGCGAATGACCTAAGGGTACCTTTACATAACTCTACCTTCTATAAGAGAGGACCATACTATATGGCGATTAAAGCCGTAAGGATGTTACCAAGAGAAATCTGGCTTACCGAGTCGATTAATTGCTTTAAGAGACTCGTAAATGAATGGCTTTCTGATAAGTGCTTTTACTCTTTCAATTTTAATGAATAGTTTTTGTAATGTCAATATTTTTAATTTAATATTTTTTGTTTAGTGGGTTTTTCTCATGCATTTGTTTTGTGTGTAAAAATTTTATTCCTTTTAAATTGGAATATCTTATTTTGCAGTCTGTAAAACTTTATTCAGTTTAAACTGACTTTCTTATTACTACTTTTTTAAATTATCTTGTATCTGTCTTTTTCTCCTTTTGTTTTCCTTTGTGTAAAGTTCCTATCGAAATGTCGATTAGTTTTTATATTAACTGTAGTTAGATCGATATATTTACAATTCTTAATGTTAAACATTTCTTTCTCTGACGTTGCTTTGTTATATGATCATAATTTTGTTGGCAAATAAAGGATATTATTATTATTATTATTAACAGATAAAAATATCGAGATTGGTAAAGAATCAATTTGTAAGTTTTTCAATTCTCTACAAGATGGCTATTCTATTTTGTCCAAAAATTTCTTTAATTTTTGCTGGTAAGCAAAAAAGTGCAAAAAATGCTTTTTTCAACCTTTAATTGTTTACAAAAATTTATGACACAAAATCTCGTGCAGAGAACATATACGTTTTATTTCTATAGACCTATATTACCCGAAAATCCGAGTCTCTACCTGGATGAATGAGCGTCCCCAACTAGGTCTTTTTTTCGCTTACTTGACTAGAGTAACAAGGCTGTGTTGTTTCAACAATATCTTTATTCTATTACATAATTATGTAAGTAGTTAAGTAAAATATATTCCGAAAGTCTATATCTATGGTAGTAGACTTTTTATTCCACTTACAACCTAAACTCTTTAAAGTAAATTTAGAGAAGTTTGAAGGTTAGATAGACCATGTCGATGAATTATAAAAAAAGTTTGCCTGATTTTTTTCAACGTGACATCCGCCTTAATGATCATGCATAAAAATGAACAACTCATAAAAGTTAGCTTAATGGAATTGCATTTCTGCGAACTGTATAAGTTATAACCAGTACATGTACTGTGGTACTGTCACTTTTATTTGTTGTCGTATCTCGTAACGGAACATTTACCTATGTGCTGTATCTTCAATTTTATTTCAACATAACACCAAGGTTTCCGAGTGATTTGTGGTCGTTCGATCCGATTACGTTAATCAAAAAAGTTTTTATTGTTTAGCTGGTATTGTATTCAGCATTAATAATCATTATAGAGATAGGGTAGGTAAGGTTGTGTAATCTTTCCATTATTGTTTCACATATATTCAGAGCACATATTCAGAGAAGCATTAGAAAATATCGATGCTAGAATATTAGTTAAAGCGATTAAATAATAGCTGATACGCAGACGACATCTTTATTTATGCTGATAACTAAGAAGGGTTACAACAACTAGCACAGGATACAGTTTGGACCTCAACACAAATAAGACTAACAAGGAAGGTACCTGAAGTGTCCGTCTCAGATTTTAATGCAACTTCAATATGTTGTAGAGGGTATAAAAATAAGAGACAGGTATTTTTTTTTATCTGCAGAGATGACAATCTTCAGCTAATCATGATGGGTAAAGTAGAGGGACGTAGAGGGGTAGGAAGGAGACAGGCTTCCTGGTTGAGGAATATTCGTGAATTGGCAGGTACACGTAGCGCGGGGGAACTGTTCCAGCTGGCTCAGGACCGTGAAAGACTTGCCAATGTAATCGCCAACGTCAGGGGGACCTGATATGGCACTTGAAGAAGAAGAAGAATCAAAACAAAGGAAAACACTCAAGAAGAACATGAAGACTTTGAAGATTCCTGTGTTCTTGATGCAGTTTAGTATGATATAGACAGGAAATCAGATAAAGGAAGAAGTAAAACAAACTATTTTCTTAAGATGCGCACGGGGAGAGTTGTGGATTGTTTTTAATAAGTATGCCGATGTAATCACCAGAGGAAGCTGAGTTTCGTAAGGGCTACAGTACTTAACGCCAACTATAAACATTAAAACTGTTCATTGAAAAAGTAAACCAATACCACTAGGCTTTTAAAGATTTCATAAAAGCACTCAATTCCATAGAAAGGTGGGCCATGTTGTACTCCATGAAAGTGTCATCTCCAAAAAGTTTGTCGTGTTGGCGTTAGAAAACATATTCAAAGGAATGCAGTGGGAAAACAACAGAATTAGAATTGATGTTCCATATTTAAGCCATTTATATTTTATTGATGATATTGTACTGATCAGTGGAAGATAAATAAACCTAGAACAATGCCAGAAGAACTAAAATAAGCAGGACTTAAAATGAATGTTATCAAAACCAAAATAATAAATCTTATAGAAACAAATATACATACAATTTCATGACTCAATAATAGAAAATGTTGATAAGTGTATATATATATATATATATATATATATATATATATATATATATATATATATATATATGTAATATTTTCTTGGGTATATATGTTTTTCCTCAGGTATGTACCTTGAAAGTAAATTTAATAGCATAACAAATAACACCAAATCTAAAATTTTAAATTTAACAATTACCGGTAATGTAAGAAATTTAAATAATTTAGAGATTAAATTAAAATAATCAATAGAAGTTACAAAAACTATGTTACCTGAAACTATCCTTAATAATTTTATGCAATTTGAAAGCAAAAAATATGAAAAAATGTTTCAAAGAAAATTTTTAAAACTGGTCAATCACAAAGAAAAAAACGAAATACCAATAAACACACAAACATGGCTTAATAACATCTCTGACACAGATATACCACAAGATGTGTCAGAAGTACTTGCACTTGGTGGAAATTTTTCATTACCTATCAATAATGAAAAAGAGCTATCTGTAAATGAATATATTTCAAGTATAGAGTCTGCCATATATAACAAACCAGAAGAAATAAGAGATAGCATCAGATCTAAAATAGTAAATGTCATTAAAAATCACAAAATAAAGACCAGACAATAAAGCTAAAACTAATAATTTCCAAATTAAAATACAAAAGCAAATTAATGAAAACAAATTATTATTCTAAAACCTGATAAAAGTAATAAAACCGTAATTATGAATATATCGGATTATGATAGAAAAATGAACGAACTCAAAAACTTATAAGAAACTTAAAAGTGACTCTACAAAATTGTTCCAAACTAAAAATAACACACTAATTAAAAAACTATTAAAAAATCAACATATAACTGAAGATGAAAGTAAAAAATTAACAATACATAACGCTCTAGCACCAAAAATCTATGGATTACCTAAATTACACAAACCAAATATACCTCTTAGATCAATTGTTTCAAGCATACAGTCCCCATTTTATAACCTGTCCAAGTACTTATCAAATTGCCTAACAAACATCACAGGAAAAAATAATCACCATGTAAAGGACTCTTTCACATTTAAACAATTCATTGATACAATACAAATACCAGCAAATTATAAATTAGTTTCACTAGATGTAGTTTCTTTGTATATAAATATACCCAATGACATCAATTCCAAAGTTTTGGAAAAAAAATGGGACGATTTAAAAGAACACAACATTGACACTCAATGAATTTATAGAATCTGTAAAACTTACAATAAACAATAAGTATTTCCAGTTCAAAGATAGTTTATACCAACAATTAGACGGTTGTGCTATGGGTTCACCAATCTCTTCAACAATAGCACAAATAGTTATGGAATATGTAGAAGTATTGGAAAAACTGGATTTTATTGCAATATTTTTTAAACGCTGTGTAGATGACTGTTTGGCTGCTGTACCCGAAAACAAAATAGATAACTTATTACAATATTTTAATAATTTCCACCCAAAACTGAAATTTACATCTGAAATTGAAATGGAACAGAAAATAAACTTTTTGGACTTAACTATACATATCAATAAGACGGATAACAATCTTCATACAAAATGGTACAAGAAAGATACTTGGTCGGGCCGATATTTGAATTTTAACTCTGAACATCCAAATAAACAGAAAAATAGTGTCATAATTGGTTTAGTTGATGGAGCTATAAAATTATCTTCACCCGAATTTCGCCCAGAAGTGCTAAACAAAGTAGAAGAGATCCTAATAATGAACCATCTTCCCAAACCACTCATAAAAGAAATAATTAAACAAAGAACCATTTTACATTATAACACAAACAAAAAAAAATAAATTAACAATACCAAAACACAAAACACTTTCATTGCATTACCGTATGTAAACCAACTATCTGAAAAAATAAAATATATTTTAGATAAGCATAACATAACGGTATGCCACAAGGCAAACAATTTACTAGGATCATTTTATACGAAATTAAAAAGCAAAGTTCCCACCAAAAAAAGATCTAACGTAATATATGCAATTCTGTGCCTAAACTGGCCTAAGAAATACATTGGCATGACGACACAATATATTGAAAATAGAATAAATGGACAAAAGTATACTAAAAACGCATCGACATCCTTACATAAACATGAACAAACATTTAAGCATGAATTTGATTTTAAAAACACTCATATTTTAGATACTGACAGAAATTATCATAAATTAGCCATCAAAGAAATGATGCACATAAAAAAAGATAAAAATGTTGTAAATGACAAGCAAGATGTCAAAAACTTAAGTCAGATATACATAATTTGATATTTTAATATAACATATCTTGGATACATCATAGAACTCAGCAAAGATAGCTAGACTGCAGCAATCATTAGAAAGGTTGTGTTAACTTGTGCAGTGTTTGAAAAGGTCCATTATTATTGTATTTTTAAACACTCTCTTTAATAAGCCTGAAAAGAAAAGTGTATGAAGCATGGGAATATGAACTTATGGCCTAGAAACTACTACATTAACAGAAAAAAGTGCAAACAAACTTAGAAAGATGCAACTAGGAATTAAGCAAATAATGCTCGAAATAAATCTGAGGAGTAGAGTGCGACATAATATTAGAAAAACAACGAGTCATAGATGTCATAAAATGTATAGAACATTTCAAATATCAATGGGTTGGCTATATAGCCAGAAAAAAATTATACAATGGCAATCTGGAGAAGAGGAAGAGGAAGACCTTCAATAAGATGGTTCGACAATGCAAAGAAAACAGTAGACACTCTATGGTAACATATTCCTCAAGACAGCAATGTTTGAAAGAGATTAGAAGAACTTATGTCTCGCAGTGCAATGGGAACGGTTAAAAAAGAAGAGAGAAGAAAGGTCGGTGTTGAATTCGATACCTGGATTTGTGATTCATGCAAATAGACTAAGTTTATACTTTTAAATGTAGTTTAAAACCAAAATTTAATGATTAAGAAGAATATATATTGGTTGCTATTGGTCATCACGTCATTATAGTAATCCATTGCAATGTATCATGTTAGATGTAGGAAAATTCCATATTTTGCATCACTTTTAATTTCTTATATTTGTTAATTTTGAAAAATTTTTGTAAACATAAACATACAGTTGTGTGTAAGTTCAATACAAGTGTATAACTAATTTATTAATAAATGTTACTAATGAAGCGCAATTTTTGTTTAAGATTCATTATGCATGATGGTAAAATCTGAAGACATTGATAACCAAATCAATAAATATATAATTGATAGCTCGATATCATGAGTAGTCAATTAAAATATATTTACAGCCTTAACGGTTTGTCTTTTTGATATTTTAAAGCTTCAGATGAAGTCATCCATTCATAACCATCAACCTTTATATTTTTCTGTATTTAGTATTCTATTCATTAAAGAATTCCAACTTCTATTTTCGCTAGATTTATGGCAAACCCAAAAGGTTACTCGCATGGAAATAAATGTTTATTTGCTAAATTTATTAGCACTTACATAAAAGCAATAAATATACTGCGTGTAGAAAGTTAAAAGATAACGTAAGACATGTCTCTAAATTTAGTATGGCTAAATTTGTCATTTTTAAATTAATTGTGTACAGCCCATGTGCTAATAGATAAATACAACATCGTTATTATTCCTTATTAGTTCCAAAACGTGTTCATTTTCTTGATTAAATATTCTAATCGTTAACAGTAAGAAACTAGAAACCAAAAATCATCTCCTATTATCTGTAACATACAATCTTACAAAGCAGTTATTGTGCATTGTGCTATAATTACAATACGGAACAAATTTTGGAACGTTGAACAAAAAAATGATAATGAAATAAAAAACTTAGTTGCAATTTTGAAGAACAAGTTTTTTTTTATCTTATTTTTAACAAAGTAATAAAAATACACACTTTTACACTTGTAGAGACACTAAATATTCTGTCTTTTTGCTTTTCTTTTGTGACTTGTTTCTGAAGCATCTCTAACAAGAGTCCAACAGCTCCGCAGTTGTGAGGAAAAAAGTTCAGATATGAGTGTAGGAAACGGATTTTTAGAGACATATTGCTATTAAGGGCGGATCCAGCCACTCTTTTTTTTGTGTGTGTGTGTGGGGGGGGGTGATATCACAAAATTACAGTATGGCAAGCAAAAGCAAGTAGTCAAGGGGGCGGACACCAGCAACATTCCCATTTCTAGTGTAGTAAAAGGCAGAGTCGAGTCTATTTTTCTGAATTTGAAGCTCTTGGAGATGGAGGGGGCGATCACAAGAAAAAAACAAGTTGCCGACAGAGGGGGAGGATATGAGCAGCATACACATTCCTAGTATAAGAGGCAGAATCACAAGAAAAACAAGTTGTCAACTTTCGGTAATGCTAGCAACATACACATTCCGAATATAAAAAGTAGAATCGGTTCTATTTCCCTGAACTCAAAGCTCTTGGGAAGGAAAGGATACACATTTCTATACTCTATTCAAGAACTAGAAAGAATAATAAAACTGTAACCAAAATTCCAACGTACCTGCTCCAGTGCCGCAGGTAACTGAGGACTAATTATATTTAATTATATTTAAATATTATAAGCTTTTATAAATTTACTGCAACAATAAAATATCTGCTAGTTTATATTCATTTCTGTCAGCGAGCAAAGTACACCTTACAGGGTGTCCTTAGTGATTTATCTTGTTTGTGTTTGTTTTTATGTATTATTTGAGATTAGTGAGATACCCAAAAGATATGGCTTCCACCTCTATATTTATTCCAAAATCGTTAAACCAGGGCATTTTTTCTTCAACGAAAAAGTTATTACGATGAATTTTATGATGCCTTAAGATATCAATATCTAGATAACAATGTTAAAAGCTCTATTGAGATGTGTTCCAACATGACAGGAGTTGGAAAATCTACTACTTACCGCATACTGAAGGAGAAAAAAACGACTGGAATTGTTAGTACGCCCAAGCCATATTCTATCACAGGCAGACGAAAAAGCTTGTTGGAAGAAGAGATGTAAACTGCAATAAATAGAGTTGTACATACATTTTATTATGAGAAGCAGATCCCAACCGTCGACAAAATTCTAACCAAAATTAATGAAGATCGGGATTTACCTGAAATTAAAAGAACTGAGCTCTGGAAATTGCTCAAAGAACTTAATTTTTGCTGGGAAAAGCCAGATAGCAAATCTGTTCTTATTGATCGTCCGGAAAATGTTCGTTGGAAAAGGAAGTATCTCTCTCTAGTACAAGGTAGTGTTACTAGAAATAACACAACTTACAAAATTAGGAATTGAAGTGAACTTTTGAAAGATTTTTTTGAATAAAGTTACTGCAGAAAATTAGAAAGAATCCATATAATAAAAGAATAAAAGAAAATGTGGACGCTCGATCTCGTGATCGGTGAGATAGAGGAACCAATTATAATTAATTTGAGCGAAGATAGCTTCACTGACTTTGATTACGAATTACATACATAATGTGTACCAGTGTAAATACACAATTTTTGTTTTTATTGTATTTTATTGTTTAATGTTGTTTGCATATTTTTTTTATTTTTTTACATATTTTTATTTTAGTGTGTCCTACTCTTCAATTTTATATATTTCAA
Source organism: Diaprepes abbreviatus (assembly GCA_034092305.1). NCBI lineage: Eukaryota > Metazoa > Arthropoda > Insecta > Coleoptera > Curculionidae > Diaprepes > Diaprepes abbreviatus. The sequence goes on along the minus strand of JASJET010000047.1, from coordinate 869,925 downwards.
GCATTTTTTTCAATATCTTATAATGTGCTGTCAAAATGTTTGTCTTTCAGAATATTTCGAATCTGTGTCTCTAAAACTTGAACTAATATAAAAAAATAAGTTTAGTTTCGGTTTTAGCACACTAAAAATGGTAAGATTTAGTTGATTTTATTTAGATACATTTTGGCTGTTGTCTAGTGTTATTAATGTTTTGCTGGCATTTTACATTTATTCTTATAAAAAAAGATTAAAGTATTCTGAAGTAATTAGCCCATGAATTGGTTATTAAAAAAAGTACTATTGGTGGCTAGTTTAAATCATTCTTATCGAGTTCCAAATGCCCGCCATTTAAGTCAATGTAAATCGAGTCTTTACAGTTGTTTTGATCGGAATATTGTAAAATGCAACAGGGAAAAACCGACTTTAACGGATTTTAAATTTGTTAAATTTCTAATAAATCTTTTTAAATATAAATATGTCATTCATAAATAAATAAACAAATAAAATAAACCGTAATCAATTGCCATCATACGCGTTGTTGAAAACGTTTTAGTACCAAAATAGTGTTTTGGTAATTTAATTAGATAGGTGCGAAAAACTCGTTTTTCATGAGATTCCAATTAGCGACAAATCTAATAGCTTCTCACGCATACAGATGATGAAATGTAATAGATACTTGCTAATTTACTTTAACGCAATAATATTATTTTAGTACGAAAAACATAATTGAAGTTTTTTGAGTTACGTTGAAGGTAAAAGCTAGTAACGAGAAACTTGCCAGTCTTAGGTACTACTAGATGTACGAGTTGAAATAACTAATTATCTTAAAAAGTATCCAATAGAGCTAAGATATACAACATATTCTTCATTTGAAAACGGTTAGAGATAACTACTAGCCGAAACGTCGTGATATTCAACAAAAAATAAAGACAGTGGAAGTCCAACAAATATCTACTACTTCGCAAGAAACATCATTGTCTATGACCTTCAAACATTCATTATTTGATATTTCGGTTTTTGAAATTATCCTATACAAGATTAATTAATAACGTTATATATTATTCGCCATTTCTGCTTTGAGTATAGCACGGTAGAACTAAAATAGCCACACAAAAATTCAACATTTTTCAAAAATGAAAATGAAATTTTGAGGAAAAGTTCGATTCCTAAACTGTGCCCGTTTTAGAGGTTTTGTTATTAATACTTCGTTTGTCATTTTTTCTTCTGTATATTATAATACAAAATTCGAGTACCTTACCTCGATGGTTTCTGTTTATAATTCACACATAATGTAGGTACTACAGCGATAGCTCAAAAATAATAAATAAAAATCACCTCGTTGATTTACAACGCTTTAAAATTTCGAAGATCAACACCAATAAATTCTTGTTTTATTCGCGGGTTGCACCTTTGCTTTTCTTGTTGTTTATTTCATTAAACGTCTCTTAAATTTATTATGCGAAAGTTGAGAGCACCCAGGTATGCTTTTTTGGTTTTATTTTTTTGATGTGCGCCTTATAGGGAGGAAAATTTATAATGGATATGATAGCAAGGCAGTATTTTTGCTCGGACTAGAAGAACAAAGTTATTTATAGTGTGTCTAAAAAAGTATGGGAAATATGGCATATAGGCGTTGATTTCTTGGAATATTTTATTCTGTTTCTCGAGTTTTACAACCAACGAATGGAAATCACAATTTTTGGCTTGCCAAGTAAAAAATTCAGAACTTTGTTAAGGTATTAAAAATTTTTAACTAAAATTTTCGTTTTTTGAACCCTTCCTTCTTGGCTCAGCAATCTTAAAATTGGTTTGGTGCTGCTCTCCATCTTTGTCTCTCTTTTGCGAATTTTTTTCTTTTCTCACATGTCCCTCTTGACCTCGGATGAACTATGGCAAGTATAGGTCTATTGTGTTCACCCTTGGCATACAATCACTCTCTTAATTTAGTTTCCTGCACAAATTGGCTAAGAAATGAATATGTTTGTTAACCCAAAGGTCTGCTGTCTTTTACGATTTCAGGATCATGTAGCCTACAGCTAAGGTCTTTTTGAGAAAGATTCATGTTATACAGATGACCTTGACGAACGGTTCCAGAGCAGTGGAGAGAAATGGCCTCCCTGTGGACTTCCCTCTGTTACCCGCGCCAATATCATCTCTCCAACCCTATCTTTCACCATGACTTGTATCCACCTGCAACATGTCTTTTCTAAATTGATGTTCCTTATTAACATGGTGACTGAAACGACGTGTTATTAAAATCCGCTTCTGTGTCTAGAAATGCTCCTAAAAATACTTCTCAGTTTTCCAGCATGTTTTCCACTCTGCTGGCTAGTAGATCTCCCGGCACTGTAGGCATGTTGGTTCTGATAAAATGGGCTATTTACCATTATCTCACCCCCAACATGCCTATCTAAAAGCTTCCCGCGAATTTTGAATATGAATAAATTAGATTAATTGGTCCACATGCCTTCGCTAATGGATATTATCAGGTTTCGATATAAATGCTACCCTATTTTTGGTACATAACCTAGGGCTTGGGTGCCCCTTAGTCAGAGGCATTCATATACAAGACTGTACAATATGTGCTCTATGCTCAAACTATCAAAATCAGCGTAGGAGAGGGGGGGGGTTGAGTTAGATCTACGTTGCTAATACATCAGGAAGACGAGTCTATGTTTTTTTGGAATTCGAAGCTTTTGGGGGAGAGCGATCGTCCCCACTTCCCCCGTAGATTCGCCCCTGCCCTTAGTATAGATCAAAGTTTTCTGATAAGCAGGTCTGGAGCCTGTTGTAGCATTGCTGGATAAATTCCATTTGGTCTCGGTGATTTATATGGCTCAAATGAGTCTATGGCCCATTTTATCTTTTTGTAGGTAATTAATTTTTTGGGAGTTTCCCTATAACTACTTCAATCTGGGTCATTCACTATTTGTTGCAAACAGTTTAGTCTTAATATACCTGTTCTTTTCTTGCCTTCTGCCATTTTTTGAAAGTACGAGATTTACACGTTTCAGAATTAGTATCTCTAGCTATTGCAAATCTTTCTATAACCTATTTCGTGACCAAAGCGTGTCAAGAATTCCACCGTAAACTCTGGTTCGGTATGTAGACGACGTATGTATTTGCAGTGTTTATTTTACTTCGTTGAAACAATATTAACCAGAAACAACAAACAATCTACTATTTAGAAATAAGGACAAGAACAAATTTTCTAACTGGACTATTTAAATTTTTATTTAGGAGAATTACTCCTAGTTTTTATATGTTTTACATGAATGACCGGTGTGTATTATGACCAAAATGAGTAATAAAAACCATACCAATTTATTTGCTAAAGATCTTTACTATTAATAACAAATTATTAATTGTCAAGAATTGTCAAGGTCATACAAGCACCAGCAAAGATAACGCAAAAGTTTCTGTGTCATTAATATTTGTCTAAAATTATTTAATGATTGAAAGAGGTGTGTCCACAATATTGTTATTTGAGATATTTATTTAAAATTTTTATAGTTTTTTCATAATTATTCAAGTCAGTACTTGTTATGAGTTGCCTAATATATTGAAAGTCAACTTTCGCAATTTTTTTATTTTTTCAGGAGCATTTGTTTGAAAATATTGTTAAAAACTTTACAATTTTAATATATCTTTTGAGTTAATCTAGTTTTCGATTTTTCTCCTTAGATTTTAATTTATTCATTTAATTTTATTCTTGTTTTTTATTTTGGGCGACGACTATGGAAGGCCTAGAACTACACAATATATTCATGAAGACAGCACCTTGTGAATATCTTGTGGCTTCTCCAAAAAATCCAATTTAGTGACAACATTCACGTCAGCCATATTAGATATCCATACTGGATATATTATATTGAATTCTCTTGATTGCATTTCGAGAATCTGCTAGATAATTCGTATTCAACGCCCCAAAACAACTTTGAATACAACGTTTAAAGTAAAGGAGAATAATTCGTAATATAGGTGGTGACTAGCTGAATTTGCCATAATAAGTCTAAAAAATGGAAGTACGGGAGAGTATTTATAGATATTGGAAACTTTCCAATAGCCATCATAAGTAATTAGGCTATATACAGACTTCTATCTCATTTAGCATGCTCGATGCTTGCTAGTTGAAGATGAACTGAGGGAGTTTTCTTTAGAGAATGGAAAATCTTCCATAGACACTTTCACAAAATGTAAAGGTAGTGCCGGATTCCTACTGGTTAAAACCTCCATGCACTTAAGGTCCCCACGATTCTTACTTCCGTTAACTGTAGTGAAGCTACAGAAGTTCGCAGTGACTGTCCTTTGGTTTCCGGGCCGTGGCCTTTACAAACTTTCAGTCATCATAGCATTAGTGTTTCCGCTCCAGGTGCAGGTGCAGTTATTGCTTTGTACTCCCTTACATTTGATCCCTAGCCAATGTCTTTCGCATTTCATCCCTCTTGCCTTTTGTGTTGAAGTTCTAGTCCTAGGTGCTTATGCTCCCTAGTTCTAGTCCTAGGTGCTTACGCTCCCTAGTAACCTACTATGCAGCCTATTGGGGGATTGCCCTGTCTGATACTGCGTCACGATCTCTCCTGTCTTCTTTCTTCGTTCTTTCTTCTAGCGTCTTTTCGGAGGAAGACGATACTCTTTATCTTTTCTAATCAGTGAATAAATTGATATTCTCTCTTCTAATCTGTTAGGTTATCTGTTCTTTTGAGTTATGTTCTTGTTTTAGGTGCTTATGCTCTCCCGTGGTCTAACGCTGCCCAGTGGGGGATTGCCTCATCTAGATCTGCGCCATGATCTCTCCCAAACTTTCTTTTCTTTTTTCTTCGGGGCTGTGCTGCTTGATCGTACTTCGTTGTCTATCTTCTTCGGTTTCTGGTACACAACTGTTGTGTGTGATGTGTGAGGGAGTCATAGTTTCATAGTTTCTTTATTGGCAAACGAGTCAGTACAAAAGACTTATAACTCCTGTTTTATGTACAGAATTGATATGTGGCTTAACAAGTTAAGATCTTAACCTAATTATAATATAATAGTGTTCTCTCTGATGAATGTCCTTATCTTGGTGGACGTCTGTTCTTAGTTGTCAATAAGTGTTTTCTGGGTCCTAGCTCTGTATAGTTCCTGAGGACCTCCTTAAGCCTGGTCCCACTCCACATGTCTTTTAAGGTGATTTGAAACTGGGCCACCATTTGTTGCGTGATCTGATGTACTCTGGCGTCGATCTCTGTATTTGTGGAAGGTGTCCCGATGTGGTGCATCTCGTGTCCTGAGTTTGTGTTGTTTTGATCCTGATTTGTGTGTTGTGGTCTGCTGGGGCATCTCCTGTAGGAGGCAGGATGTGTCCCTCCACAATTGGCGCACTTGTGTGGGTCCTCCTTTGGTTTCTTGCATTCTGACCAGTGCTGATCTTCGCCACAACTAACACAGCGTGGACAGGCTCTGTAATTTTGCGCTGCATGCCCGAAGAGCTGGCGATTGTAGCACTGGAACATCTTGGCCCACTTTCGTTGGATTTCTGGCTTGATTATCTTGCCCATAATTTCTTTGGTGTATAGGATGTGGCTTTCATTTCTTGACATAACAAGAACCATGAGCATGGGTTTCTTATCTTTGTAGTGCCAGCGGACGACTTTTAGGGGATGAAAGTCTTTTATGTGTAGGTCGCTGCTGAACTAGGTCTCAGTAATTGTTTCTATGACTCCTCTTAAGATAATGTGTAGTAGTTTTTGGTCCTCGGGATTGTAGATGTGGAAAAATTTTCTGGAATCTTCCAGTAATTTTCGTAGTTGTTTATGTGCTTCAGCGTTTTTCGTGTAGATTTTGACGCCTTCTGGTGTGCTTTTCGCGTAGTCCAGTTCAATATGATTATTCTTGCGGTTTTCGAGTACTTCGCTGTAGGTTGCTTTCTCCCTGAGAACTATTGGCGGGATTTTGGGCGGCGGAAGCGAAGTTTCCGGGACCTCCTCGGTATCTTGAGTCTTTTTACCTTCCTCCTCTTTCTTTTCTTCCTATGTTTGTGATTTTGGGGTTCATCGTCGCTCTGCAAGGCGTCTGAGTCCTCGTTGTTCATGTTATGTGCTTGTTCCATTGTTTTTATTTTGGCTAGTAACTCCTTGGATATTGCCTGTAGATGTGTGTTCTCTTCTTGTATCTTCCTTATGATTCTAGTGCTCTCTTCTACTTGTTTTGTCATGTGGTGTATCTTTTCGTTTTTTTGTTGTGCTGTGATCTTCAGTTGATTTTTTAATTTTGTGACTCATTCTTGAGGAGATCGGGTATCGGGTTGATGTCCGAGGTTCTCAGCCTCGTTATTCGTTCTTTTTGCTATTTCTTGTATTGTGGAAAGAAATTTTTGGTCTTTTGTTAAGAGTATTATTTATCTCAATTTCAATGGACTGGCAAGTCAGTTTTGCCTTAAAATAGGTTGGCGATTTGCATTAATTTTGTAACCTTTCTTAAGATCGTGTTGGAATAGAGCAGAACTTTTATCTATTTATATCTTATTTTGAGTACAGGTTCTTCTAGTCTTACAGATATTATTCTGTTGGTTTGGCCTATAGACATATAAAAAATAGATCACGGGTTCCAATGTATCGAATTGTGCTTGGTGTGAGAGAGACGAAAACATTTATGGATATAATCTTTCTTTCTTTAAAGAAACGGAGCTAAGCGTTGCACACATATGCCGAAAACCTGCGGTCTCTTCTTTAAATGTCTATGGTATAGTCCATATATGTTTTACTCTAGTTGTCGCGTGCGATCTTGCACATCTCTTTATTTCCTACGATGTTTTTATCTATTAGGTTTCTTAGAAATATACCTATTGTTTTGTAAGCTGTAGATATATTGTGTTTTCAAAATAATCTGTCGATTCTATCTGTTATGTATATGATGTTACAGTTGTATTGCTCTATTTATAGTTGGTTATTTGTTTTTTTCAAGAGCTTTTTTATGTGTTGTAGTGCTTTACCTATTTCTTGCGATTAGGGTGTTGGTTATGTGCTGTGTTTGTGAGGGATGGTATATCTATCAGTGTGGGTACGTTTTCGATATACTATATGTTGTAGGTGTTCATCTACTATCTTGGTTATTAGGACATCCAAAAACGAGAGCGGATTGTTTTCTTTAAGTGCTCCCATCGACTTTAGAAAGCTGTCAAGTTTTAAAAAGGTTACAGAGTATATTTTCCGCGGAATTAGTCACGTGGGACACATTGTATATACAGGGTGATTCAAAAATCGATCACGAAACTTAAGGGGGTGATTCTACTTGACAAAATAAGGGTAGAGCTTCATATAATTTTTTTTCAAAATGTCATTCGTTTTCGAGTTACAAGCCGTCCAAGTTCAAGTTTTTATTTTTTGTTTTTTGAATTACTCGCTTACAGGAAAACCGATTTGACTAATATTTGAAAGATAGGCTAAGTCTTCTGCGCTTCATCATTTTAGTAACAATTCACATTGATTGTTTGCCGCTAGAGGGCACTTTACCTACATTGAAAATTGTTTTTTTGTCATAATTTTTTAGTGTTGACAGCTACAGTAGTTTTTGGCATAATTTCTGAAAGACTGATGCCAGGCATTTAAAAAAGGTGCTCTTTATTTACATCGCTAAACCCAACGGTTTAGACGTAAATCACCCTTAAAAATTAAGTGGTAAATTTACTTTTCTCATTTCATTACCACCAGCTACCAGGTAAATAGCTATCAAAGTATACTAGAGCTGTCAGTTTAACATCAAATAAATTCGCTTTTTAAACTATTTAATTTATAATCTTAAAATAACTAATAATGGCTAATCACCAATATTCAAATATCGAATATTGTGATATCCATTTTTGTTATGGAAAAGCAAATGGTAATGCAGAGTTGGCAAGAAGATATTATATGGAGAGTTATCCGGAAAGAAATATCCCTCATGCTCAAACATTTTCCAGTGTGCACAGGAGGCTTGCGGAATGTGGTTCCTTTAAAAGTTATAATGGAAATAGGGGAAGACCTAGAACTGCTAGAAACGTGCAACAAGAAGAAAGAGTGCTTGAAATTATTGAAGATAATCCAGGTATTAGTACTAGAAAAATTGGGAATGAAGTGCGGCTCTGTCAGGCTAGTTCATGGAGGATACTAAGAGAAGAACAACTCTACCCGTTTCATTCAAAAAAAGGTGCAGGCTCTTTATGACGATGATCGGCCGAGACGGTTGGAAATGTGCAATCAGATCCTAGCTAAGTATGAACACGATAATCGATTAATTGGCGTCATATTATTCACTGACGAAGCTGGTTTCACTCGTGATGGCATAACAAATCTACACAACATCCACACATATGCTTACGAGAACCCAAACAATGTGGTAGAAACGAAACATCAGCGTAGATTTTCACTAAATGTGTGGGCAGGGATAATAGGAGATTACCTTATTGGTCCTCATTTCTTTGATGGCCCATTAACTGGTGACGTATACTTAGATTTTATCCAAAATCGTCTCCCATTGTATCTGGAAGATGTGCCATTGGAAGTAAGGGCCAACATGTGGATCCTCCAAGACGGAGCTCCGCCCCACTTTAGTATACGTGTCCGACAGTATTTGAATGCAACGTATCCTGAGCGATGGATAGGACGAAGTGGACCATTGGCATGGGCAGCGAGGTCACCAGACCTTAATCCTATGGATTTTTTCTTTTGGGGTCATTTGAAACAATTGGTGTACGATACTCCAGTAATCAACGTCGAGGATCTTCGCTTCAGGATAATCGAAAAGTGCCAAATTATTAAAGAAACACCAGAAATTTTTCATCGAGTTAGGCGACATTTTTTGAAGAGTGTTAGGAAATGTATGGAAGAAAATGGGGGACATTTTGAGAATCTTTTTTAGTTTGTTTAGTACTGTTTCATTAATTTTTATCAATTAAATGTATATCGCAATAATCCATAATATGAATATTTACTGATTAGCCATTATTAGTTATTTTAAGATTATAAATTAAATAGTTTAAAAAGCGAATTTATTTGATGTTAAACTGACAGCTCTAGTATACTTTGATAGCTATTTACCTGGTAGCTGGTGGTAATGAAATGAGAAAAGTAAATTTACCACTTAATTTTTAAGGGTGATTTACGTTTAAACCGTTAGGTTTAGCGATGTAAATAAAGAGCTCCTTTTTTAAAGGCCTGGCATCAGTCTTTCAGAAATTATGCCAAAAACTACTGTAGCTGTCAACACTAAAAAATTATGACAAAAAAACAATTTTCAATGTAGGTAAAGTGCCCTCTAGCGGCAAACAATCAATGTGAATTGTTACTAAAATGATGAAGCGCAGAAGACTTAGCCTATCTTTCAAATATTAGTCAAATCGGTTTTCCTGTAAGCGAGTAATTCAAAAAACAAAAAATAAAACTTGAACTTGGACGGCTTGTAACTCGAAAACGAATGACATTTTGAAAAAAAATTATATGAAGCTCTACCCTTATTTTGTCAAGTAGAATCACCCCCTTAAGTTTCGTGATCGATTTTTGAATCACCCTGTATACGAATTTTCAAGAAAGTTTGTTGAGAAAATTATTCTTAAAAATTTATATAAAGTATATATAATTTATATTAATTTGTTACCACTCCGGTGTATATATAGAGAGAAAACCAGAGTAAAATTTGCAGATAATAAACTCTCTGCTCCTTTCCGATTACTTATTAAAAATTTAAACAGGAAGTAGCTTTTTTAGTTACCCTGTCGGGTCTTGAGAATGTTAATTAAAGGTCTTTGGGAGAAACATCGTTTGAGCCTAAATAAATACTTCTTTGTGAAATCGTGCTAATTAACCCTTGCTAAAATCGACAAAGGTGACCAAAAAACTTGTATTCCTGCCCTTTTTAGGTCTGAAATTTTAGAATGTAATTGTTGATCTTTATATCCTACATTGTAAAAAGGAAATGCCTTAAATTTAATGTAAATGTACAGAAAGCAAATTTCATAAACGTTTCTTAAATGCATTAAATTTAATAATTTCCATCAATCCAAATTAATTTTTTCCATTAAACTTAAAGATCATTACTTTTTAAGGTGACTACGTACATTAAATGTACAGCCAGTGCTCATTGAATTTGACATATGTTATCACATATTTAATACACCAACATTAAAATTCTGAAACTACCAAGAAAAGGTGGACATTTTTCTTAAAAGTATTTTCCGCCATCTAGATCGGTTTCGAACTTATTAGTTCCCGTCAGTACGGGGTAGACAAGTACACCTCACCATAAGAAAATTGAGTCCTTTAAGCAATTTATATCATACTAAACAAAAAATTCAATACAAGTTGCGCCATCTCCCGGAATCTAATACAATGTATATTGAATAATAATGTAAATTCCTTTAGTGTTAAGGTATTTGCGAATTAATTTTAATGTATAGAAGTTTAAATATCTTTTTAGTTACTTTATTGAAATTTAAGAGACTGTTTAATCAAATTTAATCTAGAACGAACTGATATTTGAATTAGTTGCTTTAAATTCAAAGTTAATGTAAATTATTCACGATTTCAAGTACACAATCTTATTCTTCTTCCTCTTGTTATAGGCTTACAGCCTGTTTTTTCCAACTCAATCATTCATTTCATTTGATGTTGAAATCCAGGACTCTCTCCATCTTTTAGGTGGTCTACCTATTGGTCTTCTGGTTTCCGGTGTTCCATCTCGGGCGATCCTCGCTACCCTATTTTGCGCCATTCTTCCTACGTGTTCATTCCATGCTCTTCTGCGCTTCCGTCCCCATCTTACTATATCCTGCATTCCATGTTCCTCGAGTATTGTTGAATTGCGTATGTGATCTCTTAATGTGTATCCCGATATCCTTCTTAGTACTTTCATTTCGGCAGTTCTTAGAATTGATTTTGTTTTTGTGTTGTCAGCTCTCGTCTCTATTGTGTACGTCATTATCGGTCGAATACAGGTCTTGTAGATTTTTGTTTTTGCGTCCTTGCTCATGTATGTGTTGTGCTAGAGTATATACGCCAGGCTTCCTGAGATTCTATTTGCCTTGTTTACTTGGTTTCTTATTTCTCTTGTTCTGTCTTGGTTTGCGGATATCTCAACTCCCAAATAATTAAAGGTTCTATTGGTTTGTCATCCACTACTAGTTTGCATCTTAAGGGCACTTTGCTTATTACAATTTACTTAGTTTTATCGATGGATATTTTCATGTTGAATTGCTTGCTTATGGTGTGGAATGCAAATAGAAGTCTTTGGAGATCATCTTCATTTTCCGAGACTATGACGGCGTCATCAGCGTAACATATTATTGTTATTTCCCCGGTATTCATTCTGTACCCTGGTGCCGCTCTTTTGACGTTCTCAATTATTTGGTCCATTACTATGTTAAACAGTAATGGATTCAGAGAGTCCCCCTGTCGTATGCCCGACGCTATCGGTACATCCTTAGTTAGATTGCCGCTTACTGAGATTTGTGTTGTGGTGTTGGAGTTTAGCTGTTCAACTATGTTAATTAAATTGTTTGGGATGCCTTTAAATCGCATTATTTGCAGAATATCATCGAGTCTCACCCTAGCAAAGGCTTTAGTGAGATCTATAAAGCACATAAAAGCCGGCTTAGTAAATTCAATAGATTTCTCTGTTATCTGTCTTACGATGAATATAGCATCTACTGCAGATCTGTTTTTGCGGAAACCTTGCTGTTCTTCTGATATTATGCAATAGTCAGTTATTATACCTTCAAGGATTTTGGTGAATAATTTCATTATTGAATTTAATAAAGTTATTCCTCTATAGTTTTCCGTGATGTTCTTATCACCCTTCTTGAAATAGGTACTGTTATACTTTTCTTCTAATCTCGGGGTATCTCTTGGTCTTTAATTATTTTGTTAAAGAGTTTTGTTAGTTCTACGTGTAATGCATTTCCACCATATTTAATTAGTTCGTTGGGAATATTGTCGGGTCCAGGGGCTTTTCTCGTTTTTAATTTGGCTATCGTGTCTTTCGTCGTTTGGAGGCTTACTTCCTTGGTGTATTCGTCATATTCAGATGCATTTTCGGGTGGGTCGTTGTTCTGTTGTGATTGATCTGTATTTCTATATAGTGTTTTAAAGTGTTCTTCCTATTCGTGCTCAGAAATTTTTTGGGATTGTGTATATTCGTTTATATCCTGTTTCCTTCTTCTGATCATGTTCCATACCTTCATTTGTGCCCCGTACAAGTCATGTTCCATATCTACTGTGAACCTTCGCCAATATTCGTTTTTGATTTGTCTTATGTCGGCGTTTACTCTGTTTCTTATTTCTTTGTATCGATTGTGTTCTGTTTCTGACTTGTTATTTCTGTATCGGAGGTAAGCCTGTCGTTTCTCTGCTGCCAATGATTTCACCTCAGGAGTATACCAGTGCTTAGCTGACGGCTTAGAATTTGTGTTGACTTCTCTGTATCCCAATGCTTCCTCGGCCGATTTATCTACATTTTTTCTGATTTTTCCCCAGCTTCCTTCAACATCATCTGAATCTTTAATAGACTTGTCTTTGATCTTTTCTGCAAGTCTCTTTTTATACAAGTCTTTGGTTGATTCATCACTTACCGATTCAATGTTTAATTTATTTTTAATATTCGGTGGCTTTTTCTTTTTGTGTTGTATTTTAAGTCTTAATTTGCATAGTATCAATCTATGATCGGATCCTATTTCTGCAGATGTTAAGCGACGGACGTCTAATACTTGTGTTGGATGTAAAACTTTATTTGATATCACATAATCTATTATTGAATTTTGTCCTGTGGTATTTTGCCAGGTTATTTTGTGTTGAGGCTGATGGGGGAAGAATGTATTATTTATTCTCATGTTGTTGCTTGTGCAGAAATCAATCAAGATTTCGCCATTTTCGTTAATATGGTCTTCGTTGTACTTGTTTTTGATCCCATCTATCATTTCATTGCCTATTCTTGCATTTAGGTCACCCAATATTAGAGTCTTTTCATCCGATGGTATTTTGTGGATTTCCGTTTGCATTGTCTCATAAAAGATGTCTGTTTCTTCTTTTTTCCTGCTGCTGTCTGGGGTATATACACTGAGGATATGAATTTTTTCTGAGCCTGTCTTCAATGTGATCGTAAGAATGCGTTCGTTGACGTAGAGGATGTCATCAATATGATCTTCGTATTTCTCTGCTATCAATATCGCTAGTCCAGCTATTGCTCTTTAAGAAAGTACAAAATCATTAAATTTAATGTAGAATGGATATTAAATTTGCATTAAATTTAAGGTTATTTTTAACAGTGTATGTAATATGGTAGCGTTTAGTTGGAAACTTTTTAAAAACTTATAAATAGACGTCTTTTTAAAGAATGACCCATCGTCCACTCTATTGTTGCGGAAAAATCATTTATTATTTATCTTATTAATATTGTCGTGCGATGAGTCATACGTACATTGGAACATCTTCAACTTAAACATCATTACATCATGAACCGTTTTTCGCTTTGCTTGACTGATGGCATCAAATTCGAAACATATTTATTTAAATTATTAACCGTACCATGATTTATTCAGAGTTTTTGTGATCTCTTTAATGTATCATTAAAATATCTAAATATGTAATAATACCTAATAAATTAACAAATTTGGAATTATTTACAGTCCTTTTTTTTCTTTAGTTTAAATTGTATAAATTGTTTTGATAACGGCATACAGTATTCCTAAAATAAACGCCAAATCTTTATAACAACTCACATGGACATTTATTTACAATGTACACGGAGTTATACGAGACCGGAGCTTGAACTTGGACCTTTTGAATGCGAAGCAAGTTTCTGGACCACACATGTAGGGAGCAAAGTCAATTCTCTTTGCCACTTTTTCTCCAAATATATACTTCGCAATGTCTAGCACACCATCCAATCAAATTTTCTACCATTGTATGTGCTTGTCCAGATCTTGCAATTCTATAACTAATTCGCAATGATATCTCGAGAGCCACTTTACTATCTTAATTTAAATCTGTCAGAAAAGAAGAAGCACTAGATTTTCTATAACCTGACTGCTCGTCAAGTGAGGTTCTTAAGCTCATCGTACGATTTAGTTCGATTCTGCTATTCCTTATATGTGACTGCGGTGTTTTAATATCGACACACGTTATTCTCGTTCTTTTGTGAACATTCTGGAAAAGTATTGGCAGAAGTAGAAGTTACCGGCTCATTCGAGAATAAACTCGCATCGCCAGCGACGTTTTTTAAATATATATGTATATATGTATATATATATATATATATATATATATATATATACATATATATATATATATATATATATATATATATATATATATATATATATATATATATATTATATATATATATATATTATGTGGCTTTCACGGATTCCTCCGTGTGAGATGCAATAGCAGTGGATATATCCACAATATGCCGTTGTAGTGCTGAAATCACATTCAGAAAACGTACAACTATATGCAGCTCCGTGTATGAATGAAGTAAAATGCGAACAGTAAATGCAAACTTCATTCTAACCAGATCCTTTCCGAGTTAGAGGTTGCACAGTTTGAACAAATTGCTAAGGAACACAATTTATCCTATTCCACCACCATCGAAGTGATGGCCTACCTATACCACCGTACCGAGAAGAAAGCCAAAACTTACCCTCCCAGCCACAGTGATACGGCAGAGGTACATGTTTCGTCTCTACTAGACTCATCAGGGTACCTACCTGCACCTGGCTGTGCAAAGGACAGGTCGGAAGATTAGATGTCCAAAAAACCAAGAACCTTACTGAAATCAAGACCATGAAGTTCTTTCTTTTATGGAAAATGATTTTGGTAGTTTCAGATGCATCTATCGCCAGCCGGTTTTTTCTGCACCATGTCTCAAAATCAGTAATTTGCAATTCCTTAAAGCTCGAAGTTTCTACAACTAAACCGGTATCATCAGCAAATAGATCTAATTAATATTAATTATATGTTATATAGTTAGCAAAATCGTTGACGAAAGCCAGGAATAATAATGGAGGGAATGTACAACCCTGTAGAACCCTAATAGAAAGTCCCATTGTAGAGGAACATGTATTGTCGGTCTTGATCATCGTTGCAAGGTCTCCGAATCCCCATTTCCTCCAATTAAGTGAGCTTGATTATATTAATTATCAATTCTTCGTATGGTTATTAGTTATAGTTTTATTTTTTTTGAAAAATAAAAATAAAAAAAAATACGAAAATATGACTTACTCCCGGATATAAACATGATTAAGCACTGCCGGGGGAATATTGTTTTAATTTGACTATCCTTGAATCTCTTAATGATTCCAAGATCCCCATACCTCAAACTACATCAGGAATATCTGTTGTATTGTTACTTATATAAAATATATGTCTAAAAATTTTCTGTTAATTCCTGCTAAATTTCTGAACTTTTCCAATTACCTTACATCAAACCAAGATATGGCGCAACAAATCGATCTACACATTTACAAGATAACAAAGTTATTGTTTCATAGTTCCTTCATATTCCAACACAAACTTAGCGGCATCGAATGTCACAGAAGTTCATTCATACCAAAAATTATCATGATGCAAAATCCGTATGCTCATACCACTGACCTATTTGCTTAAAAACTATTAAAAGTGTTAAAACAGATGTTCGGTGTGAGAGCTTCTTTCTTGCGTAATGTCATTTCCCATGCATACTGTTAAAGTAGCAGCAGTAATAATCTATTGCGATATCTTCATTCAGTTATGCTATTTTGGAAATACCCATCTCGGTTTAATGTTTACTTATATTATTGGTACTTGTTAAATTATTATTACTCGTAGGAATTTGAAGTGACATGAATATTAGGAAATATCGGTGCATTTTATTAAAATAATTGTGATCTTTCAGGGTTTCGATTCTAAGAAAGGAGAAATGAAACCTATGAAGAATGTATGTCTGTCTGTTTATTATCATTGTTTATTTTTGGCTTTTTCTCTACTTCCGAGTCTAACGTATTTTCTTCAGATAGGCTCCTGGCTATAAAATGGCATGTGTATCCTTTCTCTGACGTCATAGAAATTCAGGGGTGTCTCAGAATGTTTTTCGTTTTTGTTTTGACTGTTTCGCGCTAATACAAATAGCGGGGGGAGGGAAGTGGATTGTCAAACGCTTGACTGGCTTTTCAATAGGGCCTGACAATATCTCCAAGTGTAGATATTATGTATCAATAAGTATCGAATGAAAAAATATTGATACTTCGATATATTAGTACAAAAATATCGATATTCTAAATATCGATATCTTCAGTATCGTTCATATTTTTTTTTGCTTGGTAACGTCGTTTTCGCAAATGTAACTACAAATTGTTTGTTATACAAGCGAAATTTACCTTTCAAACAATATTTTTCCTAGAAGATATTGTTAAAATAATAATCAATAACAAACTAAAGTAATTAAAAGCCCGCAAGCATAGCAGGCAGATGAAGCCCGGCCTGAATATACATACCTTACGGCCGAACCCATAGTAGAAGAACTTACAGTGGAAGAAGTGTCACGAGCTATTCAAAAACTTAAAAACAACAAAGCCCCAGGAAACGACACTATACCGAGAGAATGTTTGAAAAAGGGAGGAGAAACCTTGAAACGTGCTTTCTGTCAAATATAGAAAAAAGAAAAAATACCAACCTCCTGGAAAGAAAGTGTGATAATACCAATATTTAAGAAGGGCGATAAAACGTGCTGCTCCAATTATAGGGGTATATCCTTTATTAACACAGGATATAAAGTCTTCTCTCTAACGATCTTAGAACGATTGACTGCGTGTGTGGAGTATCAAATAGGAGATTACCGATGTGGATTTAGAAAAAAAACCGCTCAACTGTAGATCAGATATTCACGATTAGGCAATTAATGGAGAAATGTTGGAAATACAATAAAACATTGCACCAGCTATTTATAGATTTTAAACAAGCATACGATAGCATCATAAGAGTGGATTTGTGGAATGTCATGGCAGAACTGGGCATACCGAAGAAGCTAATTAACCTCACCAAAACATGTGTAGAGGGATCTACAAGTTCAGTAAGACTTGAAGGAAGATTGTGAACCTTCTTTACAATCAATAGTGGTCTAAAACAAGGCGATGCGTTGTCTAAACTCCTCTTTAACGTCGCCTTGGAGAGCATCGTGCGAAAAACCACACAAAAACGCTCCTCTTTAGAAATCAAGGTCCGCGCATCATATTGGCGTTCGCTGATGATATCGATATTGTAGGTAATACAACTACCAGTGTCACAGAAGAGTTCTTCAAACTGGAAAATGCCGCAAAGAAAGTTGGCCTACGAATCAACGAAGAAAAAACAAATTATATGGCTACAACAAGAACGGAACGGCGAGACAGAATAGGACAGAAGGTGACTATGAACCACTACAATTTTGAAAGGGTCCATCAGTTTAAATATTTGGGAGCTGCGATCACCTCTGACAACAACATTACACAAGAGATTAACAACAGAATACAAGGAGGCAACCGCTGCTGGTATGGGCTGCAAAAGATAATGAAATCGAAAAATATATCCCGCCGTACGAAAATAAGAATATATCAAGTAGTTATAAGACCGGTAATAACATATGCATGTGAAACATGGACGTTGACAAAACAGAATGAGAATAGACTGAAAATCGTAGAAAGAAGAATGCTTAGAGGGATATACGGACCGGTCAGGGACAACACCACACAGCAATATAGAACGAGAACAAACAAGGAATTGGAGAAACTATACAACTAGCCAGATATAGTGAAAATAATAAAAGTAGAAAGATTAAGATGGGCCGACCATATTATGAGACAAGATCAACGTATCTTCAAGTTGGTATGGGAAGAGAACCCAGAAGGAAAGCGGCCGCTAGGAAGACCAAGGATGAGGTGGAGAGATAACGTTGCAGCAGACTTACAAACCATAAACGTCGAACGCGCGGAGGAACTGATATGGATCGCAGCAAGTGGAGGCAGATTGTGAAGTCAGCAAAGACCCACCCCGGGTTGTAATGCTAGAGAGAGAGAGAGAGAGAAAGAAGCATAGATAAATGATACCCCGTAAATACACACTTCAAAAATTAGATAACACTATAAAAATAGGGGTAACGATTTTTTCAAGTTAATATTGAATGCTAGTTTTTAATCACCCTGTATTTATTTATTATCAAAATATTAACACAGTTTACTAAAGTAGATCTCCGTCTATAACGAAACTAACACCAATTAAATAATAAAGGCTTTCATATAGGAGAAAATGTTAATTATGTTGAGGCCTGCACACGCAATTTTTGACATAAAATTTAAAATATGTCAAAAAAAGTTAGACTTAGGGATAGTACATTATACATGAAATATATTGATAATTTTCCGTAGAATTTAAAAATGGATTAACAAATGGGGTGTTCTATTTAAATTAAGCGAGAAGACATCAACTTCCGGTTTAACCGGAGGTGTCACCAACTTAAAAATGTTTTGGCCGAAATTGCCCCATCAACTTTAGTAAACTACCAAATTTTAAGAAATTTCCAAAGTCTATTTTGCGAGAAATTCAAGTTCGTCGTGGGATCCCCTAAATTTTGGAGTCTTACTTCCCGAGGTCCAATGACATCGGCTCTGACCTCTTGTTCCATCTTAGAACCATCTACATACCAAATCATTGGATATCATTACCTCCGGAAATGGTGTACTTAAGGCAGGAACTTGAATCAGAACCGTGAAAAGATTAGTCTGATTTCCTGACTTTAGTGTTTACCATTAGTACAAGGGAGTTAGATCTAACATCTGCGATCGAGCATGTTCTTGTTGCTTCCGATCAGTGAGGCAATATCTACCAAACAGATCCATCTGGATAAATAGCTAATACTTTTATCATAGTCAAATTTCCATAGTCTGGTTAAAATATGCGTCTTTCCACAGATTTGGAATGCTATTAATTTATAATGTGTAGCATTCGAAATAACTGCATTTGTTTATAATCGAAGAAAAGGTACCTTTTTAGTTGAAATGAGTTTTCATTTTAATTTTCCAAATAATTAACGTAAGGTCAAATTTCAACTGAAAATGAAGTCACCATTTTGATGTATTAGATACCATAATTTCCCTTAGGCAGAGGTTGTTCTAATATATGATGAAAACTGTATCAAAATTTTTTCCATAATTTTTGAGATTGTCGAAATATATTGGCAAGGCCGGGGAACTTTCAAAGAAGAAAAAATGGGCGATAGGCGAGTGAATTCGCTGAAATAAGTCTTTGGGGATTTACCAGAACGCACCTAATACGAAGGGAACTTACCGAAACATTTTACAGCAACGGTAATTCACGGTAGTTCTTGTAGTATATATGTTTATAACTGGGAGCACAATGAAATTTCAGATTGATTCTTTAAACAAATTAAGACGGAATTTAATTAAACAAAATTCTATAGTTAAAATATTAATCGATATAAAGATTTTAGTAAATATTTAACTGGGAAATTAGATAAAAAATACTGGAAAAACTGAGCTAAAAATAATAAAACATATACCTAATTAATGGGCCATATAACCTAATAAAAGTACGGGAACAAATCCGTTGAAACATCTCGCTTCCATATCATGAGCTTTGAAGATGGTGAATGAGATTTCACCGAAACGTCAGCTGCCTTACAGTCCTGAGAGGAACTCAGCACATACACGGGATGCCCGAAAACCTTCGATTACACATCACACCCGTGAGAATATCCGACATAACATATATATATATATATATATATATATATATATATATATATATATATATACATATACCTACATCTATATGATGGTAACGGTCAAAGATTCCTGAATTACCAGCATTTCTAGCGGAACAGCTTAAACAACCACATAGGTCTGTTACACTTCAGTTACTCAAGCCTAGAAACTTTGTTTTTAGTTTACAACTCGGAAATAACTCTTATTCCTTGGTAATTTTTCAAAAACTATTAAACTGATCACGTTATCATTTTGTTAGTTTTTTCTAAATACATAAATGTTACTGCTGATAGCAGGATTTTTGAGTTATTTTTCTTATTAATAAAAAATGGTTCATTTGAACAAACTGACATACTCCCTTTTGACCTATAAAAAACTAAATGATCGGGGAAAAATAAATATAATAAAGGAATTTATTTTAGTTTTATGTGAACATGCTTACAGCAGTCATCGCAAACATCGATTTTAAAAATATACTATTGGATAATGCACGCTGTACTAATACGACTGGTTAACAGATTTTTGAAAATAACTAATCTTTTTCTTCTTCTTTTAGTCCCTTTGCACCGAAAATTGAGCATAGACTTCCCCTTGATTCCCTTCATTTATTTCTATTGTTTGCAGTTCGAATCCATGCCAGTATAGTAACTTTTTTCAGGTCGTAAAACCATTTAATGTTCAGTTTGCCTCCTTCTCTCCTATCAATGGTATCCATTTTTCAATTTTGTCGTTTTATCTTTCTTCATTTAATCGTGCAATATGTCCTGCAAAGTCCGATTTGACCTGTCTTATTCGCCTTGTTACGTCTGCTACTTTTGTGCGCTCTTGACGTTGTTTATTTCTGGCCTTGATTCTTAATGTGACGCCTTCGATTTTCCTTTTCCATAGATTTTAGATTTTCTTCCTTGTAAGTTTTGTATTTATTTATTTTGTATGTACTCCGTGAGTTATCATCGGTATCATATGTTGCCGGGGAATTTTATTCTTTGTTAAAATATTGTTGCAATTCGTTCTAACCGTGAACGGTTTACAAACTATCAATCACTAAAATCTTGGGTGTTTCGTCCTCGTCTTCCCCCAAACACCTTTTGACATATTTTCCATAACGTTATTTCTGATATTTGAATCTTCTTGGCGTCGGATACTATTAGTGAGATGTTCCTCAATTGACTGTCCTTACATCATCGTTAACATTGCTCCCTTCTAAGTTTTTGATCGCCCCGATCAGCCTTTTGTAATCTCGAATTATAGAGAAAGCAGGATGCCTGAGAAACTGAGGAACTGCCTCTTCCTCTTTTTTTTTAATGGTATTTTTGGGTCTCAGCGTTGGAACCAGAACTACAATGCGCGCAACCCTGTGTCGCATCATCCCAGTTCTGACACCAATGTTGCAATTCACCGTAACCGTGAACGTTTTGCAAACTTTCCACCACTAAAATCTTGGGTGTTTCGTCTGACATCGGCGGTGGATTCATCAATGGGTCTGCCAGTGCCTTCCCCAGATACTCTTTGACACACTTTCTGTAATGTTATTTCTGATATTTGTTCTTCTTGACATCGAAAACTACCGGTGAGACGTTCCTCAGCTGTTCCTACATCACCGTTATAATATGTTTAAGTTTGCTAAAAGCTAGTCATCTTAATCTAACTCTCTTCTCAATTCCGATATCTTTATTTTCCTTGCTGAGTGTAGGTTTCTGTACCAATTATGCGTATGTTGTAACATTTCCCAGTAATTTGTGATTCATTGCTATAATAGTATTTTCAGGACACTTTGTCTTTGTTTTTCCCATGTTTTTTTTTTTAAATCTTTTCCTTTTTAATTCCATAAGCATATTTTTCAAATTGTTCTCATTATTTTCGAACAAATCTACATTATCAGTGAGTCTCAAGTGATGTCAAGTTTCCTTATTTATTTTTATAGAATGACTGGACTAATTTAATTTCTTGAATACTCCTTTAAGATCTAAGTTGAATAGCTGTAGAAAAATGGTTGTGCCTTGCAACTGGAAATGCATTTGTTTTTACGTGTAGATTCAGTATTGATGATGCTTACTGACAACTTATTAATAATATCTACAGTAAAGCATCATCAGAGTAAATATCTAGTATTCAGTAATAAATAAAAATTCCATATATGACTCCTTAACGCAGGAATCGCTACACGTATTTTGATCAAGCCCATTGAAAATTCAATCTTAAACCTTTGAATATCATCTTATAATACATAAAAGTAGACTATTAAATGTTTTTAAATATAACTATGTTGTTGGCTGTAAAAAGTAAAATCGTGACTAAACTTCTCATTACCCATAATTGAGGTCCAGCTCGGTCATTCCACATAAGACGGCACGAGCGCCAGTTCTTAAAATTTGTGACTTTATTACTTCTATAATGGCTCTAATAAAAAGACTAATTTTGAGGTGGTATAGTGCGAGTGCAAATCAAAATAAATGTTAGGCCCCTACACCACTAACTTTCTAGCTATTGATTAATTAATTAGTAGAACACTTTTACTAGAATATTCCGCGGAAATAAATGTAAATAATCAGAAAATATAATAAATAAATATAAATAATCATTAAGCAATGATGAAAACTGAGAAGGTGTCAAAATGAACGTTCTTATTAATAATTTTATGTACACCGATGACACTATCTTACTGGTTCCCAATCTCGATAATCTGCAGAAACTCCTATCCTCATTTAGTTTAGTAAGGAGATTAAAGTTAAATGTAAGGAAAAAAACTAACTTTACCACTTTCATATGCCTTAACATTGTTCCTATACTTCTGCAGCTGACAATACAGGACAAAATTGGTAGAAAGTAAGAACCCGAACGTCGAAGAACATCTTAGTTGAAAAACCTATGGGCTCAGTACATGAACTCTTTTCAGGAATGCTGCAGATAATCTTAATATTATGCACTCGAAAAAAAAAGAAGTAAACTTCTTATTCTCCTTTTATGACTTCGCGTGACAACCAGTTGCAAAGCAAAGCCAATATGACTGCTATTATTAAAAGTACCTACCAAAAAGGCTTACATTTTTTATTCGGAAAACTATTTTCTTACTACTGTAAAATCACCTGCCCGTTGACTACAATCATACCAAAACAAACCCAAAAAGCAGACCAGAATAAGTATCGTATAAATAACAGTAACACATAAGCACGGGCGACGACATCAGCAGAAACAAAGCCCTTGTTCCCCTAATCTAATCTTCATCATATTCGATTACAATCTCGTTACGTGCACGTCTCGCGTCACCCCCGCTTACCCCTTCTCCCCGTCCGGTTCGTTTTACTGTACAGTGACTGTGAGGCTGCGTTCTAAGATCGTAGGTTTATTTTTTTTTTTCAACTTAAATACTAATAGCCTCATTGATTCAGCTGTATTCTTGTGAGTCAATTTATCATTGATATAAGTATTAAAAATAAATATGATTATGATATTTTTAAGTTATTAAGCAAAAAGGTAAAATGATGATGTGATCTAGTCTCTTTGATTCTTTCTAGAAAATGCCAGAAGCATACATTTAGCTAAAATTGCTTTTTTCTGCAGAGTAGCTCCTGAATATTATTATTTTCAAATTTGTGTTTCTCGTCTAGTACAACTTTCAGTATATATATATATATATATATATATATATATATATATATATATATATATATATATATATATATATATATATATATATTGAAGACGAGATAGTCTTGTGACTGGATTAATTAAGGAAAAGCCTACCTACTAAAGTGCTTATGTATAAAAAGCCAGATTTTGCTCAAAAGAAACATTTTAGACAAATGTGAGAACAGTATATGACTATGACTGAAAAGATTGAAATGTGAGGGACCGACCGCCATTGCTCTCTAGGTCTAGCAAGTAATTATATATTATACTGAGGTTTTCTATGCTCTCTCTTTTGTCCATAGAAAGTAGCTTGTTGTTTCAGTAAACCATTTCTAGAAAAACTCTTTTGTGAAAGTTGTTTTCTTTCGCTAAAATCTTTGGTCTCTCAAAGTTCATCATATTATCGAACATCATCGAACATGCTCGGCGAGAGTACAAGATCACACTCCTCTGTTACAATCGTTCTTATGAAAACTTTTTCTACCTGGAAGGTTTCTGGAGGTTTGTCCTATGTATACTTGGCCACAATTAAGACATGGAAACTTATAAACATTGTTCTAGTTTTTTTTAGTGAAACCGGTGTTTTAGTTTTCGAATAATTTAGTGCTATTGTTTTAATTTGTTTAATAGCAATTTTAATAGATGTTCCATTTTGGAAAACTTGTTTGAGTCTAAGAGTTAAATTTTCAATAAAGAGCAGTTTCTGTTGGTTTTTTATATATACTAACTTTAGTTATATTTTACGATAAAAAGATTTAAGGAAGGGTATTTTATCATTTGTAGAAGTCATGATGAAGAGAATAAAATTACTTACAGCAACAAATATAGATTCCATATAGAAGAACTATTCTTAGTTAGAAAGCGTCGCCAGTCGTGGGTGCCAATGTTTATAAAGATTAGTTCTGGTGCCTACAAAGTAGATGGCATAGACATCTTTTTCGAAATGTCGCCCTCCCACATGAACTTATGTGAGGAATGAACTATGTATATTAAATGGCCTCGTGGCCGAGAGGTCAAGAATGTGGATATTATATTTTGCATTTTATGTGAGTGTACGTTCGTTTCTCGATACATACAATAAAAATGTGTTATTAAAATTAATATGGCTATTTTCAATTTTATATAAATTTAACTTTTTAAAAATGGAAAGAAGAATTTTTGTTTCTTGATTGAAAGAGCTCTATTTAAAATAATAATTTAGTTGTTCTTGTGAAAATATTTATTGTACATATGTACCAAATATTTTCTAAATCAAAAGAGAAAAAAATGCATGAGACGAGAGTCGAATCTATGCCATATACAACGGCAAAATGTTTGCTAAAAAGGCTGACAACTCAGTCTAATACCATGGAATAGGGTAGTAACAATTCTCTCACTTGATTATCTAGAAGGGGAATTTGTAGTGGGGAGGAACTGTGAGAGGTGGGGACAGCGTGCGAGAGAGATAGCATCAAAATAGTAAACGCCGCTTGGGATCCAAACAATCCCATAAGAACGGTGCTTCTATATGCATGTATATTCGTTGGTATATGTAGTAGTCTACTACTTCTATTATTCTCCAGTTTATTATGATGTTATGTGTTGTTCTTCTTCTTTCACTTCATCCATATTTTTGTTTTGTTAATATTTTTTGTTAAGTCCACCACTTCCGATCTGTCTCGTAATTCTTCTGCTTCGTCTGAGTACTTGTTCTTTTTTTCTTTTATATTTACATCTCGTTGTTTCCACTGTAAGTTTTTGAAGAGTTCTTTCATGGCCAACGTGGAGTATACTCCTTTTTGTTCTTGAGTTTGTGTCTAGTTTAGCTGTGCTGTGGCTTCTTTAGCAATGCTCTCTAAAGGTTTTGAATAAGTGGAGTTTATTCTACCGCTTTCTAAAGATTTGATTATTGCCCATTACTCTATAGAATCAAGAGCCCTGTTATAGCGTACCTAAAAACTTTCCCAATTTAAGGCAAAGTCAATATACACTATCGGATAAAAATAGACGAATAATTTCAAAAAATGAACAATCAAAACAACAGAGCCAATATTAACCTTAATTTTCAAATACCGAAAAGTAATGCGTCAAATTAAAGAAACATTTTAATATTTCATAAAAAAGAAAGTCTTTAGTCTAAATAAAGGGTAAAATAATTTTGTGGAATTTATTTTATGAGTAATAAACATTTTTTTGCTGAATTAATTATCCATATTTTTTCGGGTTTTGCAGTGGCCGACACAATTTCCAGACCTTAGGGCCATTGAAAATTTGTGGAAAGAAGTAGGACATCTTATTGGTATACAAACATTTCTATATAAACATTCGATGGCAAATAAAATTAATGAAATGTGGATCAATTTTCCCGAAATATTATTTAAAATTGGATTGCCTTAACGTTGTCATCAAGTAATAAATAATAGATATTCTATTAATTGTTAATATAATACATCAGTTTAAAGCTGTTTGTTGTGATGCATTAAATAAAATACTATTGAATAAAGTTTTTGTTACCTTGCTTTGTTGCACTTGTCTTCATCGATTTTTATAATTATAGATATTTGACAACTTGATTTTGTACAGAGTTTACCAAAATGTTTCGAAATATTAATAAGATAATGAAAACTCATTAAAATTAGCTGGAGATTACAAGCTCATACTTTTTTTTGGTAATTCTTGGAGAAGGTGGAAACACAAGATACACATACCTCCTATTTTAGGGTCGAATATGAATATGTTATCAATTCTCGCATGGTTTTCCGAAATAAAAAATTAATTTTCACTCATATAGCTTGTATTTACACAAACGTTACACAATATTTAACAATTTTTTCAACAAAATTTACTTCAATAACCGCGAAAAATACAAATTTTTCATAAAACGTAAGAGAACCATTGTCTTGTCGTTTTATACTGTTTCTAGACATGCATGGTTGGTTGCCTATGATTTAAATCCAAACACGCGATGTAATGTTGCCACGTTGACGTTGATTTTAAAGTTCACTAGGATTGAAATAGTTTAAATGCAATTAATTGTGGTCATTCCAGTATTGTTGCGTAAAATGTCAGTGAATGTGCACAATCGGGATGCCAAAAATAAACAGATCGTTCGGCAAACTACGTTGATCTAAAAAGGAAAATCGTCACTAAATTAACCTGAATTAATTTGAAGAATTTTCCAAATTTTTCGATGATTTTTTACATACTTCCTATTTTCGGGTCGCAGAACACGAATATATTTTTTTCTTCGCCGATATTGCGTGATTTTTTCATGGAATTTAAATACGTTTAGTTCAGGTTAGTTTAGTTCTGATTTTTGTTTTTAGATCAATATAGCTTGCCGAACGATCTGTTTATGTTTGGCATCCTGATTCTGCACGTTTACCCAGATTTTATGCAATAATATTGGAATGATCACAATTAATTGCATTTGAACTATCAAGATTTACATCGTAATGGAATTTAAAATCCACGTCAACGTGGCAACATTGCACCACCAGTTTGGAGTTAAATCATATGCAACCAAACATGTATGCCTAGAAACAGTATAAAACGATAAGACAACGGTTTTCTTACGTTTTATAGAAAATTTTTAAAAAATTATTAAATATCTTGTAGTGTTTGTGTATTCTACTATAAATGCCTAAAATTTAAAGATAGTGATCGGAAAATAAAGTTACATGAGTGAGAATGAATTTTTTTTTGGAAAAACCACGCGAAATGGGCGAAAATTGACAACATATTCGTATTCTATAACCAAAAAATAGGAGATATGTAAAAAAATTATCGAAAAATTCAGAAAATTGTATGTTTCTACCTTTTCCAAGAATTTTTTTTTTTTTAATTCCAAGACACAAAAGCCCTGCTTTTGTCGAATAGTGTTAATTAAAGAATTTTAAAATTTAATATTCTCATAGTTATTCAGGATACATATTTAATTAACTTAAGAACACAGTCATTTAGTTCTCAGTTCTTGCATTAGAATTGTCCCCGAAGCCGTTTTTTCTTATCGCACCGTATATCGGTACCGGTCAGAAAGCACGGACGTGGTCCATTCATCTAAGTTACCCTGTCACCGGCAACGCTATCTTTCACTTATCGTGAAGCCATGAAGCTACTTAGAAAAGCCAGAGCTAAAAACTTCTTAGTCATAATTCAAGTCTTTCATATTTCTATTTAGTTTGGGTTAATTGTACAACTGGGTTCTTGAAAGTATTATTAAAATAATTGTTAATGGGAAATGAAAATTAAGCAATGCCTCGATGTAACTGCATATGTACCTACAAATTATTTACTAGAGTAGTAAAATTAAACATTAAAATTATTTTTATGAGTCAAATCACTTTTGCAATTTCAGTAGTTTAAAAGTCTTTATTTAATAACAATTTATAACTTTAATAAACAGTTCAAGTTGTTACAGTTTTGTTATTTCATGAACAAAACTATAAATAATTTTACCAAAATACCAACAATCAAGCCAATACTCACCATAAATTATATTCTTATTTTCATCAAGTAGCCTCTTTAATACATATAAAATAAAAACTAAAAGTTTTTGTCACTGTCACACCAAAACCCGGTTTTGTAAAAAAATCAAGTGTGCCTAGAAATGTATCAAACACTCCACTTTTGCCACTTTCATCAAGGGTGTAGTTAGTTAATCTTTTGTTTTTTTCTTGGCGCTCTTGAGTGTCAGTAGAGAGAGTCGGGGCGAAGCCTTGGTTGTGAAAACTGGCATAAACCCAGAAAGCAGATTTTTTGCTGATTTTCTCAGAGTATAATACTACTTTTATTCCTCTTTGCTGCTAAAATCATAGTTTAGTGCGTTAAGGCATCATTTGCCAGATATTGAGGATAAACAAAGTTTTATTGTATTCATTTTTCGTTAAGTACAGTTTAGTGAAAGTGATCTCGCCTAAGAAGTTAAAACACCATCATTGTGACTTTAAATACTTGGTGCACCCTTAAAGACAATCAGGTACATGCCACAAACAGTTCTTATTATACCGGGAGTTTGCCATCCTGTTTAAAATTAGATTTGCCTACCAGAGCCAAGTTATTACACACCACTGCTCCATAGAGGCCATCGGCTATCCAGCTTGCCGAAAGTGTTTGGATTTAATGACAAAACTGCCTTTCAGCCTGTGATTGGAACTAATAAGACTTTATGCGAGCAATTACAGGACACTTTATTTTTAAATTTCATTTAAAATGCCTTGTAAACCGAAGGTATACGTATACACTAGGTAATTTAAAACATCACTTCACATATTTATAGTGCAACACTTTTAATTAGGCTTAAGTAAACATAATTTTAGACTTAATCGGCCTACTAGAAAAAGTAAGGTTATTCAGTTCAGCCAGCCGATAGTAAAAATTAAGGCCTGACCTACATCTAAACCGACTTGGCGTATGGCGCAGATGACGTCATACTTGTAGTAGGGTTGTTCATTGTTTCTTTGTTTTTTTTTTGTTATGATCCATTTAGCAAATAGTCACATATTTCTTTAGTTTAAAACTGTAATTCAAAATCCCTTTTTTTTAATGTTAAATATAGATTTTAATTGTTTTTGGAATCGGTGTGTTTTATTTTTGAATCCAGTTGTTTCCTGTTTTCGATAAGATTATCGCTTCTTCTTACCGACGGGCCTAAAACAGGTGGCGCTTTGAATTTAAATAACCCCCCCTAATCTCCGGCATGCTAGCCTAGGCACTGCCCTAAAAGAAGGAGCGATCAACACTAAAAAATAACCACCTGTACAGAAGCATTAAATATTTAATTTTCATTCATTCTTTTTCATTTTAATTCTTTTTCCCTCCCGTGTCGTGGCAAAGTTTTTTCAAAAATACGCTTTTTATCTTGATAAGCTACGATGACTAAAAAGTTTAACATAGTTTCATTTTCCGGTTTAACCGAGCGACCGGAGGTGAAAAACTAATTACTTCTTGTTAAATAAGGAGTCGATATTTTTTAGAAAACCATAAAAACTAATACTAAGTAGACCGAGTGACGCTGAGACAGTGCGAATAATAAGGTAGATGAGTAATTAATTCGGAGGTAATAGATAATTATAATTTCTGTCGAAAATATATTTCCTTGCGCTCAAGGCAAAAATTCAAAAATCGACAACAAACTGACAATTATAAAGTACACTTGTTTAAGACGCTGAATGTAAAACCCTTGAATTGAGTCAATATGCGTAGGGATCATAAAAACAATTCTTGGACAAATCAGAATGGACATGACAAAACCTGCATTAATAGAAAAGTTACCATAGGGAGTAAAATTTAACACAGAGTCATTATGGAAGGAATCTACAAAGAATTTATATTAATGGGGAAATTCCTATGAACCTAATAGTCATAGAGGAAGATTTAGAAGTCAGTTGATAACATTTTAAAGACTTATACAAAAAGCAGACACACAAACAATGGGAATAGTTAAACCTTACGATAAAATCAATTTAATTCCTTTGTTCAGAAGAAAAATCACAGAATACTGCAATAAGAAGAAAAGGAACATCAATCACTCAAAACACAGAAATCACTAGACTAACATAAAACTGTGGATAACGATTCTCTAAACTACTAGAATCAATTTTCTATGGCTAATGAAAAGAGATTTATCGATTTGTGAACGAAAAAAAAAGAGTTAAATGAAACAAATAAAATAGATGATGATAAGGTGATTAAATATTTAACAACGTTATATCAAAAGAATGTTGAAAGCTAAACCATAAATGTAGACGCAATAACCACGAAAAAAGATGTTGAAGCGGTAATAAATGTTAACGAATAAAAAAATCACAAAATCAAGATTAAATTCCAAATGATCTATTAAGGTCATATCTCACTCAAAAGATTTTAACTCTTGGAGAATAAAAATAATCATTTTGATATTTTTAAAAAGCTGAAACAAGGGAGCCATTAAATTTTGGAAGAATAAATTTCCTTAACACTGCAATGAAATTGATAACTAACAGTATCATTACCAAAAGAAAGACCTTCATAATATTGGG
The DNA here is from genome assembly GCA_034092305.1 of Diaprepes abbreviatus. Classification (NCBI taxonomy): domain Eukaryota; kingdom Metazoa; phylum Arthropoda; class Insecta; order Coleoptera; family Curculionidae; genus Diaprepes; species Diaprepes abbreviatus. Next base: position 839,583 of record JASJET010000047.1, on the reverse strand, counting down.
TGAAGAATATAACACTTGAAAACAGGTAGATCTTTTACTAATGCTGCTTTCATGAGAGGTTACTTAATTGAATACAGTATTCATTTTCTTGTGCTTCATCGACCTATAAAAAGCTTTCGATAGAATTTAATGGGAGATGTCATATACTTACTATGCAATCGAGGGACACTTTGCATATTTTCCATATTAATATATATATATATATATATATATATATATATATATATATATATATATGTAATCGAAGGTTTTCGGGTATCCTGTGTATGTGCTAAGTCCCTGTCAGGACTGTAAAGCAGCTGACGTTTCGGTGAAATCTCATTCACCATTTTCAAAGCTCACTGTATGGCGTCTACGAGCGACTATATTTATATATATATATATATATATATATATATATATATATATATATGTATATATATAGAGGAAGTAAAATGCGAACAGTAAATGCAAACTTCGTTCCAACCATATCCTTTCCATGTTAGAGGTTGTACAGGGTGAGTCAACGATTGGATGAAGTAGATTTATGCCTTTTTGGTGAAATTAACAAAGAATCTATATTTATTGTTTGATACAGTTTATTTTTACGCAGATTTTAAAAATATTTAGGACTTTACAGGGTGAGCCAAAAAACTAGGACAGCATAAAGTTGTATTTTTTTAAATAGAACACCCTATATACGAATCGTATTTTCGAATTAGCTTATAATTTTAAATCTTTTTTATTAAGGGTTTACTATAACAGAACTTTATAGTTTCTGAGATAATTAAGTTTAAAGAAAAAAAGTCATATTTTCAAGCATCAATTCAATCCTAAATAACGTTTTCAATTTTCTGACAAATATATTTAAATTTGGAATTTAGCAAGGCCAAGGACAAGTTAACATAATTTTTACCTAATATTTGCAATAAAAGCTACAGGGTGTTGAACACATCGGCTCAAATTTGAACAAGTTTAAATGAATAAATATCTTTTTTTTAAATGGTACACCCTGTATATTTTCATGTTATTTAATAGAGTAATAAAAACCCTAAAAGTTTTGTTCAATATATCCTATACCTATTTATAATAGTTTTTGAGATATTTCAGTTTATCTTATTTTCCATACTTTTTTACAGAAATAGTCTTCATTATCATAGTAGCCATGGCAAAAACAATGTAAAAGAACATTTTTCTGTGTGTCAAATTTATAACCGCAATCGCTTCTTTTGGTTTTTATGTAGTGTAGTTTGGTTTTTTTTGCATTCACCTTATATTGTAAAATGAATTTTCCAAAGAATGAGTTAATAGATATGATTTATACAATAGGAGAGGCTCAAAAAAATTGCCTTCTTGCTCAAAGAATTTACAAAATGAAGTATCCTGATCGACGCCAGCCTAATACCCATACTTTTCAAAACTTAATGCAAAGATTTGATTCTTCTGGTACTGTTGATTATCCAAAACGTAAAGTGGTCAACAAACCAGTAACTAATGAAGAAAAAGAACTACAAGTATTGTTAAATGTTCAGGAAAATCCTTATATTGGTAGCCGTCAGTTAGCAGCATTATGTGAAACATCACAATCCACCGCTAATCGTACTACCAAGAAATATAGGTATCATCCATATCACATGGAATTACACCAAGAATTGCATGGACAGGATTTTGAAAGTCGTGTAAACTTTTGTCGTACAATAAATGCGGAGATTCAATTAAATCCAAATTTATTATGCAAGGTAATGTTTAGTGATGAAGCTACTTTTAGAAGTAACGGTGCCGTAAATAGACGCAACATGCATTATTATGCCACAGAAAACCCATTTTGGATTAGAGAGGTGCAACATCAAAACCACTGGTCATTAAATGTTTGGTGTGGTATTCATCATAATCGAATTATTGGACCCCACTTTTTTAATGAACCACTAAATGGCCATAGTTATCTGAACTTTCTACAAGAAGAACTACGCCAACTGCTTCAAGGTCTCGATAGGGATGAGCTCGACAGTATGTGGTTCCAGCACGATGGTGCGCCTCCGCATTACCATCGTGAAGTTCGTGCATTTTTGGACCAACGATATCCGCAAAAATGGATTGGACGTGGGGGTTTCATTGAGTGGCCACCAAGGTCTTGCGACATCACCCCATTAGATTTCTTCCTATGGGGTTATATTAAAAATAAGGTGTATGTTAATCCACAAACAACAGTGGAAGATATGCGAAACAGGATTAGGGTTACCTGTAGAACAATAACGCCACTAATTTTGTCCAGGGTCCGAGAAATCTGCAAAAAAGACTAAATTTGTGCATTGCACAAGAGGGTCGTTTATTCGAACACTTATTAAAAAGAAATAATTAATCTCAGTATTTAATAGGTAATTTTTTTGTTTCAATTTAGTATAAAAGTAAATATGTATTTGCCTTGTCGTTATTGTTGTGTTAATTTTTTCACATTATGTTTAATTAAACTATTGCCGTTGTAATATAACGAATAATGTATTTCATCATATTTAACCACATTCTGTTTGTTTCTGTAGTTTCTTTTTATTATTTTACATGGCTACTATGATAATGAAGACTATTTCTGTAAAAAAGTATGGAAAATAAGAAAAACTGAAATATCTCAAAAACTATTATAAATAGGTATAGGATATATTGAACAAAACTTTTAGGGTTTTTATTACTCTATTAAATAACATGAAAATATACAGGGTGTACCATTTAAAAAAAAGATATTTATTCATTTAAACTTGTTCAAATTTGAGCCGATGTGTTCAACACCCTGTAGCTTTTATTGCAAATATTAGGTAAAAATTATGTTAACTTGTCCTTGGCCTTGCTAAATTCCAAATTTAAATATATTTGTCAGAAAATTGAAAACGTTATTTAGGATTGAATTGATGCTTGAAAATGTGACTTTTTTTCTTTAAACTTAATTATCTCAGAAACTATAAAGTTTTGTTATAGTAAACCCTTAATAAAAAAGATTTAAAATTATAAGTTAAATCGAAAATATGATTCGTATATAGGGTGTTCTATTTAAAAAAATACAACTTTATGCTGTCCTAGTTTTTTGGCTCACCCTGTAGAGTCCTTAATATTTTTAAAATCTGCGTAAAAATAAACTGTATCAAACAATAAATATAGTTTCTTTGTTAATTTCACCGAAAAGGCACAAACCTACTTCATCCAATCGTTGACTCACCCTGTGCAGTTTGAACAAATTGCCAAGGAACACAATTTATCTTATTCCACCACCATCTAGATGATGGCCTACCTGTACCACCATACCGAGAAGAATGTCAAAACTTACACTCTTGGCCACAGTGATACGGCAGAGGTACATGTTTCGTCTCTACTAGACTCATCATGGTAGCGACATGCACCTGGCTGTGCAAAGGATAATTTGTTTAAACTGTGCTACCTCTAACATAGAAAGGATATGGTTGGAACGATATTTTATTCTCCTTACGACTGTTAGGAAAGTGGCAGACAATATATTCTATGCGAATTCCTCTCGGGTTCTCTCTCCATACTAGTTTCGATCACCTAATAGTCTGTTACAGATTTACACTGAAATAATCGTCTAATGAGACTCCAACATAAAATAGCATTATTTAAAATCTAGTTTATATAATTATACTAATTTTTATAATAAACTCCTTCTGACCTCTGCGTGGTATGAGGTTCCTTCTATTATATTCTATTCTATGAGAACAAGTAAACTAACTTAGAATTTGTAAAGCCATATTCATCAAGCAAGTAATTTTGTGTGGTTGCCCCGTGATAAACTGAGTATCATCAGCATATCCATTTATATAACTGATAATACCCTGTGAGTTGAAATCAAATGTTTCTATGCGGCTGCCGAGTGATAAACTGAGTATCATCAGCAGATCCGTTTATATAACTGGTAATACCCTTTGAGTAGAAATCAAATGCTTATGTGTGGTTGCCGTGTGATGAACTGAGTATTATCAGCATATCCATTTATGTAACTGATAATACCCTTTGAGTAGAAATCAAATGCTTATGTGTGGCTGCTGCGTGATGAACTGAGTAGCATCAGCATATCCATTTATATAACTGATAATACCCTATGAGTAGAAATCAAATGCATATAAAATAACAATGACATTGGTTGAATCAGAGCTTCTTTCCGATATGCAGAAAAATAACATCGTTCCAAATCGAGATTTATTATGAGAAATTTATGGTAAAAGAGAATATTTAGTTCATTGACGCCACTGCCATTAAATTCTATAGAGTTTATAATGTTATTAACTTCACGAGTAGTAGTAATTTTGAAAAATAAACCAAACATAGGAATAGAAGAAATTATTATAATACTGCATCGTGTTATGTATGATATATTCCAGAACTAATTTATAAATGAAGTGTGTTCCTTGCATTGATGCCACCCCTACCTAACAACTATTTAATGCGATAGGCATTCCGATGGTAATGCGTACTAATGTAAAACAATTCAAAAGGCATTGTTAAGTGACATGTTGCAACCAAAAAACGAGCCAGAGTGTCAACACAAATAAATAAATAATTAATAAAGTTTTTTAAACTCGGGCAGGTGGGTTGTATACTTGAATAGTACATTTAAAGGTGGGTTTTGTATTGTGCATTTTTATTAAACTATGTATATCGATAAAAGATAGTTATGGGGTACTAATTAGAAGTGTTGTAATCGATATATACATATATATGTATACGCGTTGAATTGAGAACACCTTTCTTGTTAAAAATATGTTAAAAGTGTACTTTTCTTATGTTCGTGAGAATATACATATGTATGTCACGTTTTATAAATAATGAAGTGTACACACAACATTCCACCTACAAAAATAAAAAAATATATATGACAAGAAAATATCCGTAATTAGCTAAATATAGCCTGCCCAATCATGCGTTTTTAGACAGCATTACAATAACCATAACTAAAAATACAGAAATGCAATTATTTCCCAATTATTTAACGTAAATAAGTATGGTTTATTACTAGTTGCAAACCTATTGTTCTAACTTATCGGAATTTCCTTCCAGCATGACACTTCTAATGGCAACCTGTCAGGTTCGTAACGAGAAAAGAAATAAAACATGGGGTATTACACTATAAAATATTGATTGTATTGAGTGAAACGTGACTGTACTACTGTTTTTAACTGTATACTTTCAGACCCGGCGGAGATATTCGATATTTTATTTGATTAAATATTGGGAGAGTAAGAGTTAATAAAATGAAAACGAATTTTTGCAGTATTTTCTCGAGTTCTTTTAATGATCCAAAATTTTGGTTTGTAACTATATATATATAGTTACAAGCCAAAATTTTGGATCCCATTATTAGGGTCAAGAAGGTTGATCCGCACGATCAATACTTGGAAGGGGGCAATATAACGGACTTTACAGCAGTAAACACTTTATAGTATTAGTTTGTGTTTGGAATTTGTAGAGTTCATAATTTATTTAATTAATTTTACCTTTTGTTAATTTTCTTATGAAACAAAGTCTGGAACTTATTATATTTCCCTATTTTCGACATGAAACGCCTAGAAGATCTAGAAATCGCCAGATTATTCCTTTTTCTTATTTTTATTATCTTCTTCTTCAGGTGCCATCTCCTATCGGAGATTGGATATCATCATTGCCACTCTCACTCTATTTGCCGCTACTCGAAAAAGTTCTACTGAGCTACAATTGAACCACTCTCTCAAATTTATCAACCATGAAATTCTTCTTCTTCTGATATTTCTTCTTCCTTCTATTTTACCCTGCATGATCAATCTAAGCAACTCATATCGCTGGCCTCTCATTATATGTCCAAGATATTGCAGTTTCTTTATTGTTATGTTGTTAATTATTTCATAGTTTTTGTCCATCGCTAGCAATACTTCTAAGTTTATTTTTCTCTCCGTCCAAGATATTCTCAACATCCTTCTGTAACACCACATTTCAAACGCTTGCAGTTTATTTATGTGTTCTTGTTTTAGTGTCCAGCCTTCCAACCCATGCTGCACACTGAAAATACATAACATCTTAAAATTCTCATTCTTAGTTCTAGAGTGATGTCTCTGCTGCACAGAATGGTTTTGAGTTTTACAAACGCATTTCTTGCCATTTCTATTCTCGTTCTTATTTCTGTTGTTTGTTCATTATTTGCTGTTCTCCATGTGCCCAAGTATTTGTATTTTTGCACTTTTTCTAAATTCACACCTCGCTACTTTATGCTTGTTTGCATGTTTTGTTTTTTAGTTATTACCATATATTTAGTCTTTTTGGTGTTCATTTTTAATCCGTGTTGCTCGCAAACGTTATTTGTTTCGTTCACTAGTTCTTGGAGTCCTTCAGTGGAGCTAGCTATGATAGTAGTATCGTCTGCAAATCTTATGTTGTTTACAGCTCTTTCGTTTATTATTATTCCCTTACTTTTCGTTAACAGTGCTTCTTCGAAAATCGATTCACTGTTCACATTGAATAGTAGGGGTGATAAAATGCATCCTCGTCTCACTCCTCTTCCTATTTCAATTTCCGGACTTGTTTTGTTATCTACTATTATTTGTGCGCGTTGATTCCAATATAGTTTAGTTACTATTCTTAAATCTCGGGCGCAACGGATCTTACTATAAACCTATTTTTGCTAGACTGTGATTAAATTCTTGATTCCTCATGTAGCTTCAACGTTTAAGTCATTCTTTTCCACCAAGTTGATTGTTGTACTACGCTTCCGATGAGGAATAAGTCCGGGAGAACTTGGTCTGTGACGTACGCTCTATTTTTCTCGAATCTATTTTAATCCTGAATAACAATTAATAAGATTTTTCCGGACACAGAAGAAATCATTCCTAATAATTCTGTATACTTATCAGTACTATTATTATCGCAAGACGAAAACAAGTGTGGTTAGGATCCCTCCAAAACCTCCCAACTAGACTAGAAACTCTAACCTCCTCATCTTTCTTCTCGCTTACCTGGTTTTGATAATGAATATTGACTTTGATTCCTAAACTGATCGTTCTGGATTGAGGGGTCTTTCATTTTGTTTTCCAGATGGTTTGTCTTTGGAATGACTTGATTTTGGATAGCTAGTAGGAAGCCTTCAGTTTCAGTAACATTCGGTCTGACATCAACCAGTAGTTTGCCACTAATTTATCAACATTTTCCCGGTTAATCTCATTCAGGTGTCGTACATGGAGAAGTTTGTGTGGCCAGGCTTGAAGCTTCTCTTGGTATGGTTGGTGATGAGAACTCAGTTCATTGTCCCTCAACCGCAGAGGTGTTGACGTCATCTGTCTCGCATATTGCCAAGTGAAGCACAGAAGACTCTGCTAACCTGATCTAATTGTTTATCTTTTTAATTTAGATTATTTTCTTCTTTTCACCGTTATTACTGTATAATTTTCGATAAAGCCATATGGAGACAAAATGTGGGGTCTCTGACGAGTTAGTTTGCTACATACTGCAATAATCCATCGTTCTTCGGTGAGAAGCCTTAAATTCTCTTGGCTAATGTTGTGGGAAACATTCATTAAATTATAAAAATAAAGTACAACTCAAAAAGTTGTTTCACGAAAAGTTTCGTATAAATTGCAAATTTTTCTTCAATATTTTGTTAACTTATTATTTATAGATACAAATAAAAGAGAAACTATTCTCAATAAACTTATTATACAGGAACTTATTATTGTTACAGCTGCTATAAATTTAAAACAACGGTTTCTCTTCTGAATTTATAAAATTCAATCAATTAAATGCAATAATTAATAAAGTTCAGTCAATAGGAAATAAATAAACCAATAATGGGGAAGTACCAGATAATCATAATATTTATACAACCTGGTAAATTAGCCAGATTTTAAAATTATCTTTTTTTTTTGTTTCTGCCGTCATTGTTAGATAACAAAGCATCGCTATAAGCTTTCAAATCATACAACCCGGGTTTATTTTACATTATGTCACGGTACAAAAGATCTTAAAGATCGAAATGCTATAGAGGGGCAAGAAAAGTCTTAACTAACCACTCAGAATCTACAATCTACAATCTTTTTAGTAATAGACCCATCATCTTCCTTCAAGAAAGGTAAAACCAGACTTTTCAATATGTTGAGTGCCAGCCGATTTTTGGTGTGCTCATTCCGGAATAGTTTTCATGTCTGAACGCGGAACCCATGTTACTCTATTTCTATCTGGTAGTGCCAGCATATTTTTTGCACCGTAATGCAATTTCTTTTATAACTTTTACGTATTTTGTTTGAGAGTTGTAGACAATGTTGAAGATTGAATAAAAGGTCGTAAATATCTCTCTCAAAATTTTGTTTTCACTTTCACCTGTCACTTTTGTGTATTTTTCTGATCTATTCCGGTACAATTTGCCACTTTCAATAAAACACATATGAACATTCTTAATTCTAAGTACATTTTTCCTAAAGTTAAACACAACATCAGACAACCACTGTCTATTATTGCTGGAAGTTTTCTTATAAAATTGCATCGTCTCTACATTTCTTACTTCTTTAAAAAAAAACCTTTTTCAAAGTCCTTCTGTTTGCAGCATTAAGGATAATGTTGTTTTAGTGCTTTATTTGTTAAGTTGTAGAAACAGAACAAATAAAAAAAAGGTAACAAATATAAAATAAAAAAAACTAACCAGAACTAATCATGACAATCCCTTAGAACAACTTGTAGACACTTTCCCAGCTCCCATCCTGACAGAGGGTGTTCTGCCTTCCAGTAGTTAAACAGCAATTTTTTTCATGAGCATGAAAAAGAAAATTAATACCTATTAAAACAATTTATAAATATTGTTAATATTACCATAAAATAGAAATTAATCAAATGACTACAATTAATTGCAATTTAATTACTAAGTTTTCCATCCCAATAAAATTTAAAACCACGTCAACGTGGCAACATCGCATGCTAAATGACGTGTTTCAGTCTAAATCGATGACACGCTTAAATATAAGACTAACAAGTCGACAGTTTTTCTTGTTTTTTTTTTGGAAAATTCACATATTTTCGCCTATATTTGTGTAAATTTTGTTAAAAAAATGGAATCGTGTCCGTGAATTTTATTAGAAGTGGCAAAATTTAAAGGTAGAGATTGGAAAATTCAAGTTATATGTGTGAAGGTGAATTTTTTTTAGAAAGAAACCATGCGAGGCCACCAGATGGTGTGGTATGACCCAAAAAATGAACTTAAAATTGGGGATTTCCACTTTTCCGAATAACTACTAATATAAGGTTAAAAAGATAATGCTTCAAGGCGTATGTTTGCTTTCCGCTAGGTGGCGGATACACTACATCAGTATTCGTAGACTGGAATGGCTTTTTTGCATAGAACTCTAGATGTCTCTTCCTTTCACTCACATTTAAATTTTTATTTTTTGTGTGATTTTTCGTGAACTATATTTGTCACAAATGTGGTGGAATAAACTGGTATCTTACTATTATATGAAGAAAAAATATATGCTTGTATCTTCGCAAAAATCTCAAGAACTACTAAAACAATTATCACTAATTTTTAGTTGTAGCTTTATTCATGATTCCGAAGTGTCATAATGGAGATTAAAAATTGTTTACTGAAAGGTGTGAATAGGCAAATAATAAGCTCCAGGTATATCCTTCTCATGGTCCTTCCTTATGGCAAGCCAGGGTTGCCAGATTTGGAGATTTTATCGAAATTTTGAGGAAAAAAATATTATGCGAAATTTTTGAGGGCGGATGAAAGGAAGGAGAAATTGTTGGAGAAAAAATAATTATGGAAAAATCTTGGGGAGAACAACTAACAGTTCCATTTACTGAGTAAATGAGAAATTTTCTGCCGCCTTTTTGCTTTGTTATATTGGTATGGTGATATTTTCATTATTTATTAGTGGTAACATTTTATTGAGCATAATAAATGAGGTTGTAAGATATATTGTTTAATTAAGTTGCAAGATAAAAGTCACAGCTCCAAATAAAAACAATTGTGAGCTATGTTCGACGTAGTCAAGGAAGTTGGAGGAGGTAAAAAGAAGGGGAATACCGTAAAATAAGTGCGGTCCGGCATGTAAAGCTGTACTCCCCTTAAAGGGACTATACTGTACTTGCACAGTAGGTTTGGAGACAGGATTGGACTTGAGTAACTTTTTATTACGTTGTTAAATTGGAGAAATTACAGTTTAGAGTTCATTATTAAATGATTAATAAAATAAATACTGACATAAAGTAGATTTGAACATAATTCCCTCGGTAAAAATTTACATTATGGGAAACATTAGAAAATAATCTTTTCTTGAAAAAATATCTATACTTCTCCCTATTTCGAGGTCGTAGAACACAATTCTGACCTCTGTTTTTCATAATTTTTCCTCAGTTTTGCGGAAAACAATGAAAAACACTTTTCCCTTTAGGTTCAATTTTTTTGTCCCATATCGTTAAAATTTTGTTACAACCACAAATTTTACACTGATAGAAGCCTCTGTATTATATAAAAATTCATAAATTTGCACATTTTTATCGGAAATATCAAGAAAATTATCAAAAAACAAATTAAAACAAAGTGGCTTCTGCCATTAAATATTGGTGTGACTCCTAAAACCCGAAAACTTAGCGCTGTTGCTAGATTTCCAATACGATTTTTGTGAAGTTCACCTATATTCTTTTCTTTCACATATTGTTCTGTCTTTAGTTGATTTCTGATCAAAAATTTTGGGTGGTTAAGAATAATTTTACAAACTAACCAAAATCAAGCTAAATCTGAACTGAACAAAAATTTTGGGTGGTTACGATTAATTTTTCCCTGAGACTGTATAAAATATTACAAAAATTGAACTATATTGTTGACTGAGATGATCAAATATTATAGTTTATACCACGAAAATATTTTACATCTAGCAACGTGTCAAACGAATATTAGTCGTTTTCACGAGTCTGATGGTGGATGGCTTTTCCGGAATATGTTTTTGGTTTTTCGTTGAAAATACAAGTTTTTTTAAAATATATTCACTAGAATTTATACAAAAATAGCTGAAATATATTACATATATGATATTTTAACTAGTACCATTGAAAATAAATATGTAAGTTCGGGTTTTTCTTCAGAATTAAAATTGCTGCACAAATGTCTTGATAACATACACAAATATAAATTACGAAATTTAACTAATGTTACTGCAGGGCACAACAAAAAAAAAGAGAATTTTAAGCGTCGGGACCATGACAAACGATCACATTAAATCAAAGAATATGCCGGGATGCCGCACTTTCGTAAAATCCTGCTCTGTTTTCTGATTCTCAAATTCCCAACCTCATACAACAAATTTACTATGAAATTTTTTTTTGCGTTTACTCTCCCCTCTAACTTCCTTGGACATGACCCATAGTTTGTTTCGAGCTTAAATCTTGTACAATATTTATTTTTAATTTACGATTGGTGAAGGTTACTAGGATAGTATTGTTTGGGAAAAAGTAAAATTCTGTTTGGAAACGATTCGAATCCTATATCTAGCAACCACCAGGCAAGCCGCTCTCGCAGTTTAGTTAGCTCCTTATGGATCAATCGTTCTCACCAATATATTATTGAGGAAGAAAGTGCATGCACAAATATTAATGTATGGTTTCTGCAAATGAAGGAAAACAAACATAGATGGTGACGTTCCGACACGAACTCCATAAACCAAAGAACAATTAAAGTTGCAAATTAGATATTGGCTCGAAACCAGCCATTATTCTTCCACTTCTCTCGAAGAGTCTGTTTGTTGGTGCTGTTCTAGTTATTCGACCGTGAAAAGCAGAATCAATATTTATTTTTGTTGTTGTTTTGCCATTTTATTTGCTAACTGTTATTGTTGATTTATTGCATATTGTTTATTTACCGGATCACTTGTAGCCATATTGGTTTTTTTTAAGGATTAGCAGCACTGTATGAAAAGGTTTTCGATTTTTTGTAAAAATATGGGCAAAATTGTGGAAAAGGAATTTTGCAATAGCAAAAAATAATAATAGTTTCCCAATTAAAAATTATTGTGTTTGTTTGAAGGTCATAGACAACGATGTTTCTTGCGAAGTAGTAGATATCTGTTGGACTTCCACTGTTTTTATTTTTGTTGAATATCACGACGTTTCGGCTAGTAGTTATCTCTCGCCGTTTTCAAGTGAAACTAAATAAATCCCTTAGCTACATGACTATTTATACTAATAGTAAATGCAGTGGAGTATGACTGAAATGGGTGCAGTCATGCCTGCTATGGCAAAATCCCATTTTTTTTATGCTGCATTTAGTTTTAGTTTAAAATTATTAAGAAGTAGTTTCCACACTTCTCTTATATCTAAAGATGGTTTACTGAAACAACTCGGGTTCAGGTATAACCGCGGCTTCTTTGAATTTCCATTTCCTCCAATGTTGTTCTCGGAGTAGTATTTTAGCTTCAGACCATTTTATGTGGTGTCCATGAGTCCAGGCATGGTTGGCGGCACCAGATTTTTCTGTTTCTCCTCGAGATGTGCATTTTTCGTGTTCTTTGATCTTTACGTCAAGAGGTCTCTTTGTTTCACCAACGTTGGAATTGTCACATTCACATAGTATCTGATACACACAGTTCTTGATGTCCTTTTGAGTTGTTGGTTTGACCCTAGTGAGCCGACTTCTCAGAGAGTTACTTGAATTAAAATCCTTCTAACTTTTTCTGAAATGCCTTTAACATAGGGGATGTTCAATACTGGTTTTCGTTCTTCATTCGTTGTCGATATTGCCCTATATCTGCGTAGTTCTAGAAATTTATCCACTAGATATACTGGGTATCCGTTGGCTGTTAGATCATTTTTAATGTAATCTATCTCTTTCATCAAGTTCTCGTTGGAGTTGCAGAGAGTTAAGGCTCTATCTACGAGATTTCTTATAATTCCTTGTTTGGTGTTGTTGGAGTGATTAGATGAATAATTAAGGTATTGTCCTGTGTGCGCGGCTTTTCTGTAAACCGAAGTTCGAATTTGTCTGCCATTTCTTTCAACCAAGACATATAAGAATGGTAATTTATTTTCTACTTCTTTCTCCATGGTGAGTTTAATAGTTGGGCTAATATTGTTGAGATGAAAAAAGAAGTTTCGAAGTTCTTCGTCGTTTCCACTCCAAATAATAAAAGTATCGTCTATGTATCTGAGTCATAACTTCGGTTTCTTAGTTGTGGATTTAATTGCAAACATCTCGAACCATTCCATGAAAATATTTGCGACCACGTTCTCAGATAAACTATCATCGTTTCAAGAAGGCAACAATACTAGAGGACATTAGTCAACGGTTCGAAGAAATTAGAGAATATATATTAGAAGAAGACTACGCCCCCATCCTAAGAAAAATTGACGCTACTTGTGACAAAGTGAGAACAAAACAAGAAGTCATACACCAAAAAAAATTTTCCAAATATGAGAGCAGACAAAAACGACAACAGCCATCTCGAAACCAGAGGACAATTGTTAATATATCTGCCAAGGAATTAACCTCAGCGGAAAACTCACTACTTGCCAAAGGTTTGAACTTCACGGTTGCTCTCAAAGAGAATCCCATTCTCGATATAATTTGCGTCGCAGACTCAGCGAACATCGAAGACCCTTTTGCAGATGAGTTCAGGTGGAAAATAAGAGAAACTCTACAAAAATCTAGAAAAACCGAACCAAACATCAGCAAAGACGAGAAAACTGCCCTAGCTAACCTACAGAAGGACCCCAGTATTAAAATTCTACCAGCGGATAAAGGAAATGCCACCGTCGTTATAAATGCTGGGACATATAATCAAAAAATTGACGAAGTTTTAAGGAAAGGAAATTATACATCTTTTGCTAAGATCCGACATCTGCAATTGAAGGAAGAATTTATTGCGTTCCTAAGAAACATGAACGATATATTCCTGAGAGGATCCGGACTCAGTTGACGCCACACCATAGCAAAACTCCACACCTTTATGGACTCCCGAAAATACATAAGCAAGACATGCCCTTACGACCTATCACGAGTTCCCGGAACTCTCCGACTTCTGAACTTGCCAAATTTCTTCTTCCAATCCTGAGACCACTACAAGGAAATACATCGTCCTGGGCTAAGAACTCGCAACATTTCGTAGAAATTATACGTGAAATAGAAGTACAACTAGAAGACCATTTTATTAGCTTTGACGTGGAAAGCCTATACACCAACGTTCCTGTTAAGAACTCACTAAAAATCATAAAAAAGAAACTTGAAGAAGACATATCTTAGCAAAAAGAACATCTTTACCACCGCACGTCATTATGGACTTGTTGGAAAGTTGTTTGACTAATTCCTATTTTCAAGAAAAGGAAAAATTCTACATCCAGGATGAAGGACTACCGATGAGATCTTCACTCTCACCGGTGGTCGCAAATATTTCCATGGAATGGTTCGAGAGGTTTGCAATTGAATCCACAACTAAAAAATCGAAGTTATGGCTCAGATACATAGACGATACTTTTATTATTTGGAGTGGAAACGACGAAGAACTTCGAAACTTCCTTTTTCATCTCAATAATATTAGCCCAACTATTAAACTCACCATGGAGAAAGAAGTAGAAAATAAATTATCATTCTTAGATGTCTTGGTTGAAAGAAATAGCAGACAAATTCGAACTTCGGTTTACAGAAAAGCCACGCACACAGGACAATACCTTAATTATTCATCTAATCACTCCAACAACACTAAACAAGGAATTATAAGAAATTTCGTAGATAGAGCCTTAACTCTCTGCAACTCCAACGAGAACTTGATGAAAGAGATCGATCAGATGGTATCAGATACTATGTGAATGTGGCAATTCCTATGTTGGCGAAACAAAGAGACCTCTTGACGTAAAGATCAAAGAACACCAAAAATGCACATCAGAACCCGAGTTGTTTTAGTAAACCATCTTTAGATATAAGAGAAGTGTGGAAACCACTTCTTAATAATTGTAAACTAAAACTAAATGCAGCCTAAGAAAATGGGATTTTGCCATCTCAGTCACACTCCACTGCATTTATTTTTAGTATAAATAGTCATGTAGCTAAGGGATTTATTTATTTTCACTTGAAAACGGCTAGAGATAACTACTAGCCGAAACGAGGTGATATTCAACAAAAATAAAGACAATGGAATTCCAACAAATATCTACTACCTCACAATAAAAATTATTGATTTTAATGAGATGAGTCTACTATTGACGTTGTATTGTAAAAACTATTATATTACTCATCAAACTAGGAAAGAAATACCTATACACGTACCCTTAAAAAAGCATTTTAGAAAAGTTACAGAGTTATAAACAAAACGAATGGGAAAGTGGTGCAAAGTAAAACTTTCCTAATACATTTTTGTGTCGTTTTCAGAATCTTCGCTGTTAATTATGATATTAAATTATTTCTATCTTTAACGAGCTGAAATTATTACTTATCAGCCAATCAACTATATCATTTCGTTCATATTTATAAATCGAAATACTAAATTAGATTTTTATTGGCAAATATCGAATTCATCTAAAAAATATTATTTTACATTTATTTTGTAGAAAATCTAGTCTCAATCAAATAAAAAAATAAATTCGGCAATCTGTTGCCTGATTTTTACCAGAAATGTATTTATTAATCTTTGCATATGCTGATTCTAATCCATATGGTAAATTTAATATTGCCATAAGTGATCACGTAAATAAACAATATGCAATAAATCAACAATAACAGCAAATAAAAAAGCAAAACAACAATAAAAATAAATTAAATAATTATTCATCCTGCTTCCTGATATAATTTTGTGAAAAAGCACCCGAATATGTTGACATAATTATATATTTTTTAAATGTCTATTAAGAAATATGCTTAATGCAGAGATTTTCAACCTTGAATGAATAAATAAATGAATGAAAAAGGGGTGGTGATACTAGATCATCGATGTCTAGGCCTCCATTGGGTCCTTTACATCCCACTGTAGCTGCAGGTTATTCGAGGCCGATTGCATTTGCGAATCCAAGCAGCCTCGTTAGTTGAACTTGCCTAACTGTTTCCGGTAACAAAACTATCTCTGAAATATCTCTATCTCAGTCCATTGAGTGCTGGGCACTCTCTGAGAACATGGTCAACGGTTTCATCCTCCTCCTCCAAATACCATCTGCATGTCGGGTCGCATTCGACACCGATTCTGTGAAGACGGCCCTTGAGGTGACAATGTCCTGCCCACAATCCCACCACAATTCGCAGCTCTTTCCTTTCCAAGGAGAGAAGCTCCTTAGTATGCCGTGCACTAGGCCCAGTTATATCTTCCTTAGCACACCTCATTCCAGAAGCTCTCCTCCACGATTCAATAAATTCGTTTTCCAGTAACGATTTTAATTCCCTTTTGTCAATAGCAATTGGAACAGGTAATATTGGTTGGGGTCCATACGGTTCAGTCGCCGAACCCAACTTTGCCAGACGGTCTGCTTCATCATTTCCGCGTATGCCCGAGTGACTCGGGACCCATACGAGTCTGACTGTGCAGCCTTTCCTTGTCATACCATTTAGTACATCCTTGCACTCAGACACCAGTCGCAAAGTCACGACACGGGACTTCAGTGCCAATATCGCAACCTTACTGTCTGAGCAAATATTTCTTTCTCCATTCCTGTCTATGTCCCTCTCACAGAGATGGGCACACTGCAGAATAGCATAAATTTCCGCTGTAAAAATTGGCACACATTGTCCGAGAGGGTAATACTCTTTGACCCTTGTGCTCCTGCCGAATACTCCGTCTCCAACTCTTTCATTTTGTCGAGATCCATCAGTATACTACCAGGATCCATTTTTCGGAAGATTTTCTTCTTCCTCCCAATTCTATCTGTTTGTCAGAAATATCTCCAGGGAGAGGTTGGGTTTTAAAAGCGGCGTCATATAGTCTGTCCGCATGGCGAGTGATGAACACCTCTTCACCGCGCTTCCCAGACACCTGAGTCGCCGCTCGTTGCAATTCCAAGATGTCCCAGGCAACTGAGACGATAAACAGACTTCAGGGCCTCGTTCTCTATGTAAAAGTGAAGAGGAGGCTGGTTCACCAGGACTTCTAGAGCCCTGGGGGGGGGGGAGCAGTCCTCATCGCACTCAATATTCCCACACAAGCCATTCTCTGAACTTTATCAAGTTGAAGAATGTGTTTGCGCTTTGCTGTACTATGCCACCTTACAATAGCGGCGAACGTTATCATGGGGTGGATCACCATAGTGAATATCCACTTTAGGTGTCAGTCCCCATGTACACCCAAAGGCTCGTTTACACGCCCAGAAAGCACATATGGCTGTGCTTTCTTGTTTCGAGCCTCAATATGATCATTCTAGCTCAGTCGTGAGTTCAGAATTACTCTTACTCAGGTATTTAACTGTCCCCTTAAGTTGAAAAGTCCTTTCCACCAATGTAATTGTGGGAAGTCTCCCCATTTTCCACTTTTTTGTAAAGAGTGCTATGTCGGCCTTGTCCCATTTTTCAACCTTAAGGAGATGAAAAAAGATATATTTAACTTATTATGTATCAAGAAAAAAAATTAATAAAATAATTTTAATTAGAACACTAAATAACTCAAATTCAAGTCTAATAAGCACAATACCAAAATTGGGACCTAACTCTGCTTTACTTTTCCACATAATCTCCTTTTAAACGATTTACTACTAATCCTCAAACGTAATCCTACTAAGATCGCTAACTGGATATCCCTTTTTGAAACGATAATTATTTTTTACTAGATCCCTGAACTAGCGAACTGATGACCTTGAAATTCTCCACAGATGTTATGTAGCCTCATAACTTGATCCCGTTAAATTTTCTTCAGCTACCATTGCCAATAACAAAATAGAACGAATGACCTTAAAATTTGACTTGAATATCAAAGGCAAGGTCATCTTTGTGTGTCTCTCTCCAAGCCCTAAAACACTATTTCTCATCTTGGTATCCTTGGGATATTTTGCTTAATGTGTTGGGAATAGTTATTTGATCCTTAAATATTCGCTAGGTGTTATTTTAGCTTATGACTTAAGGCCTATTTGGATATGAAATAGTTTTCATTTCGGAGGTTATAAATAAGAGTTTCAGTTAAAGAAAAAACTTGACATCTGAATGATTGTGAAAACAGCTTGAAGTCATAATTACGCTTACCATCTGATATCTCTCCTTCACACTTTCTACAAAGTTTCTTTTCTAGTGAGATATTTGTTTTTACTATTTAAAATGGTCCACCCTGCATGTTAAAAGGAATGAAAAATAGTTTTAAAATTGACAGTTGAGACAATAAATCATATATAAAGTAATTTTTCGTTAATTCTTCTCTAGATCTATTAAGAGAAAGGAAGTTTTGTCCGTTTTTTGCTGTCTGCTGTTTCATTTCTATTGATTCCTTTGTTCTGTGGCACATTATATCAAAAAACTACAATTTCGGAAAGTTCCGAGTTGATTTATAGATCTTTGACAGGTTTATGATAGAATAATATATATATATATATATATATATATATATATATATATATATATATATATATATAAATATATATATATATATATATATATATATATATATATATATATATATATATATATATATATATATATACATAACATCAGTTTATAACGTTCTACGCCGTCTTCTGATTTCCAGTCTCCATTGATCTCGGTCTGTCCATAGGTTTTCATCCATTCCTCTTGATCTTATATCTTTATCCAATCCTTCTCTCCAACTTAGTCTGGGTCTACCTATCTATCTTCTTCCCTGTGGTGCACAATTTAAAACTTTTCTTGGAAGTCTAATATCGTCCATTCGTTGAACATGTCCGTACCATCTAAGTTGGTTGATTTTAATATCTTCTGTTATCTTGTGCTTAACGCCCATAATTTCTTGGATTCTTTCATTTCTGACTCTGTCGATTCTGGGTTTTCTAGCCGCTCTTCTCCAATACTTCATTTCTGTAGCGTCCAGTGTTCTTAGAGTTCTTTCTTTCAATGGCCATACTTCACTTCCATAGGTGACAATGCTTTTAACAATACTATTAAAGATTTTGTGTTTGTTTTCTTTGGATATTGTTTTATCCCACAGTATGCTGTTCAACTGTCTAATAGCTTGTTCCTGGTCGTTTCTAAGCTTGATTTCTTCGTCAAGTTTGCCGTCGTTGGTTATATGTATTCCGAGATACTTGTATTTATCACAGTGATTTATTTCCTGCTACTGTTGTTCCAGAATCAAGTTTTGTTGCTGTCCTCCAATACACATGTATTCATTTTTTTGATGTTAACTTATTAGATTACGAGCCATGTATTCTAAATCTTCATAGTCTTGTGCCAGAACTATTTGGTCGTCTGCGAAACACAATGTGTATAGTATGGAATCGTTTAGTGGAATACCCATATTTTCGCACTTTCTTTTCCATGTTTTTAACGCTTGTTCCAAGTAGATTTTAAACAAGATTGGAGACAAATAACATCCCTGCTTGAGCCCTTTGCTAGCCGTGAATTCTTTTGAAATATTATGTCCTTTCTTTATTTTGCTTGTATTATTTGAATAGAGCTCTTGAACAGCCTTGATAAGTATTATATTTATATTTGTTTTTTTCTAGGGCTTCCCAGAGATTTTATTGTGGTACGCTGTCATAGGCTTTTTTGAGATCCACGTAGAGCATGTGTATTTCTTGGTTCCATGCTGATTTTTCCTCAATGAGCTGGGTTATTGTAAAGAGATGGTCAACAGTAGATCTACCTGTCCTCAATCCAGCCTGTTCTTCGACCTCCATATCTGAGTATTCGCTCTCAATCCTCTTTTTGACTAGTTTCCTATACACTCTCGAGATTGTGCAGAGAACCGCAATTCCTCGATAGTTATCACCGACGTCTTTACTTCCTTTTTTGTGTATGGTGGTAATATAGGATGTTTTCCACTCTTCGGGTATCTTTTCTCCGTTTATACATTTTTGGTAGAGGTTTGTCAATTGTCTGTATAACTTTTCTGTGCCGTATTTAAGTAGCTTACGCGGGCTATTTCCGGGACCTGGTGATTTTCGGATTTTTAATGTTTGGCATATTTGCTTGACTTCTTTGCAATCTATCCTTAGTAGAGATGCTATGGTGCGTACGAGCAAGCCGGAATCAGCTTGTACTGTTTGTTGGTATTCTGCTCTTTTTTCTGCTAGCAATTTTGAAGAGTATTCATCCCATTGAGATAAACCAATCAGTGAAATGATATCTATAGATTTTTCTTGTCGAAGAGATCTCAGTATTTTCCAGCTTTCGGTACTTCTGCTACCCCCCAAACGTGCGTTTATTCTGGTACAAGTTCTTTCCCAGGTTTTGTTTTTCTTTTGGGTTATTGCGTTTCACACTGCTCTCATAGAATAATAGATTACTTTAAATGTGTCGCCTAATTTTTAGCAGCAGAAAAAAAAATTGTAATCCTTTTTCAACAAATTTGGCTAGAGCGATTGATCGAAATATCGGCACTTAATTTTTTTTTTAAATTAGTAAAAAATCGAATGTTCTGTAGTTGCACGGCAGTAACATCTTTGTAATACTGAGAGTATTCATTCATTTATTCGTAAAGTTTTCCCCTAATAGGATCTCTTTAGTAGAATAGACACTATAACAAAATGATTCAACAGTATGTTCTTTTAAGAAAACTAGTCATCTACATTAATAAATTTGTTAGTATGTGGGTCTTCTTGTATTTAGTATAAAAGCATCGACAAGTTCCTGACCATAGTGAACCCCACAATTATTATGCATGCAACTCGTAAGCCTACACCTTTTAACTTCTACGTCTTCAGCAATTCAATATGTAAGTCTTTACGCTGGCAGTTAAACTGTTAAAGCTATTAGGCCTTATTTCACCCACCCCAGTTTAAGTAATTGACGAGGAAATAACACTTTTCTAATTTGCGACAGTGGCGTCGAACAAACAACGATTGAACTTATATAAAGTAAAACAAAAAGACAACTTTTCAATCAAAATCAACTCATTGGGATTATAGCAAGACCGGACTTAATTTTTTTTTTTGGCAATTTAATATAAAATTATTTTAATTATGGACATTAAAAACATGGAATAAAGGATTAAAGTATAGGAAAAACTTACTTTTTTATATTTATTTCCTCACAAAATTATTAACGAGTTCAAAGAACTACCATAAAATAATAATTTCACATACTTTGGGCTAGTCCGGCACATAATAGAAATTTACTGAGTGAACTAGGGAAGTCTTGAATTCCCAGTAACACTTGAACGATGTCACATTTACGTCATTTGTCTGTCAAATCGATGAGTCTTCCTAGTACTTTGGGTATAGTTACTTAAAAAGTGTTAGTCTTTAAATTAACATAACTAGCAATAATTTCTTCAGTAGTTTCTTTGAATCCAAGAGTAAATAATTAATATGATGGTCTGTCTGGTCCACTTGGTTTGTTACTGGCGCACTCGTAGTGAGGCGGAGTATTTTGCTATAAGTAAACTTTGAATCACATTTTTTTGCCATGCTTCAAATCAGATATTTACCGACATTTTTTCATAAACTACAGCTTTTTGATCTTCGAACATGCAATGATCCACGTGCGATATCTAGTAAAGAGAGAGGGCCCATATGTAGAACTGCTATCTCTCTTGCTCAGAACCGTGATTGGCCGGCACGAGCTTTGGTGCGAATGGAGAAAAAAGTAAACTTTCAGAGCGTGAGAGATAGCATTTATTCGTATTCATTCTTCCTCTCTCTTTGTCGTGTAATGCGTACGTAACATTGCATGTTAACGGCAGGGGTATATGCCCGAAATTTCTCGTCAATGTAGTCTCTAATCAAATTCACAGTGTTCAATATTCTAATAGTAATATCTTAAAAACTATTGACAATAGATATAATGTATGCTACATGAAAGTTGTACAAAATAATAAGTGAAATGAAAACAGTTAAAATGTACAGAGTGGCCCAATTAGAATATAAAATTTAATATCGTTTCTGGTACAATATCAAACGACAACGGTTTTTTATTCAATTCGGTATTGCCTCCGTGCGTGACAGCAGCGCCAATCAATGCATGAACTAAAGGCCAATATTTGCCTATACAAGGTGATTTTCCGGGAATTTATCAATAGATTGTGGGAAAACTATAATTAAGAAAAATCTGAAAATTTGACAGTGTACTAATGTATATGGGGGACAGCTGACTAAAATATTTTCAAGATGGCGGCATTTCCGGTTATACCGGAACTAGATGTCAACTTGCTTATTTTCAATAGAACATCCTATATATTTGCATTTTTGATTTCTACGTTAAATTCTAGATATATTTTATGTATAATATTTGATACTTAAGTCTCACATGTTTTGGACATATTTAAATTTTTATGTCAAAAATTACGTTTGCGGACCAAAAGTTCATTATAAATTTTTCCTATAAGAAAGTCTTCATTATTTAATTTGGATTAGTTTTCTTGTAGACGAAGATCAACTTTAGCAGTCTTTTTATGATATTTTGAAAATTATTAGTACAGAGTGGTCAAAAAAGAAGGTAAAAAAGGTAAAAATCAAAAATGCAAGAATGTATAGGGTTTCTATTTCAAATAAGCAAGTTCACGTCTACTTCCGGTATAACCGGAAGTGCTGCCATCTTGAAAATATTTTAGCCGGTTGTACCTCATATACGTTAGTACACTGTCAAATTTTCAGCTTTTTCCTAATTATCGTTTTCCTACAATCGATCGATAAAATTCCCAGAGAATATGTATATATATATATATATATATATATATATATATATATATATATATATATATATATATAGGAAAACTCAAATTCTTGGGATAGCGGTCCTAGGGCTGAATGAAACTCTGTTTTTAACAAACGCCAAGCTTTCGGAAGTATATTATTTCCTTCTTCAGGGCTACAATATAGAACAGTTCTGTTGATCATAATTATAAATTTTACAATTTATGATATTTGATAATAAAAAGAAAATGATTCTAAATTCAAAGACTTACGTGCAAATTGAGTCTATTTATGGCTTTTGGAAAATGAAACGGAAAATTCATGTAGAAAGCGTTGATTTTTGCATAATTATCACATTTTACTGTTACATGCTTTTATTTAATTTTTTAAACACTAATATTTAAATCCATTTTATGGGTTATTTTGGTTGTACTGAGAGTAAGTTAATCTGATAAGAAAATCCTTGAAACACACTTTTTTTTGGTGGAAGGGATATGTCAGAAATGTCTAATTTTATTTTAGCGGCAATTTTGAATGTGGAATCATTATGTTTTACAGGAACTGTTATTTTGATTTTAATTTTCAAGTTGTGTATTTAATAAAATTATTATTTTATATATATATATATATATATATATATATATATATATATATATATATATATTATTTTTGCTCCTAATAGTAAGTTGTCTGCACTCATCACTGGTATACTGACACAATCATATAACAGAAACAATGATTATTTCACCCAAGATAGCTTTGCTTTTGCAACTTTCATAACTAACAAAAAACTTCCACCAAATTTTGTATTAATCAGTCTGAATGTAGTCTCATTATATAGTAATATACCTTATTCACTCATTCAGGAAAGCATTAATAGACACTGGTCTGAAATTTCAGAAAATACAAAATTTCCACAAAGTATATTTTTAGAAATAATAAAGCTTATTTTCGACACCACTTATTGCAAATTTGATAATAAATTTTATAAACAGGTTCTTGGCACTCCTGTGGGAGCTGATATATCACCGATCATTTCTCAATATGTAATGGATGACCTACTCAATTCTTGTATTCCTGAATTGGGCTTCCAACCACCCTTCATAAAGAAATTTGTGGATGACATTATTACAGCAGTACCACAAAATAATATAGAAGAGACCATACGAATCTTCAATTCATATAGTCCACACATTCAATTTACAGTAGAATGTGAAACTAATAATAGTGTACCTTTTCTTGACACTAAATTAATAAGAACTGCTAACAACGAAATAATGGTGGACTGGTATACTAAGCCAACTTATTCAGGACGTTACATGAATTTCCACTCCTACCATAATACTAAAACTAAAATAAATCTGGTAATTAATTTAAAGAAAAGAATTACATCAATTTGTCATCCTACTCTCATTTAAAAATTTATGAACATATTATATATAATACTAAAGGAAAATGGCTATCCTCGGTGGTTCTTAAATAAGTTTTTACACAACATCCCTATCACACAACAACAATACAGCTCTCCACACCCTACACAACGCAGACCTATTCCACTAAATTTTAATGTATCACTGGAGATATCTGCCTTCATAACACCAATACATTCACACATAGATAGTAGCACCAATCAAAATACCACTAACTTTTCTCCTGAAATTTCAGCTTTCTTAGAAGAAAACCAACCCACATATCATTTTTCATTACCTTATATCAACCAAATCACACAAAAATTAAATAAAATCCTTTCCAAGCATAATAATATAAAAATATGTGGTAAACATATA
The DNA here is from genome assembly GCA_034092305.1 of Diaprepes abbreviatus. Taxonomy (NCBI): domain Eukaryota; kingdom Metazoa; phylum Arthropoda; class Insecta; order Coleoptera; family Curculionidae; genus Diaprepes; species Diaprepes abbreviatus. Next base: position 815,092 of record JASJET010000047.1, on the reverse strand, counting down.
TTAACAGTTGGCCAAACCTTCTCCAGACTGAAGGACACGGATAGCAACCCTGACAAATCAGGGGTGGTATACCGTTTAAAATGTATAGACTGTAACAAACATTACATAGGTCAAACATCAACTGTTTTAAAAGATAGAATCACCAGACACAGGAGTGATTGTAGATTGCAAAAGAGGACATGCACCTTATCGGAACATGTAATCGATGAGAATCACAGGTTTGATTTTGTCAGTGTTGAGGTGATCAACAAAGAAGAAAGTAATAACAAAAGGCATTTTCTTGAAATGGTAGAAATTTATTTGGATGATAACTTAATCAATAAAAGAAAAGATATTGAAAATCTCAGTGTAATCTACTCTCATCTCTTGTCCACCTTAAATAATAGTAATACTAGACAACGAGCCTCCCAGCCTCTTGACTTCACAGTTTCTCCATAATCTTCCGCAAATTACGTAAGTGCATATTTGTCACTAACCTATAACAACTATATTGCCAATAGATATTTTACAATTTTGAATGTTTAGAAGGCGAAAGGTTGGGAGACGGTTTTCTAACCTTCTTTGTTCTACATAATAATGTTCATTAATCATTTTTTAATACTTTCCTAAAATTATATCAATTTTTAAATGTAACAATACTTTATAAAAAATAATTACAATTACTCATTAATAATCATAAATCCCATCAATAGTATATATATAAAATAATAATTTTATTAAATACACAACTTGAAAATTAAAATCAAAATAACAGTTCCTGTAAAACATAATGATTCCACATTCAAAATTGCCGCTAAAATAAAATTAGACATTTCTGACATATCCCTTCCACCAAAAAAAGTGTGTTTCAAGGATTTTCTTATCAGATTAACTTACTCTCAGTACAACCAAAATAACCCATAAAATAGATTTAAATATTAGTGTTTAAAAAATTAAATAAAACCATGTAACAGTAAAATGTGATAATTATGCAAAAACCAACGCTTTCTACATGAATTTTCCGTTTCATTTTCCAAAAGCCATAAATGGACTCAATTTGCACGTAAGTCTTTGAATTTAGAATCATTTTCTTGTTATTATCAAATATCATTTATAATTATGATCAACAGAACTGTTCTATATTGTAGCCCTGAAGAAGGAAATAATATACTTCCGAAAGCTTGGCGTTTGTAAAAAACAGAGTTTCATTCAGCCCTAGGACCGCTATCCCAAGAATTTGAGTTTTCCTAATATATATATATATATATATATATATATATATATATATATATATATATATATATATATATATATATATATGCACATATTCTCCGTGAATTTTATCGATCGATTGTAGGAAAACGATAATTAGGAAGAAGCTGAAAATTTGACAGTGTACTAACGTGTATGGGGTACAACCGGCTAAAATATTTTCAAGATGGCAGCACTTCCGGTTATACCGGAAGTAGATGTGAACTTGCTTATTTGAGATAGAAACCCTATACATTCTTGCATTTTTGATTTTTACCTTTTATACCTTCTTTTTTAACCACTCTGTACGAATAATTTTCAAAATATCATAAAAAGACTACTAAAGTTGATCTTCGTCTACAAGAAAACTAATCCAAATTAAATAATGAAGACTTTCTAATAGGAAAAATTTATAATTAACTTTTGGTCCGCAAAAGTCATTTGTGACATAAAAATTTAAATGTGTCCAAAACATGTGAGACTTAAGTATCAAATGTCATACATAAAATATATCTAGAATTTTACGTAGAAATCAAAAATGCAAATATATAGGATATTCTATTTAAAATAAGCAAGTTGACATCTACTTCCGGTATAACCGGAAATGCCGCTATCTTGAAAATATTTTAGTCAGCTGTCCCCCATACACATTAGTACACTGTAAAATTTTCAGATTTTTCGTAATTATAGTTTTCCCACAATCGGTCGATAAATTCCCGGAAAATCACCTTGTATAGGCAAATGTTGGCCTTTAGTTCATGCATTGATTGGCGCTGCTGTCACGCACGGAGCCAATATCCAATTAAATACATATATATATATATATATATATATATATATATATATATATATATATATATATACATATATATATATATATATATATATATATATATATATATATATATATATATATAAATATATTATTTTTGAGAAATAATTTAGTATCGTTGTTCGAGTTTCTTTGAAAACTTTAATGATTTAAAATGAGATTTACCCTAAGAAGGAAAGATAGATATAATTTTAGTAACTGGCGAATGTGAAAAAAATTCCTTGCTAGAATCAAGAATTTATGCTCAAAAATATCCCAAAATATACCATCCTGACAAGCATTAATTAGACAACTTGTTGAATGTTTTTCGAAGAATAAGATGTGTGGCTTATAAAAAAACAGTCCGTCAGAAACCAATTTGAAAGAATATTAAAAAAAAACACAAACTAAAAAACTATAAGAAATAAGAGAGTAAATTATTGCACTAATAAAAAAATAGTGCTAATTTGTAACCAAAAACAACTAAAACCAACAGTACGAATAGTGTACTAATCTAACAGTGAACTCAGCATATTATTTAAAATATTTTTCGTTGTTTGTACGTCTCTGAGTCCAATTACTTGCACTGTTGAATAATGTATCGCAATTGTATTATTGTAATTGAAAAGCTACATCTTCAATGCATCATCAATCAGAACGTCGATTTCTTTGTGATACCAGCCATCAAGTTCATCAGTAGTAGCAAAAGAGATCTGTTATTAACTCTCTCGTTTTTGCATTGTAACTTTCTATTTAAATTGTTTTAATGGCTGGTGTAAATCATTTTTATTGGGCATCAGCGAGAACAATAATTGCAAGCTTAGTAAATGACAGGAAACATAAGAATTGTTTTTTTTTGTTCAAATACGAAACTAAAAATTAAAAGTTGCACGTTTCTGGAATGACATATGTATACGAGGTGTCTCTAAATGGTTATACTCTTTTGTAACTAATAACGTAACAAATGAGTCTTATAATTAATAAAGTGTGAAGGGGGGCTACGGCAAAATTTAATATTTTAATCTCAGACATTTTCACTATATACTTTTTAGAAACAACCAATATATTAATGTACCTCCACCATTTCATTAAATTTTTTTCTGTGTAAATATTTAATAATGTTTCTATATTCTTTTGGTAAGTATTTAGGATACCCTCCGGCAAACTAAGGACTAGAAAAGGTTTTATAAAACATTCTAAGAATTTGTTACTGTTCATACGGGTTAGCTTTTTAAGGTCCTGGTGACATTTAAAATGAATGCTACTCTCATCCACTAATCCTGTATAATAAATATTTAATTTACTGCAAATTGTTTATAATTTTATAGCCTTAATACTTTTTAAGATAAGAGAATGGACAATTTTATTTCCGATACCTTGAACACGCATAATGACTTTAAAGCTAATGCATAATAAACAAATAAACCTTTTTACATCTAGTAAAATTTTATTAGATTGTTTTAAAGGAAATATGCACGTTAGGTAAGTACGTTACGTTACACATCGTTAACTCTTGTGAACTGGAACTTCATCTTGAACCCAATGTTAAATGTCAATTAGAGTGTCAATAAATTAAGTCGGTTTAAATTGGAAAATTTATTGCTAACGGTGCTACGGAAAAAAACGACTCAACCATATTTTTGATTGAACATTGTTATATTTATTTCGAATAATAAAAGGTTGTTTATGCTCCCGTGGTATACAGAGTCATCACATTAGTTTGATTTCTAATAAAATTATAGAGGTAAAACCGTATGTCTAAAACATATTAGAAAATACCGTCATATGAGGAGTATGAACATTAAATAATAAAATTAAAAGTAACATTAATAATATCTAGGTATGAAACAGGCTAAAAGAATTGACCATGGCACTATGAAGGCCGTATTGACAGCCGAATTTGTTAGGAGGGTAAGGCGGGTATTACGAACTAATTTAAATAGTAGAAATTTGTTTAAGCGCTCAACACGTATGCTTGCTCTGCGCTGAGCTACTCTTTTGGAATTGTAAAGTGGAGCAGGACGGACATCCAAAACCTGCAAAGAAAAATAAGGACACTCCTAACAAAAGCACAAAAACATTACCCTCGGAGTGCTATTGAACGTACAATGCTTCCAAGACACCAAAAAGGAAGATGATTGGTGGATATTGGTAAGCAGCTCGACCAACAAATAATAAACTTACGTTCATATTTCCACAGGTTAGCGGACTCTTCCACACTACATCGAGCAATATGCGAGGCAGACGATTCAACGCCGCTAAAGTTGAGGGAACAAGATATTACTTCTCACCACCAAACAGACCAAGTGAAGTTACAAACCTGGCTACGGAAGCCACTTCATGGACGGCATCCAAACGAGGTCAATCAGGACAATGTCGACAACTCAGCGTCGAACTACTGGTTGATTTCAGGACAGATGTTTCCGGAAACGGAGGGCTTCTTGTTAGCTATCCAAGACCAGGTTATTCCGACGAAGAACTGTCGGAAGTTCATCATTAGAGATCCCTCAATAGAAAATGATCAATGCAGATATGGCTGTCGAACATCGGAGACAATTCAGCACATGACTGGAGGATGCCAAGCGTTTGCTGCAACCGAGTATAAGGAAAGACACGACTCAGCCGCTAAGATACTCCATCAAGAGTTAGCAGAAAAGTTAAACCTATTGCAGGTAGGAAAAGTGCCTTATTACAAGTACAATCCGGAGCCTATTCTTGAGAACAACCAGTTCAAGTTATATTGGGACCGAACGGTTCTGACGGATCAAACAATAGCTCATAATAGACCAGACATTATACTAATAGATAAAATTTCTAGGCGAACTACACTAATCGACATTGCTGTACCTAACAACAACAACCTAAGGCCAAAATACAACGAGAAGATCACCAAATACAGAGATCTGGAGGTCCAAATCCGAAGACAATGGGCAATAAACAGCGTCCAAACGATTCCCATAATACTATCAACAACTGGAGTGATAGCAAAGAACCTCCTGCAGAACATTAAGGGACTGGGCCTTGGTGAGCATCTGTATAAGCCGATGCAGAAAGCAATTCTCCTAGCAACCGCGCGAACCGTCCGAAAGTTCATAGGAAAGACAGTAGACAACGTCACCTAGGACCCGAAAACATGGAAAGGGTTCACACAGAGCTTCATACTTTTGGTGTCTTTGTATGTCTGGTATGAGTGAATAACAGATTTTCGAAGAAAGTACAGAAATGGGGATTTAGAAGGAAAAGAGGAAGATTCAGAAAGAGCTTGCATAAATAGGCGAAGCGAAGGAAAAATAAACCTTGGTGATGTTCTCTCAGATGATAAAGAGCGGTTCCAAGATTGTGGAAAAACCTTATCATTTGGCTATAATTTGGTCTATATTAGAAATTTAAGATGCCCACCAGGTTGAGGATTTATAGTCCAATTTAAATTAAAATCGATATTTGGATGCTTTTGGAGCCATTGAGTATGGTTTTTTATTGGATCTCATTATTTATTTCTAGTCAAGTTCAATTCAAAATCAATATTTGAGGTTCACGGAGTTTCTAAATATGAATTTAGACAAAATGTTGGACGACCTTTCTCCAGTCGCTGGTAAGAAAGGCGCCGAGACTAAATGACAGTTTCCCGTTGGGTTTATTGGCATAGATATTAGGAACTGAAAAAGGAAAAAAAATTGTTAGCGAACTTAATGTTGTTCCTTATTTGAACTACCGCCTTTTTCACCTAATTTCGATGAAATTTCTTCACATTTTTACTTTTTTTCATACGAAACGATCATCCATGATCGCAAATGCCTCCTTAGTATAATAACCACATGCAGCAGCTCAAAGAAAGCTGCCCAAAATACTAACATTAGTCTGTGTAGGAGTCCCGGGGGGTATGTTATCATGCCCAATAGAGGAAATACCGAACTTTCATCCATTGCACATAGCTATGATGAGGGCAGCAAAATTGGAAACTTTGTTGGGCATATGATGATTCAATTTTAACAGAATTCATATAAAAACTGCCGGATTTGATGTCTATAAGATATGACTTTGACAGGAACTGTGAATTGTCTGATACCAAGCGAGTGGAGAGAGATTGCCTTGACTAAAGAAGGTTCAGTTGTATGTTTTACTCATGGATCCAACCTGGAAGAGGGAGTTTCAGCGAGAATATCAGGCCCAGACTTGTCTGCCGATGAGTACCTGAAGAAAAATTCTAAGAAAGCCAAAATATACATATTCTTAGATAGCCAAGCAGAGCTAAAACTTCTCCGCTGATGTGAGTATCAGGGTAAAAAGGAATTAAAGGAAATAAAATTGCACCTCTGATGGAATTCAGGATGTGATGAATAAAAATAGATTAATTTTAAACTCTAATAAAACTGAAATTGTCATTTTCTGCACAAAGCTTACTAAGGCTTACTTTACACTATTGCAGGTCAGATAAGATTTAGACAGAGATACTTCTCCTGGTATATTCTCTGTCTTATCGTATCATATTGTAGTAGGAGGTAGTGTTGTTGGGATTAATAGAGTCTTCCTGACCTAAGAATGTATATTAAAAATAATTTGCAACGTTAAAAAGAGGAACTTTTGTATCAATCTCTATAAATAATGGCTTCTTAACTTTATTTGTTGTATATTCTTTCAAATGTTGTTTGTATATCAAAAATAATCAGGTTATTTTTGGAGTGGACTCCACTAGTCATGTTTATTATATTTAATATGATATGATAATGACTTACTTGTTTAACAAAACTGAACTTTTGAAAGATCAGCTTCATAATCACGTGTAAAAATTTATAATTACATTCCGGGGCATATTAGAAATATTATAAACACGGGTAGGTTTAAGAATGTTCTGAAACGTTATCTAGAATCTAAATCCATTACTCCTTAAGTAATTTTTTTTAAATGAGAACTTCGACACTGTCTGATAAGACTTCTTAAGTTGTTAATAAGTTTTAATTTAGGATGATGTGTTCAAACATCATTTTTTTGGCCTATCAGATAAATAAATGTAATTTTCTTCTATTTATTTTTATCTGTTGTTCTGTTGTGTTCGAAAGTTTCTAACAGCCACTTGCTTGTCAGCGTCCAGCCAAGCTTTTTTCCTGGTCCCGCGCTTATACCCCTTTTTCCGGCGACCCTCAAGTTTGAAGTATTATCGTGGTTGTAACTCTCAGATATACAGGTATGTACCCCTGAAAGTTCCTACTTTATCAAAATGTTTAATCAGCTGTGTGACCAATGTTTTAAAATTTTTTCCACATGTTTGTTAGACGTAATACAAGATCTAGGTCGATTGGCTATCTTTTGTTTTTTTTTCGAACGCATTTTGACTTTCTTCGTCTTCTCATAAACATAATATAAAGATACTAGACTCTTACGCTCACGCTTAAAAAGATACAGAGTGTTTCTATGAGTAGTACATCTCTTTCTAATGGTGGAGCTGATACTCGAAATGTCATTGGATAGCCCTGTCATCTGACGGAAATTAGAAAGAGGCGTACTACTCATGGAAAAGGCTCTGTTAAGTACTATTAATTACTCTTATGTCTATGCATTTGGTAGAGTCTTTTGTGCATAATCTTTTCTGTCAGCCACACTTCCGACTATACCTCTTCCTCAACTAGAATGACCGCCCATGGTTTCTCAGCTTGGAAGAAAAATGTGACGCAAATAGGGATTGTGGGAATCACCGCTCGCTCCCCTTGAACTCCGCGAAACATCCCTCAGTCGCTTACTGGAACTTCCTCCCTATATTTACCTCTCGTAAGCATTTTCCTGATCTTCGCAGGAAGTACACCGGTCGCGATGTGCACAGCAGAAATATGGAAGCGAACTGTTTATTTTTATCTCCACTCAATGTGTCAAGTAAGTTTATAACCAATTGCTATGAACACGTGAAGACAATATTGTACCATTTTATACGTCATAACAAACTTTGGTACTTCACGCACGTCTTCCTTTTTTCGGAGTTGCGTGTACTCCATCTTCTTCGTCAGGTGCCATCTCCTATCGGAGATTGGATATCATCATTGACACTCCAACTTTATTTGCCGCTACTCGAAAAAGTTCTGCTGAGCTACAATTGAACCACTCTCAAATTTCTCAACCATGAAATTCTTCTTCTTCCAATATTTCTTCTTCCTTCTATTTTACCCTGCATGATCAATCTAAGCAACTCGTATCGCTGGCCTCTCATTATATGTCCAAGATATTGCAGTTTCCTTATTTTTATGTTGTTAATAATTTCATAGTTTTTGTCCATCGCTAGCAATACTTCTACGTTTGTTTTTCTCTCCGTCCAAGATATTCTCAACATCCTTCTGTAACACCACATTTCAAACTCTTGCAATTTATTTATTTGTTCTTGTTTTAGTGTCCAGCCTTTCAACCCATACTACAGCACTGAAAATACATAACATCTTAAAATTCTCATTCTTAGTTCTACAGTGATGTATCTGCTGCACAGAATGGCTTTCAGTTTTACAAACGCACTTCTTGCCATTTCTATTCTCGTTCTTATTTCTGTTGTTTGTTTATTATTTGCTGTTATCCATGTGCCCAATATTTGTATTTTTGCACTTTTTCTAAATTCACACCTCGCAACTTTATGTTTGTTTGCATGTTCTATTTTTTATTTATTACCATATATTTAGTCTTTTTGGTGTTCATTTTTAATCCGTGTTGCTTGCAAATGTTATTTGTTTCGTTCCCTAGTTCTTAGAGTTCTTCAGCGGAGCTAGCTGTGATAGCAGTGTCGTCTGCAAATCTTATGTTGTTTACAGCTCTTCCTTTCATTATTATTCCGTTAACAATGCTTTTTCGAAAATCGATTCACTGTACACATTGAATAGTAGGGGTGACAAAATGCATCTTTGTCTCCCCCTCTCCCTATTTCAATTTCTGGACTTGTTATCTACTATTATTTGTGCGCGTTGATTCCAATATAGGTTTGTTATTATTCTTAAATTTTTGTTGTCTATGTTTTTTCTTCTTAGAATCTCGACTAGTTTTTCATGTCTAATTTTATCAAAAGCCTTCTCGAAGTCAACATAATAAATGCGTATATCGGTGTTCATATCCATACACCTCTGTGAAAGCACATTAAGTGCAAACAACGCGTCTCTGGTGCCTATACCATTTCTGAATCCAAACTGACTATCGTCTATCCCCTTTTCAAGTTCTTTATAAATGCGTCCGTGTATTACTTTTAAAAACACCTTGAGTATATGGTTTAACAAAAATATTGTTCTATATTCGCTGCAGTCTTTTGCATTTTTGTTTTTTGGAATAGCGCAAAAGGTTGAGAGTAACCATTCTCTGGGTATATTCCCCGTTTTATATACTGTGTTGAATAGATCTAACAATATATGCTCCATACATTTATTTATTTTTGCAAATTACACAGTATTTTAAAATTGTTTACAATTTAATCCACTTTGTTTCACAAAGACCAACCAATTTCTTTACATTCGTAGAATGTAGCATAAATTATACATTTTCTTGTAAATTTTATTGCAGTTATTTTCAATAAAAATGATAAGCAATTTGCATAAATTAAGTATGTCTATATCTAAAATACTTTTGCAATGACAAGATTATATTACTTGCCATCTGAGGCAAAGTATAGTAAAAGATTAAGCATGTGTGAGGTCTTTAATATTAAAACTTGTTCTTCATTACTTGTTTGTATTTAAGATTAGGGGTAATAAAAACACAGTAATATATTATTTAGCATAATTTATTTTATCGTCTTGTTGGGAAATACATCTTGGACAAGAGCACATCAACATATTCATAAAAGGTGAGATTTCACAGTTATTTCATTTATTTTTTTGCACATTTTACAATTTTTATCTTTTTATTATATTATTTAAGACAATATCCAGTATCCAAATATCACATTTAGAAAATACGATAAGATTTTACAGCCTTGGGTGATTGAAAACTTGTTAATATAGCCTCGTATTATCACGCCAAACGTTTTGACTATCCCTCGTAATTATTAAAATTTTTTGTAATTTCTGCCTTGAAGTAGGGATTTGTGTCAAAAAATTTGTTGCGATATTTACAGAAAAATGAAAATCTTAACACCAAAAAATATTCCCAAAAAGTGTATGTTTGTGAATTTTTTCGAAAAAATTATTTAATTTTTTTTTTGGGCGAAAATAATTTTTGTTTTAAAAACTGAGCAATATTTCTTTGGTGAGTAAATATTTTCATTATAAAAAAACACAAATAGTGCTAGAATTTCATATAGAATAGAAGAAAATAGAACATCGAAATACATAGCGAAATTCGAAAAAAAATAACAATAAAAAATGGTGTTGATGCATGGCTTAACTTGTTACAACAAATATAAAATGTTATCAACAATAGATGATTTACTTAACAATTGAATTTATTAAATTAACTATTTACAAATGTATAAGAGGTTAATTTAAATAAAATTTTATTTACAAACTATATTACATAGTTTTTTTACATAAAGGGGTTACTCTTAATGCATTTTTACAATACTTTTAGTAGAATTAGGCCTTTTAGAGTGGTTTTTGCCACATGATAGAAATTTAGTTTTATTTTTTAATTCGATCCATTTGTTTCCAAGGTGCGATTTGTCACATTTTTAATTTTCAAAATGTAATTTTGTGGTTGCAGAACAGTCAATTGGGATTCAAAAGTTGTGCTTAAATATATTATGGAAAAAAAGAGATCTAAAAGATAAACAAAGACAACTTTTCAAAAAACGACTGTTTTGCGAATCACAAAATATATTTTGTTGATATACAGTGTGTCTGAAAAATACGTGTTCAATGTTTGATGACAGCCTCTTGATGTCAAAATAGGTCTATTTAAGCCAACGTAGTTATATCCGATAATGCTTCGTTTTGGCGGTACATGACGTCAAAGATTTAGAAAATTAATAATTTTTCCAAATTTCTTGAAAATATGACATCTGAATTATAACGTTAGACCACACACCAAAAATCTACGTGCGAAGTAGTAGATATCTGTTTGACTTCCATTGTCTTTATTTTTGTTGAATATCACAAAACATCACAAACAAGGAATTATAAGAAATCTTGTAGATAGAGCCTTAACTCTCTGCAACTCCAACGAGAACTTGATGAAAGAGATAGATTATATTAAAAGTGATCTGACAGCCAACGAATACCCAGTATATCTAGTGGATAAATTTCTTGAACAACGCAGAAATAGGACAATATCGACAACGAATGAAGAACGAAAATCAGTATTGAACATCCCCTATGTTAAAGGCATTTCAGAAAAAGTTAGAAGAATAGGAAAACGATATAAGATCAACGTTGTTTTCAATTCAAATAACTCTCTGAGAAGTCGGCTCACTAGGGTCAAACCAACAACTCAAAGAGACATGAAGAACTGTGTACATCAGATACCATGTGAATGTGGCAATTCCTACATTGGCGAAACAAAGAGACCTCTTGACGTAAGGATCAAAGAACACCAAAAATGCACATCTCGAGGAGAAACAGAAAGGTCCGGTGCCGCCAATCATGCCTGGACTCATGGACACCACATAAAATCGTCTGAAGCTAAAATACTACTCCGAGAATAACATTGGAGAAAACGGAAATTCAAAGAAGCCGCGATTATACATCAGAACCTGAGTTGTGTAGTAAACCATCTTTAGATATAAGAGAAGTGTGGAAACCACTTTTTATTAATTGTAAACTAAAACTAAATGCAGTATAAAAATGGGATTTTGCCATAGCAGGCATGGCTGCACCCATCTCAGTCATACTCTACTGCATTCACTTTTAGTATAAATAGTCATATAGCTAAGGGATTTATTTAGTTTCACTTGAAAACGGCTAGAGATAACTACTAGCCGAAACGTAAAAAAAAGGTGATATTCAACAAAAATAAAGACAATGGAAGTCCAACAGATATCTACTACTTCGCAAGAAACATCATTGTCTATGACCTTCAAACAAAAATCTACGTTTTCAAGAAAATTGGGAAAAATTAGTATTGTCTTAAAACTTTGGCGTCTTCTATAGCCTCAACGAAACAGTATCGGAGATAACTACGTGGGTTTAAATCAACCTATTTTGACATCACGAGTCTGTTATCAAACAGAGGAAATAACAGAAGGAAAATTTTGTTGACGTATAAAGTTTGTAAAGGTCGAAAATTGATACAAAATTTTTTCATTATCACCTGATATGACGGCATAATGAATGAAACTTATTTACATGATTTTTTTCATGTACAGATTGCTACAAATTTCAAAAAAAAAATTGTTGTCTTTTATAAGTTCCATTTTGTTATTTCTAAACTATAAAATGGTAACTCGGTTGGTAACAAATGGATCTTTTTTTCAAACAAAATCTTAAATTTAATTTAATGTAGTCATTTCGAAAACTAGAAACAATATTATTTGAAAAAATTCTCTTTTAAATAGAGGCAAGACATTGCAAAACAAATTGACAAGGTAATACAGTATTACAGTTTATTTTTTGGCAAGAATTAACTTTTTTGTTTAATCTACACTGGTAACTATGAAAAAGTCTGGTTTATGTACGAACCATTTTAAATTTTTCTTTGTATACAAGACACTTGCTATAAGGCATTCGCGATACGTGAATATTTCCCAAAAACTTTGACACTACTGAGCTTTTTCATAGGCGTTTTTCGATATTGACGGTTTTTTTTTATAAATATTGACTAAAATTTAAACACCTCGTTACCTATCTAATTCCAAATTTGCAAAAGATTTCTTTTTTATGTCAGTACAGGCCACAGTAACTAACATCAAATGAAGGTACATATTTTATTTAGTAAAACTGCTTTCATGTATGAATATCAGTGAAAGCCAGGTATAATACTTTTAAAGTTCAAAATGCCGATTTTATTAGGCCACTAAGCACACTGTTTATCAAAGATTTAACAGAATGATAAGAACTTGTTGGTAGCTAGAAGTAAGGAAAATAATTTGGTTTGCAGTCGACGTGAAAAAGAATGTAAAAGGGGGTCTACGAAAATGGATCTTATTGTCCATTTTGAATACCAGTGGTAGAGGCAAAGACTGTTTATTTATTGTCTGAATTTTGAGAAGAAAAATGACACGCAAAAAATTATTTTTTTAAATTTGAATATTTTCGACTCTACAGTAAACTCTATCAAATTGCGTTGACTTGGTATGGTAACAAAACGATACAGAAAACGTCACCCGTGTCTGTTGTCACGTTGACATTTTTCATACTATTCCCGACTCATCACTTTGGACATGCGAACACCAGACTAAATCTATCAAAAATGTGCTAAAGTTGCTAAAAATGTAAAAATTCGATATTAGTTGACCCTACTCACTTTAAAAAATGTATTTTTTGTTCCTTTTTAACGTATTTTTCTATTTTGAGATATAAATTTTCATATTTTGAAAATTAGAATAGTACAGATTGAAAATTTTGCTGGAAAAAATGGCAAAAAAATCATTTTATTTTGATATTTTTCATTTAATAATTTTTCATGCTAGCTTTTCAAACTAATGTATTAGTAGTATCATTGACTAAATAAAGACAAGACTTTCACCTCTTATGGGCGCCTTGGTAACTATTTTTGCTATTTTTGGCGAGAGCGCAAGATAAGATATTTCCAAGTAATAAATCCAACTCATTCAATAAATCTTGTTATAGTAAATAGTAATAGAAAAGCAAGATATGAGACGATGCAGTGTTGCCGTGTTGGATAATAAATCTAAAATTCGGGTAAAAGTTTTTAAACCCTCCATTTATAGTTTATTTGAACCTACAAAGCAAATATTGCCATAAATCAGACGATCATTTTATATTTATATTGATGAGTTTTTATGATTATGAAACAGTACTATATATTATCCATTTAGATTTAACAGGAGATATATTTGAGGTGTATATATATATATATATATATATATATAAAAATATTTTCCAGATTCTCGAACCATATATATCCTTTTTTTTATATTGTAATTTCTTGGGTTTAGGTTCTTTATTTAACAAAAAATCCGAAATTATTTGACGTTTCGCCCTTTATTTAAGGCATTTTCAAAAAATTTTTATTTTATTTTATTTATTTATCTTCCTAAAAACATTTTCAGGAAGATAAATAAATAAAGGGCGAAACGTCAAATAGTTTTGGATTTTTTGTTAAATAAAGAACCTAAACCATAGAAAAAGCCAAAATAAAAAAAGGGTATATATATATATAACTTATAACACAATTGATAATGGGTGTTTTTAGGAGCGTAGATTATAGCTTTAAAATTATATTTTTCTGATTCTTCCAAAAATTGGGGGCGGGGCGATCATTACGGATGTAAAAGTAAGTTTTCCAAACTCAATACGCTGAATGAAATAGGTCAGACTAAAAATGTACATATCTCAAGTTCTTTAAAAATCGATGTTGAAGGATTTTGGAGACGTAAATTAAGAATAAAAAATTAATTTCTTAAAATTCAAGACACAGGATTTAAGACGAACTAAATTTTTATTTTGTTCAATTTCATTTAAGACTGGTATTTGAATAACTCTCTGAATCAACGAATTTTTGGTTGTGATTTCAATAAAAGGTCGTTAGGAAGTGGCAATCGTGCGGTAACAAGGAGGAGTTTATCTTCTTTAGTCGGTAAAAAGGGATATGCAACATTTCCACGTTTTGAAAGGAAATCCAACAATTTAAATCCTTTTATCTTGTTACAAAGGCACATATATATATATATATATATATATATATATATATATATATAACATTTTATTACTGATATTCAACCATTCGCAATATTGTAATGATGAATAAATTTTGTCTTATCGTTTTGTCGATTTTATGAGCGTCAAAATTATAGCATTGGAATAACAGTCTTGTGTTTATTTAGTTAAAGGTAGTATCATTTCAGAATAATTATTCATTACGCTGTGCATGTTAACTTTCTTGCATAGTTATATCAAATCATTCTGTTAAATCACATTTTCCAAATTCCTTAGATGTGCAGATTATCTATTTCGGGTTTGCCCTGGACCACCCACACCAACAAATATCTCGTCAACAACAAAAAAAATTATTCGATATCTTCGTAAATTGGTTCAATTGAAGGTTATAAGGTGTTTAAAATAAATTCACCCAATTAAAGGTGGCCTTTTAAATCTAAAAATTAAATTATCAATTAAAAAATCTACCGGAATGTATTAAAAACAGTGTTATTTGGCATTTTAGAAAACACGTTAATCCTACAGAATTAATTAAAGCTTTTTTTTTAGTTTAAAGTTACAAAATCTACTTGAACGTAAAAATAAACATCTCTCAACAAAAATTTGTAAGGTTTTCTATAATACAAAAATAGGATTTATATTTAAATAGTTAAACAGTTTTTTTTTTTAATAATTTTTAACAACCATATTTTTTGCGGTGTCATAACACCGTAAAAACTACAATCAGTCGAAGTGCAGCTTGAAACTGGCTTGTAACATTTACTTTGAGATTTTTATTTACAATATTAGGGGCACGAAATTTATAAATTAAGCTATATTTAGATCTAGACGGGGTTTATTTTGAACGATACATCCACAACAGTTTATTGTTTTCGTATACTTGGGGAAAATTACCTTTTTTTTCGATAATTACTTGTGCGGCGACCAAAATAGATCTATTGATATTTTTTTTTCCAATTTATTCGTAAGAAATTCTACTAAATTTATAAGAATATTTTTTATTATATAAAATTAAAAATAAGTATTTTATTAAATTTTTTGAAATCGCCAATCATCTAGTTGTAATGTATTTTTTAAATGCATAATAAAGAACAAATGAACACAAATAAATAAATAACTTACTAATTGGCTAGAACTGGTTTTGATTACTTTGCAATTAACTCTTCGATCACAAATCAGAAATAGTAATTTTCGTATAATATTGCAATAATTGACTACATTTAATTCGACGAATTCTGGCTGGCCTCAATTTGAAGAGGCTTAACCTTGATTGAATCTTCTCATTTATATCACTGAAATTTGAAGTTTAGTAAATTTAACCAATCAGAAACAGTTTGATGCGATTTTACGATTATTATAAAACATATAACATATAACAGTGCCGGATCCAGAAAATTTTTTGGGGGACCCATAAAAATTTTTTAAGGAGCTGCAATGTTTATGTATTTCTGTATTCTTATTTATTTTTTGGACCTTTAATAAAATATTTTATATTTGTTTGCTTTTCTTGGGATTATGGTCCGTTAAAAATGAAATCAAAATGTAATGGTGGTGTTGTACTTCTATACTTTACATTTCTTAAAATATTAACGTTTCGGTAATATATATATATATATATATATATATATATATATATATATATATATATATATATATATATATATACAATTATCTGCCATCCAGATCACCAGATTTGACCCCACTTGATTATTTCTTGTGTGGATACTTAAAAATTAAAGTATACTTGACATAACCCAGTCCAAAGTCCCAAAATAACCGCAGATGTCATCGACAATGTTCAAAAAGAATTTATTCACTGACTGAGCTATATATATATATATATATATATATATATATATATATATATATATATATATATATATATATATATATGCTTTAAAAATTGTAATGCCAGGCTTTTTCCTTTAATTTTTAGAGTCTCATAGAAACTCTTCTAGTTTCGTCGGTCTGTCCGTTCGTATGTATCAATTTTTAATTTTTTGTAATGAAATTTTTCGGGCATATGCGTTTTAGCAACCCAAAAACAGATTTGAGGTGAAATTCGAAACAAAAAATAAAAAGTAGGGATATTTATCTCATCGAGGTCTTCTAAAATATAAATTAATGTTTTTTATTTCATTTTTTAATAGTATAAAAGTATTTTTTTTAATAGTATTAAAGCTCTAAAAACAACTAATTTATGAGATATAGAAAATAAACTATTAAAAATTTAATTTCGTTCTACTGGGTTTATTCCATTGGGACATGGTTCTTTGAAAATGCAACGAAAATCTCTAAAGTTGCTTACTAATGTTACCCTATTTTATGATTGTGATTTTGGTGAATGCTCCAGGTAAGTCAGTGTTCTGTTAAAAAGGTTGCCAATCTTATGGGGCGGGGGTTTATAACGGTTTTTTCCTCTATGAAGTGCGATGCGCACTAATTAAATGTTTCATTACTTCTCAGATCAATTTTTTCAGCATTTTGTATTTAATTTATCCTAACCTTAATATCGGTTTAAATTTAAACATAAGATTAATTTATTAAATTCAGTCTTAATTTGTTTAAGACATAAATCCGAAATTTTACTATGCGCTCTTTTTAGTTCTCCAAAGAAATTTGAATAATTTCAACACAACAGCATTGTGTAAATCCTTTCAATGGAAATTGTCACGATTAAACTACGTTTACCAATTCATAAAATAAAAAAAAAACAATTCTTTAACCTTAACCCAATGTTGAAATATGCTTTCGAACAAAAAGCACCTTTGTTGTGATAAAATTTTGCAGGAAAATTATTTCAAATGAATTCAGCCAATAACTGCTGTGGAACTAGAATATAATACGTGTCCAGCTCTAAACCAGATATAAAGAATACACCCCGCAGAACGGATATTACAGGCATTGCGTTTCAACGTAACTTTGGCCGGCGTCAGCAGTGTCGCATGTGTGTGAAAATACTATGCAATTTACCTGTAAATAAATTTTTGAATATTTTCAACTTTAAGAAATTGTAGGAAAATGTAAGGAATTTAATTTTTAAATTCTAAACTGCCGAAAAGCACGCTGAATAATAAATAGATAAAAATAATGTCATGTTTATGTATTCCTGAAATATGAAAAATTTCTGACAATAGTGTTTATAATTCCATACAACCTTTAAGCTTGCCAACTCTGCTGTCCTGAGTGTTTACACGTAAATAAAAGCAGACAATACAAATTTTTGAAGTCTATAATATTTAAGTATGTTTTGACATCATTCAAAATTTAAATTTTTTTACATATCGATTTCTTCATGTAAATATGGTTAAAACAAATAAATAAAATAGTAATAAATAAACATATTTATATGTGTTCTGAACAGCTTATTTCCGTTTTCTGATTGGTTATTGATAAAAATTTTCCGCTTTGTTGTTGTCATTAAAATAAATAACTTTTTTTTTTTCAGTAATGAATCTGTTGTGGATATATGAGTTAAAAATATTTAACAAGGCCTTTTAAGATAGAAAAAGAGGGGGTTCTACATATATTTCTTAAAACATTTTTATAAATCTTAAGTTATATCCTAAATCAAGGATACACAACAATATTTCAGAAGATATTTTCAAATATTTTCTTTATTTAAATTTACATAAACTATTGAAACATAAATATTTTTAATGGCACTCACATTCGATAGCCAAATCACATCACAATTGATCAAGTGCGGGCATCAATAAGCTAAATTCACTAGGGTGGTTTTTATGGCACTATGATATTATTATGGCACATAATATTTTTTTGTTTAAACTGTACTTATATTACTTTTTATATCATTCTTCTACACTCATTATGAATTTAACTTATTGAAATTTGCCCTTACTCTACCATATCGTAGTTTTAACTACTCACCAACACAGCGCTGACCCCCTTTTCATTTACCCTTAGAAGTCCATATTGAATTAAAAAAATATTTATTATTTTAGCGAGATCATCATTCAGCTTCAGTCACTATCCACCTTTAAACTTTCGTCACTACTCTCCTCCCCCTCTACAGCTTTGCTTTCCTCCTCATTAGCGCTCAACAGTGGCATATTGGTACTACGGCTTACTGGTGCCACATTGCTGCTCTCTCCCCGTTCTTCCATTGGCAACAAAGAAATGACACTTCGATTTTCGTGCGCCGTTGCCATAGCTTGACCCAGCGAAAGCAAGGTTGGGGTATCGGGGACAGGACTACAGCTTTCCTCCCTATTTTCTATATCCATAGGCGGCTGCGTGTGTTCTACGTTAATCATGAGACTTTCTCTGTCTTCTGTATTTTCTCGTGTTTCTCCGGAAAGCAGTGGCGCGGATGGAATTTCGTCTATTTGTATGAAAACTATTTTTGGAGCGTCGCCAGTTGTGCTGCTCTCGGCAACACTGGACAAATCACAGTCGTCTTGTATCAGTATGAAGCATTCGCCGACCGGCACCTGTAACAATAAGAAAATCCAGATATAACATAAAATCACTATATACTATGAACGAAAGCTCGCCAACTGCCTCTCTCTCTCTCTCTCTCTCTCTCTCTCTCTATATATATATATATATATATATATATATATATATATATATATATATATATATATATATATATATATATATATATAAAGATAGTGTTTCAAAGATAAAGAAAATCTTCAGGATAAGAAAGTGCATTGAAGTACGAAGAGCATTTCCTTAATTAAACTTGTAAGATGTACAATTTTGGGCCGACAAATTTAGTGGCGAGTCCGTTCCTGGCTTCCTTAGTAATGTCATAGGTTATTTATGACCTAGATTCGTGAGTTTATACAATATAGCAAAAATGTATTAAATTATACAAATGTGCTCCAAAGCTAGAGTCCCATATTTTCGTATTGTCACCTTAGGAGCAAAATTACATATAACACACCCTAGTGTGTACCAGGGGCGGATCCAGCCTCTCTCTTTGTGGGGGCGGTGATATAAAAGTACAGTATAGAAAGCGAAAGCAAGTTATCGACGGGGGGGGGGGACACCAGCAATAATCCCGTTTCTAGTATAAAAGGCAGGGTCGGGTCTATTTTTTGGATTTGAAACTCTTGGAGAGAAGTGATCACAAGAAAAAACAAGTTGCCGACAGGGGGGAGGATGCAGCATACACATTTCTAATATAAGAGACAGAATCAGGTGTATTTTCCTGAACTCAAAGCTCTTGGAAGGGGCTATCGCAAAAGAAAACAAGTTGTCAATTGGGGGAGTGCCAGCAGCATACACATTCCTAATATAAAAGGCAGAATCGGTTCTATTTTCCTGATCTCAAAGGTCTTGGAAAGGAGAGGGGCGACCGCAAGTATACACATCCCTGTACTCTATTCAAGAACTAGAGATAGTAATAAAACTGTTACCGAAACCTCCAACGTACCTGCTCCAGTACCGCAGGTAACTGAGGACTGCCGCAAATCTAATTATATTTAAATATTATAAGCTTTTATAAATTTACTGCAGCAATAAAATTTCTGATAGTTCAATTTAATTTCTGTCAGTGAGCAAAGTACACCTTACAGTGTGTCCTTAGTGATTTATCTTGTTTGTGCTTGTTTTTATATATTATTTGAGATTAGTGACATACCCAAAAGATATGGCTTCCACCTCTATATTTATTCCAAAATCGTTAAACCAGGGCATTTTTTTCTCAGCGAAAAACTTATTACGATGAATGTTTGTGATGCCTTAAGATCTCAATATTTAGATAATATTAAAAGCTCTGTTGAGATGTGTTCCAACATGACAGGAGTTGGAAAATGTACTATGTACCGAATACTGAAGGAGAAAAAACGACTGGAATTGTTAGTATTCCCAAGTCACATTCGATCACAGGCAGACGAAAAACCTCGTTGGAAAAAGAGAAGTAAACTGCAAAATTAAAAGAACTGAGCTCTGGAAATTCCTCAGAGAACTTAATTTTTGTTGGGAAAAACCAGATAGGAAATTTATTCTTATAGATCGTCCGGAAAATGCCCGTTAGAGAAGGAAATATCTCTCTCAAGTAAAAGGTAGAGTTGCTAGAAATAACACAACTTCTAAAATTAGTAATTTAACTGAACTTTTGAAAGATTTTTTTGAATAAAGTTACTGCAGAAAATTGGGAATAATCCATATAATAAAAGAATAAAAGAAAATGTGGAAACTCGATGTCATGATCGGTGAGATAGAGGAACTAGTTATAATTAATTTGAGCGAAGATAGCTTTACTGACTTTGATTAGGAATTAGATACGTAATGTTTACTAGTGTAAACACAATTTATTACCTAAATTTTTGTTTTCGTTGTATTTTCTTGTTTAATGTTATATATATTTAATTCTAATTAGCCGTATTTTTTTTATTATTGTGTTCGCCCCCCCCCTCTGGATACGCACCTGGTGTATACATCGTATAAAGAGTAATAAGATAATTGAAAATGAAGCAATGACAATATGGAAGTTTGAATAACGAGATTGTAGATCTCAAAAAATTATAAAGATGAATTCCCAGCGGCACCATTTTGGTTACAGTATCATTATTTACAATAATTGTACTTACCCGATCGGCGCTGGGCAAATCTCACAGAGGTCCGTGGCTAACTCGGTCCATCGGGTTCACCTCCTCGCTGGTTAAGGTATGGGAGGGAGGCATTTGATGCGGATGCATATGGTGATGGTGGTGGTGTGAGTGGTGGTGAGGAGTAGGAGAGGCTACGTGGGAAGGAGGGGTTGGAGTGGAGGTGTTGTTGTTGTTTGCCGCCGTGGACGTAGAGCTGCTCGAGGAGAGTTTTGATTCTTTCTTCATGCGTTGTTTGAGGTGAACCTGAAAGAAGGAAACATAACACGTTAATAAAGTTTTAAATTTCTGCTAAATTGTACTATTTACATGAATTTAAAATAATGTAAAAAATGCTCGTATTATGTCATATTAGTACTGACTAATAATATAAATAAATCATTAGTATTAACAAAATATAATAATATATATTCTTTCAAATTAATAATAGGCACATTTATTTGCTTGTGAAGATTAAACGTAAGTAAACAATAACATATTGATTTAGTCTGTCCTTGAACAAAATAAGGTGTAACTCTTGTAATTCCCGACAAAAATTCCATGCAATTAATCAAGTGGACAGTTTCTGTAATTATTCACTTAGATGTATCTTTCGGTATTATATATTGCGTTTTATATTTGTCATTTCAGAACATTAAATTGAATATTTCAAAATAAATGTTATTGTACCAAGTACTAAATCGCCAGTACCATTTTTTAGCCAATGTGTTTGGTCAATATTTAAGGTCTATAGAAGCCAACTCAACTACGGGAGCGGCTTGCCACAAGGAAGAATCATGAGAGATTAGCAGCTAATCACGTAGTAGCAATAAAGAGTAGTGATTTTTCATATTTCTATGGTACTTCGGAACACATCACAAGGCTACAGTTAAAATTTGGTGATGACTGGTTTAAAAGATTTTGATATTCGGATTATTTCTTTATAATTGTGAATTAGGTCTAAAAAAATGGTATTTTAGGTTATGAGTTTTGATGAATGAGTTATAATAACTTCATAGGGTGTCCAGAGTTAGCAGTGTTGCCTTTGTGCAGATCCTCTGGACAGAGTTCGGAAAGGTCGGCAAGTTGTACCCGGTTTACAATGAGTAGTGTCAACACTGTTGTAGTAAAGGTAAGCCAGGTAGAAACGTTTTATTTATTTGTGAACTTTGCCCAATTTCAAGTGGACATTGTTGATTTTGATAATTATACATCTGTAAAGTCTTAAACAATAATAAACCAAGGTGTTGAAAATCGAGTTTCTTTAGCTTAGATCGTGTCAAATTGGAATTATTATCTGAGGTTTCGGCTACGATTGCATGAGGCACGATCAGGAATCTTTACGCCACGAGAAGATATTAGACATTCTATTAATCAATATATAAATCCAATTCTTCAAAAAAATGTTATAAATGTACCATCTATGGACAGTATAGCCTTATATACACGAAATCACCAACAAGATTGTCAGATTGCTCTGAAAATTAAACATTCAGAGAATTTTCAACACATACAAGAAAGGAGAACAATGTTTGAAGTCACCAAAGGACGCAGTACCATTATAAACAGAAGGCGTTTATAAGATATATTGCGCTTGTAGTAAACTGTATGGGAGTTATACAGCATAGTCTATAACAAATCGTACACCAAAGTGTCATATCAGAGAGCTGTGATGAGCAAGATATGCTTACTTCCTTCTGTGTCAGGTTTATGACATTCTTTTAAAGAATATAACAAAATAGCTGAAAGTTATTTGTGTTTAATGTTCATTAAATCTTTTGAAATGTAACAGTTGAATAGATGGCAGATGGCCACCTTTAACAGAACTTATCAAGTCTTCTAATTCTTCTTCTGTCATCAGACTACTTATTACTGATAACGCCAAATTGAATGACTGGAATCCAATGTAGGATTTGTTTGATACCAGAAACGCAATCCTTCATTCCTAATACTAGTGATGTTGTTTTCTTGGATGCCGACGATCAAAATTTCTTTTGCATCAAGTTTTTTGCTTTTTATGCTACCATGGTTGTAAAAGTTCCATGGTTTTCTAGGAACTATCCGGTCACATATTTTGTACCTCCCATATGACTCAAAATATATCTATTAAGTAGTGAGCAATTTCAGCAACCATCTCAGTCTTGAGAGGGCCAAAAAACACTGATCTGGTTAAAGGTTTTTGATCATTTAATATGAATTTATATTCTCTATCGCGATTCGTCTGCATGTCCATCAGATCAACTTGTCCATTTTCATTTGTTTCGTTGAATATCAAAGGCTTCACTGCAACATTCTTATCGCTTTTTTGTTGTGCTGAAAATATGTTTGTCACTGTGACTCATTGTGATCTGTAGCTGTGTATAACGTGTATTATACCAAACAATTGAATAAGGTGTACAAAGTACTTAATATGTTTTTACTTCGCTTAGTCTATTCAGCTATTCGTTTTCCAAAAAGCTTTCACTTTTGATATCAAAAAGGTAATACGTAACTCTATAGATTGGGTCTTTTTTTCAACACTCGCGCATTTGCATAATATGTAATTCATTTTCTGCCATTGTGATGAGTTTTTGTGGCTATGAGGGCGACAAACAAAAAAACATACTAAAAAAAATGGGTAAACAGAGCGCAGGACGTGGCAGTGCCCCTCAAAAGTCTACAGTAAAGCTTTGCAAATCTGCAGTTAGCAAAGTCAACAATGCTCTCTTGACGTTGGACAAAGCTCGCAAATAAATGAAACAACATAACATTACACACCTCTAATTCAACGGTTGATCCTGCTCATTGTAAACTGAGCATAGTCTGCTAATAATCGATCCTTGCAAACTCTGTTCGAAGGATATATATATATATATATATATATATATATATATATATATATATATATATATATATATATATATATATAATGGACCCCAAAAAAGCCGAAAGGGCGCATACATTTAATGTTATGTTTAAGAGGATATTAAATTTTTGATGTTTATTAACAGGATCGATTCTTAATATTTTTCCTTAAATTAGGCTGACGTCAATGTAGCTCAAATTTCCTATATCCGTTCTGTCGTTAACAGTCTTTTTATCTTGTTTGTTAGAATATAATAAATAAAACAAATTCGCATTCCATGTATCCTGAGTACCCAAACAGACGATGTTAAAATTTCATTTCATTATTAATAAATAAACAAACTATCAAGGTATGTACTGTGTGAAATTAAATACTTTTTTAGAAATTTGAATAGTTCTATAAAGTGTTTGTTTTTAAAATTGTAAATATGTTTGTATATGAATGTTTTTAATGATATAAAAAATATTTTTAGGAAGATCAGTAAATAAAAAAAAACAAAAAATTTTTAAAGATGCCTTAAATATAGGGCGAAAAGCCAAATTGTTTTTGAATATTTTGTTAAGTAAAGAACCTAAACCAAAGAAAAGACAAAATAAAAAGAAAATGATATAATCTATGGTTCAAGAATCTGGAAAATATAATATATATATATATATATATATATATATATATATAAATATGTAGATAAGTTTTTGTCCGTGTAATTTAAAATAAAATAGAATAAAATATTGGCGACGCGGACGTGAAAATTTGTGTATATATATATATATATATATATATATATATATATATATATATATATATATATATATATATATATATATATATATATATAATGCAAATTGGAAACGTTGGTAATTACATCTCTCAAAATGTAATAAACAGGCTTAAGCGCAATATATCCCTATTTATCGGAATGAATTAATTAAGAAACGATTTTTTGCGTAACTGTCAACTAGTAAATTATGCTTCAGTTTGCGCGAAATGCTTGCAATTAGTTTCTGTCAATATATTCCAGATAATGAACCTCTATTAGCTGCAATAAATATTTATTAAAAACAGCTTATTTAATGGTTTTTCAGGTGGCAGTTATAATCTTGATTTGCTGTTTTCTTGCTGTTTTTATACGCACACTGATTGGTACGGGATTATTTTATATTGATGGCACTTGACAATCTATTCTGGGATTAGTTTTCCTTTTAATTTTTGTTCGAGAGATATAAAACTATTAGACCGTGCAGTTAAGTGTAAGATTGAGTAAATTTTAATGATAGTAGTAAAGGTACTAGTGGAATCTATTTAAAAGATCAATGTTGTTTTTGTTGAGGATGTATTTTTGAGCGATTCGATCCTAGTAGGAAAGAAAGCATTAAATTTATCACAAAATTCTACTTGCAGCAATCATTTTGAATTGGTACATAGACTTCATCGATCTGTCATTTATGGTTCCTGTTTAGGGCATAGATTTGCTAGCAAATTAGTATTTTACTTTTGGTCGGTTCTAATTTTTTGAGAAAAAAAAATCTTGCGCGCAACCGATGCCCTGTTATCGATTAGTTGGCTTGATAGTGTCACTCGTAAATGACGCCGTTTTTATATTTTGTGGTAATTACCTTTTATTTAATATAATGACCTCCTCACAGTGTATTCTTGCGTTTTGCCAAAACAGGGACTAATAAATTTTCGAAGTTCGGTCCTGTACAGCACTATGTATATATTTTAACATCGTAAATTTGTTATTTTTGAGATTCAACTTTGCCCGTAATAACAGTTTAGAAACTATCAAAATGAAAACAGGAAGGCGAAGATGATGATAGTGAGCAGGGAAGAGAAAACACATCAGATAAAACTAGAAAAAACAATTATAGAACCAGTAGATAGATTCAAATATATAGACTCGACAGCATCACAGGGCGGGAGATTGGAACAAGAAGTGAACTAAAGGATAAAAGCAGCAGGAAGACTCTTCAACGCAATAAAAAAACAAATTTTTAACAAAAAAGATATCCTAAAAGAGACAGATATGTTTTAAAGATTGGTCATTCTAGTTCTGACTTATACTTCAGAAGTATGGTTTCTAAATGAAAAACAGAAAAGTCGAATACAAAGTACTGAAATGAGGTCCCTTAAAACAAGAAGGTAAAAGACAAAATAAGAAATACAGCCTTCAGAGAAAAATCTGAAAGAGAGACGCGTGATGAGGATGAATGAAGTGAGAAAAGGGTCTGAAACAAGGACTTACAGAAAGATGAAAAAGAGACGATCAAAAAGGACATGGTTAGAGGAAATGAGAACAGCAGCTAAAAAGCGTGGTATAGTGTTATGAAGTGAAACAGGGACGCAAGACAGAAAACTATGTAGAGATATTTGAGAAGGAAACCCCACAACAATTCAGCCTTACACCTGAAAAAGTGGAAAGGCTCCAGGATTAGGTAAGTAGGTAAGTTATATTATTAGTGAGATCCTATCCGGACGAAATTTATTGCATCTTTATTAATCTGGCATTCTCATTTCCACAAACATCATTAAGTAAATTGGTAGCTACGCAGGATAATAATGTGACAGGTACTACTTATATTGAAAACCCTAATAGTGTTATGTTGAACTAAGTATACAACATTTATCTCTGAAGGATATTTTTCTCTACTGGTTTATCAAATATGATTTGAATTTGCTTATTATTTTGTGTTTCATAATAAAAAGTGAAAGTAGAAACACTGGTTCTTAAAGACATGTTTTTGAGGTGCTCAAGCATTAGGCATGAGTAAAGTTTTAGCAAAATGGATTCCAACAAAAACTGTTCAATTAGCAAATTTATCGAAATCATTTTGTATTTAGGTACATCACTAGGATCTAGAAACAAAATAGTTATAAGTTCTCCGTCTCTAAAAACAGCCCTATTGTTAAATACAGGTCGAAGAGCATTACCTAATATAATACATTAACAAAATTTGTATGTCTATTGAAAAAAACGTCCTGATTTTTATTACCAAAATATACTCTTTCATCACAACAATGAGCGGGTTCACAAATGAGTAAAAGTTCAACCCATTCTTTTTGAGCTTGACCATCCTCCATGTAATCCAGATTTAGCTTCGTCTGACTTTTTTTTTAATTTTCAAAAAGTACCTTAAAGGGCGTTATTTTACAGAGGATAACGAGTTGAAAAATATCGTTGATATCGTTACGTGGTTAAATGTAATTAGTAGTAGCTCTCATATTCTAACTGCCAAGTTACTTCATAAAATTTTATATTTAAGTTATTTATCACTACTAGAAATATGATATATTTACCTTTGCATGCCTCTTTTTTTCGTCACTCCTCGCGAATTTCCGCCCACACACGTCACACGAAAACGGTTTTTCTCCGGTATGAGTCCTGATGTGGGTCGTCAGATGATCGGATCTCGAAAAACTACGCATACAAATCCGGCACTGAAACGGTTTTTGGCCCGTATGGATTCGTATATGTCGGGTTAGTTCGTCAGATCTCGAGAATCGTCGGTCACAGTTTTCCACCGGACACGCGTACGGACGTTCGTGTACCGGCGTTTTACTCGGACGATTCGGGTATTTCCGTGGTTTTACAGGTACCAGTTTCAGAGGTATCGGACTTTGTTGGTACACCTGCGAGAGAATTTCGTGTCCCTTCGACGTTGAGGGGTTGTACTCTGCGAGTTGCACTGGCCCGTAAGGTGATGATGTTTGCTGCATTTCTGCGCCGCATGATGATGAAAAAGGTTCTTGTTTAGGTACCAAGGAGCTGGGTCCAGGCACTATTGAACCTTGCGGTGAATATTCTTGAGTTTCCCATTGATATTTAGCTGAAGGTGCAACCAAAGGTTGTCCTACCCGTGAGTAGACCAAATCACTTTGCTGCATATCCAATTGTAGTGTTGTTGTCGTACTCGTACAACTTGGGTAGCTTGGAGGTTGTTTCAGAGCTAAATTTGGAGAGCAATCCATACTGAGCATTAATTGTTCAGTCCCTCTGTCATCATATTGGGTTGCCGCTGGAGATGGCGTGGTACTAGAATACTGCTGTGGACTCTGACTCGATTGATTTGTACCTCCTTGCAAAAACCCAAACATTGATGGGTACATCGGTTTATCACCAGTCGATAACAGCCACTGACCCACGGCAGAAGAAGTGTGTCCCAAATTCTGTTGGTTTATTCCCAAAGGACTGCTCTGATTATGCATCTGAATATTACCTTGAAGCCCTGGACTCCCCGCACTTGTGTATACTGATCTGTGTTGAATCTTCCCCATGTTATTGTTAGTTGATGGATGGTGAGGGTACATAGTACTTAAAGAACTCTGAGTGGTACTGTCTTCTTTCGGACTGAGCGCGGAATCCTGAGGAGTTGCTCGTTCTGCGAGGTGTGAGCTGGATGGTGAATGATGGGGCGAAGTATGCTGTTGCTGACTTTGCTGTTGTTGACTTTGCTGTTCGATGGATAGTTCTTCGGGATCGAGAGAACCTGGAATGAAAAGAAAATGTTAGTAAAAGATTACAAATTATTGATTGCTTAATACGGAATATACCTTTTTAAATATGTTACTTCTTCGATGATTAAAAATGCATGTAATTCTTTGGCAGGTACTTTTTCATGTGGAAGTTAATAGGATTAATTTGTTGAGAATTGTTTCATTTTTGCTGATGTTTGACCTAGCTATTTAAGCTCATATGATAATTTTTCATTCTTGAGAGGTGGAGGTGAATGAATGCAAGATAAAGGTAAAAACAACGATAAGGCGTTGAAATCTTAGAACGGCGTTAAATCCATATCATTGAGATACTCGATCTTTCCGACACGTGGTTTATTTTATAGTATAGCGTTACATATATAAGATAAAGTTTTTATATTCATAAATTTATTTTCTAGCGTGCTTCTAATAATGTAATGATACAGTTCTCCATTTTAATGAGAGGTATTGTACAGGGTGAGTCAACGATTGGATGAAGTAGGTTTGTGTCTTTTCGGTGAAATTAACAAAGAAACTATATTTATTGTTTGACACAGTTTATTTTTACGCAAATTTTAAAAATATTTAGGACTCTATAGGGTGAGCCAAAAAACTAGGACAGCATAAAGTTGTATTTTTTTAAATAGAACACCCTATATACGAATCGTATTTTCGATTTAGCTTATAATTTTAAATCTTTTTTATTAAGGGTTTACTATAACAAAACTTTATAGTTTCTGAGATAATTAAGTTTAAAGAAAAAAAGTCACATTTTCAAGCATCAATTCAATCCTAAATAACGTTTTCAATTTTGTGACAAATATATTCAAATTTGGAATTTAGCAAGGCCAAGGACAAGTTAACATAATTTTTACCTAATGTTTGCAATAAAAGCTACAGGGTGTTGAACACATCGGCTCAAATTTGAACAAGTTTAAATGAATAAATATCTTTTTTTTTTTTAATGGTATATTTTCATATTATTTAATAGAGTAATAAAAACCCTAAAAGTTTTGTTCAATATATCCTATACCTATTTATAA
Organism: Diaprepes abbreviatus; assembly: GCA_034092305.1. NCBI lineage: Eukaryota > Metazoa > Arthropoda > Insecta > Coleoptera > Curculionidae > Diaprepes > Diaprepes abbreviatus. Next base: position 785,402 of record JASJET010000047.1, on the reverse strand, counting down.
TAGTTTTTGAGATATTTCAGTTTTTCTTATTTTCCATACTTTTTTACAGAAATAGTCTTCATTATCATAGTAGCCATGTAAAATAATAAAAAGAAACTACAGAAACAAACAGAATGTGGTTAAATATGATGAAATACATTATTCGTTATATTACAACGGCAATAGTTTAATTAAACATAATGTGAAAAAATTAACAGAACAATAACGACAAGGCAAATACATATTTACTTTTATACTAAATTGAAACAAAAAAATTACCTATTAAATACTGAGATTAATTATTTCTTTTTAATAAGTGTTCGAATAAACGACCCTCTTGTGCAATGCACAAATTTAGTCTTTTTTGCAGATTTTCTCGGACCCTGGACAAAATTAGTGGCGTTATTGTTCTACAGGTATCCCTAATCCTGTTTCGCAAATCTTCCACTGTTGTTGGTGGATTAACATACACCTTATTTTTAATATAACCCCATAGGAAGAAATCTAATGGGGTGATGTCGCAAGACCTTGGTGGCCACTCAATGAAACCCCCACGTCCAATCCATTTTTGCGGATATCGTTGGTCCAAAAACGCACGAATTTCACGATGGTAATGCGGAGGCGCACCATCGTGCTGGAACCACATACTGTCGAGCTCATCCCTATCGAGACCTTGAAGTAGTTGGGGTAGTTCTTCTTGTAGAAAGTTCAGGTAACTATGGCCATTTAGTGGTTCATTAAAAAAGTGGGGTCCAATAATTCGATTATGATGAATACCACACCAAACATTTAAAGACCAGTGGTTTTGATGTTGCACCTCTCTAATCCAAAATGGATTTTCTGTGGCATAATAATGCATGTTGCGTCTATTTACGGCACCGTTACTTCTAAAAGTAGCTTCAACACTAAACATTACCTTGCATAATAAATTTGGATTTAATTGAATCTCCGCATTTATTGTACGACAAAAGTTTACACGACTTTCAAAATCCTGTCCATGCAATTCTTGGTGTAATTCCATGTGATATGGATGATACCTATATTTCTTGGTAGTACGATTAGCGGTGGATTGTGATGTTTCACATAATGCTGCTAACTGACGGCTACCAATATAAGGATTTTCCTGAACATTTAACAATACTTGTAGTTCTTTTTCTTCATTAGTTACAGGTTTGTTGACCACTTTACGTTTTGGATAATCAACAGTACCAGAAGAATCAAATCTTTGCATTAAGTTTTGAGAAGTATGGGTATTAGGCTGGCGTCGATCAGGATACTTCATTTTGTAAATTCTTTGAGCAAGAAGGCAATTTTTTTGAGCCTCTCCTATTGTATAAATCATATCTATTAACTCATTCTTTGGAAAATTCATTTTACAATATAAGATGAATGCAAAAAAAACCAAACTACACTACATAAAAACCAAAAGAAGCGATTGCGGTTATAAATTTGACACACAGAAAAATGTTCTTTTACATTGTTTTTGCCATGGCTACTATGATAATGAAGACTATTTCTGTAAAAAAGTATGGAAAATAAGAAAAACTGAAATATCTCAAAAACTATTATAAATAGGTATAGGATATATTGAACAAAACTTTTAGGGTTTTTATTATTCTATTAAATAACATGAAAATATAAAAAAAGATATTTATTCATTTAAACTTGTTCAAATTTGAGCCGATGTGTTCAACACCCTGTAGCTTTTATTGCAAATATTAGGTAAAAATTATGTTAACTTGTCCTTGGCCTTGCTAAATTCCAAATTTGAATATATTTGTCCCAAAATTGAAAACGTTATTTAGGATTGAATTGATGCTTGAAAATGTGACTTTTTTTCTTTAAACTTAATTATCTCAGAAACTATAAAGTTTTGTTATAGTAAACCCTTAATAAAAAAGATTTAAAATTATAAGCTAAATCGAAAATACGATTCGTATATAGGGTGTTCTATTTAAAAAAATACAACTTTATGCTGTCCTAGTTTTTTGGCTCACCCTGTAGAGAGTAATAATGAAAATTTAGAATATGGATATTTTGTTAAAGAAAATATTCTTAAAACTACAATTATAGAAATTATTTAAATATTTTAAGTCACTTACGTTTACATTTTGTTGATGTTTGTTTAAACTCAACGACTGTTGAAAATCTGTAGGCAGTTATTTTCAAACAATGACCGTATGCAAGATTTTATAAAATATGCATTAAAATCAGTCGTTAAGTTTTATTAGCAATTAAACTTTTTACTGGTATTATATGAAGTATGTGCAATAAATTCTAGTTTTTTTTCTGTAGATTTAATTGGTCAAGCAATTTAATATTTTAAATGCCAAAGTAATTGACCAATCTTTCTTCCCGAGGCATTACTATTATTAATAAAATTCATTAAGCTTACGCGAATGTGTGAGCTGTTATTTCTACGATTTTATTGACTATTCCCTTTTATATACAGGGCGTTTATTTATATGAGGAAAACTGGATACATAATATAGCTATAGCCCAAACGGTGTATATCTTTAAAAATTTAATAATTATAACTGTTATTGGTTGCCATACATCTAAAAAAAATGTTCCTCGTAAATATAACTAGGGTTGTTCATTTCAATTTTCTGTATTACTCTCGGAGTACAGAAAAATAAGTTATTTCTAAAATTAAATCAACATTTATATTTGTTTTATAATTTTTAATATATTTTTTTATCTAAATTTAATAATTCTGCAAAATATCTCGTTTATATTTTTATAAAAATATGAAGGTTAACACGCTTATCTACTCCAGATGCAGTAGGAGTAGTAAAATACTGAAACATTTAGTGGTTTCCTCTCCTTATATTTATCCACAATAATAAGAGAGATAAAATTGCCTTACAGGACCGTCTTCTTCTTCTTCAAGTGCCTTCTCCATTGCGGAGGTTGGCAATCATAATAGCTATTTTAATTTTTGAGGCAGTTGCTCTAAATAGTTGCTTTGAACTGCATCCAAACCATTCTCTTAGGTGTTTTAGCCATGAAATTCGTCGTCGTCCTACGCCTCTTCTGCCACCTATTTTGCCTTGGATTATGTGCCGTAAGATGCTGTACTTTTCTCCCCGCATAATGTGTCTGAAATATTGCAGTTTTCTCTCTTTTACTGTTATCTCGACTTCCTTTTCTTTCCCCATTCTTCTCAACACTTCGGCGTTCGTAACTCGATCCACCCACGAAATCCTCTGAATTCTTCTATAGGTCCATATTTCAAAAGAGTTAAGTCCTCTCATTGCCTCTCGATTCAGTGTCCATGCTTCCATTCCATAATATAGAACACTGTATACGTAACATTTAGTCAGTCGTATTTTCAGGGCTAACGTTAGATCTTTGCTGCAGATAACGTTTTTCATTCTAATAAAGTTGGCACGTGCTTTCTCGATTCTGGTTTTTATTTCGACGGTATAGTCATTATTTTCTGTTATTAGTGTTCCCAAGTAAGTGTACTTCTTAACTCTTTCTATGTGCTGGCCTCCTACCATTAGGGTTTCATTATTATTGGTGTTGTTTTTACTAATTATCATGAACTTGGTCTTTTTCGTGTTAAGAGAGAGTCCATATTCTCCACTAACTCTTAATATTTTATTTATTATTTTTTCTAGGTCTTTCAAACTATCAGCTATTATTACGGTGTCATCTGCATACCTAATATTGTTGATTAAAACTCCGTTTACTTTTATCCCTGTTGTTTCAGATTTAAGACTCTCCAATATGATCTCTTCAGAATAAGCGTTAAATAGTAAAGATTACAATATACACCCTTGTCTGACTCCCCTTTGTATTTCCACATCTCCGGATATTTCCTGTCCAATTTTTACTGCCGCTCGCTGATTGTAATACAGATTTGATACCAACCTTAAATCTCTTTCATCCAGGACCGTAACAAAGAATAAACAAAAACAGCTGTTTTCTTTGAGAACAATTTTAATACATAAGCTCACCTCCGACTAACGGCATCTTTACTTTGTCGTTCTATAGTAATGGTTATAAAATATGATTAAACACATTTTATATACTTCTTCAACAACATTGTGATATTCTTATTATATTAAGATATAAAATAATTTAGACACTGTGCCTCTATTTAATATTGTAGTGTTTATTGTTTGTGACCTTAAACTCTGGATACCCTTTAGGTTCTAGACTACTGTTATTATATTATAATAAAAAAGACTTTATAATGCTTCCTTTTCTACCACACTAGTGTATTAAAAAGCTCTAGTCCAGTTCCGATAAAGTACTGCACGTGTTTCGAAAGCACAAATTTTCATCATCAGTAGTAAAATATATAAATTACGGGCAGATAAAATAAAGTTTTAGAGCGAAAAAAAAAACACTAAAGTAATAAATGAAAAAGAAAAGCAGGTAAATCGAATTAGTGGTTTTCGAACCTTATAAAATATAGGGATATATTAATTAAATATTTTATAACCTCTTCAATAAAAATATTAATTTCCAGTTGTTCCTTTTTCTTATATATACAATGAATTAGAAAAAAAATAATTATTTTTGGTCAGTTTGATTTTGTTGATTATTTTAATCCGCTATTAAAATCTCTCATTTCATATTTAAAATTTCTCTTAAAATAACGAACGAAGAAGTTCGATTTTAAAATTTTTGTATATATTATTTTTATTTTTCAAGGATATTTAGTTTGTGAGACTTGCTTATAAATCATTGGACAAAATTCTTGTTAAATAATGGAAAAAGAAAATAGCAGAATGGGTCACTCCGATCCTGTTACAGTTGCCAAAAAAAATGTCACTAGTTTGATGCATTTATCAAATTTTGCCGTAAAGATATATACTGTTTGGACTATATGTTTAGAGCTATCTTAAAGATTATTATTGTAGAGCTACATTGACTCCACCATTAAATTCCAAGGGCCAAAATTTAGTTAACTCATCATATTAATATACTGCAGTTTTGAATTAAGCACAAATTTTCGGCGAGTGAGATATCTATGGCGCAAGCCGTAGAGGTGGACTCCGCTCCGTTCGCAATTTCAGTTGGAACTTACGGAGCGTTAAAGGACATTCAAATTGTTTTTCTTAATTGATCGCTAAATAAAAACATTCAATTATTACTATGTCTGATTTACTTGCATTGTAAATTTTACAATGTAATGTGTTGTTTCTGTAAGTAAACAACAATTTTATATTGAATTTTATTCATCAGAAAAGTATAATCTATGAATTGCTTCCTTAGCGACTGTTTATAAAATATCATGGCAACAAGTGCTAACATCTGTTACAGTTTTAGGTGGGCGTAAGGTTGGTGCTCCAAGGCATCCGAAATAAATTCGGATCGATACTGCGTTGCCGGCTTAATATTACTTTTCTTAACCCTCTGTTGTACCTTATAGCATATACTAAAAATTATTAAAACTTATAATAGTATGTTATATAAGAATGACGGAATGATATTCATTTCTCACGGGAATGAAAATTTGCGCTATGAATATTTCCTGCAATTATTAGTTTGATAGCATTTTGGAATATAGATAACCGGTTTTTTGCTGTTTTGACAATTTTCTGTCACTTGAATATTTATAAACAATTTTTTATGATTTCTTATCATTAAAAATGAACATATTTCACATAGTGTGAATAAGTTTTTAGTATAAATTAGGGGTAAAAGAGTCTAAGCTGAAAGTATTCTTTTTTCATCATTTCTATCCATAATAATATGATATATTTATCACAATGGAATGGGAATTGTAAAATGGAGCAGGACGGACGTTCAAAACTTGCAAAGAACAATAAGAACACTCTTAACCGAAGCACATAAATACCACACTCGGAGTGCGATTGAACGTACAATGATTCCAAGAAATCAAGGAGGAAGAGGATTGGTGGATATTGGTAAGCAGCTCGATCAACAAATAATAAACTTACGTTCTTATTTCCACAGGTTAGCGGGCTCTTCCACTCTACATCAAGCAATATGCGAGGTAGACGATTCAACGCCGCTACAGCTGAGGGAACAGGATATTGCTTCTCACCACCAAACAGACCAAGAGAAGTTACAAGTCTGGCTACGGAAGCCACTTCATTGACGGCATCTAATGTCGATAATTCAGCGTCGAACTACTAGTTATCAGGATAGATGTTTCCAGAAACGTTTGTTAGCTCTCCAAGACCAGGTTATTCCGACGAAAAACTATCGGAAGTTCATCACCAGAGGTCCCTCAATAGAAAACGATCAATGTAGATATGGCTGTCGAACATCAGAGACAGTCCAGCACATAACTGGAGGATGCCAAGCGTTTGACGCAACCAAGTATAAGAAAAGACATGACTCAGCTGCAAAGATACTCCACCAAGAGTTAACAGATAAGTTAAATCTATTGTAGGTAGGAAAAGTGCCTTATTACGAATACAATCCGGAGACTCTTCTTCAGAACAACGAGTTCAAGCTATATTGGGACCGAATGGTTCCAACAGCTCAGACAGTTGCTCATAATAGACCAGACATTATATTAACTGATAAAATTTCTAGGCGAACTACACTAATTGACATTGCTATACCTAACAACAACAACCTAAGGCCAAAATACAACGAGATCACTAAATACAGAGATATGGAGGTGCAAATTCGAAGACCATGGACAATGAACACCGTCCAAATGATTCTTATAATTTTATCAACAATTATAATGATACCAAAGAACCTCCTGTAGAACATCAAGGGACTGGATCTTAGTGAGCATCTGTACAAGCCAATTCAGAAAGTAGTTCTCCTTGCAACCGCACAAACCATCCGAAAGTTTCCGGGAAATACAGATCACGTCACCTAGGACCCGATAACATGAAAAGGGTCTCCACAGAGCTCCATACTTTTGGTATCTTTGTATACCTGGTATGAGTCAATAATCCTTGTAGGGAGTGCTAAGCTGTTTGGCTTGAAAATCATGTAATGAAGGAATGATTACTGACACATGCATGACATCTATTAATATGCGACTCTCTTGATCAAACGATATTCAGGTATACAACTTTATTTTATAGCATCGTTTTCTTATCAGGTTTCAGACCATGTTTCGATCTTTGGTAAAGTTAACTTGTTTAAATTATTTACGTATAGGGATATTTTCTAAATACAGTCTATGGGATATATAGTTCTTGTACACATAGGGTGCTGATAATAGACCAGTGGCTATTTCGAGTCTGTAGATGTTCTAGCAGAATTCTCGTGAGCAAGATGTTTTAAATATTTCATGTATTAGTTAAATCTAACTTTATTTTTCATGGAGTTCTAAAGATGTCGCCTTTCAAAAAATATAGATATAATTATTATCTTTAAATCTAACTGATAAACCAAATATTACAATGCGTCAACAGAATAGGTTTTTAAAACTTCCGATTTCATTTTGATGCATTAAATTCATCGAATATTGTCAATATTATATTAAGAAACAGCAATTTAATTTCTTACTTTCTTCTGTGCAATTAAAAACACAATTTTCTCCTCAATGCAAAAAATTTACAGCTGTGAATCAAAGAAATAATTCATTATCCGATGTGTTTTCTCCATTGACGTCATCGCGGTCATGTGACAACCCTGTTCGAAGCCATTTCGCCCGGACATTTACGGATTTCAAGGCCTTTGCCATTAAATTTTCCTAGAGGTCATAGGCTCGCGCACACTTGAAAATCGATTCCAGGGCTCAGCTACAGCAGGGATGTAAAATCGATAACGTGCCCCATTCATAAAACGAAACGCCTAGTCCGGTCAAGTTGAAGGTTCAAGGCGAGGCTTTTTCGAGTTCCTATTTGTAAAGGGATAAATTTATTAAAATCGCGGGATCCTGAAAGATTATATGGTAAATTCGGGATAGAAGATATAAAAAAGGATTTGTATTTTGGTATTCAAAATTTATTTGAGAACTATTGTTTGAATAGTGAATAGATCGGGTAATTTTATTAGTATTAGGTCAGCAAGAAAGTATTTTTGGTTGTCACACATAGAGAGACTTGTAATTGTTTCACTGGTGACCAAAAATGGGTCATCTACATTAACATCTAAAGGTCAATTGCGTTCAAAAAAGACAATTAGGTGGGACTAGAAAAATATTTTGTATTTTGAGCTGTTTCATTTTTGTCTCGTAATCTGTCTTGTTCATAACTACTGTTTTATTGCTTTTATCAGGCCTTAGAACAATAATTTGATGATTGTCTTTTATATATATTTTTTTGTTCGAATCAATTTCTTTTTTAAATTTTAAGTATTCGATCCTGTCAAATAAGAATCAAAAATTGAATATCCTCTTAAATATAAAAGTAAACGTAAACCTTATTTTGTTTTTTTTTGTGCATTGTAAAATATAAAAAATATATAAAAAATAAAACACACTCGCCTTCCATGTATCCTCAATAGACGTTGTAAAGATTGAATTTCATTATTAATAGAGTAACAAAATGTCAAGGTGTGTACCGGTAAAATTAAATATTTTTTTAAAAATTTAAATACTGTTTTAAAGTGTTTTGTTTGTTTTCAAAAATTGTAGATATGTTTCTTGTGTGAATGTTTTAATTATATAAAAATATTTTTAGGAAGGAAAATAAAACAAAAATTTTGAAAATGCCTTAAATAAAGGGCGAAACGTCAGTTGTTTGTATTTTTTGTTAAATAAAGAACATAAACCCAATAAAAGACAAAATAAAGAAAAAATGATATATGGTTCAAGAATCAAGAAAATATAATATATACATACACACATATATATATATATATATATATATATATATATATATATATATATATATATATATATATATATATATATATATATTAAAGACACATCAGCCTCTAGGGCTCTTTAGTGTCTACTGTGGATTTATACCGGCTCATCAGTCTGATTGCTACCAGAAATTTATTTGGGGCATTTCTATAAGCCAGGTTCTCCTGTAGTGAGCCTGTCAAGTCCAACAGTGTAACGAGAGGGACATATTGTGAACAGAAAACAGAGAATGTGTTTGATGGTTAATGCTGTAGAACGTATCTGGCACTTTGAAGGGTAGTTATTCTCATTTTTGTCAATAAGATTAAATTTTTTCCATTGATTTGGGACAGAAAGGTATCTTTGACTTTGTGTAGTTTGTTATTCTCTTCCAGTAAATCCCATTCAAATTGAATTGTGTTTCTGGTTATTTTATCTGTAAACTTATTTATATCAGATAGAGAGGTGTACTTCACAGTTGGAGATTTAGACTTGCAAGCTTGTTTGGCCAATAAATCAGTCTCACTGCCCTCGATTCCCACATGATTGTGTATCCACATAAAAGACACTTTTTTGTTTTGAATTAATATTTGTTCTATGTTGTAAAATATTAAGCTAAATAATGGGGATTTTGGCTGTCTAGAATTAATAAGATTGAGAGAGCTGAGGGAGTCTGATGCAATTAATCATTTTGATGTATTTTTACAGAAGATCAAATCTGTGGCCCTGAGTATAGCAAACAGTTCAGCAGACTTATGCTCAAGACTATAAAGATATTGTGCATTTTGAATTTCTTTTAAGAGGCTGGATGATCAGTTCAGATGTTTACTGTGAAAAACAAACGGAGCTGTACAAAGTAATCACTCATTTTTAGTAATTCATGGGAAATTATTGGAGCTTGGTTGGGAATCGTTCTCGTATCCACCATACAGCCCTGATCTGGCACCACCTCATTACTATTTATTTCGATACTCGCATCTGCTTTAGTTGCTGATAAGTCCAAAATTTCTATGACAGTGGAATCATGCAGCTGCAAGAAAGATACCAAAAATTGAACAAAATGGAAAATTTATAATCGATAAAAGTTTATTCTTTGAATAAAAAAATGGAGTTTTATTCACACTACAAAACCAAAATGACTTTCTTACCGATCTGACATTATTAAATGGAGGAGAATGAAATGATCAATTTTTAAGTACAACACAAAAGTTCAAGTATATTTTTAAAGAATTAATGAGATTTTTGAATTTTTCAAATTTTAGCAAATATACACATACCTAGATAAAATAACCATGGTCAAAAAATCATCCTTTTTTCAGCGGAAAAAAATTTACCAGCGGTGTCCTACCTTTTGGCAAAGAATATATCTTGAAGCAGTTATCCAGTAAAATTTATTCCTGTTAAAGTTAATATATAAAATAGACAGAATAACAATGAATGGATATAATTTTCATTCATAATGTTTTACTATCAAACCTACGACAAAATATATCGTAGGGCCGCCCACATCAAATTGTGCTGGATGCAAAAAAGAGAGCGTAGGTAAGTAAATTATATATACTTCGGAAATGCGTTTTCAAATCTTTTAAACGAAAGAATTTCCATTATTTGTGTTGATATGTCGATGATGAACAAGCGTCACCGCATAAAGTTTGAGCTATTGATGCAATCTGCTGACTGTAAGAAAAAACGATATAATAATATTATATTTTGTAATATTCCTTAATATAAAGTAATAAAAAATATATATTTTTTTTAAATGTGTGAATACAAACAGATGGCCAACATTCTTTTATTAGGTAAAGTTTTTGTGATGGCGACATGAAAAATTTGCCAAGCTCGCAATCTTTTTTCTTACCGGTCCCTTTCTTTGTCAAGCTAGATTTAGAAAAATGTAATCTGTATTTGTACGTGTATGTCGTTTTACTTTTCTTGTTGATTTCTACGATTTTCGTTATTTTATCGTTCATTTTACGCAAGTTATTTTATCGTTAATTTTCATTCTGTTTTCAATCGAGTAGAAAATATCAGTTAACATCCATTAATTAGAAGTATAGAATTTCAGTTATATTCAAAACATTTAATTTCTATTCGATTCAACTTCATTAGTTTTATCAATACTGACATATTCACGGTTAGATTTAATCTTTGGATGAAAACGATCTCATTTCCTGCTTGAGTGATTCGGAGTGAGGTAAGGATATGTTTGATGTTATTCGAATTATTGAAATATTTGATGCTACTTCATTTAAGAGACATAGAGACGTATTTAGCTTTATCACTTGGTTTGCGTTAATTAGGGCAGTTATATATTGATGTTGTCTTCAGTACTAAAAGAATTGATATCTATAACAACGGGACACCAAGATAAGTTTCGAAAATAGGATATTTAACAACTCTTTGAAAATTATTTAATATTTTCTTTATTACATTTAATGCACACCACATTTCGTGGAGATCTGTTATATTTTCGGTAAAAATCAATTAAAAAGGTTGAATGGCAAAAAAGAAGGACCGAAGTGTAATTTGAGTAATGGCCCTGGTCACGTGACACGCATGACGTCACGTCATAGTTAACAAAATATTGCTAAAGATAGTTTGTTTGATTTTTTGAGGTTTCTATTAGTTTTCCGTTGCAAAGCAGACAGCGTGTTTGTTTCTGTTCCAATGGATCCTAAGTCACAAAAACAGTAGTTAGACTTAGCTCCCAGATGCATAGGAGCTAATTCTATGGTTTTGATGGGTGAAGTCACTTTAATGTCCATATATTTATATTTTATATTACTTCAATATCTTTCAACTGAGCTGTTACAAATTTTGATCAATGTTCCTTTTCTAAAGCTTCATCACGTGTACATAATCTACATTTGTCCCACGACGAAGGCATTATTATTCTCTTATCGATTATTTTAAAAGACGAAATTCTTGTAGACCCATAAAACTATAGAAATTTGTGATATTCACATCCATACTCAAGTTTTTGGTATGACTTTTGAGTGATTTCTTTTAATAAGTTGCAAGTCATACTCATATTGCTTTGCACGTTTTTGAATTCTGCAGCATAAAAATACGGATTATTTTTAAAGAAAAGTCCAACCATAAGTGTCTCTACTCCGAGAAGGTTACTGATGTCGACTTCCAAAAAATTTTTCTCTATTTTGATATCTATAAAAAAGCAACTTGAAAAATAAATAAACTATTAATGATCCTTAAGAAACATATCAGTAGTTAATTCGAAACTCGCTCGAAAACATCAGGATTTATTAAAATCGCGTATCAGGAAACTAACATCCTGTACTGGTACTTATATGTGACGTCACCATGGATCGTTTTTCAAAATAGAATTTTTGTATTTGTATGATTAGAAGTTTTTATTTTCCTTTTACAAGTTGTCATTTAATTTTACGAAGTAAACGTAAGCAATACTACTATTAGTCATCTTTCTTTGATCCGTTCCGTGCAAAAACAAGAGCACTATTTTATTCTGGACGTACCCTTTGGATTGTAGGTCATTTGTTCACATGTAGAATTTGGCGTAAATTGACTTCAGAAGTTAATGGTATTAAACTGGCGCATTTGTCCTTTAGCAGGTGGGCGGTTATGAATGCCATTTTGTAGTTCTTCTTTTGGAGTCCAAAGCCCTTTTAGAGGCGAGTTTATCTTATATTTTCTTATGCCGCCTTCTTATGTATCTTAGGGTACTTGTTTCTGGGTTTCCCTGGGCATATGTTCCTCTTCGTTCTCCCTGTGATCATCTGTTTTTTTTTGGGCTAAAAACAAGAGTGGGAAACACATACCCGATACGATATTTTATTGATTTATTTTCCTTGCTACTTTTTGGAAGAGCACATCTAGTCACGTGATAACGTGAGACCACATTTTCAGGATTTACAGCCACCTGAGCCGTTACATTAACGCAGGGAAATTTAGGGGAAAGACCTGTATCGGTTAATTTAATTATTTTTTTAAAAATCTCTTAAAGAAAGGAACAAACTTCGACAAAAACATTTAAGTTATGGCATATATTTTATTTAAAATTCACCTATATGAATATTTTTATTAAGTTCACATTATGAGGCTATTTGGCTAACGGATCTATCCTCAGATCTTTAGTCTTTTTACTCAGAGAGGCGAATTTGATCAAAATTTAATACCGTAGCAACAACTAACCTTATATTGATGCTAAAACTGGAATCGCCGAAGCTCAACATAGCTTCAGTTATGTAGCAGTAATTACTCTGTTTTACTGGAGTTTCCAACCTAAAATTATACGGTTAAATTTTTTTATAGAGATAATATAAAAATACTAGACCTGGGATCTTATAGAAAAAAGTTGGCCTGCGGACTGCGGTCCTTCTTGGCCAGTCCAGCCGACAAAAGGAGTTAACATCATCACGTGAACCGACATGAGAGAAACTTTAATTATCGTTTTTTATGGAATATAAACATATTTTATTTGGAAAATAAATAGAATCCGCTGTTTTATGCTGAAATTAATTTTAGTTGGATGTGACTTATAGATTTGTTTGTTGATTGTGTGAAATAGAATTAGATTTAATAATAAAAAATTAGGTAGTACATTTATTTTAGTTGTCTCCGTTATTCTTTATACAAATATTCTATTAGATCTCAAGTATATTTTTTAAATGTACATTAAACGAAAAAAATTATTAAGAACAAGTACGGTTACACTCATATAACCCAGTGTTTCGAACAGGTGCACACGAATGGATGGATAATTTAGTCCAAGTTTATAAATACTTTGTATTTAGTGTCGAATCGGCTGCTTGCTGCCAGGAACGAAAATACTACGTAACTCCTGCGAGTTTAAATATAGAAGTCGAGTCAGCAGGCAAAATGTTTTGTCTGGAATGTATGTATATGTGAACTATATATCTAATGTATACGTGCAAGTACCGATTCTATTTCGTATAGGTAATGTCCAAAAGTTGATTATAAATTATGAGTTTTAATTAATAGAAAGTTGGTAGAGGAAAGTTAGAAGAAAACATCATTCACGTCGTCTTGATATAATAAGATTATGAAAACTAAGAAAATATATTCTATCCTAGAATATTCAAAATATAACAATTTAGTCTTTATAGACTTTTCTTCATAAAAAAGCCATTATACATTACAACCACAGTTACCAGATCCGAAATTTTCACACTTCCTATCGTTCTATTCACTTTAAAAGCCTGCAAAAGTCCTGCAGAGCTAAAGTATCGATTTTTCAGTCAACAAGTTAAAGCTTTTCCTCGGCGTTGCACTTGACATTTAACCAGAGTTCTCCCGGCGACCCGGCGCCGCCATATTGCATATAGTAAATTTATCATGAATGGGCCATTCTAAGCGCATGAATGAGCCCAAATGTTTCTCGGGTATTGATTTTTTAGACCATCAGAGTTGACTTTAATATTCATCAAGGCTCGCATCAACATTGATTAAATATTTATATGGGACATATGATCTTGGAAACTGTTCATGTTGTCAATTTGTTTAGTATTTTTTGGAAAAATAAATGAGAGGTTATGGAAATTTGGATACTGTTGTTGGAGTAAAGAGTGGGTCTTATCTAAATAGGAACTTGAGATGGGGTATACTTTTCATGTGCGACATAAAACCATGTATCTTAACTTTTTTGTTATCGAAATTTGCTACTTAAGCATTAATAACTTAAATCTTTTTAAATTATAAGCATAAACTAAATTAATTGTATTGTATGTATATCGATACAGGAAGTTGCCGTAAATTTAAGGTTATGTAATTTCGAAGGCGTTCACTGGCTTGAGTTATTAGATAAGAGTAATTTATACATTCAACGCGTATTGCAAAATTGGGCGGGAACATATAAAAGGATTTATATAAGCATTTTTGCCTAATTAGTTTCTGGGAACTGAAACCGCAAATTATATTAATTCTTTATTTCATAAAATGTAATTAGTATAGTTTGTATAATAATCTCCTTTATAGGTTCACAATATAATAAATATATAATTTTCTTCTTCTCCGTCTCTGTTTTTCGCTCTATAACCTTTGACATTTTGTGTTATTGTTCGATAATACTCTATTATCTTCTCAACCCTTGTAAGTATTCGATACTAATAAGGTACGATGCCGTTTAGAATTCAATAAGAGATTTTGAAATTTGTTACGATAATAATTAAGGATTTTAGTTTTTGCACATGTAACATGAATAATTCATTGTTTTCATAACAGCTAAGGAACGTTGAATAAATTAGAAATACTACGCCATTTTATTTAAATTCAAATTAAAACCACTTTACCACGATTTAACATCGTTCCAATTAATTTCGGGGTACACCCAAGTATGCTTTAGATCTTATCTGAGATCGTATGTCAAATTCTACCAAGCAATTTATTGATGAATGACGTTTATTTCAACGAGATAAATTGATTTCTGGCTTGTTTTTAAAATATCTATAATTATTTATTACTGAATACTACCAATGATCTTTCTTGAAAATAGACGCAGGTCACTAAAAGCTATATATCTATATAGCTTTACAAGCTTAATCGCTCTTACAAATATAGGTAAACCAATTCAATTACTGAGACCAACTGAGCATGAAAGGAATGTTTATTCAAGAGTTAATAGCTCCGAAGAGCTCAGCGTAAACGAAATTGATCGAGCTATCGATTTCTTTAAGAGTATCTGTTTACAATTATCGAATTTAAATCAATTTAAGGATGGATCTCACATTACATTCTATTAATATATTTAATTAATTATAACTTTTATTTAACATTACTCTAGATATTTTATTACGTTTGGTGTAATGCGCTTGATAGATATTTAGGATTATCTTTGCAATAAAAAATAATCCATAGTAGAGCGAGGTGGCATAAGAATTGACCTATCCCAATGCTATTATCGATCGATCCTCCCACATGGCAATTCCAGGAATTTGGAACCAGGATTGGAATATTTTAAATTGTTTTGATGTACAATTTTTCATTCACAAAACAAATAAATCAATCAATACGAAATATAGAATTATAAATCTTTTTCATTTAGTAACTCCTTCACTAACCTGTTATCGGGGGCGGTTCAACGACAGTACTTGGTCCAAAGAAACTTGGTGCGTCTCCCGCAGTAGTAACAGGAGTATTTAAGTCTCCAGGTATCCCTTCAATTCCTATAGTCTCCCCTTCGGATGCACAAATTGATGCAGGGGTTGGGCTACCCCCAGAACTCGTCCCCGAACCCCCTTTATACAAGCAAGTGTCAAAACTCAGCACGTTAAAGTGATGAGCGGCCGCTGCAGCAGTTTCCGTAAGGAGGAAGGCTGGGGATACATGGGGATGATGATGTTGATGGCTGGACAACGTGTCCAAAGTGTCCATTATCATTTTGTCACTAGGTTTTTGCTCTTTTGGATCCACTACAAATAGAAGTCACTTAACTATGGCACCAGTATAATGTAACTAATGTTCAGTAGCACCGATGATCGAGATGCCAAATAGTAGACAACATTATAATGGAGGCGAAATCTTCCATGGCACCGAGTATGAGCACTGGTTTTTCAAAAGGTTAAAGGTTAATCCTTAATGGAGAGTCTGGCATAGAATACTTTCCGATGTTTCACGAAAAAGTTTGTAAATCTGCTAAGTATTGAGATATTAAATTAATCACTCTTAAGAAACCACTTTTAAAATCATTCAGCACGTATTTGTTAGTTCGATTACTTTCAAAGTCACCTTGGCATCGTCGACAAACAACTTAAAATATCCGAAATGTTTCGCGTATAATTTCAGAATGTTACAGCAAAACGCGCGCGAGCTATTCAATTTTATTTTGTGCTGAATCGAGCTTTAACTAAACGCACCGAGACATCTACACTCTAACGAAGTCTCTGTATGACTACACGCCGCGCCGCTTTCAACCACTTTTATGAATGAACCGGCTGTGCCATATTTGGCCCGCCAATCGTGGCGCGGCTATGCCACCGGACCCTCCCCTCTACCCCTTCCACTTTGTGACGCGGGGTGACGTCACATAGTCAGCGCTGGCGCCGCCAACAGGTTATACCAGGGCGCGCGCTAAGTTCGTGCTTAAGGGGTGTATTGGCGCGTGCCGATAAGTGCGATGTTGCCGACTTGAGCGGAAAGGATTAAAAGGGTTTTTTTGGTCCTTTAACGGGGTGATTGATATTGGGTTTTTATAAAATTTAATCTGTTGATATTTGTTGCAAGAACTTATTAATATGAATGGCTGTATGCGCGGTGATAGATCATCCAGCGAGAAAAACCAACCACTTTTTAAAATGGAAATGATTTATTTGTATAATATATAATAAACGACAGTATTTTATCGATAATCAATAATAATTTTTAAAAACAGTTTATTTTAGATATGGTTAGGCTTGTTGTTAGTTCAGGAATTTGAAAACACCTGTTGTAAAAACAGCTCTATAGAAGGGTGAAATTTGATTGTTTTTTGAAAAAAATGCTTTTTATCAATTAATTGAAGTGTAAATAAAGCGATGTATATAAAAAATGTTATAGTTTTTAGAAAATAAGATATATAGGCGCCATAATTTCTTGGGTCGATGACATACCTGAAAGAAGTGTAAACTCAATGGTAATTTACAGTAAATATAAATTTGATGAAAATTAAATTTAGTGAAGTTACAAGTTTAAATTAAAATAATTGATAACTCAAAATTCATGATCCAAATTTTTTTTTCGGGATGAGAAAAAAGTGTCAATTGTATTTTTTGAAAAATTTCCTAGCAAAGTTTATTATCGATATATTTTATCAAATTTAAAGTGCATGATGGTTCCAAGATGCGCTGAAAAAACGGTACGCATTGTATCAGTGGCGTAACATAGCTTTCGGCTGCTCGGAGAAGATGCTAAATTTTCCTCTCAGGGCAGGTGTAAAAAATAACCGCCCTCTCCCTGGTATAATAAGGGATAATATGATTATTATAAAGACAAAGTTTTCTAGAGCCAAGAAGATTTAAGATGCAAATTGGAGAACTTTCAAAAAAAATTATTTTTCTCAAGAATTTAAAATTTTTAAAAATTAGAAAAGAAAATATAATTGTATTATTCAACTAATAAAAGCATAATTATTTCTTAACAAATTTATTGTTACATATATATATATATATATATATATATATATATATATATATATATATATATATATATATATATTGTTTGTTGGTTTTTCCTGGGATTATGGTCCGTTTAAAAATGAAATTAAAATGTAATGGTGGTGTTGTATTTTCTGTATATTTCATTTTTTTAAAACATTAACGTTTCGGTAATTTTTTTACCTTCGTCAGAATGTGTGTAGCTTGAATAATGATTGGTACCATCTTAACCTCGACATGGCACACGTGGTCATTTTGAACCCTATGAATCTCGCGAAAATTAAATTCTCAATAGAACATAATTTTTAAATAAATGTATACATGTGAGTGCAGTGTTGTTCCTGAATCTTTGTTCAAGCTACACACATTCTGACGAAGGTAAAAAAATTACCGAAACGTTAGTGTTTTAAAAAAATGTAATATACAGAAAATTCAACACCACCGTTACATTTTAATTTCATTTTTAACGGACCATAATCCCAGGAAAAACCAACAAACAAAAAATATTTTAATAAAGGTACAAGAAATAAATAAGAAATACCTCATATATATATATATATATATATATATATACATATATATATATATATATATATATATATATATATATATATACATATATATATATATATATATATATATATATATAAACTTTTTTTGTTTTTTCTTGGGTTTTCGGTCCGGTCAGGAGAATAAAATATTAATTTATATCTTCATAGATGTTGTATTGTTTTTTCTGTCACAAACGTTTCGACCTTATTATTGGTCTTCACCAGTGTGTTTTCTATAACAATAGCAATTCCCAAAACATAAATATTAACTAGTTATTTCTGGTCTTAATGTAGTAATACGTGTTAAATTGTTATGTTTTGGGCACTTTAATTGTAAATAACTTTTAAAAATGGGACGATCTTATGTGAAAAAGTTTTAATTTTTATATATTTATGTTTTGGGAATTGCTATTATTATAAAAAACACATTGATGAAGACCAATAATAAGGTCGAAACCTTTGTCACAGAAAAATAATAAAACATCTATGAGAAAATAAATTAATCTTTTAATCCACTGACCGAAGCGAAAACCAGAAAAAATATATTTAAATAGCGGTTCAAAAAAGTAAAAACAAAAAAGAAATTTGAGTATATATATATATATATATATATATATATATATATATATATATGTACGTGTATATATCTTTGTGAAATCGATCACCACCATGTCCAAAATAAATTAGACGCAACGTTAAGAGTTCTATGTGGGCCCATTTTGAAGCTATACTTAGCAAGTTTTTTTTAATCCGTCGCATTTTTGGAAAAATTCAAATGGTGGATCCAATATGACGCTTCCAAAGACAGACTTTTGAACAGGCAGAGAAAAACAATTTATATAGATTTTATGACAGCAAAATATTTCGTTTCAGAACTTAGTTCGTAGAATTTGAGTGGGTTGATTGCGAATCTAGCATCAGATTATTAAAATTCAAAATGGCAGATCCAATGTGGCGGCTAACAACCATTGAAAGGCACATTATAGCTATAAAAAAGAGCATAACCATCTTGGAAGCTCGGTAATGGGGGTTTATGACATTGCTGATTACGAATCTTGCATCGGAATAGCGAAATTTAAAATGGCGTATCTAATATGGTGGCCAATAACCTCGAAATGCATATTATGGCTATCAAGAAGCTTACAACTCACTTGAAACTTAGGTTACAAGAGTTTATGATATCGTTGATTACGAATCTCGCATCAGAATACCGAAATTTAAAATGGCGTATCGATTATGGCCGCAGTTGATCACCGAAATGTTTATTATGATTATAAAGAAGGGTAACAGCGAGATGACAGTTTTTTCAAACGTAGCAATGGTTTTTTTTAACGTTTCGTTTAAGGAAAAGAGAAATAATTTGCCCCCGAAAGTACTTCTCAGAATAGTAGCATATTTTCCACTCTTGAACCAAACAAAGTTAATATTTTCGCAGGAATGTCAACAAAAATAAAGAAAAATTAATTATAATTTTCCTCATAACAGATGTTCTGAGTTGGTCATAGATCTTTTATTTTCGAGGTATCATTGATGTTGATCTTACTTAGGAGGTATTACAATCAATATAAAATAATTCTTATCATCGTTTTCTCAGCCAAAAGTAACTGTAAAATTTTCCTTCTCTGGTTATTCGTCGCTCTAGTTCGTTAATTATTTCAAGGCCTGTAGCGGAGAGATGACAACCGCTTTCCAGAATTTTAACTTCAATAATTTTTCCGAGAGTTATTTCCCTTTTTCTTAAATGAAATGTCCAAAAATGATCTAAGTCAAAACACTGCTACATACTTCCATCTCTAGTTTCCCTTCTTTATATCCATAATAAATATTTCGGTGATGAATGGCCGCCATATTGGATACGTCGTTTTAAATTACGATATTCTGATGCGGAATTCTATTAAAAATTAACCACATTTTATAAATATTGATAATTGTAAGGTTAAATTTAGACCGATAACGAATAGATCTTTAAAAATTGGCATGTGTAATGGTAAATCTATGAGTTAGCTTTGAAAATTCGTACAAATACGGAAATATTTGGCAATATATGGCAATAGTCCTCATCTATAAAAAAGTACCATAGTTGTAAAAGAAGGATGTGCATACCTATCCACAGATAGGGATTTCCTCTATCAACGAAAAAGTGAAAAGAAATTCTAGTCACAATAATTTTTTTTTTAAATTTGCCACTCCTAGAAAAATGTCGCCCGGAGCTAATCTCTCCCCCATCTACGTCACTACATTATATCCTAAATATGTTGAAATTCGAAATTATAACTTTGTAATAAAACTCTAATTTAAATAAATCCACGATAGTTATAAATAAACATTAAAATTTGCTTTATACGATTGATAAATAAATTGATTTTTCTAAAATCGAGGAAAAATCATGATTTTTTTTAAATATTGTAGTGTTTTATTTCTCAGTGAGTAGATACAAATAGGACCATTATAAAACATACTAAACTATTTTAAAATGCTGAAAGACAATCTGATACATTACTCGATATGGCAAAGAAATTAAAATTTTGAGCAAAATGTCTATTTAAAAGTTGCCAGTATAAAAATAATAATCAGTTATTTTCTTTTATTTTTAGGCTCAAACTTTTAGCATCTGAAGATACTCTAGCCTAAATGCAATGTGTATCTACCCCCTTTCCTCTTCTTCTTCTTTTTCCTCTTTTATTTAAGACTGATGTCTTGTTTTTCTGCTATATTAAGCCTCCTGTGATGTTGATGTCCAGCATTAGTGCCATCATTTTGGAGGTCGGCCAGTGGGTCTCCGCCTGGGGTAGCTGGAGGGTGGAGCGATTAGCTCACCAGTTGCCACTGCCGGTCCCAAGCCCGGGTATAGGAGGAGGGTTTATAGGCGAGGCTAGCAACCTACCTATAGGAAAAACCAATATATGCTCAAAGAACTGCTTAGAGAGCCCCCCTTCCTCCTTTTTATATATTAATTTGAATTCGTTAGCTGAGTTTGATACCGCACTAGCCTGAACTAATCTGGCTTTGATAAAATGATTGGCAGCTTGTATCTCATAAACAAATAGAAAGAAAAAATTTTAACTTTTGTTTTTAAATAATCGTCTTTTTGAGTACTTTCTAACTATGTTTTTAGAAAAAAATTTCGATGAAAATTCGCGGAGATAATTAGTTTGTTTATAAGCTAAAAATTTAGCAATACTTTAAACAATTACTATGCGGCCCCTAATTAACCAATTTTATATTTAAAAAAAAGCGTTTGGCTGCTTCAGATCTCTAGTATACATGAAAAAAATTTCAAGTATGTGGCTTTCCGGTCAAAGTTGAAAAATTTTCCTCTCTTTGAAAAAAATTGGGATTGCAAAATTATAGTGCAACAACTATTGAACCGATTTTAACAAAATTTCGCCTGTTATTTCATAATATCATGATTTTTTTTTTGGCTGAATATGAAGGTACTCCGAGAAATGTAAGTGGTCAATAAAAATCATTTTCAAAACTGTTTTTGTTTTTTTTGTTAATTATTACCATTTTGCAACAAGGATAATGAATTTTGCGATTTCTAACCTCTCATATTTTATAGGAAATTCGATTATGAAACTTTTTTTTTCCTACAACTTTTCTCTAAAGTCAATACTTTCAAAGTTATATGCAAAAAAGGAGGAAAAAACGCGTTTTTTTCATTTTTTTGTCACTTTTTGTTAAATAAACAAATGTTCCGTTCATTTTCGAGAGGGAACATATCTCAATTATTATTAAGGTCATTATTTTGGAGGGTTTAAAACAAAAATTAGTGTTCCACCTCGCATCCAACAAAAAACAGATCAACCCTGGGCTAATTTGCGCGTAAGGGTCTTTTGTTAATTCTTGTTCATCACTCAGAAGTTCGACCGCGGCTTACTTATGAGCTTATAGCCATAGATCCGTCATCTGTCACGATCTTATAAATGTTTTTTAAAGTATCGTTCTCGTGTTTTATGAGCATTTCCTTCTGCCAATTGATATACACGTTCATGCAATATATTATAGACTCTCGTCCGTGAGCGAGTGAAGGTTACTATGGAATTCGCTTAATAAGATAAATGCTCTCAAATGTTTCCGAGTTAATTCAATTTTTTGGCCGTGCTGAAATTTTGAAGTCATGTAATCAACACAAGAAACATCCGTATGTCAAAACATAAAATACGTATACCGTCTAAAATGTCAAACTTTAAATGGATATGTCAGATGGCGCCTAGCAACACAAGTATTGACATTTTCAATTTTATTTAGGTGAAAATTTATGCTACAACTTTCTTATTGTTTTTGTATCCAAATTATTTATTGTGCTATGCAAGCAAGTTATTGTGTTGGGCTTAACAATAAATATAATTATATTCTTACGCCACTGAAAGAATTTAAGAAATCACAACAAAATCAAAACCAAAAAAAAATCAATTTCGTTTATTTTTACGAAAGACTAAAATATTTGGAATATTTGCAGCAGTCCTTGTAATAAATTTGAATTGCAAAATTTAGAACGCATTGGTCTCCACTAGTTTGTTCGCAATTTGCAGTGTTATTTAAATATATTTATTATTTTTTATAAGTCCAGTGATATATATGTCTGCGAACAGCTGGTTAGGCAGTTAATTAATTACGATTAAAATTATAAACCTAGGTTGGGCGCCAAAAATTAAATCGTTCAGAATCAGTTCACTAATATTTATACGATTTAATAATTTGAAAAAAACATGTATTTGGAAGCCTATTGATAATTTTCCATCGAACTGGAATAAAGGAAAAATTATATAACATGTCGCCCTCTTACAGATCAATAAACAAAAAAAACCACAGAAGTATTAGCTTCAAATAATTTTTTCCCTGTTCTCATTACGACTTGTATTACTTCTCTCTTGTTCTGATTTTGGACATAACGGGATCTAATATAAAATGTGTAGGTTGACGGCCCGATTAACACAGACGCTTCACATTTTTAGTTTATTTCTCTTAATCTAATCGTCCATATGGGGATCAAGAGCGACGAGTATTTGCTTTGGCACGAGAAAATAATAAGAAAAATAAGACATAATAATTTTGGTTAAGTACAATTTTACCAATACCAACAGAAATCGACTAAAATGATTATGGAGGAGAAAAAGAGACAGATTATTAATAATTTTAGATTTAAAAAGTAAATTATATTTTTTTCAAAATTAATTACACCATGCCCCACGTTGGGCGCCATAAATCTAATATATTTAAAACGGAGTGATACTAACTGAGGGTCACTACCACGAACTTGAGATATAAAACTGGAGTGCACGTGTTCCATATCTCCCTTATAAAAAAATGACCCCACCGTGCTCCGTGCCTTTAGGTGCAAATAACTGCTTTGGTAACAATGAATTCCCTAAGTTTTTATGATATTGGTGAAAGTGTATTTTTGACATTGACTGAATACTGTTCATTTTGACAAAAAATTATTTTTGATTTTGCTGTTTTATGGATTTTACCACATTTTATGTAACTTTTTACTGAAAATTTCAAACAGGAACGTGAACTTTAAGGTTTTTTTTGGTATTTTAAAAAATGTGATTCTTCATCGTAAGACGTGCAAATACCTCATCTCGTAAATTGGAATTTATTTAATTGGTAAGTTATAAAGCATTCAATAATAATTATATAAAATTTTACCTTAGAATCAAATTGTAAATCTAAGGGTAACAAGTTTAATCTTATGGATATGATGTATGATAATTTTTAAATGCTATCAATATTTTAGTTTTCTAAGAGAAAAGAATCTTCAAATTCAAGGGCTGAAGCAAATTGGTCATGATCGTAATTCTTTTATACACCAGATGAGTAACTCTGTTTAGAGCATTTTTCTGGAAATAGTTTTATACAAGAAGATGAGCAAAAATTTTGTGCTGTGCTTCTTACAAATAAACTGCCTGAAAAAAACTACGAAGCACTGTTTGATGTAAACATCTTGAAGCAACTAAACTTGGACTTAATAACATACACTGGCTCTACAAAAAAAAGTCCTGAATTAGGTGTGCATTAACCAACAAAAATATTATTTTACCATAAAGTTAATGTTCCACTGACATATAAAGCTGAACATCGAAACTGGTATGGTGTTAAAATTTAAAATGAATATACGTTTAAAAACCAATATGCCATATTACAATAGAAATAAATGATTGCATATAATATGAAATTTTTCAATATTATTAAGCATGTTTGGAAATTAGATAAATTTTACTTTTATGTATTTGTTTTGTCTAAAAATAAAATAATAACATTTTGTTTGAATATATTATTAATTAATAAAACAAAAATTCTTGATTTTAGCTCATATAGGAAATTTGTGTCATGAAAATCCTTTGTTAAAGTAGTGAGAAGCTGCGATTGATTATCATTTCAAAAATTCAACTCTAGGAAAGGTCAATTCCAGATCCTTAAACAGTTAAGTAAATGGAAAGTTTGACTTAGTGTAAAAATTTAAAATTGCTAGTAAATCTTTATGTATATATTTAGATTAAAAATGATTGTATTCAGGTAAGAATTCTCTTGTATTTACAATCTTTTTTATATTTAAAGTGTCTTAATAAATATTGTTTTGTTTGCAATTAAATATAAACTGCTTTAACACCATCCCCTTTAGAGTTTAATTTTTTTTTCTATAAAAATGTTTTAGTACATAATGTTACTTTACTTCCTTGAAATTAAAGCTCCGTTATTATGAAGGAAATGTCAACAGTATTATGAATGTTGTTAACCCTATATAAATACCTAACATATCAGTTCCCTAAAAGCATCGAAGAGAAAATAATTTTAACAAAGACCTAATCGAAGCTATTTTTAAATGATGAAACTCTCTTACTTTGCAATAGATTATGTGGACATTTCGATACCTTATATTAAACAATATACTATATTAATTCATGATATAAAATTTTTAAAAATAAATGTCTTAATACTTTTTTTCGTTAACTTCTTATACTCTACGCCCGAATAAGGATGTTTCTAAAACAGATATTTTTTAAAAAAGTTAGTCTCGATTTGTTTTTGGCGCCTATTTCACATATTAGCTATTTTGCTAAATAACAGTTTTATTGTAAAAAATAAAATATGTAAACAGTCATAGAAACAGCATTTTCATTTATTTATAAGAACTGACATTTCATGCTTGTTATCTAAAAATAATAAAATTGTTACATATTTACGCTGTTCCAAAGAAGTTAAAAAAATGTGCTTTATTGGAGTTGCTTTAAACAGAAAAATTATAATTTTGAAGAAACTAAAAGTAGAAATTCAAGTTAAATATTATTTTACAGAAACAATTATCCTGGTCTTTTTTATTGAATATACTCAATTAACCTGTCAAGTAAAACAAGGAAGAGCGATTTATTGTTTTAGATATAGTATAGAAAGAGATAGTTATTGTCTAAACTTGTTAGTTAGAATAATAGAATTGACATTCATACACGACACATTCACGCTAATGTAAGAAACTAGCAGGGAATTCAATGTTGCCATACAAATCAATGGCGACCAATAAGGGGGGGGTCAAAAATTATTTTCATGAGCAGTCCAGTTTTATATATCATGTTCGTGGGTTGAGAACACCTTTAAATACTGATATTAAGATATTTTTGATTTCATGGAGAAGATCTGTCATTTGCCTTTTGCTGGGAGAGTAAAATGAAAATTTTAATGCTGTGTTTCTAATTTGAGAGACCAAGTGTGTTTTCTTTAAAGTTTCCTAGGTACTGGGGGAGGACCTGTTGATTGTTTTAGTGTGTTGTGTTATTTAACTTAATTTTTTAATCACTGGAAGTTTTCGGAATTTTTCAATTTTTAAAAGGAATTTAATTAGGCATCAGATTTAATACTCATCTATAAAACAGTTTTTATAATATTTTTTGGTCTTGCGTCTGACACAAACATATATAAAGTTTAACAAATGTAACATTATTTAAAATTTGGGTTTCGGATTAGAGGGTGTTATTGAAACCTAATTGACACTGTAAGTCTGAAAACATAATTCGACTCTGATCAAGTAATATGCTTAATTTTATTTATTATATTTATGGTCTCATGATTAGCTCTAAAATAACTTAAAACAACCAAATTAACACAAAATTTGTACTACTTTCCCTTTTAGACTTAAGAAAAGTATGTCTATATCAAAGTGTAAGTAAATATCTATTAAAAAAGAAATGTTAAATATGTGTGTGGGGTTCTCGAGATGTTTTTGACCTATTGACAGTGAAAAACCACAAATCGGTGGGCCGTCGGAAGTTCGTATGTATTTATAAAACAAACCCAAACATAATAGTAAACATACACCAACCTAATGCTAACCACGGGCACGAGCGGCACGTCCTACAGATCCCGAAGTGACCTGTCGGCGACGTTACGCGTGGTTAAAATCCACCTACGAGGACGATAATCAGGTCCATTGCTGCGTTGCCGCTTTTCGGGTCAAGATATTTTTGTTATTTTTAGAGCACGCACAAATTGACCATTAAAAATAGATGAAATGATTATATTTTTGACTAATACTGACGTCGTGTCTATTTTTTTTTTCACAACTCACTAAGTTAAAATACCTAATACCCGAATACTCGACAAAATAACCACCGTCATCATATATATATGTATATATATATATATATATATATATATATATATATATATATATATATATATATATATATATAAATAGATAGATAAGTTTTTGTCCGTGTAATTTAGAATAAAATATTGGCGAAGCGGACGTGAAAATTTGTCAATCTACATGATTCTCGTGTTAAAAAGTGCAGAGCACTCTAAAATATGGAAAAACTCCGGGTCCGACAGATGGCGACAGCGCTGTTTCGTCCTAATATGGGACTCGTCAGGCCACCACATTCGGTACAAACCATCATCTCACCTTTGCATCCTATAGAGCTGAGTTTAAAATCAAGATTAACTCACGGGGAGTGCCATGTCGTTTGTACGCGGAAAGATTCCTTTACAAAACCATCCGTCTCCGCGAATGTTTGTAAATTTAGTTATTAGACTTCGGAAAATGACCCAAGAACGAGGTACTAGGGCCACATCAGGTCAAGTTGAAGTTGCTCATAGTAACGTAGGGAAAACTTTACAAGAACAATTTTATCCCTACCATTATCAACGGGTACAAGCGTTGTAGCCAGAAGATTATCCTAGAAGAGTAGAACTTTGTCACTGGCCCTTATATCAGTACAACATAAATGACGATTTTGCCAAGTTTATTTTGGCTATCGATGAGGCCACGTTTACAAGAAATGGAGTAAATAATTTCCACAATAACCATGTTTGGACAGTAGAAAATTCGCCTGCAGTGAAGAGAAGTCATATTTAGCACAGAATTTCAGTAAATGTTGGGGAACAGCATCTAAAAGAATGAAAATTTACTTTAGAACTACACTTTAGAATACACCGAGCTCAGATAGAACGAAACTAAAATACCACACACCCCTCTTAGACATCGAAAGACCACCTAGATTACATCAAAAGAAATATTTGAGACTATTGTAGAAGAAAAAATAAAAGGAGATGTACGTACTCGTCATAAACTACCATATCGGCATGACTATGAATACGTAGTCACTAAATGTAGCCACACTTGCATATATTAAGTATGAACGCACAAATTTTTGCCGCATGCCACACCCAACGTAAATTTTTACTAATATCGAAGCAGCATTAGGTATATAAAGTATAATAGTAACTTATCCTCATTTGGCCCGCTCTATAATGCTATAATAAACAGGGCATTCCATTTAAATTTTTACCATTTTTGTGTAAAACATTTTTTTGTCGTCTTCTTCTTCTTCTTCTATCTAACATAGTTAACCATGTTAGTAGGCTCTTGCCTGTTCACTGCCATCACGTTTTCCCCTGAAGATAAGGTCCAGCATTCTCGCCATCGTTTTGGTGGTCTTCCCAGTCATCTTTTTCCTATTGGGTTATTCATTTTTGCACTTTTAACGAGTCTACCGTCCTCAATTCTCTCTATATGTTTGTTCCAGAATCTTCGCCTTTGTCTAACCCATCTTTTTTTTTACTAATATTTTCATTTTATCTGTTCTCATCATTTGTAGAGTTCTGCCTGTATCTGGTCTTGTTTCTGCCGCGTACGTTATGATGGGTCTTAGAGCTGTTTTATATATATCTTAGTTTTGCTCTCGGTATTAAGGTATTTGTGCTTCCAGGGAGATTTTCTATTATTTTATCCATTATTAGATTAAGTATGAAGGGGCTGAGCGAATCGCCCTGTCTAATTCCTGTGTTTACATATATATCTTCCGTTGTTATATGTCCTACTCTGATTTTTGTTCTGCACTGGATGTTTTAGACCTTTTTTTCTTATTATTTTTAAGATGTCCTTTAAGTGTACTCTGTCAAAGGCCTTGGTCATATCGATGAAGCACATGTTCACAGGTTTATTGAAATCTAGGGATTTTTCAGTTATTTGTTTGACAATGAATATTGCGTCAATAGTGGATCTGTTCTTTCTGAAACCTTGTATACTGGTATACTTTTGATTTTGGTGATTTCTTACATTATAGTTTTTGTGAATGCTTTGAGAATGCTATCAAGCAGTGTTTTTCCTCGATAGTTTTCTGGGTGCGTTTTGTGTCCTTTTTTAAAAATGGGTATTGTTACACTATTCTTCCATTCATTCGTCTGGTCCAGGGTTTTTTCTATTCTTAAGAGACTTTAAGGTGTTTTCTATCTTGTCATTTATAAGTTCTATGCTATCGTCCCCCTCATATTCATTTTGTATCTGTTCCATGTTCTCCTCTTCCTAATATACATTTGTAAAGTATGTTTCCCACTGCTCTAATGTGATTTTATTAGTTCTCACGGTATCTTTGACTTCAAGCTTGTTTCTTCTCCTTTTTTTGTCACTCTGTATATTTCACAATAATTTTCTAATTACTTATACTAATGCATATAAATTCTGACCTTATTAGGTTTAGGCACCTACGAATAATTATATTTTGAGCTTTTTGGTATTTAAGTCTCCGCCTCCACAAAGGTTTCCAGTCCACTAGCCTCCTTTTAACTTAATAAGGTCAAAATAATAAATTCATTCTAGTCCCTAGGTCGTCTCCCAATTATACACATGAAATAGATATTAAAAGATTTTTTTAAATTATTTTAAATTTCTTCTTTCAGTGTAGTTCTATCCTATTTTTGATGTTGCTAACAGATGTTTTTTAAAAATAAAACGTTATTTTGTTTTTTAACTTACATTTTCGAGTCCGATTTTAATGGGTATTTTGTCACCCAACACCTCCGCATTTAAGGAGTTGGTATAATTAGACAACGATGTTTCTATTTCGAAATTTTGTTTCAAAATAACTGGACAGTTTTCGTAGTGAGTATTTGAACACGCTCGTTATTTTTACAACGAAGAATACAAATAAATATACAAAGTGTTTTATAGATAGTTTTTTTTTTGTATAGCAACTAGCGATCTGTCGCTACAAATCGTTACTCCAATTTTAGTTTGAAAAATATGTTATTTGCCAAGAAAGAGTTAGATCAAAATTTTAAACGTGTGTATGTATGGAGATGGGGACGTGTGCAATGCTATCTGCAAGATTTATTGTATCCCCTTCTGCTGCTGAGCTGTTGGAAACACCGTGCTGATTAAAGCAGGTCCATTGATCCTATTTGTCTTAAGTAACTCAAAATGTCGGACGGCTTAGATTGGATACTAATTACTTCTATTGAATTTTAGGATAAGTAATCCTTTTACTCATTTCGTATATCCATCGAAAACATATACTCAAACAATAAAGTTCAGATTCGCACTGACGGTAAATTATCAACACCTATACCAGTCAACAGCGGTATCAGACAGGGAGACTCGCTTAGTCCTTTGTTGTTTAACATGATAATGGACGAAATAATAAAGGAGGTGCGACTTGGTAGAGGATATAAAATGGGTGATACAGAAATAAAAATTCTCTGTTACGCTGATGACGCTGTGATATGTGCCGAAAATGAAGACGACCTCCAGAGATTGTTAAATATCTTTAATCTTACGGGAAGAAAATATAATATGATTATCTCAGCCGAAAAAACTAAATGTATGACAACCTCAAAAGAACCCCTCCGATGCAAACTAGAACTAGACGGTCGAATAATACAACAAGAAATGAGTTTCAAATATCTAGGAATCGACATAACTAGTTATGGCAACATCGAAGATGAAGTAAAAGGGCAGGTGACCAAAGCAAATAAAGTGGCGGGTTGTCTCAACGACGTGATCTGGCGAAACAAACACTTACAACAAGAAACAAAGGTTCGGATCTACAAAACCACAATTAGACCTATTATGACATACACCTCAGAAACACGGCCAGAGACGACAAAAACGAAACAACTATTGGAGACTACAGAAATGAGAATACTTCGACGAATAACAGGAAAAACGTTACTAGACAGAGAAAGAAGCGATAACATTAGGCAATCATGCAACACAGACTGCATTAATGAGTGGGTCCTACAGCGTAAGACACAATGGAACAAACACATAAGCCGAATGACAGAGGATAGACTGGTAAGGATCGCACGAGATAAATCGCCTAGTGGTACACGTAGTAGAGGTCGACCACGGAAAAGGTGGAGCGATAATTTAAGTCCAGAATGAGGAAAATCGAAGAAGGAACAGGTCAGGGATCTATTATAGAAGGTAGAAGAAGAAGAAGAAGAAGTATATCCTGATGGTGTAAATGTACATCCATTTGCAATTCTTAATATGAATTAAATGTGTATACCATATATAATAGAGAAATATGAAAATAAATCCTGTTCATGGTTCGGACTTGCTGTTCGTTCTATGAGGGTATCCTTTGGTCCTGAGTGTATTTTTCTGGGATCTATTCTATGACAAATTTGGCTATCAATGGCATTATAGGTTTTTGAAATTGGATCGTCGTTCTTTAGAATAAGGCCAGTATATATTCCTGCAGTGCCGCATTCTGATTTCGCTGCATTGTTTCATACTTTTCTGGGGGCGTCATGGTTCCTTGTGGTTTCAATTCTAGTGTTGCCATGCTTAATTTTGTGTCAGTGGTGTCGTTGAGCTTGACGTATATGGCTCTGATCGCCGTTGTGTCTCGTGTTCGATTTGTTGTTTTGGGGTATGCTCCTTCGGGGCTTTCATTTTTGGTTGTGCTCTTATGGGACACCTTCTTAAAAATGTATGGTGTATCCCGCTGTAGTTTGCGACATAATGTGGTTCTTCTTCGATATTTCTCAGTCATTTAAATGATGAATCGAATCAAGCTGCAATTTACGCAACCTGGTCGGGTATTGCAGTTGGCTGCTGCGTGTCTGAATAGATGGCAGTTGTGGCACTGGAACATTGTGAACTTTGTTTTTTGCTTTTCTATCCTGATCTTATTGCCCATTATTTATTTAACTTCTTAGATGTATGCTTGGTAACAAGGACAAGAGCCATAAGTCACAGGTTCACCATTCTTGTGTTGCCATCTGATAACACTTGTTGTATGGCAACCCTCTTTCAGAACGTCTCTTTTATTTCTTCTTCTACGATAGTCTTAAGTATCCCTTTTGGTGTAATCTAGGTGGTCCTTCGTTGTCTGAGAGGTGTGTGTGGTACTTTAGTTTGGTTCCATCTGAGCTCGGTGCAATCGCCTGTAGTTCTAAAGTAAATTTTCATCCTTTTGGATGCTGTTCCGGTGTATTCGATAGAGATTATGTTCTTTTTGCATTATTCTAGAACTTTCGTGTATTTTTTCTTTTTTTTTAATACTACAGGATGGGGAGTTGATCTGGGTTGGGCGCCAGTCTATCCTGTGTTGCGTTTATTGAGTTTTCTGGGATCTTAACTTTGTTTGGGCACCTCATTTCCTGCCTGGTTATTTCGTCGCCTTCTAGGCCTGGGAGAAGTAAATTCGTTGCCCTCGACCAAGGCTAATGATAGGTCCAGGTCATCTGTCTCTCTGTCAAATTCTTGATCACACGTTTTTTCTTTAGGTCCTATATTATTTGCTCTAGTGAGTGAATTTTGTGCAGTACGTTGAAGTGTAAACCAATTATTCAATGTTCTTCTCTAGAGTTGTTCTAAGCTTCGCTTCGGCTTCATGTTTCAGTTTCAGTGTTTGCGTGATTTCTCGTAGGACTTTGTTCTCTTTTTCACGTCGTCAGGTTTTTTATTGCCTCTTGCAGTTTTTGTTTCTTAACAGAGATAATGGTTTTTGTTGGTTTCAGATCTCGGTCTAGTTCGGAGAGTTGTTTTTTCTCTTCTGAATTTCTTTTGTTATGTTATCTCTCTTTAGTGAATTATTTAAGCTTCATTCTGTATCGTGGCTCATTCGGGTCTTTTTGTATTTTCTCGGAAATAGCTTATGGGTCGGAGTAACGATATTTTACCGCTTTGATTACTCGATCATGTCTCCTAGATTGGATAGATCTTCATCTTCTTGGAGCTAATCACAAATGAAGATATGTCTTAAATGATAATGGTAAATTTTAAGATTTAAATCACCCACACTAATTACATTCTTTACGTTACACAGACAAATTTTATTTTTGTAATTTTTTGAACGGATCTTTTTGAATTGATAGAATTATTGTACCACAAAATAAAAACCCATAAACCAATAATTTATTGATCGTTTTTAATAGTCAAGATTTGTTCATCGTTCTTTTTTTACCTTGAGATTTAGGAATTTAAATCAACCCACCGACATATTTTATTTTTAAATTTTTTCAATGAATTTTTTCGAATTGGTAGAATTATTGTGTTCCAAAATAAAAACTATAAAACCAGTAATTTATTTGTTCGTTTTTAGGTCACTGCAAATCATTATAAAGTTTGGCAAAGTTAAATGTCCCCTATGTGACTCAAATTAATTTTTTTTTAAATTGAAATTTGTCAATAGCACATGACCACTGTTTTAAACCTTAATGTTTTTCTTTATAAAATAATTTTTAATTAAAAACATCCCTTACGGTATCCGTATGTTACTATATATATATATATATATATATATATATATATATATATATATATATATATATATATATATATATATATATGAATAGTTTGGTTATTCCGGGTTTCAATTCGTTCGTTCAAAAAATCGTTTTCACGACGTTTCGCCAAAATCTCATTTGGCAATTTTAAGGGCGGTTCGTTTTGTTACTCACTGAGGAATATATATATATTCACGTTGGCTGTCCAGGACTTTTATACAGAGTTATGCAGTCCAAAAACTCAAGGTCCTTACTACGAAAGAAAGAGTTATGCAGTCCAAAAACTCAAGGTCCTTACTACGAAAGAAAGGAAGTAAGAAATGTCGGTTCAGAAGAGATGTCCGAAATAAATACCGCAGAGTTAATGAAAGCGCTTAGTCAAATGAAAAATAATAGAAGCCCTGGCGAGGATCGTATAACCGCCGAAATGTTAAAAATAGGGGAAGAACAACTAAGAGAAAGCGTGAGAATTTTGTTGAACAAGTGCTTAATATATGGAAAAATACCCGAAGCATGGGAAAACGCAGAAGTCATCATATTATACAAAAAAGGCGATAGAAATTACATAGAAAATTATCGGCCAATTAGCTTACTGTCTAACTTGTACAAACTTCTTACAAAAATAATAACTAACAGACTGACGCAAAAGTTGGACGCATACCAACCTTCAGAACAAGCCGGATTTCACAGGAACTTCAGTACATAGACCATCT
Organism: Diaprepes abbreviatus; assembly: GCA_034092305.1. NCBI lineage: Eukaryota > Metazoa > Arthropoda > Insecta > Coleoptera > Curculionidae > Diaprepes > Diaprepes abbreviatus. Next base: position 751,273 of record JASJET010000047.1, on the reverse strand, counting down.
ACAGACAGTACACACGCTTATCGAAAAAACCACGGAATATAATATACCTCTGCATTTGGCTTTCGTTGATTACCAGAAGGCGTTCGATTCTATCGAATCATGGGCAGTTCTCAAAGCACTGGACAATGCTCGGATTGATTCAAGATACTCTGCTCTGATTCAGCATATATATGAAAACGCTTACATGCAAGTTACAATAGACGAGGATATAAAAACCTCGAGGATACCTATAAAAAGAGGCGTACGTCAGGGAGACACAATCTCTCCAAAATTGTTCACGTTGGCACTTGAAGATGTATTTAGGGGCTTGGACTGGCATGACAAGGGAATTAACATAGACGGAACACGACTAAATCACTTAAGATTTGCTGATGATATTGTTATAATCAGTGATTCACCAGAACAACTCCAATGTATGATACAAGAACTTCATCAAGCATCAGCTAGGATAGGATTCAAAATGAACTTGTCAAAAACAAAAATAATGAGTCTAGAACAAATACAAATTAAAGTTGAAGATAAAATAATAGAAAACGTAAGAGAATACATATATCTAGGTCATAAAATACAAATAGGGAAGGAAAACCAATCGACTGACATTCCTAGAAGAATAAGTCTCAGCTGGGCAGCTTTTGGCAAACTCGAATTCATTCTTAAATCCAGTAACACCCCCATAAGTCTGAAAAGAAAAGTCTACGAGTCGTGCATCCTGCCAGTTCTTACTTATGGTATTGAAACAACCTCCCTAACATATAAAGCCATTAATAAGCTTCGGGTTACACAACGAGCAATGGAAAGGGCTATGCTGGGAATTAGTTTACGAGATAGAGTTCCAAATGAAGAAATCAGAAGAAGAACGAAAATAACAGATGTGAGCAAACGAGTAGCGCAGCTAAAATGGAGATGGGCTGGACATATCGCAAGACATGACATAGACAGATGGACATATAAGATAACAGCATGGCGGCCCAGAGAGAACAAAAGAAGTGTTGGCAGGCCCCAAAAGAGATGGCGTGACGACATCCAGAAAATTGCCGGAAAAAACTGAATGGGGATCGCTACGGACCGACAGAAATGGAAAAATATGGAAGAGGCCTACATTCAGGAGTGGATGAAAACGGGCTGATATGAATGAATATATATATATATATATATATATATATATATATATATATATATATATATATATATATATATATATATATATATATATATATAATTAGCCTGCTCGACAATCATTCTCATCTTGATTAGAAAATTATAATTTTGAAAAACATTTTTTCCCGTGTAACTACAAAATCATCAGTTAAATTCCGAATTTTCAAAAATAGACTTTGACTACTGGCCGATCATCGCTAAAAATAGCTCAAATCAGCTGGCTTGAAATTTTAGTGTTTTCTTTCAGTTTATACACAAAACCGAGTATTATCAGTTTTTCATTGCGTAATTTTAAAAATATCTTTTTTTTTTTGACGTAAGTCTACTACATGATTTTGGAGTGAGTTCAATGCCTATAAATATTGTTTAGTAATTTCGTGCGGTTTGCATGTTTTATGTATTTTGAGTATAGTCTGATTCATGATTTTTATTGATTTCGAGAAGTACAATTTGTACTTACTTATATGGATATATTATAATATTGACATTTTGAGAAAAAAGGTAATAATTTGAAAATAACGTTGAAAATTATAATCATATAAGTCTAGTAACACGGTTATTTCCATCATTTTGATTGGTTACTGTCAAGGGGGGACATCATGACGACATAGTAAATTATCATGTCAAATTCTCATCACTTTATTTCAATCACTATCGTGATTCTTGTTGTTTACGTCACAGAGTCAAAATTAAGGTACTTTATTAGTAATAAAGCCGAGAATGCTTATTTACTGAGTACAATTAAATGTTCTCATAAAAAATTCACCGAAGTGGAATAATATAAATAAAATGAGGTTATGTTAAGTATGCCATTACGCCTTAGTCACTAGACAGACATACAATTATTGTTTGTTCGCTAATTGTCTTTACTGATTTAACGAATCAGATATACTTATAAAGGGTGTTTTTTATAGAGATATAGAACTTTTAAATGGAATAAAACAAAGATGAATTTTTTAAATTGACATGAAATTTACTTTATTCGAAAGAAAACCTTCTGGCATTATAATTTAAATATGACTTCTGGCATATGACCGCCACGGCTGGCTCGGACGTAGTCTAATCTGGAGGTCCAATTTTCGATGACTTTTTGCAACATTTGTGGCCGTATATCGGCAATAACGCGGCGAATGTTGTCCTCCAAGTGATCAATCGTTTCGGGCTTATCGGCGTAGACTAGCGACTTCACATATCCCCACACAAAATAGTCTAGCGGCGTTAAGTCGCACGATCTTGGAGGCCAATTCACAGGTCCGAAACGTGAAACTATGCGGTTACCAAACGTTTCCTTCAATAAATCAATTGTGGCACGACCTGTGTGACATATTGCGCCGTCTTGTTGTAACCACAGCTCCTGCACATCATGGTTGTTCAATTGATGAACGAAAAAGTCAGTAATCATGGCTCTATAGCGGTCACCATTGACTGTAACGTTCTGACCAGCATCGTTTTTAAAGAAGTACGGACCAATGATTCCACCAGCCCATAAAGCACACCAAACAGTCAGTTTTTCTGGATGTAACGGTGTCTCAACATACACTTGAGGATTATCATCACTCCAAATACGGCAGTTTTGTTTATTGACGTATCCATTCAAACAAAAGTGAGCTTCATCGCTAAACAAAATTCGCTTATGAAAATCGGGATCAACGACAATCTTGTTTTGGGCCCATTCACCGAATCTACGCCTTGCTAGGTGATCGTGTGGCTTCAATTCTTGCACGACTTGGATTTTGTAAGCACGCAAACCAAGATCTTTCCGCAAAATCTTCCATAAAATGAATGGACACATATCCAATTCCTGTGCACGATGGCGGATAGACTGATTCGGGTCTTCCTCTACGCTACGCTCTACAGCAGCAATGACTTCTTCTGTACGGACTGTACGACGTCTCTGTGGATGCGTATTATTATTTAGAGTAAACGTGGTGCGAAAACGTTGCATAGTTAATCGAATTAATTGCTCTGATGGACGATTATGTTGACCGTAAAATGGACGTAGTGCGCGATACGTATTTCGAACAGAACCATGATTTTCAAAATAAATTTGCACAATTTGGAAGCGTTGTTCAGCCGTCAGTCTATTCATGTTGAAATGCCAAACCAAACTAAACATAAATCACTTGACAGCTGACAAAATGGCCGCCAGTTAAAAAAGTGTTGCCAACTTAAAGTTCTATACCTCTATAAAAATTACCCTTTTTTAGAGTGACCATAGAGAAAAGGTTCCGATTTAGTAGCAATATATTTAAGACTCAATGAGTGAACTTTAATCATTCTTTGTTTATTTGTTTAATCATCGAAGGCTTTATAAATAGTTTCTCTTGAATTCTAATGAGAGTACTAGCAGACTGTGTAATTACATCCTTTTTATAATCCATTTTCTACAGTAAATTTCAATAAAATAAGTAAATATGCAGACCTATCCTTAGATTCCAGATTATTTACAACATCGTGATGTCATTGTGTACACGTGACTTCAAAGCTTTGTTTCCACGAGATTTTTTCTGCAATTACATGAAAATTTTAAAATGGTTATATGAAAAACTTGAAGATAATCAATTCATCGGCATACACAAAAAAAGTGGTCTGATCTCGATACCCCACCATAGTATTTTCATGTATTTTGACATGCTCAATTCGAATATGGAGTCCGTTGGATCCCATCACCCGCAGTTTTTCCGTAAATCACGAAAAATAGCTGAAAAAGCGGAAAATCGCTTACTTCATATTTTACCGTCACGACTGTCGTGATAAACAAAAGGAATGAGACATGGATGCGATAGACGCATATATCAACTCCTCATAAGTTGGCAGCTTGGCTTATGTAGAGTAAGGGACTACAAGAAGAAATCTAAAAACATGGCAGGCACATCAAAGACAAAATTGGTTACGATGCAGGGATTCGGATGTCCAGTATCGGAGGCTAGTCAGGGTTAGCAAGCGACCGCAGCTCCTTACCAGTTGGCAACTTGGCTGATAAGAAGTATGAAGCTACAAGAAGAACTAATGAACCTGCCAGACATGAATGCTGTCGCAACAGAAGCATGTTGTGTTATGTTTGCGGAAAATATGAAGTAAGCAAATTACGTAGGAAAATGGGTGATACATGTAAATATATATATATATATATATATATATATATATATATATATATCGTGAATGATATGAAAGCGTAATATCTAATCAAGATTATACATGTGCTTCGGACAAAACTTGCTGCTCGTGTTACAATAATTTTAGACGATGGACTGAAAAAAAAGTTTTAAAATACATCTCACCGACTATATGGTCAGAACCTTAATCACAAGAGAACTGTTACTTTTGCAATACAATAATAGAAGAATTCAGTGCGAAGACAAATCAAAAATATCTTATTCGATAGTGTCTTCTGTTGTACCTACAAAAACTCATTTAGAGTCCAATATTGAAGGTATGGACACCAGCGCTACAATCAATGAAGCTTCAACAAGTGTTGAAGAACAGATAGAGAAGTGACGGAAGACAGTGAAGAAGAACCTGCTAGTGGTTAGGACCAAGAAGATAAAAATGAAGAATATCTGCCAAAAGGAAAGAGAAATAAACGTGTAAGACTATTTGATCAAGAAAGTTTGAGTGATTTCATCAGGAACATGGGTCTACCTAAAAATGTATCTGAATATATGTCTGCAGAGTTGAAGAGTCGTGAGATGCTAAAACAAGGAGCAAACTCGACGTTCTACAGGAATCGAGAGAAGCCATACCGCCAATACTTCAATAAAGATGAAGCGGGATCTTTGGTGTATTGTACAAACGTTTGCGGTTTGATGAATAAAATGAAACAAGATTGTTATGTTCGCGAAGAATGGAAATTGTTTATAGACTCTTCAAAACGGAGTCTCAAAGGAGTACTGCTGCACAATGGAAATTATTACGCAAGTATTCCAATAGCTCACTCAATACAATTAAGAAAAAGTTATGAAAATGTCAAATATGTATTACAGAAAATTCGGTACTATGAGCATCGATGGCAAATTTGTGGTGATTTGAAAATCATAGCGATCATCCTAGGCCAAGAATCAGGATATACAAAGTATCCCTGCTTTTTGTGTTTATGGGACAGCAGAGATCGCGCAAATCATTACGAGAAAAAAGTTTGGCAAGCAAGAGCAGGACTTTAACCAGGAAATAACCATGTACTGAAACATCCTTTAATTGAACCATCAAAAGTGTTACTTCCGCCTCTTCATATGAAACTTGGATTTATGAAGAAATTTGTCAAGTCCTTAGATAAGGAAGGAGAGTGTTATCAGTGTGGCTAAAGTGAAAGAAGAAATATTTGATTGACCTCAGATCCGTAAATTGTTCAACGACGAATATTTCATAAGTACAATGAATGATGTTGAAAAAGCTGCATAGCTTAGTTTTGGAGATGTTTCTCGAAACTTTTTGGGAACGAACAAAAGTGATGACTATGCAGCTATCGTAGCAACCATGGTAAACAATTTTAGGCTTTTAGGATTTTTGATGAGTCTCAAACTCAATTTTTTGGATTCTCATATGAGCTATTTTCCTGAAAACTTAGGCGACTACAGCGAAGAGCAAGGCGAGCGTTTCCATCAAGATATGAAAAAAGTTAAACGAAGGTGGCAAGGAAAATGGGACGTAAATATGATGTCAGACTACTGTTGGCTACTGAAAAGAGATACTGAAGATTACAATAATTCGAAAAGAGTAAGAAATCCATTACACAAATCTTTTGAAAATAAAAGAGAACATTACAAACGAAAGAAAGAATAAAAAGTTTACTTTGTTACAAAAAAAAAAAGATTAAAACTAACTTAAAGAACAATTGATGAATGACATGACAATTTTTCGCGAGGTTGCAGTTTTAAGTCAAATCCTTCGACAGTTTAGAATTATATATGGAAGCATTTAATGATTCAAGTGTTACCTTCCGAATATTCCGCTTTTTCAGCGATTTTTCGTGATTTGCGGAAAAACTGTGGGTGATGAAATCAAACGTACTGAAATTAGATCACTTTCTTTTTGTGTGCCGGTGTTATTTCCTCATTTTGTTCAAAAATATTATTTCTTCGTCAATTTGCTTCTAAGTGGAGAATTAGGCATCTTGTTAGGAACATATCCAGGTTAAATATTTGAAAAAGAAATAGAAAAATTCAGATGTACTTAGGGTGCGAGCAAATGTGAATTCCCTAAGATTCAATTAAATTCAAAAGGGTTGAGTTGAGTGACTGTGACATATTTTAATATTCTCTTAATAACCTATTTCATTGTTTTAAATGGGTTCGTTTGCTTTTCTACTGCTGACACTTTACTGGCAACGTAGCTTCGTCCTTCACCTCTAATACTTTCTATCTTTACTTTTCCAAACTCCCCCGTACCCTCCAACCACCACCAACCCTTAATCTCGAAGCGGCATTGACCGCAGCGCATCATAAGGTGGGGTGACACCATATCACATGACTCGTAGGGGAGAGAATCCATGAATGAACGTGACGTCAGTAGGCACGAGGCTTAACTAACAGCGCTCGTCGTAGGGTGTGCCCTATGGCAAGTTCGTTCGATTCACAGGTGTCGGTTTAGTCGTTTTCCCTGGGGTGTAATTTGATATGAACGAATTTATTTATAGGATGACGCAAATGAGTAGTTTTTTCGTGGAAAAGAAAGAAATTGATAAAAGTCCATTTTAGTTATTAAGGAAATTTTATTTTTAGCTTTGTTTTGAAAATAATCAAGGCGTATATTGAGGTATTTTTAGGTATAGGTTCTTTGATGTGATAATTTTAACTCACAAGAAAGGTTTAAAGTAGCAAGTCATGTTACCGCTATACATAGAGGATTTTAAGTCTTTGTTAATTCGTGAATATTTACATATATATATATATATATATATATATATATATATATATATATATATATATATATATATATATATATACAGGGTGATTCAAAAATCGATCACGAAACTTAAGGGGGTGATTCTACTTGACAAAATAAGGGTAGAGCTTCATATAATTTTTTTTCAACATGTCATTCGTTTTCGAGTTACAAGCCGTCCAAGTTCAAGTTTTTATTTTTTGTTTTTTGAATTACTCGCTTACAGGAAAACCGATTTGACTAATATTTGAAAGATAGGCTAAGTCTTCTGCGCTTCATCATTTTAGTAACAATTCACATTGATTGTTTGCCGCTAGAGGGCACTTTACCTACATTGAAAATTGTTTTTTTGTCATAATTTTTTAGTGTTGACAGCTACAGTAGTTTTTTGGCATAATTTCTGAAAGACTGATGCCAGGCCTTTAAAAAAGGTGCTCTTTATTTACATCGCTAAACCCAACGGTTTAGACGTAAATCACCCTTAAAAATTAAGTGGTAAATTTACTTTTCTCATTTCATTACCACCAGCTACCAGGTAAATAGCTATCAAAGTATACTAGAGCTGTCAGTTTAACATCAAATAAATTCGCTTTTTAAACTATTTAATTTATAACCTTAAAATAACTAATAATGGCTAATCACCAATATTCAAATATCGAATATTGTGATATCCATTTTTGTTATGGAAAAGCAAATGGTAATGCAGAGTTGGCAAGAAGATATTATATGGAGAGTTATCCGGAAAGAAATATCCCTCATGCTCAAACATTTTCCAGTGTGCACAGGAGGCTTGCGGAATGTGGTTCCTTTAAAAGTTATAATGGAAATAGGGGAAGACCTAGAACTGCTAGAAACGTGCAACAAGAAGAAAGAGTGCTTGAAATTATTGAAGATAATCCAGGTATTAGTACTAGAAAAATTGGGAATGAAGTGCGGCTCTGTCAGGCTAGTTCATGGAGGATACTAAGAGAAGAACAACTCTACCCGTTTCATTCAAAAAAGGTGCAGGCTCTTTATGACGATGATCGGCCGAGACGGTTGGAAATGTGCAATCAGATCCTAGCTAAGTATGAACACGATAATCGATTAATTGGCGTCATATTATTCACTGACGAAGCTGGTTTCACTCGTGATGGCATAACAAATCTACACAACATCCACACATATGCTTACGAGAACCCAAACAATGTGGTAGAAACGAAACATCAGCGTAGATTTTCACTAAATGTGTGGGCAGGGATAATAGGAGATTACCTTATTGGTCCTCATTTCTTTGATGGCCCATTAACTGGTGACGTATACTTAGATTTTATCCAAAATCGTCTCCCATTGTATCTGGAAGATGTGCCATTGGAAGTAAGGGCCAACATGTGGATCCTCCAAGACGGAGCTCCGCCCCACTTTAGTATACGTGTCCGACAGTATTTGAATGCAACGTATCCTGAGCGATGGATAGGACGAAGTGGACCATTGGCATGGGCAGCGAGGTCACCAGACCTTAATCCTATGGATTTTTTCTTTTGGGGTCATTTGAAACAATTGGTGTACGATATTCCAGTAATCAACGTCGAGGATCTTCGCTTCAGGATAATCGAAAAGTGCCAAATTATTAAAGAAACACCAGAAATTTTTCATCGAGTTAGGCGACATTTTTTGAAGAGTGTTAGGAAATGTATGGAAGAAAATGGGGGACATTTTGAGAATCTTTTTTAGTTTGTTTAGTACTGTTTCATTAATTTTTATCAATTAAATGTATATCGCAATAATCCATAATATGAATATTTACTGATTAGCCATTATTAGTTATTTTAAGATTATAAATTAAATAGTTTAAAAAGCGAATTTATTTGATGTTAAACTGACAGCTCTAGTATACTTTGATAGCTATTTACCTGGTAGCTGGTGGTAATGAAATGAGAAAAGTAAATTTACCACTTAATTTTTAAGGGTGATTTACGTCTAAACCGTTGGGTTTAGCGATGTAAATAAAGAGCACCTTTTTTAAAGGCCTGGCATCAGTCTTTCAGAAATTATGCCAAAAACTACTGTAGCTGTCAACACTAAAAAATTATGACAAAAAAACAATTTTCAATGTAGGTAAAGTGCCCTCTAGCGGCAAACAATCAATGTGAATTGTTACTAAAATGATGAAGCGCAGAAGACTTAGCCTATCTTTCAAATATTAGTCAAATCGGTTTTCCTGTAAGCGAGTAATTCAAAAAACAAAAAATAAAAACTTGAACTTGGACGGCTTGTAACTCGAAAACGAATGACATTTTGAAAAAAAATTATATGAAGCTCTACCCTTATTTTGTCAAGTAGAATCACCCCCTTAAGTTTCGTGATCGATTTTTGAATCACCCTGTATATATATATATATATATATATATATATATATATATATATATATATATATATATATATATATATATATATATATATATATATATATATATATATATATGTATATATATATATATATATATATATATATATATATATATATATATATATATATATATATATTGTAATGAACTTTATAGCCTTATACATTTCATAGTATTAGTCTGTGTTTATAATTTGTATGCTTTTAGGTTTATTTTCTACGAGTTTATAATTTATTTAATCAATTTTACCTTTTGTTAATTTCCTCATGAGACGTCGATGAAAGAAGGTCTGGAATTTTTAAGAGAATTCTATTTCTTTATTTTTAACATGGAACGCTTATTATAGAAGATCTAGAAATTGCCGGATTATTCCTTTTTCTTATTTTTATTACACCATATAGTATGGAAATCCTTCTAGACAATTAGGAAATCTTCCGGTATCGATCAAAAGGGTCCAGATCGGCTTTCGGGGACAGTATAGTTTGAGAGCAAGTAGACGCAACTTATTTTGACAAGTTGTCAAAGTTGTGACAATAAAGAGATTTTGAAATAATAGAGTGGGTTCAGTAATACAGTGTGTGTTCAAAGATCGACCGTCCGGAACAATATATATATATATATATATATATATATATATATATATATATATATATATATATATATATATATATATATTCATTTATATCAGCCCGTTTTCATCCACTCTTGAATGTAGGTCTCTTCCATATTTTTCCATTTCTGTCGATCCGTAGCGATCCCCATCCAGTTTTTTCCGGCAATTTTCTGGATGTCGTCAAGCCATCTCTTTTGGGGCCTGCCAACACTTCTCTTGTTCTCTCTTGGCCGCCATGCTGTTATCTTGTATGTCCATCTGTCTATGTCATGTCTTGCGATATGTCCAGCCCATCTCCATTTTAGCTGCGCTACTCGTTTGCTCACATCTGTTATTTCCGTTCTTCTTCTGATTTCTTCATTTGGAACTCTATCTCGTAAACTAATTCCCAGAATAGCCCTTTCCATTGCTCGTTGTGTAACCCGAAGCTTATTAATGGCTTTACATGTTAGGGAGGTTGTTTCAATATCATAAGTAAGAACTGGCAGGATGCACGACTCGTAGACTTTTCTTTTCAGATTTATGGGGGTGTTACTGGATTTAAGAATGAATCCGAGTTTGCCAAAAGCTGCCCAGCTGAGACTTATTCTTCTAGGAATTTCAGCCGATTGGTTATCCTTCCCTATTTGTATTTTATGACCTAGATATATGTATTCTCTTACGTTTTCTATTATTTTATCTTCAACTTTAATTTGTATTTGTTCTAGACTCATTATTTTTGTTTTTGACAAGTTCATTTTGAGTCCTATCCTAGCTGATGCTTGATGAAGTTTTTGTATCATACATTGGAGTTGTTCTGGTGAATCACTGATTATAACAATATCATCAGCAAATCTTAAGTGCTTTAGTCGTGTTCCGTCTATGTTAATTCCCTTGTCATGCCAGTCCAAGCCTCTAAATACATCTTCAAGTGCCAACGTGAACAATTTTGGAGAGATTGTGTCTCCTTGACGTACGCCTCTTTTTATAGGTATCCTCGAGGTTTTTATATCCTCGTCTATTGTAACTTGCATGTAAGCGTTTTCATAAATATGCTGAATCAGAGCAGAGTATCTTGAATTAATCCGAGCATTGTCCAGTGCTTTGAGAACTGCCAATGATTCGATAGAATCGAACGCCTTCTGGTAATCAACGAAAGCCAAATGCAGAGGTATATTATATTCCGTGGTTTTTTCGATAAGCGTGTGTACTGTCTGTAGATGGTCTATTGTACTGAAGTTCCTGCGAAATCCGGCTTGTTCTGAAGGTTGGTATGCGTCCAACTTTTGAGTCAGTTTGTTAGTTATTATTTTTGTAAGAAGTTTGTACAAGTGGGACAGTAAGCTAATTGGCCGATAATTTTCTATGTTATTTCTATCGCCTTTTTTGTATAATATGATGACTTCTGCGTTTTCCCATGCCTCGGGTATTTTTCCATACATTAAGCACTTGTTCATCAAAATTCTCACGCTTTCTCTTAGTTGTTCTCCTCCTATTTTTAACATTTCGGCGGTTATACGATCCTCGTCAGGGCTTTTATTATATTTCATTTGACTAAGCGCTTTCATTAACTCTGCGGTATTTATTTCGGGCATCTCTTCTGAACCGACATTTCTTACTTCCTTTCTTTCGTAGCAAGGACCTTGAGTTTTTGGACTGTATAACTCTGTATAAAAGTCCTGGATAGCCATCGTGATTTCCTCCCGGGTACTAACTAATTGGCCTTGTTTAGTTTTAAGTCCGGAAATTTTTGTCCGGCCCCTACCCAATTGAGATCTGAGAACCTTCATTGATTTGTTAGCTTCTATCGTGTCTTTAATCCCTTTTGTATTATGCTTTCTTATGTCCCTCCTTATGTTTTTGTTAATTTCTTTATTTATGTCCCTATATTCTTCACAGTTTCGGTCCACATTTCTTCGTTTTTCTATGAGGTTCTTGGTATACGGGCTGATTTTACTACTTTTTTCTTTATTTTTAAAGCATATCTCTTTTGTTGCTGCTCGTATGCTATTATTAATGTGTTGTGTTAATTCATTGATGTCCATTTCTTCCTGGTCTTCTTTACTTTTAAGTTTAATCTTTGTTACGTGTTCGAATTTTTCCTTGTTTTGTTTTAGTATTTCGTTTGTTGGAATGGGTTTTCTTCTTATCAATTTATTTCTTTCCCATCTGGTGTTAATGGTAATTGCAGCTCTGATCAAGCGGTGATCGCTATTGGTGTCGAATTGGTTAAGGACAGTGATATCTTCGAAAATGTTTATATATATATATATATATATATATATATATATATATATATATATATATATATATATATAGCGATTACTTAGCGAAACGTCGTGACGTCGTGAATATTTTTCTATTGACGAACGGATTGAAAAGCAGAGAAATACCAGTGCACTATTACACTTATATAGGACGTGCAGGGTTGTGTGGATGTTAGGGTATGCAGAATAAAATTATAAATATTGAAAATGGTTAATTAAATATGGTGTAGTAAAGAAAATGACATGCTCTATTTCCTTCAGATGGTTTTCAAGATCTGAAATAACTGATCTACGTTTTGTAGCATCTTATATAATTCAAAGAAATAAGTCGATTTTAGTCATTGTAAAGAAAATTTTAATTTTCTCTTTATCTCCGAAAAAACCAAAAACAAAATAAAGTTTCTTTTTGCTGATGTTTGGTTAAAACTTTCCAATGCAGTAGAGTTTATAATCAGAAAATTTTCAGACATTCCTTCATATTTCTGTATTGCAGACTTTCATTAAAAATTATACGTTATAAAGTGTGTTTATATCGTTTTTCTTTTTGACGCCAGTTAATAGTTTTATATTGATATATTGCAGTCAGGACCACCGGTTTTGTAGCAGGTATATAATATATTAATATATTTCGATTACTAAACGTTAACTAATGAATTCAAAATACTTTGTGGCAATTTGCGGAAAATATTAAAGATTCTTCTTTAGATTACCGTAAGATACAAATACCGCTTTTTTGGAGATTGATTTAAGACTTGTCTGACACCAAATATTCCTCCTAATAATGTGATAATTATGGACAACGCTAGTTACTACAGTCACCAACTAAAGACACCTTATCATTAAGTTGGGTGAAGACACCTACAGTGAAACTGAGTTGGATGTATGGTTTTTAAGTAATTTGTTTTCTTTCTCTGTTATAAATTTCCATTTTATAATAAAGTATATTATTATATTTATGTACGTATTACATAATTAATCTTAGTTCTTATACTTAACTTATTGTTTAAATAAAAATATTTTTTACTTATTATATTATATTAGTGTTTTAATAATCTGTTTGGCACTCTTGATAATAGTGTGCTAACCAGTAAAACCCGTGCCTATCTTACAACAAAATGTAATATTGGTTTATACAGAGTGGGAAATGCCATTGTGTATTATTTTCCAACAGGATTACGATTCAAGGGACTCCTCACAAGCTGTTCAAGGGTAATTTCTGAAAAATCACGCTTGGGTTTTGCAGAGACCGTAAACCCATTGAAAATCTTTGAAATGAAGTAATATAGAATCCCCTATTCGTACAAAAATGTTTTCAATTAAACAATTGGTAAATAAAATCACTAAAATTTGGAGAACTTCAGAATTCGAGGTATGTTATTAACGAAAGGTTGCATTTGTTTGGGGAACATTTCTCCCTATAAAACTGATTTAAAATTTTTGTAAACAATTTAATCTTGAAGTAACCAATATCTATTTATGTTTTTGGCCCGGTACGATGGGGCGCCACTTCATTTCAGCGTTGCTATGCGGGATCACTTGAATAATCTAAACCTTTGGATAGGTCGAGGACACGAACTTGAGATATAAAACTGGACTGCTCGTGTTCCATATCTCCCTTATAAAAAAAATGACCCCACCGTGCTCCGTGCCATTTGGTGCAAATAACTGCTTTGGCAACAATGAATTTCCTAAGTTTTTATTATATTGGTGAAAGTGTATTTTGACATTGACTGAATACTTTTCATTTTGACAAAAATTTATTTTTGATTTTGCTGTTTTATGGATTTATTTACATTTTATGTAATGTTTTAATGAAAATTTCAAACAGGAATGTGAACTTTAAGGTTTTTTTTTTGTATTTTAAAAAATGTCATTCTTCATCGTAAGACGTGCAAATACCTCATCTGGTAAATTGGAATTTATTTATTTGGTAAGTTATAAAGCATTCAATAATAATTATATAAAATTTTACCTTAGAATCAAATTGTAAATCTAAGGGTAACAAGTTTAATCTTATGGATATGATATATGATAATTATTAAATGCTATCAATATTTTAGTTTTCTAAGAGAAAAGAATCTTCAAATTCAAGAGCTGAAGCAAATTGGTCATGATCATAATTCTTTTATACATCAGATAAGTAACTCTGTTCAGAGCATTTTTCTGGAAATTGTTTTATACAAGAAGATGAGCAAAAAGTTTGTGTTGTGCTTCTTAAAAATAAACTGCCTGAAAAAAACTACGAAGCACTGTTTGATGTAAACATCTTGAAGCAACTAAACTTGGACTTGATAACATACACTGGCTCTCCAAAAAAAAGTCCTGAATTAGGTGTGCATTAACCAACAACAATATCGTTTTTCCATAAAGTTAATGTTCCACTGACATATAAAGCTGAATATCGAAGCTTTTACGGTATTAAAATTTAAAATGATTATATGTTTAAAAACCAATATGCCATATTAAAATAGAAATAAATGATTGCATATAATATGAAATTTTTCAATATTATTAAGGATGTTAGAAATTACATAAATTTTACTTTTATGTATTTGTTTTGTCTAAAAATAAAGTAATAACCTTTTGTTTGAATATGTTATTAATTAATAAAACAAAAATTCTTGATTTTAGCTCAGATAGGAAATTTATGTCATGAAAATCCTTTGTCAAAGTAGTGAAAAGCTGTGATTGATTACCATTTCAAAAATTCAACCCTAGAAAAGGTCAAGCTTCTTTATATTTAAAGTGTCTTAATAAATATTGTTTTGTTTACAATTAAATATAAACTGCTTTAACACTATCTCCTTTAGAGTTTATTTTTTTTTTATAACAATGGTTTAGTACATAATGTTACTTTACTTAATTTAAATTAAAGCTTCGTTTTTATGAAGGAAATGTCAACATTATTATGAATGTTGTTAACACTATATAAATACCTAACATATCAGTTCCCTAAAAGCATCGAGGAGAAAATAATTTTAACAGACCTAATCGAAGCTATTTTTAAATGATGAAACTATCTTACTTTGCAATATATTATGTGGACATTTTGATACCTTACATTAAACAATATACTATATTAATTCATGATATAAAATTTTTAAAAATAAATGCCTTAATACTTTTTTTCGTTAACTTCTTATACTCTACTTCCGAATAAGGATGTTTCTAAAACAGATATTTCAAAAAAAAATTAGTCTCGATTTGTTTTTTGCCCATATTTCACATTTTAGCTATTTTGTTAAATAACAGTTTTATTGTAAAAAATAAAATATGTAAACAGTCATAGAAAAAGCATTTTCATTTATTTATAAGAACTGACATTTCATGCTTGTTATCTAAAAATAATAAAATTGTTACATATTTACGCTGGTCCAAAGAAGTTAAAAAAATTTGCTTTATTGGAGTTGCTTTAAACAGAAAAAATTATAATTTTGAGGAAACTAAAAGTAGAAATTCAAGTTAAATATTGTTTTACAGAAACAATTATCCTGGGCTGCGATTCTATAAGAGTAAAGGGAAAGAGAATGTCATAATAAGGATCTTCTATCTTTGTTCAGTCTGTATTAACACATAAATATATCACTGTCCTAAAAGAGATAAGGAAAGAGAATGTCAAAAAATATGCTTACAGAATCGGAGCTCTAGTCTTTTTTATTGAATATACTCTATTAACCTGTCAAGTAAAACAAGGAAGAGCGATTTATTGTTTTAGATATAGTACAGAAAGAGATAGTTATTGTCTAAACCTGTTAGTTAGAATAATAGAATTGACATTCATACACGACACATTCACGCCAATGTAAGAAACTAGCAGGGAATTCAATGTTGCCATACAAATCATTGCACCGAATGGCGACCAATAAGGGGGGGGGTCAAAAATTATTTTCATGAGCAGTTCAGTTTTATATCTTAAGTTCGTGGTCGAGGAGGACCTATTGCTTGGCCTCCTCGATCTCCTGACCTAACGCCGTTTGATTTTTACCTGCGGGGATACCTAAAAATCTTGGTGTATTTCACTCCGTCGATAGTATGGAGGAATTTCTACGGAGAATCGCGTTTCGTTGTGATCAAATGGGAAACAATGTAGCGGGTACAGCAGTAATCAATTCGTCGTGCCGGCAAGTGTATCAGACTTCACGGAGCCCATGTTGAACCATCTTAAATCGTTTTTAATTAAGCAGTTGGTTTAACTTTATATTGAAGCTATGGTGATAGGGGAAAATTTCTCTTCTTCATGTTAAACTCGACAGAAGTTAGGGGACTAACAGTGTAAAAAAATTAGGTTTTTTCGAAAACGGTTAGGATCAACGACATGAATGAAGAGTACTTAATTTTTAGTCAATAGTTAAAGGTATATAAAAAACGTTGTCCAAAGTACAGGGCGTAAAAACTGGGGTCATGAGTGTCACAGATAATCCGTCCCTGCAGCTGTGAGTAATTCACAACACTTTCTTGGATAGTAATTTGAAGGGTCTTACCTGGTATACATCATATTAAAAATTGATATATATCTGGCGGTTCAATAATTATGTGTAAAAAACTTGATTCCATTGCAGCTCTTTGGGAACCCATATCTCCGATGAGGAGGCCTATACGAAAAAAGTTTACATATACTTGTAGTATTCCACCCTGTATAACATGATATTTTAAATTCCTTCATTGGAGAAAAATCTTTAAACTTTGAACAGAGTATTTACTATAAAGTAAGTCAACAAACAAGAAAAATACTTAAATTTATCCAATTTTAAATAATACAAAGCCTAGTTACTTTACAATCATCTTTAATATCCCCTACTTAAATTTCTTTTTATCTGTAGATCTTTTTTTTTCTAAATCAAAGGATTTGTAAAGAAAGGTTTTTCGATGCTTATTTTTTCCAATTTGTATTGTTATTTTTGTGAGGTTTAAGCATTAGGAACGGTAAGAAGAACTAAATATCAGGGTTCAGGTTTAATATTGTCTTAATGGTCGAACAAATATATGATATCTAAAAGATTTCTTACATTTGACAAAAATATTCCTTTAAGTATAGGGTATTTATTTGATAACTAACAAAAATAGCCGAAATATAACAGGAAATAACATTATCTAAGAGCTATGTGGTAAAACATGGGGAACCGTCTTTTCTACTCATCCTCTAAATATTGTGTCCAGTCTGGTTGAATAACCCAGATAAATAAAAGGTAAACGTTTTGGTAAATAACATCATGAGAATGATGGCTGATGTTATCAAATCAAACTCCACGGAGTGGCTACCGATACCAAGCCACATTCTACCTCCGCAACTCCGACGCATAAGTGCTTTTACGAAGAAGTACGAAAAGATCAATCCATCCATCAATCTATCCAGATAATGTCAACTAAAACCGACTCGACTCTAGACGACTATCAACAAAAACAATAAAGATTGCCGTGGAAGATGATTTCAGTATTATCAGTGAATGAACTCAAGAACAGACTGACAACAAAATGCCCTGTATTACCTAAAAACGATCAGGTTTTGACTTGTCACACAAAACATAGTTTATGTTGAATAGAAATAAAACCAAACATGGCAGATATGCGTATTCTTTACACAGATATAGTAAGTAGCCATCCCTATTTTGTGATTGCGGCGAACCCAAATCATCATACATATCACAGAAGAAAGCTCCACAAGATCATATGATGGCAAACCTGAAAACTTTCTGCTGGCGACTTCAGAATCCATAGACTTGGTCAGTGTTTTCCAAGCGATGGTTCACAAACCACCAACGGCTCGTGAGTTTCATAAAGGGGGTTCGCGAAAAAAAATATTGTAATGGCGGAATTTTTAAATAAACATCGGAACAAGCAACAATCTGTAACGTGACCAGTTGCTACGCCGCTAGCGATGCGAGTACATGCTCGAACGAACCGGCTACTTCTATTTCGGCAAACCAAGACTTTTCCCGAATGAGCAATAAAGAACTCGTCTTCCAACAACACTATCAGGTATGGTGTTTAACAAGACTTGTATTGGGCCCAATTTTATTTTTGTTATACATCAACGATACACCTGCATGCCTCCCGGAGGATATAGTGGTGCTATTTGTGGATGATACTGCTATATTCGAGAGAGCCCATAACTGACAGAGCGTTCAGCTTCGATAAGCTAGTGATTTACATCAAAGAAGCTTAGCATGAATGAAGAAGCTAAGATCCAAAAAATTTGTTTTCATTGCGTCCTCTGTAGTTTGCGTAAAGTCTCGTCAAATATTTGGAGGTGTTCATTGACTCCAAATTGAGCTGAGAAAAACACTACATCTAGTTGACCAAGAAACTGAGTTGAATTACTTTTGTTTTGAGAAATCTCAGGAACAGTGTTGCCGATTTCATATGCCATGTTTTGCTGGGATCATTCCTCTCGTTCTTTGAAGGTTTTTGCTGTTCAAAGAAGGTGTGTGAGATTGATGGCTGGTTTAGGTTTTAGAGATTGTTGCAGAACATTCCTATGTTCTATTATAGCGGCAATTTTAAGTTATTATTTTTGTAGTTATTAATTTTATTTTATATCTGGACATGTGATAATGCTGTATTGTATGTATAGTCATGAATAAACATTGAATGATTGATCCATTGATTGTTGTACTGATTGCTGCAACAGTTTTATACAATTTGTTTATTAACTTGGTAAATTCTTTCCATTTTTA
Organism: Diaprepes abbreviatus; assembly: GCA_034092305.1. Classification (NCBI taxonomy): domain Eukaryota; kingdom Metazoa; phylum Arthropoda; class Insecta; order Coleoptera; family Curculionidae; genus Diaprepes; species Diaprepes abbreviatus. Next base: position 732,315 of record JASJET010000047.1, on the reverse strand, counting down.
AAGACAAAATCTTTGGCAATTTTTAACACTGTCTTTGGCGGTTGTCTATTGGTGGAACATATCTTATAAAGGTGTTTGGAATTCCAAATCTTTTAACAGATCGCCTGATATCCTCAGTATAATATCCAGTGCCTGTTAATGTACCAGGTAGTTTTCCTGATTCTTCATGGAGCAATTTATTTTTCATAGAACTTTTTAGAAGATTATACGACTTTCAAAAGGACGAATGCTTTTAATTAAAAATTTAAAAATTAATCAAATATAAAGATATTCCATTATTTATTTTTAACGAATTTGTTACAAAACATTTTTAAAATAATAATCCTGACAAGACTATCGCAGAATGTATTTTGGAACCTTAATCTTATAAAGGATGGAAGATGGATGGGCTTTTAAATTTAATTAATATATCATTTATTAAATAAAATGTTTTGAATGATACTTGATTTTCCAAAAAAAAAATTAGTTTTAAATTAAACTTTAATCAGAATTAGCTTGGATGTACGGATTGCGTTTGTCTTCCTTCTTGACTGTAATAAAGCTTTTCAGATCCTTTATTTTAATATTAGGTTTTTTGAGCTAAATTACAATACTTTTGTTCCTTAAACGTAGCAATAGGTGGTGATCACGGTTTAAAATGGCCTCTGGGTAAATTTTTTGGCCCTTTTTTGTTATTAATTTTACAGTACCGTGTTCATTATTTCATTATTTTATGCGTTATAAAGTGTTGTCTAACAAAGAGTTTTGTACGAGGGTAAGTTACACTATTTTTTTTAATAAATAAAAGTAAAAAATGTTTTTAAAAAGTATATTTCGAAAAGGATATAGGTTTTGAGTCTGACGAGCAGCGTACGAGCGAGCATTGTCGTGGAAGAAAAAAACTGTTCTTGTCAATTTTTCCCTCCTTTCGTTCTGGATAGCCTTTTTGAATTTTTGGAACACCTCACAATAGTGTGCAGCTCTGGTCGTAGTCACACGGGGCAGGTAATCGATCAATAACACCACACAAATAATATCAAGAACTTCGCAATCGACAGTGGGAGCAGGTGGAGCAGAGAAATAAGACAATTGACAATTCAAGGTGATAAGAATAGAAAACTTAACGCTGATAAGATTGTGACGGAAGATATGACTTCTTTCATTTCAACGATGTATATGAAGCGCAAGAAATAATAACAGGACCACAAATAACAACCAGCGAAGTAGAGAAGTCCATATAATTGACAAAGAGTAGGAAAGTTATTGACCCTGGTGAAACTGAGTCAGAAATAGTCGAATCATTTATTGAATCAACTGTCTAAAACTGGTTTTATTCTATCTGAGGATGGAAATTTATTTTGTATTTTTTTTTGATAGTGAGTTTAATGGTTGAGTTGGTATTGTTGTATTTCCTTGTAATGATTTCATGACTGAAAGAAGGAATTTGGTAAGCTTAGAAGTCGGAGAGTTTCAGGAACTCATGATAGGTCATAAAGGCATGTCTTGTATATGTATTTTCGGGAATATATAAAGATGTGGAGTCTTGCTGTGGTGTAACGTTAGCTTTTTCCGAGTCTTCCCTGGAATATACTACTCCGCAAAAAATATCGTTGTCTATGGTCTTACAACAATCAATGTTCCTTGATGCTTCGTGAACTTAAAGAGGACCTTTGATAAAGTATAACATGGAATGATGACCGCTAGGTTAAAAGCAACGAGCATCGACGACAAGGACCTGTATCTTATTGTAAATCTATGTCAGCGATAAACTGTTAATCTACAAATCGAAAATTAAACAACTTAAAACATTGCAATTAGGAGAGGGGTGAGATAACGATGCTTTCTTTCATAGTTACTATTCAACTCGTACTTTGATGCTATATTCAAAGAAGCTTTGTTTGATTGCTTGGAAGAAATTCAAGTAAATGGAATTACTACAAACGATATTAGATACGCCGATGATACGGTCTTGATGGCAGAAGATCTTCAGAGTATCTTCGATTGAGTAGCAGATTCCTGTAAACAGTTTGATCTCAAAGAAAACATCAAGAAAACTATCTTAATGCTTGTCAGCAAACAAGAAATGAACACGCAGTTATAGACTGATGACGACAGAGTAGAAAGGACAGAGAAGATAAGGATATCGCAAATCGTTCTCTGTCATGTGTTCTTTGTTTTTCTATAAAGAATTAAATCGTGGATACTTCTAAAAGGTATTTTAAAGATGTCTGAAGCCTCCAAACTTTGGAGGTATATGCAACTGTTGTATATAAACTGTATAGATTGTGTCGCTAATATTGAAGTGATGAACAGGATGGGTAATAAGACACCCAGAACAGTATAACGTTCTACATTTGATATTACAGGACAAGATAATGGGTAAAAGAAGACCAGGAAGAAGATTCACTTCCTGATAAAAAAATTTAAGGCAGTGGTATGGTTGAATAACAAAATTATTTAGAGTTGCTGTCAACAAGGTGAAAATCGCCCACATTCATGAAACTATATGAAGAACTATATGTGTACAGGGCGTCACAAATAAAGATCATCTTTTTATCTCAGAAATTTACGAAGTTAAAGGAAAGAGTTAATCACACAACTTTTTTGTTTTTACCTAAATTTTTATTCTTATAGCTAAAGGTATTCTGATTTCTCTTGCAACAATATAATTTTCTAAAATTAAACAGACCATTTTGTATATTACATGATTTTTGAATTTGTATGTAAAATTGCATATTTAATTTCAGTTATTAGTAAGGAATTTTCCATATTAAAATTTTATAAAGAATTTGCGCAATTTAATTGAAGAAAATTGAATCATAGTCTGAAAAAAAGGATGCCCAGTGCTTACAGTCGTTATTACACTTTTCTTCAAACTCATTTAGTTTTTAAGAGAAGATAGATAATAGATAGTACATTTCTTTTCTCCATGGCATCATATATATTTTTTTACTCCTTAAATAACTGCTGTTGGGTGGGCGTCAGTATATGAGAACAGACCCGTCTTGTACTCTGTTTTACGTCACTTAATCTATATAGACAATTTTACTCGTTCGAACTGAGCATTATTATTTAATGTCAATAAATTGTCATCTTTGTCAGCTCATTTCCAGTTTTCTTGCCGCAAATATTGAATTTTCTATTTTAAAACGTTAGATAGGATATCATCAAGGGATAGCGTGTGACCCAGAATCGGGGTGTTGCCATTTTATGAATGAAATTGAGACGTGGGCGTCGAAAAGAGCACTCGCTCGTAACATACTGATGGAAGCGACGTTAAAGGGGTTGTTAAGTGCAGTTTCTCAAATATAGTCCAGTCAGTAGCGGGTGTTTCTGTTTTCTTTATGCAAAAAAAATTTTGCAGGTTGAAGTTTTTGCTGTAAGAGAAAAAGCTCTTTCATTTACAATTTCGTTATATATATATATATATATATATATATATATATATATATATATATATATATATATATATATATATATACATACAGCGACAGCGCTGTTTCGTCCTAATATGGGACTCGTCAGGCCACCGCATTCGGTACAAACCATCATCTCGCCTTTGCATCCTATAAAGCTGAGTTTAAAATCAAAAAACAGCAAACAAGACGACAAAGGCGATATCTCGATGGTCCACTTGATAACACAAGAACCACACAGATTAACAAAGTTTGTAAATAACCGCCATATGGTGGCGCGACGGTGAATTAAAACAGACATATGTAAAATCGAGCACACGAAACGCGATGCCCAAAGGATAGGGGTCGCATTTTTCCGTACTGGCAACCAAGCCTACTGCTAATTTCAGCAGCCAAAGCCACGTGTCGCACCAAACGATCCCACCATGAGAGCATCGTTTAGCTTGTTTAAAAGCCAAACAAGTAAATAAATAAATAGATAAGTTTTTGTCCGTGTAATTTAAAATAAAATAGAAGAATAGCACTTGTTAACACGAGAATCATGTAGATTGACAAATTTTCACTTCCGCTTCGCCAATATTTAATTCTATTTTATTTTAAATTACACGGACAAAAACTTATCTATTTATTTATTTACTTGTTTGGCTTTGAAACACGCTAAACGATGCTCTCATGGTGGGATCGTTTGGTGCGACACGTGGCTTTGGCTGCTGAAATTAGCAGTAGGCTTGGTTGCCAGTACCGAAAAATGCGACCCCTATCCTTTGGGCAGCGCGTTTCATGTACTCGATTTTACATATTTCTGTTTTAATTCACCGTCGCGCCACCATATGGCGGTTTTTTTTACAAACTTTGTTAAATCTGTGTGGTTCTTGTGTTATCAAGTGGACCATCGAGATGTCGCCTTTGTCGTCTTGTTTGCTGTTTTTTGATTTTAAACTCAGCTTTATGGGATGCAAAGGCGAGATGATGGTTTGTATCGAATGCAGTGGCCTGACGCTGTCGCCATCTGTCGGATCGGGAGTTTTTCCTTATTTTGGAGTGCTCCGCACTTTTCAACACGAGAATCATGTAGATTGACAAATTTTCACGTCCGCTTCGCCAATATTTGATTCTATTTTATTTTAAATTACACGGACAAAAACTAATCTATTAATTTATATATATATATATATATATATATATATATATATATATATATATATATATATATATATGTAAAAACCCACGAACCACCAAGAAGAACTCAACAATATAACAACAGCTCTAAAACAAAACAACTACAAAGAACACAATTTCAAAGATACCATTAAATAGAGCACAAATGCAATAGCAGAGAAAAAAGAGGGATAAGACAAATCCAAACCCAAAAACCACACTCTCATACATAAAAGGTGAAATAGATGTAATTGAAAGAATTCTGAGAATGACATATGCACAATTTACAAGCCACAAACAACAATACACAAATTATTGGCAATCCCAAAGAAAAAAAAAACATTGGAAAACCTGGGAGTGTACAACATCCCATGTAGAGACTGTGAAAAATAATTCATTGGCCAAACAAATAGAAGAATATTTACCGGAGTACAAGAACATAAAAATAGCATAAAGTATCAGCAAACGACAACAGCTTTATTCCAACGTCATCAGGAAACAGGACACACTATAAATTTCTAGGAAACCAAACAGATCGCACCCATAAAGCAATATAGAACGGGCACCATCACAGAAACTCTCGAAATGGAAAGCACTAAAAACTTCAGCAAGAGATATGATGCACCAAACCAAACCAAAAACAACACACCAAAGAAACAGGATAGCGAGCGAAGAGGAGGACAGACCCAGGCAAGCGAAGAAACGAATTAGGCAGAACCAAGGTATAAACTACGCAAGCGCCAAACTATAAAAAGGCCTACAGAGGATCAGCAAACGGATTGAATACTGGAAAAACACCAGTGCACATTCCACTATTTGTGAAAACCTACGATACGACGCTACAGCTTCGCCAGCATTTTTTGTGCCTGCATTGTTTCTCAATAATAATGATTTTAAAGAAAGTTTACTGGCGAAAATACTTCGCAAACGCAACTGCGGGGTCAGTTTGATTTCCGAAACTGAATTTTACTTTCCCCTAAAATAATACTATTCCTGTATATATGTATCCTAATAATAAATTAAATTATATATTATACAAGAAAATTTCATTTTAAAGCATACAGTTCTTTTTGTTTAGAGTCGTAATTCCTCCCCAAAATTGCGAAAAAATTACCCAATCTGGCAACCCTGTTTTGCCATAAGGAAGGGCCATGAGAGCTTATACATATTTATAGTAGTGAGATATCAGTTTACAATCTACTACCTATTTATACTACCTTTCAAATGTGCGTGAAATTATTTTTAATGAAAGTTAACGCTTAATAAAATATAGCTTTAAACCTTCTCAGTTATGTCAAGAAATAGGGGTTAAAATTTGGTTCTGATTTGTTAAGCAGATTTTACGGTTATCTATAACAAATAAAAACCCTCTTCTTCCTTATATAATTGTATAAATTATAAATATGAAAAAATTGATAGAATACAAAAATTTCAACATCATTCCGTTGCTAGTTTGGGTGTAATAATGCAATAATTGTATATATATATATATATATATATATATATATATATATATATATATATATATATATATATATATATAAATTGTTAGATAATATGTAATCGAAGGTTTTCGGGCATCCCGTGTATGTGCTGATTCCCATTCAGTTGTATGGCGTCTACGAGCGAACTGACGCCTGCGACTCCGGTGCTGTCGGTACCGTGTGCGCGTCGGACGCGTTCGTTTTCCGAATGGTTCCGGCCCATCAGGTTGCGAGACCTGCTGCGCGTCATCGGCCCTGTTGCCAGTGTTTGTGGTTGCGTTGCCGAGTTGTAATCTGTCTTGTTATTAAGTGGTACTGGTTGATGTTTTGTAAGCAGATTTTTCCAAGTATTAGGCACACGTTGGCTGTCATCTCTGTTATTTAAGTTGTTGGGCCTCTTTGCAATTTCAATGGCTTTCCTTATAACTCTTGTGGACAGGTTTTCACATCTCGACAGCATTTTTGTTCCCGAGAAATTTATCTTATGTCCTGTGTTTAACCAGTGTTGGGCCAGAGCAGAAGTTGTTTTTTGCTTGACAGCGTTCATATATTCGTCTCTTCTGGCGCTTATTTTACGGTTCGTTTGGCCTACGTAAGATGAGCTGCATTCTCCGCATGTAATTTCGTACACTCCCTGGTTTTCTAGAGGGATTATTTCTTTAAGTGTTGGCAAGAGACCTTTTACTTTACGGTCTGTGGTGAAAATGGTTTCAATGTTATGTCTCCTGAGAATTCTTGCGATCTTTTCTGTGGTGCCTCTTACATAAGGAACAGTGAGCTTTGAAAATGGTGAATGAGATTTCACCGAAACGTCAGCTGCCTGAGAGGGACTCAGTACATACACGGGATGCCCGAAAACCTTCGATTACACATCACACCCGTGAGAATATCCGACATAACATATATATATATATATATATATATATATATATATATATATATATATATATATATATATATATTATTTTTAGGCTACGCCAATGATTGTGACCTTTTAAACTGATTTTATGAATGAATCTGACCTCATGTATTTAGGGTTGAAGGTACGCTGCCCTCTCGAGTAATGTTAGGAAAACTTTCAGCAATGCAGTAGTAGTTTTTCAGATTATTCCCAAGAATTTTAGCGAAACATTTAAATGCTATAAAATGATGATAGTTTATTTTGAACAAATACTATATGGAACTAGTTACTTAAAGTTTCTATTAAAACTATTTACTTCTAGACAGTAACGTATTTATCATTTAAAATAAACTTGGAATTTAGCACACAGATTGTTAGATAATTATCTAAAGTATTTTAAAAAAGAAATTTAGCTGTGAAAATTGACACTTGTCACATTTGGGTTATGAGTCCGTTCCTTATTTCCTTGGTATTGTTAAAGTTTGTTGAAGGCCTGGATGTATTAGTCTCTACAAGCGCAGATACAAGGGGGGCGGTGGGGGATATCCCCCCCAAGAGCTTTGAGTTCAGGAAAATTCAAATGTAATTAATTTTAATATGTTACAGAAAATTTAAATAATAAATTGTCTTTACGCTATTAAACAATACGTATCTAATTCATAATCAAAGTCAGTGAAGCTATCTTCACTCAGATTAATTATAATTGGTTCCTCTATCTCACCGATCATGATATTGAGTTTCTACATTTTCTTTTATTCTTTTATCATATGGATTTTTCACAATTTCTGCAGTAACTTTATTTAAAAAAATCTTTGAAAAGTTCAGTTAAATTACAAATTTTGTAAGTTGTGTTATTTCTAGCAACTCTACCTTTTACGTAAGAGAGATATTTCCTTCTTCAATGGACATTTTTCGAACGATCTATAAGAACAGATTTCCTATCTGGTTTTTCCCTGCAAAAATTAAGTTCTCTGAGCAGTTTCCAGAGCTCAGTTCTTTTAATTTCAGGTAAATCTTCATTGATTTTAGTTAGAATTTTGTCGACGGTTGAAATCTGCTTCGCATAATAAAATATATGTACAACTCCTTTTATTGCAGTTTACATCTCTTCTTCCAACGAGGTTTTTCGTCTGCCTGTGACTGATTATGGCTTGGGAGTACTAACAGTTCCAGTGGTTTTTTCTCCTTCAGTATTCGGTAAATAGTAGGTTTTCCAACTCCTGTCATGTTGGAACACATCTTAACAGAGCTTTTAACATTATTATCTAGATATTGATATCTTAAGGCATCATAAACATTCATCGTAATAAGTTTTTCGTGGAGGAAAAAATGCCCTGGTTTAATGATTTTGAAATAAATATAGATGTAGAAGCCATATCTTTTGGATATCTTACTAATCTCAAATAATATATAATAGCACAAACAAGATAAATCACTTAGAACACACTGTAAGGTGTACTTTGATCACTGCCAGAAATTAAATTGAATTATCAGAAATTTTATTGTTGCAGTAAATTTATTAAAGCTTATAATATTTAAATATAATTAAATATAATTAGATTTACGGTAGTCCTCAGTTACCTGTGGCACTGGGGCAGATACGTTGGAGGTTTGGGTAATAGTTTTATTACTCTCTCTAGTTCTTGAATAGAGTATAGGAATGTGTATGCTTGCGATCGCCCCTCGCCTTCCCAAGAGCTTTGAGTTCCGGAAAATAGAACCGATTCTGCCTCTTATACTAGGAATGTGTATGCTGCTCGCATCCTCCTCCCTCCCCCTGTCGGCAAATTGTTTTTTCTTGTGATCGCCCTCTCTCTCCTAGAGCTTCAAATTCAGAAAAATAGACCCGACCCTGCCTTTTACACTAGAAATGGGAATGTTGCTGGTGTCCCCCCCCCCCGTCGACAACTTGCTTTCGCTTGTCATACTGTAATTTTCTGTTTTCTGATATCATCGCCCCCCCCCCCCCCAAAGAGAGAAGCTGGATCCAGTCTCTATCAGTTATACAACATTCCAAAATTTTATTAAAATATACAAATCTGCTCTAAAGTAAGCCTCAAAGGTAATTCACTGGGTACCCGTTTTGGGCCCCATATCTTCGTTATAGGACACGTAAGGAAAAAACTAGGGTTATATTGATGCTTTCTGTATACTACAGAGAATTTGACATACATTTAGTGGACAAAACAGACTAACCTGAACTAACCTGAACTTCAGCAATGCAAAAGAGTGTGTTTTATGGGGGGCTTCATTTTTTTAATGAGTATTCTGATGCTGTAAAAATGCGCCTAGTTTATATATATGTTTAGCAGAAGACTGTTTGCTTGTTTACGTAATCAAAGGTGATTTTTTTATGTAATCTAGTTATAAGTAGCTAAAAGCTAAATAGATAAAAAAATTAAACCATTTTAATAGCCTAGGTAGCCATCTCTGTGTGTTCTGTCGAACTAAACGATCCATTTTAATTTTCAACCACTTCAGTTTAACTCATATTGCAGGCATTAACACCTAATGTTTTAGTGTTAACGTTAACAAAAGGCGTGTCACATGACATTTTTCATGTTAATCGTTCGGAATTTTTAAATAACCTACCCATCGCAGAGATTCATGCAAGCCGGTCGACATTCTATTGTCTTAAAGAGATCAATGATTTTTCTTTGTCCTCGAATGTCCTTAGTAAAAAACTCGTTAACATGCTGAGTTTTGAAACAATATAATAACTCATTAAAAATCTGGTAATTTAAATTCAAAATTTTATTATAATGGGTCGACACTAGTTAATGTAACAGATACTGATTTAAATATTAGAAAAAAACAAACTGTACCAAATAAAAACAACGGATATCATGTGACGTAGCCATTGGCGTAGGAAGAACGGCTATATTGGGAGATATTTGATTTTCTTAATGATTCAGTCTCAGAAATTGCATTAAAACTGGTCTTACAAGGACTGATGCTTTCGAATTTGCCATATTTATAAAGTTAAAGTGAAATCCTTTATATACCGAATATTTATGAATTTATAGAAAAGGTAAATATATATATATATATATATATATATATATATATATATATATATATATATAACATACAGTTGATTTCTTATCTACTTTTAATCCAATCGACTTGAAACTTTGTCCCCTCATTCACTAACGTAGTCTAACCTTAAAAACCAACCTAAACTGACAGTTTTCTTCTTCAGGTGCCATCTCCTATCGGAGGTTGGATATCATCATTGTCACTCTCACTCTATTTGCCGCTACTGAGCTACAATTGAACCACTCTCTCAAATTTCTCAACCACCAAATTCTTCTACTTCCGATATTTCTTCTTCCTTCTCTTTTACTCTGCATGATCAATCTAAGCAACTCGTATTGTTGGCCTCTCATTATATGTCCAAGATATTGCAGTTTCTTTAGTTTTATGTTGTTAATCATTTCATAGATTTTGTCCATCGCTAGCAATACTTCTACGTTTGTTTTTTTCTCCGTCCAAGATATTCTCAACATCTTTCTGTAACACCACATTTCAAACGCTTGCATTTTATTTATGTGTTCTTGTTTTAATGTCCAGCCTTCCAACCCATACTGCAGCACTGAAAATACAATAAGATCTTAAAATTCTCATTGTTAGTTCTAGAGTAATGTCTCTGCTGCACAGAATGGTTTTCAGTTTTACAAACGCACTTCTTGCCATTTCTATTCTCGTTCTTATTGTTGTTTGTTCATTATTTGCTGTTATCCATGTGTCCAAGTATTTGTATTTTTGCACTTTTTCTAAATTCACACCTCGCAACTTTATGCTTGTTTGCACTGACAGTGGAGGTTTTAAATTAACAAGTACAACGAGCCAAATAAGTTTTGAATCTTAAAACTATAAGAATAAAAATTTATCGATATACAGGTTGTCCAGAAAATACGTGTACGACGTTTGATGACAGACTCTTTGTGTCAAAACAGCTTGTTTAAAGCCAACTTAGTTATATCCGATGATGCTTCATTTAGGCGGTAGAACACATCAACGTTCTAAGGAAATATTGATTTTTCCCAAATTTCTTGAAAACGTGGTAAGTTCCCACACATCCTACCGCTGATTTCCGACGTAAAATCACTTCAAATACAAGTTCCGAACTACAGTAAGTACTACAAGAGTGTCGGCAAGGCTGTCTAGGGAAGGTATCAATGGCCTTATTGATGAATCCAGCATTGTTACCGGGAAGAAATAATATCAGGTCTAGCTAGCAGGGAGACTCTGATACAAGGAATTCCTCAGATTGCTCGTAATTCGCGCAGTACAGGGACTTTTACGACATGGCATCTCTAGCACGGACCGTTGCGAATGCGGGAGTCTAGATAGTGCATTCGTTATAATACTGGATCCACGACGATGGGGTGTTAATCCCCGCAGTTCTTCTGGACATCCGACTTGCTGTACGTTCAAGATCAAAGATATAAATCTTAAATGGGCATCAAATACCTGGGTTGTGTTCGCACATATCCTACCGCCGATTTCCGACGTAAAATACAGTGAGTACGACAAGAGTGTCAGCAAGGGTGTCTAGGGAAGATACCAATGACCCTACTGATGAGTCTAACATTAGTACCGGGACGAAACACCCACATTTTTAGGGAAAAACATTAGATTTGGTCAGCTGGCAGACGCTGATACAAGGAATTCTTCAGATTGCTCATAATTTTCGCAGTATAGGGAATTTAGCGAGATATTATGACACTGAATTTAATAATATACTGTAAAAGTAGTGTAAGTGTTATAAAAGTAACGTCACTTGTAAGCATCGCTTCTGATTTTTTATGTTATCAACGTTCTAACAACCTAGATATTTCTATCTGGTAACCTCATGCATTTGGAAGCTTTTTTACCTCTTCCGGGAAAAAAATATTTTCAATTACATGCATACACCATTTTGTTGCAATAATAAAACACTTTTTAAAATAAATGTTGGAATTACATGTATGTATTTTAAAAAGACTGAAAAAACTAACTAAAAAGAAAACATTAATTAAGCAAAGGTGTAAAATAGCCAGCATTTTCCTGAATACACTTATTAACACTTTTAAAAAAATCAAATTGGATTCTATCTAATATCTCAGGATTATCAAAAAGGGTGCCAGGTTTTAAAATGCCCATCAATAATTCCTCGCGGTTGTTCACTGGAGTCTTGTTTACTTGTGTTTTAAGAATGCCCCACATACCACTGGCCAATTAGAAGTTTTAACTTCCATGGCAATTAGATTTGGTCTAAGTCTTAAACCTTCTTAGTGAATTTGGCTGTAAATTGTTACGTCTAATTACATTACAACATTCATATTGATATTTAAGATTAACAGTCAATTACATAGTTTTAGCATAAGTTCCTTCCACATGTTGACAAAAAAAATTATTAATGAATTAATATTTAATGAAATTTGAAGTAGAATCTTTTCTCTTTCCCTCCCCCACTCTCTAAACAACATTTCTTCTATGTCAATTTGTCATTGTTCATCATAGTCACATGTCGCCACCCCCATTTTGTTTCAGGTATTGTTTACAATACATCTTTCATCATCGTTTGTTAGTTTCCCTATTTCATCTAGTTATATTTAATACATCTTTTTTTAACTGGTAGATTTTTTGTGTGAAGTTTCTAAACCCATATAATGTATGTATGTATAAATGTGAAGATGGGGATAAATACACTGCGAACTAATAGATCTACTATGTTTCACTTCTGCTACCAAGGTATTAGGGATACCTTGCTGACTAGAGCAGCTCCTGCAGTCTTATTTCTATTAAGAACTTAAGAATGCTGGGTGGTTTTAGATTGGGTAGCTCCCTTTCTTCTATTGATGTACTCTCAAGAACTGTATTCTAGGGTTTTCTAGAGCACTCTGAAAAGATACGGTTAGAGGTTTTGTCTTCTTCCTCGTTAAATCTACACTCTTCTCTCTCTCTGCCAATCAGATTTGCTACAGGCGTGTCTTCGTCAGAATTCCTGTCAGAACTTTAAGTTGGTTGGTAGTTCCCAAGAAGTATGTTCGCTTGTTTTATTCCTTGCAGATCCGCCTAGTAACTGGATCTCATGCTCTTTTCCTCTCGTTTTAGTTCTTCCAACACGTATTTTCACTTAAAAGATACTTGGTGACTTAGCTAAGCTTTCATGGCCTCTGATACTGAGGCCATATATTCCTATTCCAATTCTCTCCATGTTTTTGAAGCCATTGTATATCATTCAATGGAATTTCCGTTGAGTTTTTCAATGGTATTTCTATTCCACTCACTTTTGAGATTGAAGTTTTTCGCACAGTTGAATCTCTTTTTCATTCCATCTTGGATCATGTACCAGATATGTAGATATCTGGATAAGAGGTTGGGTTTCGTTTTGTGACTTCACCTCTCATCATTCTATATATTGTCTTCTTTGCCATACTATCCAAGTACATGTAGGGATGTAAGGCCTAGGATTGCTTCCATGGCGGCTATTGGATAGGTTTTCATTGATCTAGTTATACATGCAGAGCCCAGTTTTTTAACTTTCGAGAGGTTGGCTCTCATATTGGTCAGACTGGTTCTTTTACTTCTCACTTTTTGCACTGTGCCGGTTTGTGCCCCAGCTTTTTTCCGCGAAGTTTCTACAAACCATCAACAATCATATTAGTACTGGAATTTTCATATTGTGATGTTTCTGACAATATGATTTAATTTATCAAATGAATTCCATGTTAAGTGAATATTTCTATGGAGGTCTGTTAATTGCACTCTTCTCTATCTTTAGCATGTGCTCTAGATAGGATATTAATCTTCTTCCTCTATTATTTCTCCGTTCCATGTAAGGTAATTTTTTTGTTGGCTGTCTTCTTTCAATTTTTGCATTATTTTTGTCTCGTTAATATTTATTTTAAAAACCGGTCTCTTCGGATTGAAAAATTTCTTCAAATCGGCAGGTTGTTTATAATTAGAACTACATCGTCGGCGTATTTAAGATCGGCAGTCAGATTTTTCCTTCTATAGTGATACGAGGTGAGTTCAAAAAGTTTCCTGGTGTCCTCCGTACGTCGTCTTTTATGCTGTAGTTTCTTAAAGATGTCCTTCAATGCTAGTATGCACAGTTGTAAGTTTATGGTATCTTTTTGTAGTATGTTCTTGTGGGTGACCAGTAATATTCAATATCAATCAGCTTTGATAAATCTATTCTCTTAATTAACGCTATATAGTTTTGACTGCTTGCGAAGACATTATATTTAATGTACGAGGCAAGCAAAAAAACAGTTGAAAACTTTGTTTCTATATTCAAAATTAAATTTTCTCAGGTTGCTCATCAAATTGCAACCTTTTTTCGCATTACTGCAGCTATATGAAGTCACTCACTTTACTCCCCAATTATCCCATCAGAAAACTAGAATAATGTCGTTTTCCTTTCTTTAACACCTTTTCTGAAAGCCCATTTTTTCAATTTACTTAATAAAATTTGTATTCTACAATAAATATTTATGTTATTAGATAAGTTGCGTGTCGCTATATACCTGCAGCTGAATAATTAATGTACATATAAACTCATTAGTGAAATTTTTTGATTTGATACTCAATACGAACATCATTAAAATGTAAAAAACTTTAACCAGACAAAATCCAGGTAATTTTTTTGAAATGATATTCCTATACTACTTAAAGAATTACCCATTACGTGACGTTTCCATAGGCGTAGGTAGAGCGGACTATATGTGGGCACAACCAATATAAAAGTGGCAAATATTACAAGATAATTACGTAAGGAAAAACCGAAAAAGGTGATATTAAAACTATGGAGCAATTATAAGTGTTGTTATTATTGGTGAAGCATTTAACCAAATAGCGTGAAGAGGCGGTAAATATGGTGTGAAAATTTCGTGACGTAAAAGCTCTGTTGAGGAAATGGCAATAATTAATAAAGTAAATTGAATAAACATGCTGAATTGCGTTTTTCCAAATTTGGTATTGCGGTATTGTTGCCTTAGTCTTATGTAAAAATGAATTTAGATAATAGCTACGGATTATAAGAGTAATTTTGACAATTAATGTTACAAACTTTTAATTTAAAATATATTACATTTTTTTCGTTGGAATTTTTTTTACTACATCTAAACTTTATGGTTCCCGACTATAGAACAAGACAAATTAGTATTGATAAATATGATATAAAGTAAATTAAAAGAATCTTTAAGCTTAGTCATTTTAGCTCTTTATCATTCATATTTGTGTCTAGGAAACCGAAACTATAAAAATGTCCATAGCTTTTGCATAATAACAACATCAACGAAAAGATAAATATTTCATTGTCTATTTTCTCTAAAATATTTAAAATATAACAAATTTTGTCTTACTATTTATTTTCAGAATATTTCACAAGTTTTTCTTTCTCTCTGTCTCTCTAGCAGCCCACTTTAGTCTACTCCTGGTCATAGGCCTTCTCTAGTCTCTTCCATTTCAACCTATCCTTTCAATCCGGTGCCAATTTCTACCTGCTTTCCTCTTTATGTCATCTATACACCTTTTTGGGGGTCTTCCGATACCTCTTTTAGACGACCTAGGTCTCCATTGCAATATGTGTTTGGTCCATATTGTATAGTCTTGCCTAACGACGTATCCTACCCAAGTTCATTTCAAAGTACCAATGCGTTTTATCACATCCACAACTTTCGTGAGTCTTCTGACTTCTTCGTTCCTTATTCGGTCACGTAGTGATATTTCCACAATCTGCCTCCACTTGCTGCGATCCATCATCAGTTCCTCCGCGCATTCGACGTTTAGGGTTTTGTGTTGTCTGCTGCAACGTTATCTCTTCACCTCATCCTTGGTCCTCCTAGCGGCCGCTTTCCTTCTGGGTTCTCTTCCCATACCAACTTGACGATACGTTGATCTTGTCTCATAACATGGCCGGCCCATCTTAATCTTTCTGCTTTTATTATTTTCACTATATCTGGCTGGTTGTATAGTTCCTCCAATTCATTGTTTGTTCTTGTTCTATATTGCTGTGTGGTGTTGTCCCTGACCGGTCCGTATATCCATCTAAGCATTCTTCTTTCTGCGATATTCAGTCTCTTCTCATTTTGTTTCGTCAACGTCCATGTTTCACATGCATATGTCATTATCGGTTTTATAACTACTTGATATATTCTTATTTTCGCGCGGCGGGGTATATTTTTCGATTTCATTATCTTTTGCAGCCCATACCAGCAGCGGTTGCCTCCTTGTATTCTGTTGTTAATCTCTTGTGTAATGTTGTTGTCTGAGGTGATCGTAGCTCCCAACTATTTAAACTGATGGACCCTTTCAAAATTGTAGCGGTCCATAGTCACGTTCTGTCCTATTCTGTCTCGCCGTTCTGTTCTTGTTGTAGCCATATATTGTGTTTTTTCTTCGTTGATTCGTAGGCCAACTTTCTTTGCGGCATTTTCTAGTTTGAAGAACTCTTCCTTGACCTGGTAGTTGTATTACCTACAATATCGATATCATCAGCGAACACCAATATGATGCGCGGACCTTGATTTCTAAAGAGGAGCATTTTTGTGTTGGTTTTTTGTACGACGCTCTCCAAGGCGATGTTAAAGAGGAATGGAGACAGCGCATCGCCTTGTTTAAGACCACTGTTGATTGTAAACAAGGTTGACAATCTTCCTGCAAGTCTTACTGCACTTGTAGATCCCTCTACACATGTTTTGGTGAGGTTAATTAGCTTCTTCGGTATGCCCAGTTCTGCCATGGCATTCCACAAATGCACTCTTATGATGCTATCGTATGATAGTTTAAAATCTTTAAATAGCTGGTGCAATGTTTTGTTGTATTCCCAACATTTCTCCATTAATTGCCTAATCGTGAATATCTGATCTACAGTTGAGCGTTTTTTTCTAAATCCACACTGGTAATCTCCTATTTGATACTCCACACACGCAGTCAATCGTTCTAAGATCATTAGAGAGAAGACTTTATATCCTGTGTTAATAAGGAATATACCCCTATAATTGGAGCAGCACGTTTTATCGCCCTTCTTAAGTATTGGTATTATCACACTTTCTTTTCAGGAGGTTGGTATTTTTTCTTCTTTCCATATTTGATAGATGAGTTGATAGAAAGCACGTTTCAAGGTTTCTCCTCCCTTTTTCAAACATTCTCCCGGTATAGTGTCGTTTCCTGGGGTTTTGTTGTTTTTATTTTTGAATAGCTCGTGACACTTCTTCCATTGTAGGTTCTTCTACTATGGGTTTGGCCGTAAGGTATGTATATTCAAGCCGGGCTTCATCTGCCTGGACATTCAGTAGCTCGTCAAAGTATCTTCTTCAGGTCTCTATCATTTCAGCCTCATTTGTAATAAGGTTACCTTCGTCATTCTTTATTACTGTTCCAACTCTGGGTTTAAATCCGTTTTTTATATCCTTTACCTCTTGGAAGAAACGTCTAGTTCTGTTGTTCCTTCTATTTGACTCTAGTTCTTCAAGAATACCTTCTTCGTATGCTCTTTTTTTTTCGCTTTTATTATTTTCTTTGCCTTTTTTTCTGGGGGCAGATTGTGAAGTCAGCAAAGACCCGCCTCGGGTTGTAATACTAGAGAGAGAGAGAGCGAGAGTGATATTCCCAGCATAATTCTTTTCATTGCTTGCTGCATAATACGCTGTTTATTGGCTGCTTCAACTGTTAGTGTGGTTGTTTCCATTACATAGGTCATTATTGGGAGAACGCACGAGTCAAATACTTTTCAAATTAATGGTAACATCAGGGTTTTTAAGAACATATCCCAATCTTCCAAGGGCTGCTCATGACATTCTAATTCTTCTATTTATTTCCTCTTGTTGGTTTTCTTTCCCAAGTCTAATTAGGTGGCCCAAATGTATTTCGTTGTTTCTTACATAAAATGGCATATCTTCTGGAGAGATTATTTTAATTTTTGCTAGTTTCATGCTTAAACCAACTTTCTCAAAAGCATTTTTCAACTCAGAGCATTTCCTCTAACTTGCCTAGATTTTTACTTATTAATACCACGTCATCCGCGAAACGTAAATGGCTGAGATATCTATAATCTATGCTAATGCCCTTATGCTCTGCATTCAGCTGCTTAAAGATATCTTCCACCTTAAAGTAAAGAGTTTAGGGGAACTCATATCTACTTGTTGCACTCCTCGACCAATATTTATCTTCTGTGTTTCTAGGTCCTCTGTTATCTTTTCTTGCAGTGTAGGTTTATTCTAAATATATTTCAGAAGATTTCTGTATCTGGAGTCAATCCTTGCATTGTCAAAAGTTTTGCTATATTCCAAAAATGCTAGGTGGATTTGAATATTATATTTTCGATTAGTAACTTGATGTTTTAAACCTGTTCTTTTATACTAAAACCCTTTCGAAATCCAGCTTGTTCTGTAGGTTGAATAATTTTCGATGTCTAATTTGTCGCCTTTTTGGTATAGGAGAATAAATCGGGCGTTTTGTCAGTTATCAGGGATTTCGCCATTTTGAAGACATTTATTCAAAATAATACACATTGAATGTTGCATTGCAGACCCTTCAAGCTCCAACATTTCTTTGGATATACCATCTTTACCCGGGACACGATCAAATTTCATTTGTGACAAAGCATGTTTCTTTTCTCTACTCGACTGTAATGTCAGGTATTTCTTCTGAACCAACATCTGTAATATTGGGGAGCTTGATGTTTGGTTTGAGGTTAACTGAAGTGTACAAATTTGAATAGAACCTAAAATAGTAGATAAAATAAATTTAAATTTGAGCTCTTTTACATTCAATATTCGACATCAATAAACTTTAATAAATTCATTCTTATCAATGTTATTTAATTTTGATCCTTTGCGAACGCTTTAAATTCTTTTGAATATCCAAGGCTATTTTATATGCACTTTAATATTCCTATGCAATATGTGTCGTTGTCCAGTTTCTGTCCAAGTTTTAACCTTTATTAGCAGAGGTACACCAGTACTTCATTCCCAAATAACCCTGTCACGAAAGTAGAGTGATCCCTTGTTTTTCTTGATTTATTTTGAAAGTTTTCGAAAAGTACTGGCCTAAATCTTGTTATTTTGGTGATAAAATTTCTAGTTCATACACTCAGAGAAAATAAGTGTCTGAATTTTAACAAGAAATCATATTATTTTAAACGACCTAATCTTTTAAATTCATTAGGTTAGTTATAAACACTTCAATCTGACTCCTGCATATTTTATTAATGCATATATACGGATTGTTAAAGTAGTCCTGCTGAAAGAAGAATACATCTTTTCGTTTCAGGAATTAGCGATGCACTCTATTTAAACTAATCTGACTTATTATGAATTTGTTAGTGTTCTACAAGCATTTTTAAATTTAATGTATTTTATGTTCTTTCAAAGGGTTGTTGAAAAATAATTTTAAATATATTTACTCAGGTGTCGAAAATTGAAAAATAACATGTAATTGTTACGAATCATAGCCAGGTTCTGATTGTTTTCATTAATGCTTGTAGAATAATATGACTTTAAATTGCTTTCTTTCGCGGCAAATATATAACGCAAAAATAAATCTATTGGGATTGTTTATACTTTAGATTTATTTTCATCAATATCCTAAGTACTTAGCACCTTTAATAATGTCAATATGATTAGTTTCTGTGTCTTGATTTGAAAAAACGTGCAGATTCCTTAAGTTTGTGCCTAATATTTTTTATAATAGTATATAATTTAAATATATACTTAAATTAAAATGGATCGTTTCATTTTAAATCAACGTCTATTTAAAAAGTTGGTAAACCACTTTTTTTAAATAGACGGTACGAACAATATTACAACCCTACGTCTCAAACGTTGCCAGCTTTTCAATTTTTATCATAGATTTTATCTGTCCCATTTAATTTTAATTGACCAGATATTTTCTCACTTATTTTAATGGAAATAATTCATATCGTATATATATCTTTTCTCTTTTGAAATCATACGGTAATTGTTCGAATATTGTACAACTAGTTTTTTCGACAAACGAATGAGAAGCGTTTGTTTATGGGAATTGCCTATCGAAAATATGACAGTGCTGCTCTTTCATTTTGCAAATCTGAACCTGTTGCCCTAGTGCCCTCCGACATGTTTTATTTCAGTAGAAGCGTGAACGAGATTTAGTGTGTCGTGTTTTTTTGTCATCACCAGGTAAGTTTTGTTTTAAATATTATGCTTAATATATAAATTGATTTCAGACCAATTAGTCTAGCTTACACCATTACACACAAGTTTACAATTTTGCAGTACTTATTAAGCTGATATAATTCCTTTTATCAACGTTTATATTTTTATATGGCATATTTTTTAATGTCAGGTGCATCAATGAAAAACAGTTAGTTTGCAGTAAAATAATTGTATTTATATTCGGGCACAAATTATTACATGCGGTTAACAAATTGGCTTGATGATACAAAGAGGGAAAGCGACATTACTTTTAATATCGCTTCAGAAATACTTTTAATAAAAACAAATCGGTCCTCATAATTATAATACCCGAAATTTGATTATATGTTTGAATAGAAATTAGAGGAATAGTTAGTTATCACGTTGAATTGTCCAGTTATTTAACTCGAACGCATAATCGGATATTTATAAGTCATTCTAGCAAATGTCCGAAAGTCTTCACGACTGTCGGATGCATGCGAATATTTTATATTGGGTAAATTTTTTTAGTTTTGTTCCTACGTCTTTCAGCGAAATATAACAGTTTCTAAAAAATTTAAATATGGCAGGAAACGAGAATCCTGACGAAAATCATCTGATGGTTTTAAATTTAAGCATTGATGAAATTAATGCGTCAGGTCTCATTGCAGAAAATGCATCAACTTTATCTCAAGTGATCGAGGAAGAGAAATTACAGAAGTTGTTGGAATCGTGGAATTTACTCCATCTTCTTCCTATATTAAGAGGTACTTTTAATCAATAATAGAATGTTAAAAAATTACACACACATACACCTACACACACATACAGGGAACAAAAATAGTTAACCTTGCATGATGTTTATTAAAATTATCAGAAAAAAAGTAAAAGGCGTTTAACTATTTAAACTAGAAAGGTACAGAAACCGAAAACGGATATGACGCATTTATGTCAAAATATCGGGATTTATGTACCTAATTTTTATATGCAATTTATATTATATTTGATGGATATACTATTTTCAGATGCTGGTATATCTCATCGCAGTTTGAAATATTTGTCGATAGATGATATAAAAGAAGCAATTCCAAATATTGGCTTACGCGCAGAATTTCGAGTCAAGTTATTAAATTGGAGAAAAATAGAGGTATATTATTTCATTCAACGTGGTATTTCGAAATGTTATATATAAGCTATATAAATACTTCATATATTTAATTATTTTTAGTACGAGATTTCAGAAGAAGCGGATGGAGTTAGTAAAGTTGACAACTGGCTTGATGAAGATTACATGCCCAAGACACCATCATCGTGTTCTACAAGGCTAGACACAAAATGCAAGTTGTCAAAGGTAATAAATCACAATTACTTATGATTCCTGGTGCCTAATTATCTCTTCTCCTGTTCTAGGGATTATATAATATTCTTAGTGATTCTAGTAAAGGGAAATCAATTATTGAATATTATAAAATTCATTTAACTTTGGATAAATTTCGTAGAGAAGACCTTGTGTCTGTTATTTTAGAAGCCATTAAATATAATAACTGCACTCTATCACCAAAAGATTTTCCTCCTATATTGGATGAGATTAAAGCAATATTTCCTAATGAAGAAAAAAATTTGGTAAATTACTTTCTTGAGAACGTTGATGGTGGTTTTCTAAACAAATATTTTTTTAGGATTACTATTTTTTTACAAGAAGAGAAAAAAGAAAAAATCCAGGTGGTCGGTTGTACACAAAATTTGTCAACTCCTCTGTAACTGCAAGGTGTATTTGAGAAATAAATTTCTGTAGCATTTTAGCAGTGTTATATTTTAATTTTCATATTTTAATTACACATTGTAATTTTGTGTTTTGAATTATATCTATTTTATTTTCTAAGGAATTGTAAAACTTTTATTATTTAGCCAAATAAACCTTTTATAAGAGTTTTTAGTTTTGCTTGTAAGTACCCAAATATATATGTCTATGTAATAACCTTATTTTATTTTACCTATACAGCATGAGATCAAACTTAACGTACTCATTCATAGCTGTTAAAATGACACTTCTGAGTAGAGTTTTTTCCTGTGACCTATTAGGAGATATATTCTATCCAACTTTTTAGAAGTTTATTTATTTGCCGTATAAATTCAAGACGATCGGATACAGATACTCGTTTTTATAATATAAAAATTTTCCCAACTAATTTAGCACTCAAAATTTGGTAAGAAAATCTACATGAAATAGTTAAAGGGGTTATTTAATAAAATATGAGAAACTTTGTACATATTTATTAACAGTGCATGTCATTTTATATTGAAAGACTATCCTGCTAAATCCAAGTAAAAAAATTTTAAATTAAGTTTTGTCTTCTAGTTGTAGTTTAAAAAAAATCGGGATTAATGAAGCAGGACAATCCATTGATACAATTTATAAACATATTTTAAATTAATACAGAATCACAGTGAAACTAAAATGAGGCCTTATTGTTAATAAAAAGAGTCTAAACATATTAACATGATTTTCTTTTCATTTCTAAAAAGATGCACCAACACTTAATTAATGCAGTCGCTTTGAAACATAAGGATATCTTCACATTTTCACATACTGGTGGAACAAAATCAAAGATGCGGTCCGATTTAAATAAAACGACAGTAGAACACCATGTTTGAGGGGATTAAACGAAACAAATACACGGTCGTTTTGAATTAAAAAGACAGTATTCATAATTTATTAGTTTATCTTATTAAATTAATATGACGGTCCATTAAAAATAAACGTACGGTACTTACAATTCCAAAATATGTCTTTTGTTTCAAAATGGTATTTATCAACTAGAGCATCATTGATTCAATTAGATGCATCAATGGCGCAAAAACATATGTAAATCCTTTTGAATCATATTTGTTTTTTTTTAATTTTACAACATTTTTTCTCTGAGTGTAGTGAACATAGTTATGTGTTGCTGTTGACCTTAGCTGCCCGATGGCTCTGTGGTGAAAATCTGATCATTTTTCAAATTTCTTTTGATGCTTCATAAGTAGATAAAAAACATATAATTTTAAGGATGTTCAATGATGTCATAAAGGGGGATGCGGGGAGAGGAGAGGCATGGGGTAAAAGCATAGGAAGGTCACAGTGCTGTATAAAATATATGTCGTCTTCAACGTCTATCAAATAAATAAATGAACATAAAATAGCCTAATAAAGTAATAATTTCGGTTGTATTAGAAGAATAAGTTATATTATGCAATTATTAATAATATTTAATTCATAAATATTGAATGAGGCTTGGCAACAGCGTCTACAATGTATTGTCAATTTGTTGCTTGCATACTTTTGTTCAAATGTTAACCTTTTTACGTAACATATGTCAACGCTTTGCTTATCAATATTATATCGACAGTCCTATAGAAAAGTAAATTTTTGAAAAAATAAAGAAATTTCGAACATAAAATATAAAAAACGACGAAGTGTAATCATTAAGGTTAGGTTCAATCTAATAACCCGAGCAATCCGGAGTAAAATTGATAGAAAGACCTGCAATTGGTGCAATGCGCAGAAAAATTTAGTTTTGACATTTTTTATAAGGCGGTGTTGCCCAATTTCTCACCCCGTCATAGCAGAGTTTAAAACGAGTGTCAAGACTAAAAATTTAGGCGAATGTTGTTTTCCAAAATGCGCGATAAGTTAATACAAAAAACATGTCAAATCATTCTTAAAACTTTATTCTATCATACCATTACCCTACTTTTTATTCCTAAATATGGGTATAATAAAAAATCAAGTTTTAAGAGACTGATATTTGACCTTTCCATGAGAGCAAAGTTATTTGAGAATACTTTTACAATTATTTTTTTCGCACAAACCCTCGATATTGAAAATATTCAAGGTTGTTTTCGACATACTAAATAATTATATTTTGGAGTTTCTTAGGTTTCCCTAAGTAAATCTAGGTATAATCACTGAACATTCTTAATATACCTTACGTTGGTACTAAATTAGGAAGGAAACCTATGAATGCCCTAATTATTTTGGCGCAAAAATGTATTCCTTTTCGCATTAGTACATAAATTAATTAAATTAACGAATCTACTTAATAAATGAATTTTTTGTCACCATCTTTCAAGATGGATCTAGGGTTTGGTTTGATTACCTGTCATTTTTCTGATTGCGAGTAAAATACTCTATTAATCCTTTTTCTCATGATACTTTGGTTCTCGTGTTCTAAATAAAACAAAGATGAATTTTTTAAATTGACATGAAATTTGCTTTATTCGAAAGATAACCTTCTGGCATTATAATTTAAATATGACTTCTGGCATATGACCGCCACAGCTGGCTCGGACGTAGTCTAATCTGGAGGTCCAATTTTCGATGACTTTTTCCAACATTTGTGGCCGTATATCGGCAATAACGCGGCGAATGTTGTCCTCCAAGTGATCAATCGTTTCGGGCTTATCGGCGTAGACTAGCGACTTCACATATTCCCACAGAAAATAGTCTAGCGGCGTTAAGTCGCACGATCTTGGAGGCCAATTCACGGGTCTGAAACGTGAAACTATGCGGTTACCAAACGTTTCCTTCAATAAATCAATTGTGGCACGAGCTGTGTGACATGTTGCGCCGTCTTGTTAAAACCACAGCTCCTGCACATCATGGTTGTTCAATTGATGAACGAAAAAGTCAGTAATCATGGCTCTATAGCGGTCACCATTGACTGTAACGTTCTGACCAGCATCGTTTTTAAAGAAGTACGGACCAATGATTCCACCAGCCCATAAAGCACACCTAACAGTCAGTTTTTCTGGATGTAACGGTGTCTCAACATACATTTGAGGATTATCATCACTCCAAATATGGCAGTTTTGTTTATTGACGTATCCATTCAAACAAAAGTGAGCTTCATCGCTAAACAAAATTCGCTTATGAAAATCGGGATCAACGGCAATCTTGTTTTGGGCCCATTCACGAGTTGGATTTTGTAAGCACGCAAACCAAGATCTTTCCGCAAAATCTTCCATAATGTGAATGGACACATATCCAATTCTTGTGCACGATGGCGGATAGACTGATTCGGGTCTTCCTCTACGCTACGCTCTACAGCAGCAATGACTTCTTCTGTACGCACTGTACGACGTCTCTGTGGATGCGTATTATCATTTAGAGTAAACGTGGTGCGAAAACGTTCCATAGTTAATCGAATTAATTGCTCTGATGGACGATTATGTTGACCGTAAAATGGACGTAGTGCGCGATACGAATTTCGAACAGAACCATGATTTTCAAAATAATTTTGCACAATTTGGAAG